>OX596278.1:27778004-28978004 GCA_951394225.1 Harpalus rufipes | reverse complement strand
TAAGACTGGCATAATTGTAATAAATACACTAAATATCTGGGCAACGGCCAGAATAAAAACACAAATCATTGTCGCCGTCGCCAACGTAATAATTCTACGAAAAAATTCCCTGAATGGAAATTGTCAAATATTTTTATTAAAAAATAATGTAAAAGAAAACCTCAACAAAGAAAATAGTATAAAACATATGTTACAGAAGTTAATTCAACCACCCGTTCATTCGCCCACTCGCTGCTCCGCGTTCGTGAGCGAATTTGGAACTTGTGCTAGAATATGTTGCCTTCTGTAACTTATGTTTTAATATACCATTCAATGGTATAGAAAATATAGCAACAATTTCTAATTTTGAGAATTCAATAAATAATAATAAATTGAGGTAAAAAATAGATTAAGAATACACAGCCGTATATAAAATGTATAAAAAACAGGTTTAAATAAAATCGATACTAAATCAAAATTAAAACTACAATAAATATGATCTTAAACCATAAAAAGTAAATAGGGACAGAAATTAATTTGAACTAAATAGTAAAATCGAAATGCTAACTATTACGCCAGTAAAACTTGGTTTAGAAATTAGAATAAATATGACTTAGTTTACATTTCCTAGACTTTTTATCAAAACCGAATTTTCAGGGTATCAGGTTTCCCATGGAACCAGAAAATAGCAGGACACATGACAAAATACGAGTAATACGTACCCCGTAAACATCAATATACTTCTATAAATACTATATATATATATATATATATATATATATATATATATATATATATATATATATATATATATATATATATATATATATATATATATACAGGGTGTTAATAAAAAAACTTTACACACTTTAGCAGGTGATAGTAGAGATGAAAACAAGAAAAAAATTCTAATACACTTAGGTCCAATACTCATTGGTTTTTAGAAAATTTATGTATGGAATTTGTACATAATACACAGGATTGACGGAAGGTATTGTGCTGGCCACATCAGATTTAACAACTAAGGACTCTAGGTGTTTATGATCAAGTGCGTGAGTCTCTTCGACGACGGCTGCAACTTTGTTTACAATTGATCATAAACACCTAGAGTCCTTAGTTGTTAAATCTGATGTGGCCAGCACAATACCTTCCGTCAATCCTGTGTATTATGTACAAATTCCATACATAAATTTTCTAAAAACCAATGAGTATTGGACCTAAGTGTATTAGAATTTTTTTCTTGTTTTCATCTCTACTATCACCTGCTAAAGTGTGTAAAGTTTTTTTATTAACACCCTGTATATTGTGACGTGCGCCCCCGGGAGAAGAGTATACAACGCTGCCACTGACAGAACGTTCCAGAACAATGACGCAATCCCTGGCGCCGCAGCGGCTGGACTCTAATTGCGCCGTGACCTCGTTCCTTTGTATACCGGTCATTGTCGCTTCGAAGGCTTCTAGACTGTTATGCGCTGTATAAATATCGGCCGAGAGAAGGCGGAGAATAGTCTCATATATACAAGCAACCAGATATAAATGAAAGTAGTTATATAAATAAGTGCAGTGATATAAATGTTAGTTAGATAAATAATCGTAGTGTTTAAGCATTTAATAATATTCTTAATGTTTATAATTATTTAATCATAGTGTTAGTTGTTTTTATTATCTTTTAATATTTAATCGTTAATTATATATCGTTTAATAAACTTATTCTTTTAGTTAATAATAATTGTCTATGTTTTACAATTCACCCATATAAATAAAAACGTTACAATTGGTGTCAGAAGTGGGATTGTTAAACTGTGAAGTGTAAATAAATAAAAATAAATAAAATGCCTAAACTATTAAAATTAAGTGTATTGAAAGTACGTGATCTCAGGACGGAAGTGGAAGAACTGGATTTGGAGGCAACAGGAGGGAAAACAGAGCTTCAAGAAAGACTGCGGCAAGCTTTAATCGAAGCTGGTGAAAATCCTGACGATTACTTATTCGAAGTTCCGTGTTACTATTCCGAGTTTTATAAAGTATTCGCACAAAGATTACAAGAAAGTTCTAGAAGTTCTGTGCAGAGATTGGCGGAAAGTTCTACAAAAGCGGAGGAAAGTTCCGGAGCACTGGACGAAGAATTAAAGGAACATTCTAGAACATTGGAAAGAGAATTGCATGAAAGTTCTGGAAAAGTGGAGGTAAGTTCCGGAACCCTGGAAGAAGAATTAAAGGAATATTCTAGAACACTGGAAAGGGAATTACATGAAAATTCTAGAAAAGTGGAGGAACATTCCGGAGTACTGGACGGAGAATTAATCGAACATTCTAGAACAATGGAACGTGAATTGAATGAGAGTTCTAGAAAAGCTGAAGAAGATTCTGGAATTTTTGAGCTGAAATTGGAAGAGGAATTGGAGGCGAATTCTGGAAGAGTAGAGGAGAATTATGAAATTCTGGAGCAGAAATTGGACCAGGAATTGAAGGTGAATTCTGGAAGAGTAGAGGAGAGTTCTGGAAATACGGAGCAGATGTTGGAACGGAAATTGGAGAATTCTGGATTTCTGGAACAAATATTGAAACAAGGATGGGAGAAGACTTCTAGAAAAACTGAAGAAAATCTGCAAGAATTTGGAGCCGATGTAACTCGTTCGGTTCGTCTCACACATCGTACAGCTCCTGACAAGGATTTGGAGTACCTGGTCACTCAGAGACTCATCTTCGGAGTTTGAGACATCAATACTTAGCAAGCACAGCAATTATGTCGCCCAAAAACTATGGTTAACGCACTCTCATATATATCAGATCATGAAACTACCAAACAAGTTTCACGTAACCAATCGCAAGTGCGAAATAATTATGCTGAGGGAAATGTAAACACCGAAGGCATAGATGAAAAAGTGCGACGAATTACAAATGAAGTGTTTGCAAGAAGAAAGAAACTCCGCGATTACAAAAGAAGACGGAAGCGAAATAGAAAGAGACCGCGAGAGAGAAATAGAGCGTACTCAGTAAGAAATTAAAAAAAAATGTAGGCAGAAATACTAGAGGTAAACGACGAATCCGTTGATGTCAAGGATGAATATGAAGAAAGAAGACGCAAGCGAAAAAAAAAGAAAGAGAACGCGAGAGAGAAAGAGAGCGTGTTCGGCAAGGAATTACAGAAGAAATCTAGGAAGAAATTCCAGATGTAGAGGAAAGCCAACCGGAAGTGAATAGTTCTCCGTCGAGTAGCTGCGATTGCAATCTAAGGACTTTGGAACGGGGCCTGAAAACAGCGAGGAAGACGTGCCCTTGGCGATTCGTATGGACAGCTCGAGTGGGAAACGAAAACTCGAGATAGATAACGATGACGATGATGCCATACCTCTCACCACAAGGAAGAAGAAAGTCAAGACAGAGAAAGGAACTTGAAAGGAAGGGAAGTAGCGTCGACGCATTGTTCAAAATGCCATGCTAAGGGAGGCAAATATGGTAGTCGACTAGAAGATAAACATTCCACCATTGCCAGAATAACAGTAGTCAACGATAGTTGGCAGCTCGATGGACTACGCAAGGACCCGACTTTGAAAATATTACTGGAATGGAAAGCGACGAGAGCAAACCAATATGGGAAGATGTTGCACCACAGTCACAGATAGTAAAATCGTATTGGGCACATGTGACTGACTCTATGGTGATTGATGGCCTGTTAGAGCGCGTGGTTGAGAATGCCATGGAACTGAGAAAAGAACTCAGTTGGTTATTCCTAAGAGTATAGTACCAGACGTGTTAGAAGAGATCCATGATGGATCTAGAGGTGGCCATTTGGGAGTCAACAAAACATTAGAAAGATTGCGCCAGCGATTTTTACTGTGTTAACAAGGAAGACATTAAAGACTAGTGCAAGAAATGTGTGGTTTGTACTGGAAGCAACGGTCCGCATAAACGGCAAAGAGTTCCAATGCGTCAATACAACGTGGGCAGTTTATTTGAGCGCATTGTGATTGACGTGGCCGGACCATTTCCAGAAAGAGAAGACGGAAATACATACATCGTGGTTGTCATGGACTACTTCACCAAATGGGTTGAAGCCCATCTATTACCCAACCAGGAAGCCATCACGGTCGCTGAAACCTTAGTCAAAGAGTGTGTATGCCGGTTTGGTGTACCACGTGGACTTCCAAATGTACCAAGGGTAATACGTGTAGATTTCGTCATCAAGAACTGTTCCGGGACGAAACAGTCTTAAGGAAGGGGCAGTGTGACGTGCGCCCCCGGGAGAAGAGTATACAACGCCGCCACTGCTGCAGTTAAATATATAATATAGAATAAAAATATTGTTAAATTATTTTAATATATTATTTCTTCTCCTTAAAAAATAATTTGCCATACACTTTATAAAACTATTTATTTAATTATTCTGTTATCATTCATTATTCAGAAATTTATGTTATAATAATACTCTGGAATCTATCTTTTTGGTAATGTGCTCTGGGTAAGTATTAGTCGTTAAAACAATGTCAGTAAGACAAATTTTCATTGATTTTCGCAACTTGGTCATTCGTGATCGACAGAATGGAGTATCTATTAGAAAAATTGCTGAAAAATATTCCATTTCCATTGGAGTAGTTCAGCATATTTGGAAGAACTTCGAAATTCATGGAATTGTGACGAATTTTTGTGGTAAAGGTCGAAAGCGAGCTATAACTCCTTGCAATGATAACAATCGTAAGCATATGGTTAAACAAAATCCAAGTTTATCATCACCAAATATTGAAGAATTTATGGACCTCACTATTGTTAGTCACAGTGCGTCGTCGACTTCGTTAATCTGGGCTAAAAAACTGTTTAGCTTCAAAACGTCCCTTCATAAGAAAAAATAAATAAAAAGAAACGACTCGAGTTCGCAAAGAAATACGCAGCAATGTCTTTAGACTTTTGGAAAACAATAGTATGGTCGGATGAAAGTAAATTTGAATTATTTGGACATAAACGGCGGTGTAGAGTGTGGCGAAAATCGAATGAATCTCTAAAAGAAATCAATATTCAAAATACAGTAAAACACGGCGACGGTAATGTAATGGTTTGGGGGTGTTTTTCATGGTCCGGTGTGGGTAATTTATTAAGAATTGTAGGCAATATGAAGGCTGAAGATTACATTAATATTATGTGCAAAAATTTGGAGGAATCTGTTTTAAAATTGGACGTAGAAAATAATTTTATCTTCCAGCAAGACAATGATCCACATACAGCAAAGAAAACTGTTGCCTTTTTCAAGTCGAACCGAAAAAAAACTGTTCGAATGGCCATCACAGTAACCAAATCTAAATCAATTGAAAATATATGGGGTTATTTTGATCAAAATATTAACAAAACGTCATACCTTGCAGCACTTCAACAGGCGTGGGCGGAAATGTATCAGCAATATATGAAAAAAATAAGTAGAAAGTATGCCTCGATGACTGGAAGTAGCTATAAAAGCTATAGGTGGTCATACGAAATATCAAGGATTTTTTGAATATATTTTATTTGCATTTTTTTTAAATGTATGATTTATTTTGACCAAGGTAAAATGTATTATTATTGGGAAAATAAAATATTAAAAAAAAATCAGCAACATTTTTTTCATTTCATACATATATTATAAAAGTATTTTAAAATGACTTTATTTTTCTTATATACCAATGTTTTTTTCTTCTAAGGTTAAATAGATACAAGGAGAAATTGAAATTAATGCTAGGTGTATGATTTATTTTGTCCAGTACTGTATATATATATATCATCATCATCACGGCATATTACCCATTGCTGGGTGTGCCAATCTGCTTTGTATACAGATTTCGGTAATGATGATGATGACATATTTGTACCGTGCGGGCGTTTACCAGGCGTCACGTCACGGGTACTCATTGCTGGCGTGGATAATATACCACAGGGGTCAATTTTGTGCCATTTCAAATTCGAAATATTTGACGTCGGTCGGGATTGAACTCGGTTCCCCAGATTCACGACCAGACATTTAATATATTAATACATAATTAATTAGTGGGTTATGAACGTAGTACAAAATTTTGTGTAATGTGTATATTATTGTACATAATATGTTGAATATTATGCGCTGTATAAAATTGACATTATTTGCCAATGCAGGGCTATGTGAAATTGGCCCTCCGTCTATTAAATTAGTAATTATAATATTATGAATGTAGTACAAAATGTCGTGTAATGCGTACATAATTCTACGTAATATGTACAATATTATGCGATACATAAAATTTATCTCATTCGATAATGAAGGGCAACGTGAAGTTGGCCCTCCATATATTTAATTTTTAATTATAGGATTATGCATGTAGTACAAAATTTCGTTTAATGCGTACATAATTGTACATGATAAGTACAATATTATGGGTTACATAAAATTGATCTCATTTATTAATGAAGGGCGGCTATGTGAAGTTGGCCCTCCATTTTGACAAATTAATTATACGCTAACTAAAAACGTACAAAATTAAATTGCAATTGCACATAATTGTACATAATAAGTACAATATTTTGATGCATATTTACTTCAAAAATAATGGTTTTGAGGGGCCAACTTCACGGACCTTGTCGCGACAATGAAAAAATAAATTAAAATTTAAAAAATAAAAATAATAAAATTACTAATCAAATGCAATTATTTTATTAACTACAGATATGTATTGTAACGTGCGCCCCTGACTTAAGAGTATACGAGCGCCGCTACTGGTAGAATATTCCCGAGCGATGACGTAATCCCCGTCGGCGAGGGAATAACCCATACGCGTTGAGACGTGTTAATTACATCAGCTGGGGGTGATGTTTTGTATTCAATGGAAAGATGGAGAACATTCTAGAGAAATGACATCGCGCTATATAAACCCTGTCGCCAAAGCCAGCAAAGATTGTCTGATATATAGAAGCAACGAGCAATGTAGTTGGTGATATAAATAAACAGTCTACAAGTTGTGAACATAAATAAATGTAGTTATATAAATAAATGTAGTAATATAAATATTGTTTAAATAAATAATCTTAGTGTTTAAGCATTTAATAGTATTCTTAGTCTTAAATTAGTGTTTATAATTATTTAATCATAGTGTTAGTTTTATTATCTTATTTTTACTCCCAAATATATAAACGTTACAATTGGTGTCAGGTGTGGGGTTGTTATTAAACTGTGAAGTGTAAATAAATAAAATGATGACTAAACAAATAAAATTAAGTGAATTAAAAGTGATCTCAAGAAAGAACTGGAAGAACGAGAATTAAATACAACAGGACTGAAAACCGTTCTACAATCTCGTCTGCGACAGCATTAATCGATGCTGGTGAAAATGTTGAAGATTACTTATTCGAAATTTAATAGCAGAAAGTTCTAGAAAGGCAGAAGAAAATTCTAGAACATTAGAAGAAAAATTAATAGAAAGTTCTAGAAAAGCAGAAGAAAATTCTAGAACATTAGAACAAAAACTAAAAGAAAAATTAGAAGAAAATTCTAGAAGTTTAGAAGAAAAATTAGAAGAAAATTCTAGAAGTTTAGAAGAAAAATTAGAGGAGAATTCTAGAAAAAACCGAAGAAGACCTGAAGAATTTAAAAGATGAAGAACTCGTATTAAATTCACGAGACTACAAGGTTGTGCACGTACTAATGGCCGAAGACCTTACCCTCCCAGAACGAAGTGAAACTATCCTGGAGACACATTTAGATGGTAGTTTCTGTGAGAGAAGTATTGTTATGCTTGAGCCCAGGTATGATGATGTCAAAACTGGCACTGGAGTTGTTGCCGGAAAATCACTGGTCAAAGCCAGCCAGGTAATTCCAGTTCGAATAATGAACATAAATTATTATCCGGTTGTTCTTAAAAGATGAACAATTGTAGGAGAATGCTTGGCAGTATCGTCGATTATTCGAACTGTGAAGGCCAAGGGAAACACATCTCAAGAAGTTCCAGACACTTTAATCAACCAGATATCAACATCATTTCAAGAATTGACCGCCGACCAGAGAACCAAGGCAAAGAATTTAATTGGAAATTTCCAATTCGACAAGAAAACCAAAGCGGGAACTAATATAGTTTACCATAAAATAGACACCAGAGACGCAAGACCCATCCGTCAACCAGCAAGAAGACTGCCAATGGCGAAGCGTGAGGAAGCCGAAAGAATTATTGAGGACATGAAGATGGAAGGTGTAATCGAACCTTCAAGCAGTCCTTGGGCTTCACCAGTGGTGTTAGTGAAGAAGAAGGATGGCTCTACACGATTTTGCGTCGATTATTGTCAACTCAACAACGTGACGAAGAAAGACAGCTACCCGCTATCACGAATAGACGATACACCGGACACTGGCTGGATCAAAGATTTTCTCCACTCTAGATCTAAAGAGCGGATACTGGCAAGTAGATTTGGAGGCAAAGGACAAGGAGAAGACAGCTTTCACCATCGGTAACGGTCTCTGGCAATTTACCGTAATGCCATTTGGGCTCTGCAATGCCCCTGCAACATTTGAACGACTCATGGAAACCGTATTGGCTGGGCTATCTTGGAAAACCTGTTTGGTTTATCTCGACGATATTATTGTGGTAGGAAATACATGAAGAATTGTACCTAGAGACAAACATGAACTTAGAAGTTCCCTTGGTTTGTGTACTTACTATCGACGATATGTACCTGAATTTGCCGACATAGCTAAGCCACTGATAAGGCTTACTGAAGAAGGAAGGCGATTTATCTGGGAAATGGACTATAAAGTTGCATTTAAAGAACTGAAACATTCCTTGACAAGCGCACCTGTCCTAAGTTATCTTTTACCCGAATGAGAGTTCATACTAGACACAGATGCCAGCAACGTTAGAATTGGTGGAGTCCTTTCCCAGAAACAAGACGGACATGAGAAAGTTATTGCCTACTTTAGTAAGACCTTGTCAAAACCGGAAAGGAATTATTGTGTAACCAGAAAATAACTTTTGGCGTTCGTGAAATTCGTGGAGCATTTCTACAAATACTTATACGGACTAACATTTTTGATAAGAATTGACCATGCCGCTTTAAAATGGATGCTACAGTTTAAGAAACCAGAAGATCAAGTGGCCAGGTGGATTGAAAGACTACAAGAATACGATTTCAAAATCGAACACAGGACAGGTACCAGCCATCTTAATGCCGATGCATTATCTAGAAGGCCTTGCCAAGATGACTGCAAACATTGTAGTTGACTTAAAGAGAAACATTCCATCGTCGCCAGAATAACAGTAGTCGACGATAGTTGGCAGCCCGATGGACTACGCAAGGACCAAGAAAATGACCCGACTTTGAAAATTTTATTGGAATGGAAAGTAGAAGAGAGAAAACCAATATGGGAAGACGTTGCACCACACAGAGTGTAAAATTGTACTGGGCGCAATGGGACTCCATGGTGATTGAGGATGGCCTGTTAAAGCGTGTGGTAGAGAATGATGATGGAACTGAGAAGAAAACTCAGTTGGTCATTCCTAAGAGTAGAGTTGAAAGAGATCCATGACGGATCTGGAGGAGGCCATTTTGGAGTCAACAAGACTTTGGAAAGATTGCACCAGTGATTTTACTGGGTTATTGCAAGGAAGATGTTAGACGTGTTAGAAGAGATCCATGATGGATCTAGAGGTGGCCATTTGGGAGTCAACAAAACATTAGAAAGATTGGGCCAGCGATTTTTACTGTGTTAACAAGGAAGACATTAAAGACTAGTGCAAGAAATGTGTGGTTTGCGCTGGAAGCAACGGTCCGCATAGACGACGAAGAGCTCCAATGCGTCAATACAACGTTGGCAGTCCATTTGAGCGCATTGCGATTGACGTGGCCGGACCATTTCCAGAAAATGAAGAAATAAATACATCGTAGTTGTCATGGACTACTTTACCAAATGGGTTAAAACCTATCCATTACCCAACCAGGAAATCATCGACTGTCACTTCTTCAAGACTTCTAAATGTACCAAGGGGAATACATGTAGATTTCGTCATCAATAAATGTTCCGGGACGAAACAGTCTTAAGGAGGGGGCAGTGTGACGTGCGCCCCTGACAAGAGTATACGAGCAACGCTACTGGTAGAATATTCCCAAACGATGACTACTTCACCAAATGGGTTGAAGCCTATCCATTACTCAACCAGGAAGCTACCACAGTTTCTGAAACTTTAGTGAAAGAATGTATATGCCGATTTGGTGTACCACTTGTACTTCACTCCGACCAGGGAAGAAATTTCGAGTCTGCCGTCTTCCAAAATATCTGTAAGATATTAGGAATTAATAAAACGAGGACAACTGCATTACATCCGCAGTCCGAGGCCTGGTTGAACGAATGAACAGAACGATCAACCGATACTTGTCGAAGATAGTCACCAACCACCAAAGAGACTGGGACCGACATCTTCATCTGTTCCTGATGGCTTATCGTTCATCTGTGCTTGAAACCACAGGGCAAACTCCTGGGAACAACTTATTTGGGCGTGAGCTGCGCCTACCATGTGACTTGGTGTTTGGCAGTAAATCTGGGGAAGATCTGGCCAGGGAAGATTACGTAACGGACTTACGGAGAAGAATGGACGACATTCATGAACAAGTCCGCATAAACATTCAAACTGCCAGCGACCGAATGAAGGACCAGTATGACTTCAAGGCAGAAAAAGGTGGATACAAACTTGGAGATTTAGTGTGGCTTTACAATCCACAAAGGCGTCGAGCTTTATCACCAAAGCTACAAAGAAAATGGGAAGGTTCTTATGAGGTCGTTAAGAGAATAAACGACGTGATATACAGGATCAGAAAAACACCAACAGGGAAGCCGAGAATAGTACAGACGTTTGAAGACTTCATGGAACAGTATTCCTTTGGTCACAAGGCGCGATATGGCGTGACGAAAGAAGAACATCGATATCTGTTTACCGTGTCTTCAGATTATTCCCACGCCCACTGCGTATCAGAAGACTCAAAGATGTCACGCGGCATAGCTTCAGTCTTTAAGACGACATTTGGACGCCTACGAGAACTGGCCAACCAAGGGCCATCCGTCGGGAAAACGATACAACTGAGGAATAGCAATACATAACATCAGCGGTATATCTACTACCTGGTCACAAAACCAAGCTCGTACCAGAAGCCGTCGTATCGCAGTCTATGGATCATCTGCTAGAGAATGACATTTTGAAGCTAGCAGTACCGAAGTTAGGCTGTGGACTAGATGATTTGGATTGGAGGATTGTTAAGAACATGTTAGAGATCCTCTTCCGCTATACCGGTATTGAAATTCTCGTCTGCAGCTTTAACCTTAACGGACAGAAAGAAGAACTCCAGCGGACCATCGACTGTCACTTCTTCAAGACTTCTAAATGTACCTGTAGATTTCGCCATCAAGAACTGTTCCGTAGGGTACCTTTATACTCAGGGTATGGCCATGACGTGGCTCGCGTTTCGTCCGCCATTAGAGGGCCACTGTCATATTCGTTGTTGTTGCGTAAATTATTATGTATTTTCGTGGCTACTTGTTTTATTTTAATGCAAAACACATTTAAATATACTTCTAATATTTATTTATAGTGTAAGTGATACTTTTATTTTATTTATTTGTGTATTTTCTTGAGATACTGACAACGATGACTGGCAATATTGAAAACACATAAAAATGACCAATATTAAGCACAAACATTTAATTTTTTAAAAGGTAAGTTTAAAATATATACTTATTATGTAAATAATAACCACAGTTATTAAATTTGATGTGATAATAACAACCTATATCATATGCTATACATAACCTCTAAATCTTTGTCAGAATAATAATTGTGTATCTGTTAAATAAATGAATTTTTATTACCTTTATAGATTCATAGTGTGATTATGTAATATTCCTGTATAATATAATATCACATTTCTTACAAATAAATATGGAAATGAAGTATCAATATGTTTGACATTGGCTCGCTTATGGCGGCGATCTTGACCCATGGCCATACCCTGTATATAAAGGTACCCTACTGTTCCGGGACGAAACAATCTTAATGAGGGGGCAGTGTCACGTGCGCCCTGATTTAAAAGTATACGAGCGCCGCTACTGGTAGAATATTCTCGAGCGATGACATAATCCCCGTCGGCGGGGGAATAAACCATACGCGTTGAGACGTGTTAATTACATCAGGTGGGGTGATGTTTTCTATTCAATGGAAAGATGGAGAAAATTCTAGACAAATGACATCGCGCTATATAAACCCCGTCGCCAAAGCCAGCAAAGATAGTCTGATATATAGAAGCAACGAGCAATGTAGTTGGTGATATAAATAAACAGTCTACAAGTTGTGAACATAAATAAATGTAGTTATATAAATAAATGTAGTGATATAAATATTGTTTAAATAAATAATCGTAGTGTTTAAGCATTTAATAATATTCTTAGTCTTAAATTAGTGTTTATAATTATTTAATCATAGTGTTAGTTAGTTTTATTATCTTTTTAATATTCATCGTAATTATTTATCGTTTAATACACGTATTGCTATAATTAATAATATTTCTCTTATTTTTACACTTCACCCAAATAAATAAACGTTACAGTATTATTTGATTATGTACAGTAATTTTTTTTAAAGATGTCCGAACAAGGTCATCTGTATTATGAACGAATTAACAAATTGGCATACATTTATCTTTTTCATTTGCAAAGATTACAAGCGTGTGGGAGAAGGATGGATATAATGGTTGTCTTTCAAAAATTTATATTGTTTTGATTAAGTTGGGACATTCCATTTTAAAACGATGCTCGTTGTTAACAATACTTTCGTATGTTTATTTATTAATTCAAATATATTACCTTCATTGCCGTACGAATAACGTATTTTCTATCAATGTTACTGATACTGTGTCAGTATATTATTTTTCACATATTTGGTTTTACATTTGCTAATAAACTTACCAATTGACTTAGTTTTGAATTTTGGTATCTTATGTACCCTTAGAAATATTAAGTAAACGACATTATTGAATTTCACAGAATGGGCGGAGTTAAAATCTTAATTCATATAATTCGTAAATGACCTTGATCGGATATCTTTAAAAAAAATACTGTAACACCGACAATATATAAAATAGAGAAAACGTTTTATTTTGAAATATTATCTACACGGGGTATTTAAAAAACAGTAAAAAATTGGATGGTATACATTTCGATATACTGATTCTCAATGCAAAAAAGAATTTTTCCAAAATTCGGAGATTTATTTTATTCTTCGTGTTCAATTTTAGAGCCGCTGGCCGACACAATTTTTTTATTAAAAATCACGTGACAGACGTTGAATAAGAAATAAATAAATTCCTAATTATTTTTATTAAAAAATTCATGTCACTAAAAATGTACATAAGAATTAAATAATAAAAAAATACGAATTTTGGAAAAAGTCTTGATTGAGAATAAGCACACCGAAATGTACACGTATGTCATCAAAAAAATTGACCCTTTTTAACATCTTTATACATATGCTCCAAGTAATGAGTTAAAGTAATACATACTACTTAAATGGTATATTATTTCTTATTCAATTTTTATTTACTTATCTACGTATTGTTTCGATTAGACATAAAAATAAAATATTTTAGATTTATTTTATAACTAATATTTATTGTATTATTTAAACAACAATAAATAATTTAAAGTAAAATATAAATTGTTTGGTTCATATTTTCAAAGTTTCATTGGTATAACGTGAACTTAATTTTAGAAAAAAATCGATTTTATTTATTTATTTACAAGCTAAAAAAGAAAATATACTTTTCAAACTCCCAAAAACGCGCAATTGGAATCGAAATGCTTAAAAAGCAGAGACAAAGGCGATGAGAAATTTCATCTCTACAGCCGCCCGCATGCTCAGTGCTCCCACCTGTCCAAGTTACGCGCCTGCGTATAGGACTGGTAGCTTCATCGCTGCTCGAGCCGTACGTAACGAATGTTGTATCCAGGGAATACCGGGAAGTTTCACTTAGATGTACGGTTTTGGTACTCACCTAGCGACAACTATGGGACTTGGGAATCACGACTACAAATGTTTTTATGCCTGCTAGATGGCACAAAAGTCCCAAATTTAAAAATTATATTTTTTCAAGGTAATTTGTGTTGTGTATTACCTAATTAATTCAATTAGTTTGAAACGAGAAATGGCAAGAAATTGTAAAGAGCTGAATAAAACATGAAATATTGTGATAAAATAATATTGTTTCATTTCTGATTTTGTTTTTCGTGAGTTTGAGTGCATTTATATAGTGTTTCTTGTAATATTTGACTTCGCTTCTCATTTTCGACGTCTATTTGAATTTGGAATATTTGAGTTTGACGTTGGCATTCAGAAACGTTGGCTTGGACAAAACGAGACCCAGAAAGGACAAGACCGACGTACTCATGCTTCTTTGTATCCCATACAACAATTAGCTGCTGATCGCTACAGAAAATCGTTGGAAGTATACACAACGCAAGTAAACAGTACGTAAGTATTTTCAATATGATGTGTTACAAAACATAAATATTTGTAAATATTGTAGGACATCTTCATTATATTGGCTCCAAAAGTCATCATTTCTGCTCTTCCTACGACCAACTTAGTTACGTTTTCTCCATACTGACTACAGAATTCATCACATAGGGCAGTAACCCGAACAATTCATCCTTGTTCGTGTACTTTACACTTATCCTTGAATTCATCATCTGTTTGTGTTACCACAACCAATTTATATTGGTGCAACCAGAGTTCTTTTCCGAGTAAGTTTCTTTCTTAATCATTGTACCGTACAAATACTTATTTATTGAAACCCCAATGCTCTGAATTGCAGCATTTATACAACAGATCAACAATAATGTACTATGGTTTGTAATATTTTTGTTTTTATACATTCAATATGGTTAAATATCCTAAAATTGTTATGATAAAACAATAAGGTGTATCACATCAGGAACAAAATAGTTACGAAGAATTCAAAACTCTTCGTCACTATCAAAATGGAACTTAATTGTTTCACTTGAACTATTATATTATTGTATATTGTAAGTCATACATTTATTTATCTTGTATCATAATACAAAATTTATAGAAAAATATTACAATGCAAAGAAACAGATGTAATATGCTAATTATTTACTTTTAATATTGTTAAAAATATTCTGTTTTGTATAAATTGCAGTAAATAGTAGTTAATAACAAACGAAATTACTAACTTAACGACTGACCTATACAATACTATATTAATCACTACATTGAAAACATGAATTGCTCAAATGAGCAATTAGATTCATAAGAATAATCAGCATTTATTCAATAATATTTGGAAATCTGTTTTCTATATGAAAATTATATATGCATATTTTATACATAAATAAGGAATGTGGCCAGGGGTATGATATTCCTTTAAAATTTATTTATTTCCATATTACACGTGGAAAAACAAATTCTCATTATTCATTCACAGTAAATTAATGTATACATATTAATAACCCAATTGTAATGAAATGAATAAGTATAGAAATTGTTGAATATGGTAAATTAAGGAAATATTAATGTAGCAAACTAATAAGAGTAACTGAATATTTTCAATGTGATAAGTAAGTGCATTATTAATGTATTTTGTAAAACTCACATATAATTGTATTTATACATGTATATTCTTTGTATTTTTGTATCACAACTTTGTACAATTGTATAGAAATTGTTAAATATGGTAAATGAAGGAAATATTAATTTAATAAACTAATAACAGTAACTGAAAATTTTCAATGTGATAAATAAGTGCATTATTAATGTATTTCTGTAAAATTCACATATATTTTTATTTATACATGTATATTCTTTGTACTTTTTCATTACAACTCTGTACAATTGTATAGAAATTGTTGAATATGGTAAATTAAGGAAATATTACTGTAACAAACTAATAACAGTAACTGGAATTTTTCAATGTGAGAAATAAGTGTATTACTAATGTATTTTTGTGAAATTCACATATAATTTCATTTATACATGTATATTCTTTGTATTTTTATATTACAACTTTGTACAATTTTTGTTAATATAAACATATATCAATAAAAACTTTTGTGTATTTATTTCAAATATTTTTACAGGCGCGCAGAATATAAAAATTGATACTAGCGCCAGCCTAGCGGACTTGGGCGCCACTAACAACCAAGGACGTTTACACGGTTTGTTAGTTATAGCACAGACGCAATATATATTGCGTCTGTGGTTATAGCATTGAGTGGCGATTCCCAGTATTCCCTGGTTGTATCGCTTCCAGCATGCAGTTCCGCAGACGGCTCATATAATTTAAACTCAAAATTTGATAAAATTATATAATATTTTAATAAAAATTATTATTGCAATATATTTGCAAATCTTATAAACATTTTGCAACAATACCAATTACCAGTGTTGCTATGAAACGTCATTTATCATGGAAGGAAGAAAAATTACTGGAGTTCAGTCAAAATTTATTTATTTTCCGCCTCTACCGGTTTCGACACCTCATGTGTCTTCTTCAGGAGGTGAAAATGAAGAATTTAAAAAACATGGATAAATACATAAAACAATTATGTTATTTATTAATTGTTTTATGTATTTATCCATGTTTTATAAATTCTTCATTTTCACCTCCTGAAGAAGACACATGAGGTGTCGAAACCGGTAGAGGCGGAAAATAAATAAATTTTGACTGAACTCCAGTAATTTTTCTTCCTTCCATCACCTTTCCAGTCAAGAAGTTTTGCAGTCATTTATCATGTTTAAAACGTTTAAAAATTACCTAAGAAATTCAATTCTGTAAGAGATTATCAGCTCTTTCATTGTTATCAATAGAGAAAGAATTACTTTTTGAAATTTCTAAAAAAAGTTAATTTTACTAATCAAATAATTGAATTATTTTTAAGTTAAAAGATCGGCGTATAAATTTAATATCCAATATTAAATTAAACATATGTACTTGTGCACATTTTTTCCTACAATTTTGTTATTGCTTATTTTGTCGCCTAGTCTGTTGTCCGACCCACGAGCCGCCACTGTAAATATTGTTATATTTAGAAGACTACTTTTCTGTACAGCATAATGATTACATATAGTAGAGTGCCAGAGAACAATAATTTTCACTTTTGTGGGGGAATCGGTGTTAGAAGCTGAAATTTTTATACATGAAAGTTAATAACCCAACAAACAAAAATTTCGAAATTGTTAAACTTTAAATCTGGCAAAAGGGCACTACAATTAAAATTTGAGTTAGAGATAAGTTTAAATTGTAATAATAATGCGTACCGTTAAAAACAATATCAATTTCAAATTTCTCAAGCCCGTAAGCCTCAATATATCTCGTATTAAATAATTAAATTATAACGCCCACGAAAGTAGACATTTTTTTAATTTGAAAAAAAATATAAGTATGTTCTCTTTATGGTTTTGTCTACCTCAAATTTTAATTGTAGTGCCTTTTTGCGAGGCTTGAAGTTTAACAAATTCGAAATTTTGGTTTGTTAGGTCGTTAATTTTCATGTGTGAAAATTCCAGCTTGTAACACTGACTCCCTCACAAAACCTATTTTTTGACGCTTTTCGCAGGACTCTACTAGTAGGTACAGGCGCCGGTCGACCGATGCTGAGTTCTTTCATATAATAATTTTTTAATAAGTCATGGCATATACAAAAGGATTTTTTTACTTTCCTAACGTCTGATTTTTTTTCTTGCAAGATACAAGCGCTTAACGCTCTTACACAATTAGTCGTTCGCCTCGCGCTGTAACGTCACGAAGTAAACACATCGAGCCTATACAATTAGAAATGAATAATTCATAAAATTTTACATTTTAATGAAAATGATTATTGCGAATTATTTATATTTTTTTTGTATTCATAGTAAGAATACCTATGGCCAGTGCATTGATAAAGAACGTAATATCTCATGTTTAAAACGTATAAAAAAATATCTCAGGAATTCAATGCTGTAAGAAAGATTACTAGCACTGTCATTATTATCAATAGAAAAAGAATAACATTTGGAAATTTCTAAAAAAAAAAAATACTTTAATTATTTTTAAGTTAAAAGATATAAAACCATCCAAATATAGAAACTCATTCTCCTGCTACAGCTTCACTGCATCCACCAACACCATCACTAAGTCGCCAGTTCACTTTTTTCAAATACTAACATCATGCATTTATTAACATTCAACACCAGATTCATATTTCTTCCAACTACACGTATTCTCTTTATCATTCTCTCAGTTGCTCCTCATTTTCAATCAAAACAACTATATCATCCGCAAATGTTTTTATTTACCCAGATTTTAAGAAATTAGAACCTCGCTTGCTGCTCTTTTTGCGACAAAATACGAGTAACTTTGGCTGCTCGCTTGCCATTTTTACAAAATAAAAACACGTGAGTACAAATAGACAACAAAATACACTTTTACACTACGAAACGCAATATAAAATTAATACTGCGAAAAACATGTAAGACAGTGTATAAATTCGGCGGGAATTAAAAATATTTTGCAATTTTCCATGGAGCCACCGATTCATTATAGTTCTTCTCTCCACCGCTAGGTCTACTCATATTTCATGAAAATTCTTACCGAATTTGTTTTAATTACGAATATCTTCTATATCAAACGATAAATATTTAAAATACTTACCTGAGAAATATAGAAATATGTGTAGTACCTAACACTAAACAAAATTTAAAAATAGAACTTCAGACACGAGAAAAAAAATTAAACATTTTATTTTTTTATGTTCCCGAAGTTTAGTTTTCGATTTTTTTTTATATAATATGTATAACATTATTCTTCAAAACATATTAGTTTAATGTAATTGTTCGTTTAGTATAAAAGAAAAACATTAAAATGTATGAAAAAAGTAGGTTTTTTGTATTTTTAAAATTGTTCTCGAAGTTCATTTTTTTTAATTTTCACATATTTTATTCCCTATCCTGCTATAAATATTTCATGCAAGTTTAATTAAAAATGTTCGTTATTTAAAAAATATTTAAATTATTGTTTTGAGTGAATAAATAGATACAAATATTATGGAAACTATTTTATTTTCATGACAAATTGTTTCCTTTTTATTATTATATACAAAGAAATCATATTACATTACACAATTTTAAATAAAAAATGAAAAACCTTTTCACTAATTTTGAATTTCGCGCGCTGGGGTATCATTTCACCTTAACCCCGTGTGACTTTTTTTTGTGGGACCATTTGAAGAATATTATAATATAATAACAGGCAAAGATTTGAGAGCATTGAAGAAATGAAAAATGCAATATTCAATGTGTGTAGAAAAATAAATGCCAGACAATTGCATAATGTCAGGGAGGGCTTTTATAATAGAATAGGATATTGTTTAGCACAAAATGGTGGAATATTTGAACATTTAATTTAAATATCGTATTCATTTCAGTTTTGTTTATTTTATTAGTTAAGGTTAAGGATATTCTGTTATTCAATAAATTCTTGGTTATTGTGTTCATTTCTGTTATTTATTAATTAAACTTGTTATCGAAACAATATTGTAAAATAATAAACTTTTTTGACATTGAAGATGTCATACAATTGTTTGTAATTTTTTTGAGTTCCATGACTATCGCTATAAATAAGTAATTTTCAAAAACTTTACAACTGATTTTCTCTGTTATGGAATATAAGCTCTACTTTTATTTGAAACATTTTTGCCCAAAATAATTTGGGGTTTTGCGCACGGAAAAACTGATTTCTCATGTTTTGACGTCCTACGTGTGTTGTTATGTTTTTTGTTATTTTTTTAATGTGATAATATTTTAATGTGTTCATCTTCATGTAAAAAAAAATTCACGTAAGTTAAACAAACGATGTTTTTACAAGTTTTTCAAAATTTTGAAACAATTTGTAGCCCCTGAAGAAGGCATCCCGCCAAACCAGTTGAGGCCGAAAATTAAATAAAATCATTTTGACTGCAATCAAGAAATTTACTTATTTCCATAAAAAAGTATATACATTATTCGAACTGGTATTACCTGATTTTCTAACAACTCCAATACCAGTTTTGACATCATCATTCCTGGGATCAAGCATAACAATATTTCTCTCACAGAAACTACCATCTAATTGTGCTTGCAGGATAGATTCACTTCGTTATGGGCGGGTAACGTATTCAGCCATTAGTACGCACACGGACTTGTCATATCGTAGGTTTAATACGAGTTCTTTTTCATTGACCATTATCACTCCATTCTTCAGGTCAAGTTTAAAACCGTGCTTTGTCATTACGACCATACCGAGTATTAATTCGTTTTCAACTTCAGCTACAAGTGCACGATGTTTAAAGGAAGTGTTTCCAATATTGATGGTCGGTCACATCTATTTATCCTAATACGGTAGCTTGTTCTCCCGTCGCTGTGCATAGTCGCCACTTAGTTGGTTGCCTGTGTTCTTTGCCAAATCGGATCTAATTATAATATTTATCGCACCCGTTTCCAGTAAAATTTTCAGTGGCCTTCCGTTAATAGAGCCATCCACGTAGATGCAGTTAGCTTGATGATGGAGGGATGCGACAAGACAGATAGATTGTGGACTACTAAATTACGGGTCGACGATCGCCCCTTCGCCTCAACCCGACTTACTTTTCGACTCCTTTTCTTCCTCTGTCGATTCCGTCTTCTTTTGCCTTTTTCTCGGTTGACCTAGTTCACCGCAATTCCAACAGCGGAGTTTCTTTTTCCAGCAAACACTTCACTTACAATTCGTCGCATCTTCTCTTCTAGATCTTCAGTGTTTTTATTTCTCTCGGCATCAATATTTCGTACTCACGATTGGTTACGTGAGACTTGTCTCGCAGCTTCATGTTCTAATGCATATGTGATTGCGTCAATTAAAGTTTTTGGGCGGGCCAATCGCAGTGCTTGCTGAGTTTCGCGGTTTCGAAAGCCGTAAATAAATGCTTGAGTGGCTAAACACTCCAATACGCTGTCAGGAGATGTAGAAAGTGCGAGACGAACCAAACGAGCTACGTCAGCTTCAAATTCTCGAAGGCTTTCTTTTGAAGTTGCGTCTGGTTCACATGCTCCAGATACGTATTGTCATACCGCATATCCAACCGCTTGTCTAGTTGGTCGTAGTCCTCTTGTTCTCCTTCCTTCAGCATTTGTAAGCTGTCGATAGCTTCTCCAAGCGTCCAATTATGTGCTTACATAGGCGCTTCAAATTGTAATAAATAGTTCGGCCACAAAGATTTTCCATTAAATTCCAGTATTTTGATGTGCATTTTTGAAGTAGTATCAGATTTTACTACTTTCCTTCCTTCTATTAGATTTTCCTTAGTTACTTCGGAATTTGACATTGGCAAAGATGTAATTCTAGTGACCTTGTAATTCTTCGATCTTCTTGACATACTTATCTTCTACAGTTTTTCTAGAATTCTCCTCTAATTTTTGGTTCTAATGTTTGCTCCAGGATTCTAGAATTCTTTTCTAATTTTTGTTCTGTCTGCTCCAGAATTCTAGAATTTTCTTCTGCTTTTCTAGAACTGTCCTCCAACTTTTGCTCCAAACTTCTAGAATTTTCTGTTAATTCTTCTTTTAATTTTTGTTCCTTAAATTTATGAATGTCACACTAAATTTCGAATAAGTAATCTTCAGGATTTTCACCAGCATCGGTAATACTTACCTCAGTCACTCTTGAAGTACTGATTTCCTTCCTGTTGTGTCCAAATCTCGTTCTCCCAGTTTCGTCTTGAAATCACTTACTTTCAATTCACTTAATTGTAATACGTTAATCACCATTTTATTTATAGTTACTTGTACTTCACAGTTCATTAATCCCACTTCTGACACCAATTGTAACATTTATTTATTTGGGTGGTTTAAAAATTAGATAATTATTATTAATTAAAATTTATTAAACGATAAATAATTGAAAAAAGATAATAAAAATAACACTATGAATAAACAAATATAAACACAAATTATAGACTTAGAATATTAAAAAATATTTAAGATTATTTAAACAATTGACACAACGTACTATTTATTTACACATTTGTTTCACATTATTTATACACTAACTAATCATTTCACCATACGTTTCAATATCAAAATACCCGACTGTCTTCCCTGACGGGGTTTAAATAGTCCGGCTTCGTTTTTTAGGATGTTCTCCAACATTCTATGCGATAATAATATCGAATACAAAGAATCAAGCGACCACAAGTAATTAAACAGGTCAAGTCCTGTTTATTTATTCCGCCAGTGTTTGCGACGATTACATCATCGACAAGTTTAGACGTTCGCTCAGCGCGGCGGCTGTCTGCGCGTTAATAGGTTTGAGTGGGATATTTAAAACGAGGATAAAGAAATTTAAATAATAAAAATAGTTTAAAACATTAGTTTTTCGTATTTATTTATTTATAAATACATATTTAAATAATATATTAATTTATGAAATAAGATTTGACTATATACAGATGATCACGCGAGAATAAACCGGCAGTTATTTCCATTATTAACGGAGATAGGGAATTCTTCAAATAAGAAAATTTACTGTAAACAAACCGGGCAGTAAGATGTATTAAAAAGCGTTCTATTGCTTTCAGACCCGGGGTATGAGATACCAACTTTGATATTCAAATGGAACATACTATATTTTTTATATTTTTGAAAAGTACACAAAATTTACTTAACAATGGTAGTAAGTAAACATGTAGTACGCTATATTATTAAAAAAAAAAACGGAGGACGTTTGAAATATGAATATACAGGATGTAACACCAACACTGACCACCGCCATTATTCTCTTTATTATTATAATTACAAAAAAAATATTATAGAACAAAGTTGTAGGAGACAAAGGGGGACATCCCATTAGAGAAGAAAATATTTTTTTTAAATCAGTGGTTCTCAAGTTACAATATAAAGTTATATTTTTTCAAATGGGATTATACATATTTTGTATGCCTATTCGATAGCGTATTTTTTTCTGAATTCAACCATGTGATTATTTTATATCCTTACATAACAAAAATATTGAGAAAAAATCAATTGAAATTTAAATAAATTTGATTTTTAAAGTTATTTTTCAGTAGGCTATGAATGAAAAACAATTGAGCTTAAATTAAAATGAAACAAATATTTGTTAAAAACGTTATAAACACTGTTCTATTAGATTTCTATCCTAAATAATCCAAATTAACAAATAACAGTTTTTGTTTTTCATGCGTAGCCTACTGAAAAATGACTATAAAAATCAAATTTATTTAAATTTCAATCGCATTTTTTTCAATTTTTTTTATTATGTAAAGATATAAAACTAATACATGGTTGAATTCAGAAAAAAGACGCTATCGAATAGGCATAAAAAATATGTATAATCACATTTGAAAAAATATAATTTTATGTTGTAACTTGAAAATCACTGATTTAAAAAAATATTCTCTTCTTAAATGGGATGTCCCCCTTGGTCTTCTACAATTTTGTTCTACAGTATTTTTTTTGTAACTATAATAATAAAGGAAATAACGACGGTGGTCGGTTTTGGTGTTACACTGTATTGAACGAAAAAATTAAGTGTGTGAGATTTTTTTGTTCTTTCGTTCATAGATGATTTTTTTTTTTGAGATAAATTCATTTATATAGCGTAACCTGGGCTATAGACCCATAAAACAAATTTCACACTCTCTTGATGTATTTTACAAGATATTTCAAACATCCGCCATTTTATTTTTTAATAATACAACATACTACTTGTTTACTGTTATTGTAGAGAAAATTTTGTGTGCTTTTCAAAAATATAAACAATATAGTATATTCCATTTGAAATTTCAAAGTTGGTATCATATACTCCGAAACTGGAAGTAATAGAACGCTTCTTGATACATCTTATTGCCAACATTGTCTATTAAATTTATTTATTTGAAGATAATCTCTATCACTCTTAATAACGGAGATAATTGGCGATCAATTTGAAGCTTGTAGCGCCTCTATCGGGTTTACGGAAACTAACGATGATGTGATAAATTGTCAAATGTCAAGTAAATTTGGACATAATATTTTATGAAATTGGATTAAATTACAAACAATATAAACATTTGTACATAATTATATTTGTTGCTGTGTTGAAAAATATGCATATTAGTTTCATAAATAATGTCATTTTCTGTAATGTTTATTTTGATTTCAGAATGGATACAAAAAAAGAGTTAAAATTTACCATATATTTTCAATTTTTAGAGGCTAATAACAACAGTAGATGTTTCTTCGATTTTAAATCTGAAAGTTTACAATATATACAAATTAAAATTGTCTAAACATTTACCATTAAAACACAAAAAAACAAATACTAACCTCTGTAAAAATAATCATCATTATTGAAGTGGAGAGAACAAACTTTCATGAATTTTGACACAAGTTTTTCAATTTTAATTTTTAATATGCATGCTTTTAATTTGTCGATGTTTCCTGTTTCCATATTTATTTTCAATTCTAACCATGACTTCATCTTTCTTCGGAAACGTATGTTTCTATATTTTTTTTGCATAGAATTGCAACCAGGTACAGAAAAATACACATTACTCATTTTAAAAAATGAAGCTATATTAATTATTGAACAAAAATATGCAGCAAAATAACTTTTAATTAATACTGGCGTAACTTATCACAGCAACATTATTTTCATTTTATTCCGTTAGATAGAGTATCGCTTAGCACAGATCGCCAAATGTTGGTTCATTCTCGCGTGATCACGCTGTATAATTTGAAAGAAAATTTAATATTTTAAATTATTATATTGTTATTGTGTTTGCAGAAAAATCTTCCAAGTTTGGTAAATCAGAAAATTTTTGTGCTCCCCATAGATATAAATCAAGAACTTGCTCAGTGCATTGAGCAATAAATCTTACAAAAGGTCTAACATCACCTTTATTAGCTATTTTTAGATAATCGTAATATTGACGTCTAAAAATAATTTTTCTTTATAAATTTATATATACGCTGCTCAAAAGAATCAAAGGAACATATATTTTTGTGATAACTCGTGTTCCATAAGATCATGAATAATATAAGTTAGAATGTATATTGTTTACACACATGAACTTGTTTTATTTTTTATTACTATACCATAGTCAAATTTCTTAGATCTTAGATAAGATTGCGAAAATTTACGTAAATTTATTAGTACTAGTGAAAGAACTTTGTTAAATATTAATTAGCTCGCAAACTACAAGTGATTGAACTTGATTACTAATTAAGGATGAATCAGGTCTTTGCAATTTGATTGGTTGCCTGATTTTACAAGCGAGACTAGCGCGCATGTTTGGCCCGCCTACCGTGAAAACACAATGGAAAACACTAGCGCTATCCACAGCCATAGTTTGTATCATAATATTGTCAAACAATGGTGAAATTGTTTCAATGTTCTATAATTTATTAGGAAAAAATGCATTTGTTTTTGTTATTTATGCTTAATAATAATAATAATAATTTCTTCATGAATATAATGTACAAGTTTATATATAAAAATATTTCAGCTATGCCAACATGAAACATTTGTACTCTCTAGAAGTCTAGAACTAACAGTTTGTCGACCACTGGTGAAGACCTGCTACGTCACGCACCAAATTCTTAACTTTAAAAATTCATATGTCGCTTATTACGTAAACTTTTAAGTCGCGTTTGTACTAAAATTCATAGTTCATCCTGTTCTTCCAGAAAAAAAAATGGTATAGGATCTCAATGTAAGACTAGGTTACCAGCACCACACAATTGAGGCAATCAGAAGTTCAATAGTAGTAATCACTAATACTGCTAAGTAAGCAATAGTAATATTATTGTTTCATAATTACGTTTCACCTCCATTGTTTATTGACTTAGCATTATAGTAATTTAAACTGTATGGACGATGGGAAGTGAGAATCAAGGTGCACATAGGAGATTAACATTGATAATCAGTTTTTTACAGACTGTTGCCCCCGTTTTAACTTAGAACGATAGTTGTGGTTTGTGGTATGAATAGAAAAATAAAAAAAAATATCTAACACTACTATTGAATTCACACATTCTGTAACTGAAAACTGTTACAGAATGAGCACATTCTGTCTTACTCTTACGGAATATTATTCTATAACAGGCAGTCACAGCCCACTAGTTTTTCAATTCACCCATTTAAAATACATAGGAAAACGCAATTGTTTTCAAAAGCAAGGTGACTTTGCTTGGCACGTTGTTTCTTTGATTTTGTTATCTCAGTTGTCAAATTGTAAAAGATATTTTTACAAAAACGAATGTACATAGGTTTCACGCTTTTTGAAGTTTTTTTACAGGGTAAAAGTCTTAAACCCTCACAGGGCAGGAAAGCAGCAAGTTTATAAAAGAGGCTCCGGGTGCGATATACCTTGGAACAAAGGTGAAAAATTTATATAAAATTTAATTTTGTTTTAAATATAGGTACTCAAAATAATCAAACGCATTGTTCTGTTTTTTAGGCTGTTATGATCGTTGGAATTATAGGTGTGTGCACAAAAAATGAATTGTACCATATGAAACTGCAGCATGTAGAAGATTTAGGAAAAGCAGTATTAATTAATATCCCAGATTCCAAAACCAAAGTGGCCAGAAAGTTCACCATTACTGAAGATTACGACGGTATTTTTTTAAAATATTTGAACCTTCGTCCCTCAAATATAGAAACAAATATTTTTTTTGTTAATTATCAAAATGGTCAGTTTACAAGACAAGTGATGGGTATCAGCAAATTGGTTAATATGCCGAAATAAGTGGCCACGTATTTCAAGTTGGAAAACCCAAAAAGGTATACAGGATACTGTTTCCGACATACGTCGGCAACAATACTAGTTGATGGGGAGGTGACTTAACCGACTTAAAAAGGCACGGAGGCTGGAAGTTCTCGCAAGTAGCCGAGGGATACATAGATAATTCAATAGAAACCAGTATAAAAGTAGCTGATAAAATAATGAACCATGTGGAACATATAAATCCGGTGGCTCAATCATCATCATCTCGGATTGCAAATCGGAATGAAAATGATAGGCAGCAATATTACCCATTCCATACTAGTTATAGAATATAATATTCTGCATCAAATACATGTAAATTATGTGATATTTTAGGTCCATAAATTAAGTATTCAATTTAATCAACTACGTATTAATAGCAATAGCCATAGCATTTGAACAGAAACATAAAAAAGGTTTGATATTTCACGTGTCAAAATTTGTTACAACCTATAAGTTATGCAAATTTTAGGTTATAATTTTATTAATTTATTTTTTCTCAAGCATTTTCTAATAAAACATTAAAAGAAAATAACAGAAAAATCATAGCTAACAACATAGATAAAATTTGAAACATTTTTATTTGTTCAAAAATGCCATGGCTCTTACTATTATTATTATTATTATTAATAATAATAGAATAAATTTAATAATTAGTTTATGGGACCAAAATATTACATACATGTATTTGGTATCATTTGATGCGGAAATATTATCTTTCTATTGATACCACAACCATCGTTGTCTATTAAAACAGGGGACAACAGTCTGCAAAAAACTGATTTCCGATGTTAATCTCCTATGTGCACCTTGAAAAAAAATATACCCGGTATATTAATTTAATTCGGATTTCTGACCTGAAGGAGTAATACTACGGCATTATATTTTTAGAAAACCAGCCTTACCAGCCCCACGAAATGATTTCAGAATTCTTAAACAGTGTTTGAGAAATGAAATAGATGAAATACATGAACTCTTATCAAAAATCCCTATAATGTACCTACTGTGTTTTAGTGACCACTGGTTGGAAATCCCCCTTTACACTATTTATGACTATAATCTTGCCAGTTATTATTGCAGGAAAGCTCTAGATCATGGGGGTGTATCAATCTATGTAAAATTTAATTTAAAATATAAATTATTATCTAACGTAAATTTATTAAGGGATTCAGATTGTGGGATTGTGGGACCATACATTTTTTTAATTACTTATCAGATAAAGAATTTGATTCTGAATTCAGTGATATAATATTTGCATATCCTTAGATAACAATTTTTTTTGAGAAAAATGCTTATAAAATTTTATAATCATTTGATTAAAATATGGCTACAATCAGAGTGACACGAATGGAAAAATGAATACATGTTATTTTTTGTACATAGAATAGGAGTGCCTGGACAGAAAAAAGTGAATATTTTATTCTTTTACTTGATGAAAAAATATTCACGTATTTCTTTCATGGCATTCTAATTCTATGCAAAAAATAAACACGTTTTAATTTTTTTAAAACCATATTTTAATAAAATGAATATGACAATTTATATGCATTTTTCTCAAAAAAGTCGTATTGTGAGGGTACAAAAATATTATATCATTGAATTCAGAATAAATTTTTCTACTGAATAAGCAACTAAAAAATATACCGGATGTCCCAAGCAATCCTTGACATAGGAACATGGGAAAACAGTTTTTTGTAAATAAAAAGTGTCCGGCAGAAAATTAAGCCATGATATTGGACATGATAATAGTACATTTCCTTATGTGAGTTATTTATTACTAATTACTTTATTATTATTGTACAAATTGGAAAAAAAATCTAAATAAATAATTATTGCAATATTTTACGATGTAAATACAAAGATTTTCAAATGTCTTCCGTAGCACAATGGTAGCATAGCTGCTTTTGGAATATTCATTTTTATTGATTTGGGTTCGATTTTCTAGCAGGACATTTTTCTTATTTAAAAAAAAATACTGAACTTTTAAAAATCTGTCTTATTTCCTATCACAATCATTTAGAAATAATAATAACTCTATATTAAATAAAGGAAAAATAATTAACAAAAATTGATTACAACAATCAAAAGAGTAATATAATAAAAATGTATTATATTTTCTTTGATGTTAATGAAAACTAACTTTGTTTTTTATAAATACAGCAAAAATGCAATACATGCACATAGTCATTATACCTATCTATCTCAGTTATTTTTTATTAACAGGAAAATAATATATAATGCATTTTTATTATATCACTGTTTTCATTGTTGTCATCAATTTTTTAAATTATTTTAGTATTATTATTTCTAAATGCTTGTAATAGGAACTAAAAGATAGATTTTTAAAAGTTTAATATTTTTTGCATAAAAATTAAAAAAATATTGTCCTGCTGAAGAATCGAACCCAAATCTATAAAATTTAACATTTCAAAGGCAGCTACGCTAACCATTGTGCCACGGAAAACGTTTGAAAATCTTAATCATTAAATATTGAAGCAATTATTTATTTATATTTTTTTCTAATATGTACAATAATATAAAGTAATTAATAATAAATAACGTACAGGAGGTAATGCACTATTATCATGTCCAATATCATGGCTTAATTTTCTACCGGACACTTTTTATTTACAAAAAACTGTTTTCCCATGTTAAACGCCTATGTCAAGGATTTCATAGGACACCCGGTATAATTCTATTTAAAATAACAAAATTGGTCTCCACAGTTTGTGAACCACTGGTTGAAAAAAAATTATGCGTATTAAAATAGTCTAATAAAATGTAAATTGTTCTTATAGTTCTCGAGATAGCAATAGTGAATAAAATAAAATGAAAACCCCTGTATAACCAATATTATTTTTCCAGTAAAGAAAATATACATATATCAATCAGTTTAATATACAATGGTACACTCAAGAATTGAGAGATATGAAACAAATGCTCATGTTGTTAAATGAATCATGTCATATTAATAATAACATTAAAGATCGTTACAATAAATTGAAATGTAAATATAGATTTCAAATCAGAAATGCTAAATTACGAGCTTATAATACCTACATTTATAATTGTGACAATAAAAGTAAAGCTACTTGGTCCGTTATTAATAATGAAATTGGGAAAAATCAACCTTTTAATTTAAATTGCACTATATCAGCTAATGAATTCAATGATTATTTTGTAGATCTAACTGAGCAAACAATTTCAAAATTACATTCTACGACTAAAAATCATAATTACTTTCTAAATAATTTGGGCAATCAGAATAATTCTGTCTTCCTTTATCCTGTTACACAGTTTGAAATTGAAGCTATAATTTGTAGCATATCAAACAGTAACACTGTGAATGTTGCATATGAATTCAAGATTAATAAAAAATGCAAATCCTGCAACATCTGTACATTTAACATATATTTTAAACAAATGTTTTGAAAATGTATAATCAAAAGATATCTAAGTGGCAAATAATTGAGACAAATAATGTCCAAATTAAAGAAAATTCAACATGGTAGGTCAGTACCTCTATTTTCTATTATGGTATCCCTCAGGGCTCTGTCCTTGGCCTTTTACTATTTATAATTTATGTAAATGATTTAGCTTTTAACAGCTAGCAGATACAATATTATATGCTGATGACACTACATTTATTCACTATAATAACAACCCAAGTGAAATAAACGCAACAAGCTTCTGAGTGATTCTCTGTAAATAAATTAAATGACAGCAAAACTAAAAATGTCGTTTTTTTGTAAAAATAACATGCTATAATTTTGTACAAAATCAAAATGAAAACTGTAATTTTTTGAGCTTCATATTACAGCCAAATCTCTTGTGGGAAGAACATATTAACAATGTAGTGGTGCAAATACAGCAAAATAGTTTTCCTTTAAGAAAAGCTATTAATTCTGTCATTCAGTATAGCGAAAACAATCTATTAAGCTAATTTTATGGGGAAACTCCAATTGGACTGTTAGAATTGTTATACTACAAAAACAGTCGGTGTGTGTTTTATGTAAAGCAGGGTACAGAGACGATTGTAGAAATTTATTCATTGATCATCAAATTCTAACTTTACCGTATATATTCTACATATTGCCATTTTTATTAAACAAAATATTCATAAATTAGATAAAAACAGCAGCTTCCACAATTCCTACTAGGAGAAAATACGATGTTAGATTAAAATTTACTAAATCTAATCTAATGATGCGGTCACCGTATTATATGTATAGGTAGTTTAATTTTTAATAAACTACCTAATGATTTGAGAAATTTGCACTTACTTTCAAACTAAAACTGAAAAGCTTTTAACTGTCTAAAGCTTTTTATACAATACAAGTATATCTGGATTACACATTTTGATGTATTTATTATTATTCTCTTTGTTTTCTGACGTGGTTTTTGATACTTTGTATTACTTCTGCCTAAATAAAATTATTATTATTATTATTATTTATACTAGTCAGCGAACGTGTTTATTCCTCTACATTATTATTATTATTATTCCACCCTTATCCTTTTACAAACAACAACTCAACGGTAAGAACATTTACTATTATTATTTACTAAATTGTACCTCTAGTCTAGCAAGAGCCCATTTTAAATATTATTTGCAATTCGCCCTTTAAAAGGCGGGCTACAAAATGAAATTTAGTTTATAGCGATATTTTATTAAACGTATACTAGATTATAGCAGTAAAATTTAAAGTAATAATGAAAACAAGGCCACAGAAGACATTTAACTCAATTTGAATTGTTCAAAGCAATAGCTTTGCTCCAAGAAGGGCGAACACAGCTGTATGCAACTCAACATCTTCTTTAAATAAGAACCATAAAAAACCTGGAATTGTAGGTAAACAATACGCTGTACAAAATAAAAGCTTCGTTCCCTCCTATCCCCACTAACTCCTCACCCTACAAGGAATGGTTTCACAACAAACCATTGGGCAGTATAGCAAATACGGGGTCTAATTTGTTCGGTCTGAGGTTATTAAAGTGTAATTTTCTCTCTAACAGAGATAAAAGTAAACTAAGTAAGGGTACCCCTTTTCATTTAATTTTTGGTACTTTTCATGCTTTGGTTATCCGGTTCAGTGCTATGTATTGGTTGTATTGTTAATATTATTCAATAAATTTGTTAACATAAAGCTATGTTATCTGCAAATTAATCTTTAAGTGGATCCGACATTCGCGAAAAAAGTTATCAACAAAAAAATGACCTTTTAATTCTTTTAAGCAATGTATATTTTATTATAAATATTACCTATGTTCTTTTAAGATAATAACAGGTGGATATCCAGCTCGAATTAACATTAAATTCATTAATATTCTACTCGTACGTCCATTACCATCGGCAAACGGATGTATGTCTACCAATTTATAGTGCGTTAATGCTGCATACCTAAAAAAAAAAAACAAATAATTAATACAGATGAAAAAAATGTACACAAATTTACAATTGTACAACGACTTTTAATTCACAGCTAACAAAGAAAAAATTAAAGATTAAATGTATCACAATAAAAAATGAGTCATAAAAAAAATTGTTCCATATTAATGATGACATACAACATACTAGTAAACCACACAACAGAAAATAGCAACTTAAGAATTCACAGAATATATAAAGAACACACTTCGATAAGTACGATTAATTTTACCATAGAGGACGTTTATCAGACGTCACCTCACGGGTCTGCATAGCTGGTGCGGATAGTTCACTTCAAAGATCACTCTATGAGAAAAAATATCGCCATAAACATAAAAAAAATACAGCAACTACATCAAACTAATTAATATTCAAAGACAAATCACAAAACTAAAATTCTGATGTGGTCAGCACATTATCTCCTCCCATTTAATTTTTATTTTATGTAAACATATTTAGCAATAATGGCAAAAATAAAACGTTTTTATGGCACATCGATATTCCAATATAATAATGCTACCAATATTTTCTTCTCAAAACTATACTATTATAAATTTAAATTTATTTCTGTTTTGACAGATACATTTATTGACAATCACATACGGACTATTTTATAAATTTATTAATAAAGTATGTATAGAGTGTAAATTTTAAAACGAGTCGTAAGACTATAACATGGAAAAACAGTTTTTTACCTGCCAAAAGTTTTTATATTAACTTACAGAAAAAAGAATTGGTGTATATTATAGATAAAAAAATTACGAATTACGAAAAAAAAAATTCTCTACATAATGGACTAAAAAAATATATAGGGTACCGTTTAAAAATATATAATTTTGTTCTACCGTTAGAGAACCACTGCTTGAATATTCGGTTTGTTATTACTGACAAATTAACCCCTTATTCTTGATCATTTTTTGTATATAACATTTTTCTCTAAAACCATTAGTTCGCCCTAAAAAGCGCTGGTGGTTTTAAAGGAAACATCCTGTTTACAGGCGACACTGAAAAACGGGCCACTCAAAATAACTTTTTTATTTATTATTTTCTAATTCGCTTTAAATATTTGTAAACTAGGATTAGAGGCTTACAAATCGTGGTATTTGGAAAGCTGGATTGCTTTCGGTTTAACCGGAAGTTGACATTAACTTTCATATTTCAAATGGGACAGCCTATATATTTTTATCTGATTAGAATCTACGTAAAATTACGAATTCAACGATATGCTTGAAATGCATTTTTATCGAAGAAATAACTTACAAAAACGGAAGAGAAAATTATGCATAATTAACCTGCTAAGCCATATCAGGATCAGGCGAGCTGTGAAAACAGTTGAGATAATATTAAGTAATATTTAACTTAATTGTTTAAATAGTAAGTTATTTTTATAAGATTCTATATTTTTCTGCAAAAAAATGATCTATTTGTAATCACAGCCTACTTGATAGGTTTACCAGGTTAATTATTCATAATTTTCTCTTACAGATTTGTAATTTATTTCTTCAATAAAAATTAACTTCAAGCATATTGTTGAATTCGTATTTTTACGTAGATTTCAAATATATAGAATGTCCCATTTGAAATATGAAAGTTAATATCACTTCCGGTTAAACCGGAAGAGCTAGCATCATGCCAAATACTATGATTTGTGAGCCCCTAAGCCTAGTTTACAAATATGCAAAGAGCATTAAAAAATAATTATAAATGAAAAAGTTATTTTGAGTGGCCCGTTTTCCAGTGTCACCTGTATATACTTCTGCACTGGTATCTTGTGCACTGCATCTATAGGTGCGTTCAATGAAGCTAGCAAATCGAGCAAAGCGGAAGTAAAATGTACTGAACGGCTTGCTAACTAAGCATTTGCTCGTTTTGCTAAGTAAGCAAAGCAAGCGACTATTTTCTCGCTTGTTTTGCTGCATGTAAAAATATGGCGCACAAATTCAAATATCATTTGTAATATTTGAATATATTTTCAATGAAAATTAATGAATTACGTAAAAGTAACATAAAATATTTGTACTTGAGTTTACTTGCGTGGAATATCCTAATAAAATTAAATTATACATGTAATTAATACCATTGAGAGTTTATTTTCTATTTATTATTTATCTGACACTGCATTCAATATATCAGTGTTCTATTCTATGCAAAAATTTAATATTTGAAAGTTTTCAATTTTCGTAACCTCACTGACTGACAGTCATCTGACAGTTCGATCGTAGCAAAACAAGCAGATCGTTCAATGCACGCTCTAGCAGATAGCAAATGCTAAGTAAGCATTAGGTACGTTCAATGACGCTAGCGCTAGGTAGCAACTTCTAGCACTATGTATTTGAACGTCGTGCTAGGCATCATCTGTTTCCGGTTCGCTCGAGCAAAATCTAGCGTAGATTTTAGCGCTGTTTTTCGCTATGTAGGTGGCGTTTTTGTAGCGTAAAGAAGTAAACAACTAAAATGGCTTCAAACGTGAACATGGAGAACTGTCAGAACATTATTTATGTTAAAAATTCTGATGGCACTTATGTTAGAAATGAAAAAAATCAGAAATTGATATATAATTTTTTCACATAATAACTCAAGCAAAAGAGCGTTCGCCATTTTACTATTCAAACATATGTCTGTCAAATTGAAGCGTTCAACGACAGTATTTTTCTGCTAGATTTCTAGCACTAGCATTTTCTAGCGCTAGTTGTCGTTGAACGTAACTATTTGCTCGATTTGCTAGCTTCATTGAACGCACCTTATAGAGTGTAGATTAGAAGGTCGATGCTTTATTTCGTGGTTTTGTCAATATGGAATTTTCTGATAAACGAAAAAGAAAACATTTAAAAAAACATGTTATGTAATGTCATGTAAATCCTCATCAGAGAAAATTAAATACTTCAGATTTTGTAATAAAAGTAATTGTGATCTTTGATTTCACACACATCATACTCACTCTCTTTTACAATCTCCACACTGCGAATTTAACCTTCCTTGTAGAACATAAAACCCCGTTTTTGATTCCCAACTCCTCTTTCTCTTTTTTTTTAAATATTAATTACAAACGCTTTGTGTGAATTTATTTAATAAAGTTAAGTTTGTACTTTCCTCCATTTGAAATTTTATTTGAAATGTATCTGGCCTCCCCAACACGCAAACAACCTACTGCACACTACATATGTCATTTTTGTCTATCTCTCTCTTTTGATGTAAAAGGTCCATTGTCATTTTTTTTAACATGATAGTGGATAATTAAAGATTAAAGTTATTAATTTATGAACTAATACAAATAACACAATAATACTGTCAGTTTCATGGCTAATGAGATTTTTTCTTAATTCCGAAAATTTATAAATTTATTTTGTGTCTTTATATAAAACAGAAATATAACGTATTTGGTATCAAAAAATTCGTATTTTTTTTACTATTAACACAGGGTTAAAAGATATTCTCGGAATACCTAAATTGAAAATAGTAAATTATTTATTATTACCGCTGTAACAGTTTTATAAATACAGGGTGTTAAAAAAGGGTAAAATATTGAGGGTATATACATTTCGATGTGCTGATTCCCAATCAAAAAGATTTTTTCAAAATTCGGAACAGACATTTAATAGAAAATAAATTAATTCGTAATTATGTCCTATTCAACGTGTGATTAGATAATTCAATATTTTTAATAAAAATTTCATGTCGGCAGTGGCGCAGTAAAAAAATATACTGCATCACATCGAAACGTATATACCCTCATACTGTACAAGGCAACCAAAACAGATCTACGCATATTCTCATAAGACTGCATATTTAGCTTTTAAATTAAATTAAAATAAAAGCCTGTACAAGCCAACCAAAACAGATCTACGCATATTCTCATAAGACTGCATATTTAGCTATTAAATTAAAATAAAAGATAATTTAATGCCTGCATAAATCCACCATGAATAACTGTTTATATTTCTTTTTATTATTTTGAAACCCCCATTACTTTAAAATATACTGCGCACGCTGTATGTATACAGGCTGTTTGGCGTAAGTCCGGCACCACAAATATTTCGTTTATTTTGAGAGATACAAAAAAAAATTAATAAGCAAAGTTAAACTAGACAAAGGGGCTCATAAGATGATCATAGCACAAATTTTGTATTACTTCCGGTTTTAGCGGAAATGGGTACAACTTTAAATCTAGCATAGGGAATCGGCATTTTTATATTTTTTTTTTCAGAATATACATAAAATTATCTTCACAATGATACCAAATTATCATAATTTTACTTTAACCATTTCAAAATGGCGACCATTTATTCTTAAAATATGTATTAATTAATAAAATTCCATACAAAATAAAACATAGCAAGCTATGAAAACAATTTTATTATCTTATGACAAAAGAAAAGAATTTACCTACATTTGTGATAGTGACAATTTCTTGTAATAATTAAATAATTATGGCTCAAGTGAATTACACAAATGAAGAAATGGTTGATATGATTTTAATATTTGGAGAATGTCAAAGAAATTCTGTTAGAGCACTTCAACTTTATGGAGAGAGGTATCCTCACCGACGACAACCGAGAAGACAATATGTTAATGAAATTGTTAATAAATTGAAAACACATGGATCATTTAAACTGAAAAATCGACGTGCAAGAAGAGGAAATGAAGTAGATAATCATCGAGATGAAGAAGAAGAAAGAATATTAGCTTACATTAATTACAATCCTGAAGTGTCAGTGAGGGAATTAAGTAGAGAATGCGCGGTATCATGTTAGAGAGCATTCAAAATTAAAAAAAAAACATAGTTTTAATTCTTATAAGATGCACATTAGTCAATCTCTTAGGGAATATGATTATGATCGTAGAATAAATTTTTGCAATTGGTTTTTACAAATGTGGCAGAATGATAACAGATTTCATCATAAAATTTTATTTTCTGATGAATCATATTTTTCGAACAATGGGCTTTTTAACAGAAATAATGTAAGACGTTGGGCAACCGAAAATCCCAGAATACTGAGAACATCCAGGCAACAAGAAAGATTTGGTTTTAATGTTTGGCTGGGAATAATTGGGACCAGAATTGTTGGCCGTATTATATTTCAAGGTACTCTGACAGCAGAAAGGTATTTACTATTTTTACAAAATGAAGTGGAAGATCTGCTGGACGACTTACCTATTGTCAATACCATTGGCATGTGGTTCCAACAAGATGGAGCGCCAGCTCTTAATGCAAGAAATGTAGTGACCTCTTTAAATGAAAAATATGAAGATAATTGGATTGGAACAAATTCTCCAAACCCTTGGCCGGCACGATCTCCTGACCTTACGCCACTGGACTACTTTCTTTGGGGTTATTTGAAAGATAAAGTATACCGAACACCTCCAAAATTTAGAAATAAAAGTTAGAGCGACTGTTAGAGAAATTAATGAGAATATCCTAGAAAATGTAATGAAAGAGTTTTTATTACGTATAAGAAAATGTATAGAAAATAACGGCGGCCATATTGAGCATTTACTGTTTCTGTTTTGGTATCGTTGTGAACATGCTAAAAAATAAAAAAATAATACCTCACGCCTAATTTTTTTTAAATTTCTTCTTTTCTTTTGTTATAAGATGATAGAATTGTTTTCATAGCTTGCTATGTTTTATTTTCTATGAAATTTTATTAATACATATTTTGAGAATAGATGGTTGCCATTTTGAAATGGTGAAAATAAAACTATGATAATTTGGTATCATTGTGAAGCTAATTTTATGTACATTCTGAAAAAAAATACAAAAATACCGATTCCCTATGCTAATTTTAAAGTTGTACCCATTTCCGCTAAAACCGGAAGTGATACAAAATTTCTGCTATGATCATCTTATGAGCCCCTTTGTCTAGTTTAACTTTGCTTATTAACATTTTTTTGTATCTCTCAAAATAAAAAATATTCGTGGTGCCGGACTTATACCAAACACCCTGTATACAAGGTATATCACGGAAAGTGAAACATAGGCGTTTAATATGGGAAATCAGTTTTTCCGTGCGCATTGCTCCCCTAATTATTTTAGACATAAAGTTACAAATGGATGTTGTGAAGCAAAAATTTCTATATCCGAATTAATAAAAAAATTCATTGTGGCTACTTCATAACTGCAGAAATAAAATTTAAAAATTCACGGAATTACAATTTAATAGTATTAGCCATGGAATTAGAAACAAGCGTTGAACAAAAGCGTAACGTTTGATTACATCAGTATAAGAATAATGATTGTCAAAATAAATATTTTACGTAGAAAATATTAATTTTCTAAATAGAAATTTAATAAAATAAAGTAATATTAACAATTAATTAATGTAACAAATTAAATTGAATATAAACAACAACAAACTAAAAATATTCTTAAATTACAATAGATGTTCAAACAATCCTCCGTTTTGTGCTAAACACTAACTTAATCTATTGTAGAAACTTTGTCGAACATTACTTAATTGTCTATTACTTATTTTTGACATACTTGTGTTACAACATTTTTAAGTTCTTCTACATTTTGGTGTCTTTTTTTATAAATATTAGTTTTTAAATGACCCCATAAAAAAAGTCGCACGGAGTTAAATCAGGCGATCATGCTGGCCAGTTAATTGGTCCACTTCGTCCTATCCAGCTTTCAGGAAATGTTTGTTTCAAATATTCCACAATTTCTCTTGTGCTATGTGCAGGGCAGTCATCATGTTGGAACCACGCATTTTCTTTATTTGTTTTGGCAATTTCTTGCGCAACAACATTCATTAATAAATTCAAATATTTTTTTTTTTAATTTACATTCCTAATGTGTTACATTTATTAAAACTAGTCTAGAAGACTAACCATTAATTTTTTTCTGTACATCTCATACCTAAATACTTATAAGCTAAAGTCTATCCGATGATATTCTTTAGATTTTTTTTATTGTTAGTACCTGCACTGGCTCACACACTATGCTCTGCTTTTACACACAACACACTACACGAGATCAAGTGGTTTGGTTCTCTTCAGTCTTCGAATTTGGTTTTGATTGTCCAGCAGTTGAAGAGCTTCTGCGTTGAAATGTTGGTGTAGTCTGGTTTCATGTTTGCCTGCAAACCTTTTGATTTCTTCCTTGACCGTAGGGATTCCTAGGTCTCGATGTAGATCCGAATTACGAATATACCAAGGAGCATTCACTATACCTCTTAGTACTTTATTCTGGAAAGTTTGTATCATTTTGACATTGCTATCACTGGCACATCCCCATAGCTGGATGCCATAAAGCCATACTGGTTTTAGGATTTGGTTATAGATTAATATCTTATTACTTATTGTTAATTTGGAATTCTAATATGACTCCGAATTTATTATTTTAATGAAGAACTGGCCAATGATTTTATCTCCCAAAATTCCTGCCCATACATTTACAGTTTGTCGATATTGTGTCCGAGATTCTATAATATTATGTGTATTATTTTGGGACCAATATTGGTAATTATGACCGTTGGGTTCGTCATTCATGGCCAATGTGCATTCATCTATGAATAAAATATTGCTTAAAAAGTCACTACCATAATTTGACTTCTCCATTATTATTTCACAGAATGTTGCACGCAGTTCAAAATCTCGTTCCAAAATATGTTGATGATTTTGAAATTTGAAAGGAATGTATTATGTTTTTTAAGAATTCTATGAACTGTCGTAAATTGAATATTCAGTTTCCTGGAAATTTCTCTCACACTCATTGTTTGCTCTAGTTCTATTAAAGCAAGAACAATTTCTTCATTCTCATTGTAGTTTTCGTTATCGTTATTTTCTTCCTCTTTTTTGAAATTGAGTGTGCCTGTCTTCTCAAACTTGGCAATAAATCGTTGAATATCATGATTTTGCCTAATAGCACTAATATAATCTCGAATTTGTCGTAAACTATGGCCAGAATAATGCAATTATTTGTAACTTTTCTTCATTTGAATAATTATTCATTTTTGAAAATAATTAACTCTAGTATCGATATATTATCAAAATTTGTTAAATACTAATAATTTGAGGATAAAACGTTACGCTTTTGTTCAGGGACGTAGCTAGGATATTTTTGTAGGGTGGGCCAGCGGCGGTCCAAAAAATATTTAACTGGGCCACTAATCAGAAAGTTATGTACTGCTACCAGTGGCGGCTTGTCAGGGTAGGCAGTGAAATAAAGCTGTAAATAATGAAAAGTAGTATGTAAATTAAAATTTAACTTATTCCGCTAATGCTTGTCTTTATAAATATCAAAAGAGTTTAAGCCACCACCATAACTAATATGTAATGCAGTTCACCTAATTTACACTCTATAAAGTGCTTCTCGAAATGATAGTATACTGCCTAATGTTTTTGATCCAGTTAGTAATTCCGATAAGAAATACGTGTGCTAGAGAAAGAGCTGGTTTTGCGGCATGCCTAAATGAGAAATGCAATGAGTGCGTAAAGGATAAAAGATAGCCACTTTAATTTCCACGCGAACCTACAGAGGCCGTTACCATACGTTCAAGACATCTATCATCTATTTCATTTTGCATTAATTGTATATTCTATAATATTCTTGCAAATAAGATTGAATAATAATTAATACTAATATTATTTACTGCATTGTGAATTCAAATTCAACAATAAACAAACAACTTGCATTGCAGTAAGTATTTAATTCTTTTATTTTTTTCGTTGTTTTTATGTTTTACGTACGTAGTGTTTTTGTATTTTAAATTTTAGTTAAAACAAATAAAATGGCTTCAACTTTGACTGGAACTTCTGATACTGATAATATAAGGCATTCCGATGACATTATTAACTTCTTAATTCACAAAAATCCATTTAGTAAATTATCGTACGAAGATAAACTATATGAAGCAAAATATTTCTACCGCTATTGATAGTGCAAGAAAAATTGAAATTCAAAATTGAAATTTGAAAGTGGAAGAAAATAGGGAAATTCTGAAAAGATTAATTGATATTTCAATTTTTTTATGTACACAAGAATTACCATTTAGAGTTCATAATGAAACCGAAGAATCTTGTAATAAAGGTCATTTTAAAGAATTAGTTTTACTAATGAGTAAACGAGATGATAAATTAAAAATATTTTTGAAGAAAGATATCAATAATAAATCGGTATTTTGTGGTACCTCCAAAACTATTCAAAATAATTTAATAGATTGCATTCATTTTGTTATAAATAAAAAAATAGACTACGAAATTATTAAATCTCCTTTTATTTCTTGACAAGTAGACGAAACTACCGATATTAGTTGTAAATCACAATTATCAGTAATTTTACGTTATGTAAATGTAAATTCCGGTAATGTGAATGTGGTAGAAAGATTCATAGGTTTTTTGACGTAAGCGCCGGACGCCCTTTCCTAAAATGTTCTGTGACCAGGCAATTTATTTTTGTACATGAAAGGGGAAAATACGCATTTGCACATCCCTTGAAAAATGTAACTTTCAATTATAAGGCATTTGACCTTGAATGAAAAAAAAAATTTTTTTCTGGATACCTTGCCTCACCAAAATTTTAGTGCACGAGCCGCCACTGACTGCTACTTATCTTTTTCATTAGAACACAAATAACCAAATTTGATTTTTAGTCATACAATTTGCGAAGCATATGTATAGTATGTTAAAAAAAACCTAACTCGGAGTAGGCTAGGGACAGAGAATCGTATGTCTGATCATTATTCAATTTAAAAGTCAAGTTGTCAAAATTGATCCTGAAATATAATTTTAAGGAGAAAGATAGCAATGAAGGATACAATATAGTGCAATTCGCAGTTTTCTAATTTATTTCCATTTATAAAATAATATTCAAGAAGAAAAGGTTTGATTTCTTTCGATAACATTTTTGATAATATCTCGTGTCAAATTGACATTTAATTAAATATTTTTAAATTGACATACGTTTCATTGTTCATAGTCTACTCCGAGTTAGGTATGGTTTAACAACTGTACATACGTATTATATCAGATATTAATTTATAAGAGTTTGTTTATTAAAAATACTCCATATGCACTGAAGGACAAGTTTTGTAAAAAAAATAGACGGTTAGTTATACTTAACAAACATTTAAATTTAAAATATGGCCACAAAAACATGTACATCAAATTTTTAAAAAATTGAGTAAATTTAGTTATAGTATATGCAATGAATGCTTTAAAAAGAGAGGAAGAACAGATGAAATCATAAAAGAGGTCCTGCATATTTGCACTTCGAATTTGCAAACTTATGATAGCAAAACAATCAAAAACTGACAATTACTAGCATAGTTGTGAAATGATTTGCTTAAAATCCTATATTATAATCTGTGGTTAAACATAAATTTTACATAATATATACAGGATGTTTCCTTTAAAACAACCAGCGCTTTTTTGGGCGAACTAATGACTTTAGAGAAAAATGTTATATACAAAAAATTACCAGGAAAAAGGGCTTAATTTATGAGGAATAATAAATAAAAAATTCAACCAGTGGTTCTCAAACGGTAGAATAAAATTATATTTTTTTAAATGGCAACCTATATAAAGTTTTTGTCAATTAGATAGAGAATTTTTTTCTGATTTCAACGATAAAAATATGATATGGGGTTGTATAACAATTATTTCGAGAAAAATGATATTAAAAATCAGAAATAATTTTACAATATTGAAGTAGGCCATGCAATAAACAACTATTAATATGACTATTGCCTAGGTTACGATAGTATATTATTTTCTTATATCTAAAATAACTTGTTTTACTAAGAAATTCATAATAATAAATGAACTACATAACGAAGAAATATCAAAAAATAATAGTACTAACATAAAAAGAAAAACAATATGATGGAAATTATTTACAAATTTATGCAACCTTAGGTATTTTTGGTATTTTTGCACTTAAAAGTACTAATTTTTATTATAATTTGTGCTCGAAAACACCTCCTTGGTTTAAACAATTACGAAAACAAGCACTTAATAACGTAAGTAACAAAACTATCTGTCACCTGTATCATTTGTTTGCATTTGTTTATTGCATAGCCTACTTCAATATTGTAGAATTATTTCTGATTTTTAATATCATTTTTCTCGAAATAATTGTTATACAACCCCATATCATATTTATATCGTTGAAATCAGAAAAAAAATCTCTATCTAATAGACAAAAAAATTATATAGGTTGCCATTTAAAAAAATATAATTTTATTCTACCGTTTGAGAACCACTGGTTGAATTTTTTATTTATTATTCCTTATAAATTAAGCCCTTTTTCCTGGTAATTTTTTGTATATAACATTTTTCTCTAAAGTCATTAGTTCGCCCAAAAAAGCGCTGGTTGTTTTAAAGGAAACACCCTGTGTATATATATATTTTTTATCAGATAAATTTCTGTTTGTAATACAGAAAAAAAATATTTTTTTGTCGTTTTCTTCATAATTTTTAACACGTATAAATTTATTTTATTTCATGCTCGTTATTTGGCAACATGTTGTCACCCACCCAATGATTCAGCAAAAATCCGCTAGATGGCACTTCTAAAATGACGTTAAAGAGTCATTAAATCGTAATAGGTCCATTCAAAAGTCAAGTTATCAAAATTGATCATGAAATGTAATTTTCCTGAAATTCATTGTAACAGGCAGCAAAAGAATATTGCCATTCGCCGTTTTCTAATTTATGTCCATTTCTACAATAAGATTCAAGAAGAAAAGCTTGATTAAATGATTAATGAATTGCCTCTCCATTCTCTGAAAGTCATGTTTGGTGCTGTTTTTGGGCTCACGGCGTGATTGGCCCTTATTTTTATTTTAAGATGAACTGAAAATCAAGTTACTGTCAATAACAGAATATTTGTGTCCCACACTGATAAATAAAATCATACACAATGTTTTCTTTCAACAAATTCATGCAACTCGTCACATCTCGCCAGCCTATCGAATTATTGCAACAAAAAATTTCTGTGTGCGTTATTTCCAGAAATGCTAATGTGACTTGGTCGCAATCTCTCACCTGTTTTCTATAGAATTATCTGAAATGTCAGATCTACGAGAATAAGTCGCGAACAATTAGCGATCTCAAACAGAACATCCAACGCATCATTGAGAATTTACCACGAGATATATTATTTTCAGAACATAATGCCATTGATTGTTGTTCAAAATAAAAGAATGATTTCTTGATTGCCACATGTAGTTATCATTTTGTCACATTTTAAAGTTCTGACGTTCTTGTTGGAAGACCCTTTACAATAATGTGATCGACAACAGCACATGAATTATACAAATGAAAATGAGAAACGAACACCGCAAACACCAAAATTACTTAAGGTAGTTGAACTTGTTGAGCATGAAGTAAAATCCATAATATCTTAATAATCTTTAGCGTACAGCTAGATTAAGTATTGCTCGATGTAAATCCAAAGTTTTAGCTAACTTGCCCAATTTTGATCGGAGTTATTGAACTCCAAAGTTGGAAGATTTAACAAGACGAGTATACGGAAGCTCAAGAAATCATCGACATAATTGTGTCTAGAATCGCGATAACCCATAAGCTTTTGTCTAAAAACTAGGTGAATATAAATGAAGGTCTGAGAAAAAAAAACTAGTTAAAGAAAAACATGCAAGCCCCTCTGGTTTCAAAAATATAACAAATTCAAATTGTAAATTCATCAGATATTTTCAATCTCTGATATTTTCACGCGCATTGTTGGTAGTATTGCCGCCCACGTTTTGAGAAACATCCGCGATAATTTCTAACTTTCGGCATTTTTCTTTACTTTATTAACCTCACGATTACAACCATTAGCTGTTGCGATGCCTAGCAAATTAACATAATATGCAAATAGCCATGTGACTTGAAGCAGGCAAGCAACTCTAGAGTTTGTCTACATTGTTCGGCACGCAATCAATAGATACCATTGCTTTCATGATTCATCTACCTAAATATGTACAGATTTTCTGTCATGCACAATATGAAAAATGCACAGATTACCACCAACCGCGTATACAATAAATCTTATAAGTGAATAATAGTACAAGCTCAACATAGTATAATGATAAAAGGACTGACAAAGAATACGTCATACAAAAAATCATCATAAACATACCCATTAGACTACATAGTTTTAAACAAATTACATAGAACTAAATCCAAAAACGTTGACTTGAAAGGGATAAGAATCTTTAATATTAACTCAAAACAGCGAAAAACTTAACCAGTCATAATTATACTTTTACGAACAGAAAGTACAGAATGCTCAAGATAATAAGGACTGTGCATTTTAATCGCGTATACGAAAAGATACACAAAAAGTAGATATTTTGTAAGGCACAGAGGGGGACACATTTTAGAATAAGCATTATTATTTTAAAGCCTGTGGTACTCAACCTATGGATCAATGTTTTATTTTTTTAAATGGTTTATATATTTCGTTAGATAGAGATTTTTTTGTCTGAATTCACTGCGAAAAAATTGATAAAATTGATTTCGAAGTTAGTATTTAATTTCTATTTTAATTTTTTAAGTAAGCTTTCAATCATTAAAACAAAAGAAACAACTGTCATTTTCGTATGTCTTTGTTACACTTACACATTATTATAATTAAGGTAATTTTTGTTATTTTTGTAAAAATTCAATCAGCCCGATTCTGTATCACGTTCCTAAGATTGTTACTGCATAACAACGTTACTATTAAATAACTCGTATAGCAACACTTGAAGTAACTTAGACCTATTTGTCTATTCTGTAACGTTTGTTACCAGTAAGATTGCTATGAATGTTATCACTCAGTAACTGTTATTAAATGTATAGTGAAGTGAGATGCAATATAACTTTACACAGGCGCAAAGCAGCAATTTGAAACGTTTGACGTGTTCGAGTTAAGTTATTGTCAAGCTGTGTTTTAAAGCAAAATAGTGAACTGTAGAAAAATGTCTGGAAATAAAAAAACAACCAGAAATGTTAAAACCAGTAATGAACAATTAGAGATTTTACTTAACTTTATTACAGAGAATATAATTCTAATAGATGGTAAAACCCATCCACTAAAACCATCCGAATCAAAAAATTATGGGAAGACTTAACAAAAAAGTTACGCATTAATAGAGGAGCAACAAAATCGTGGGACGAGTGGAAAGAGTAAATTTTGTTTGATAAAAAGCTTCTTGACTTACAGATAAGTTTAAGTCATGGCCTACTGTTACTTGATACCCTCCATGAGCCACAAAATTTAAAGTAACCAAATGTTTAAACAAAAAATCTGATGTGACCAACACAATACCTCCCGCCATTTATCTATGGGGTCTTGTTGCCGCGTACCTGATGTCTGGTCGCGAATCTGGGGAATTCGATTCGATACCAATCAACGCCCAAAAAAATCGAATTTTAAATGGCATAAAATTAATCCTTGTGGTAAACGCCCGCACAATACAAATATGTCATTATCATTACCAAAATGTCTGTACAAATCAGATTAGCACACCCAGAAATGGATAATATGCCGTGATAATATATTTATTTGTTTCTTTATTTAAATTCATACCTGCATATTTACTAATGCTAGAAATTATGTATTTTAAGTTCCTTTCCATAAAACTATTGTTCTATTTACAATTTGTCTTTTAAAACGTTACTATTATTAATTTGAAATGATTATCTTTTTGACAGTGACATTTATCTGTCAGTTACATACATTGAGCTGATATAATTAGGTTGTTATACATGTACTTTTATATGAATTGTAAAAGATGATTCACAAGGACTTTTGGAAGTCTGAATAATATTTGAATTTTTTTATCAGGCATTGCAAATGGATCACCGTGATCTCTCAGTATTCTTTCTGTAACTGAATTCTGTTCCTGAAAGTTAAATTAAACATGTAATTACATATATTTTTCTTTTCTCTTAACCTAATATCATAATTATAAACTTATCTATTTTCATTATGCTCCAGAACACGAAAAAAATCGAAATTAAACAAAGGACCTGCCATTTCAAAGCAAATAAAGCATTTTGTAAATGTTACTGTACTTCTAATAACCAAATTTTCCTTGTTGTTGTCAAAGTAACAATTTTAGTTACAAGTTACTACAAATATAGTAACAAATACAGTTACAGAATACGAATATATTCAATGTTACTATTTTTGTTACTGACCTTGTATTCAGTAACATTTTTAGTAACAAAATCGTAGTAACACAGTTACAGAATCGGGCTGAATGTTTCTTCAGGCTACTTTAAAAATAAAAATAGAAATTAAATACTAACTTTGAATTTTTCGCAATGTAACGGTATAATGTTATTATTATATCGTTGAATTAAAAAAAAAAACTGTCTAACGACTTAATAAAAAAATGTACAATACCATTTAATTTTTTTTAACATTGATCCATAGGTTGAGTACCACTGGCTTGAAAATAATAATGCTTAATCTAAAATGTGTGTCTTGCAAAATATCTATTTTTTTGTGTATAATAATAATAATACTAATCTTTTCATATAAACGAATAACAGGCACTGTCCCATTACCTTGATACATCTTGCATGTATACAGAAACCGAAGAAAAGAAAAACATTATACAGATTGTCCCAAATTAAGTAACTTACCATTGGGATCTCGAAAACTTCGGTTAAATTAGACACGTAGTACATCTTAGCTGTGTTTTTTGATTTGTCAAAAAGTCTCATAGGTTATTAGATAATGGCGGAAAACAGAATTTGACCGATTTTTTCATTTTGAAATTACTGCAAAACTATCAGTAATCGAGAAAAGTATTTCAAATAAAAAGTTAGATATTATTACCGTCTATCCAGTGGAGTACGAAAATATTTTTTCTATCGGTAACTTTTCGAGATATAACACAAACGTACATTTTTTTAAATGAAACATTTTATTTTTACTTTAAAAAAAATACTTATTTTTACTCTTTCGATTCGTATAAAGGTTTTTGTCTTTTAAATTTGTATAAATAAATAAATAAATATATCATCACGGCATATTACCCATTGCTGGGTGTGCCAATCTGCTATGTACACAGATATCGGTAATGATGAAATATTAGTACCGTGCGGGCGCTTACCAGGCGTCACCTCACGGGCACTCAATGCTGGCGTGGAGATTGCACCACAGGGGTCAATTTAGTGCCATTAAAATTCGAAGTAATTTTTGGCGTCGGTCGGGATCGAACCCGGGTCCCCAAATTCGCGACCAGACACTCAGGCACACGGCCACGAGACCCCATATGTGGCATTGCACATTACCTTCTGTATTCTTGTATTACCCTTGAAATCTTATTTTTATTTTTCATGAAATTTCATATTATTTTCTAGACTAACTTATTTCATACCTACCTTGCATCATAATTCAATTTTATTTCTAAATTTTTAAGTTAACGCAGGTGTCTGATATTAACCTTTATACCAATCGAAAGAGTAAAAAATAAGTATTTTTTTAAAGTAAAAATCAAATATGGATTCCATTTAAAAAAATGTAAGTTTGTGTTATATTTTCGTACTCCACTGGATAGGCGGTGAAAATATCTAACTTTTTATTTGAAACATTTTTCTCGATTACTTATAGTTTAGAAGTAATTTAAAAAGTGAAAAAATCGACCAAATTCATTTTTCCGCCATTATCTAGTAACCTATGAGAATTTTTAGCAAAACAAAAGCACATCTAAGATGGCCCCCAAAGGCGCACTACTTGACTTGTCTCATTTAACCGAAATCGTAGCTCTTGTAGTTTTCGAGATCCCAATGGTAACCTGTATAAAACATGATATACCTACACAGATAATAATAAAATACATTTTAATACATTTATAAAATACGGTAGGTAAAGAATACAACATTGTACTAAGCTTGTAAGAAGCATGTGAAAATATTTGTAAATGTAATGGTTATTTACTAATGAATGACACAAGATGATGATGTAGCCCATTTTTAATTATAATAAAAACTAAAATATACCTAACAGGGTGCATACTAGCTGCTTCCTCGGAATTTAACCACTCAACAAATTCTTGCATTAGTGGCTCCACTTTAGCTGGATTTGGTGGCACATGGCTTCCAACGTACACCTAAATAATACAAATTATATATGAGCTAAGGTAAGCGGGTGTGCAAGTACACACATACGTATACGTATAAGAATGAAAACAAATTTAATTCATAGATTTATGTGAACAAATTTGAAATTTTCAGCTAGATACTTTAAATACAGTAGTCTCAGTAATCCGAGTCTCCATTTTTTTAATTTTTTTTTTCTTACAATTTTTAGTATATAAGCGATGATTTGATGGCCATGAGACAGTTTTCTTAGAAACTTTTTATATCTTTACATTTCATATGCGATGCTAATGAAGATGAAATAATGGTTATGAAGTGATAACGTTGCCACTACGCTACCATCAGGGTCGGCGAACTAAAGGGATCCTGGTCCCACATTACTGCATTACTCGGTTAATCGACACTACTGTATAAGCTAATTTTATCTGCGTTTGCAATGTAATATTTATTTACATTTTTAACGAGGAGGCACGATGTGTAACGAAAATTTCTTAAGACTGTATGGAGATGATAGAAACTTCTGTACAAGTTATTAAAAACAACTTCTGTAAGTGTGCGCCACTTACAGAAGTTGTTTTTAATTGCGCATTAATAGTTGTTTGTATATAGGCTAGACAATATAGTACATTAAGTATACAATAAATCATTCCAGAGAAATGAAAATCACTGAGCACAAAGGCAAGTATATATATGTATATTGTTTCAGGATTTTCAACCCTTACAGGTTATATCCCTAGGGTGGTCTCACACACAACATCTATTTAGTTTTTTTTACAATTGCCACGAAGTTCCTTGCGTAGATGTCATGTGTGTTGCCCACCCGAGCAAGCCCTTGTTACAACCACCACCCGGTGCCAGATAGCTTAGTGATTGCCAAGTTAATTGTATCCCAACTTGGAAAGGTAACGGGAGTAGATACCGATCAAGATCAGTCGAGAAAAATTCGACCTGACCCGGATTCGAACCCACGACCTCTGAGTCCAGAGGCTAGCACTCTATCACTGTGCTGACCCGCCGTACCCACAAAGGCAAGTATTTAACAATGATTCGGACTACATTCAATTCAATTTAATGCTCCTGTGTTTTACTAATATTAACAACATTTTAACTCTTAAGCTAGTGACTCAATTTGTGAAACGTAAGTATGCAGGGTGTTTACGGTCTTATTTTTTTTTTAATGGGTGATACTACAGGTCAAAAGAAGGCGAAAAACGTTAAAACACCTTAGTAAAAGTTTTATAAGAGATTTTTTTTACTAAAGCGTTAACATTTTTCGCCTTCTTTTGATCTTTTGACCTGTGTCTGTGCCTGTAGTATCAACCATTAAAAAAATAGAGGATCGTAAACACTCTGTGTATACAGTGTGTGCAACGAGACGTGGAACATAGGAGTTTAACATAGGATTTTAAAAATGTGCGGAAATTGACTTCGTGTACATTTTAGAGCAAAAGTACAAGAATGAAAAGTTGTTTAGAATTATTTTTTACTTATAAACTCATTTAATGCAATAGAATATCTCTAGCACTAGATATTTAGAAAAGAAGATATGACATTTACGTCAAAAATCAGATAGCCATGGAAATAAAAAACAAATAAAACAAAATCTCATTCTGACAGTTCAGAAAAAAATTTGATTGTCAAATTACATTGCAGAGGAAATAGTTATGAAGAAATTCGTGCACTTTTTGGTGGCTCTTATCCTGATCGTCCAATTCCAAGTAAAACGACTATATTTCGTGTAATTGAAGGTTTACTAAAACAGGAAGTGTTTTAAAACCATGCAAGTGTCAAAGGCCAATTGCAGATGAAGATGAAGAAAGACAAGCAAATAAAATTAATGTAATTGCAGCCATTGAAAATAATAAAAATTTAAGTTTGCGCCAAATACACTTCGATTCCATTTAGTACTGTAAGAAATTATTTAAAAGAAGAAAAATATAAATCTTTTAAATATGGCAAATACCAGGAATTGAATGAAGAAAAGTTTTTGAGTGCAACATTTTGTGAATTAATGCTGGAAAAAGCAAATGCAGATTCACATTTTATTGAAAATATTTGTTTTTCCGACGAAAGCACATTTACACTCAATAATGAGCCAAATATTCAAAATTTTAGATATTGGCGTAAAAATAATGATCATCTGTATGTTACGACTCATACACAATTTCCCCGAAAAGTCAACGTTTGGACTGGAATTTTAAAAAACCCTATTATTGGGGCATATTTCATTAACGGCACTTTAACTGATCAGTCCTATTATGATCTCCTGATGAATGATATTGGACCGGCAATTGAAGAACTGGCTAATGATCGTGAAGTATGGTTGCAACAAGACGGCTGTCCAGCTCATAATACAAAAATTGTAAAAGAATATCTTAATGATGTATTTCCCGATACATGGATTGGTAGAGACGGTCACTGGCCTGCACGGTCTCCGGATCTAGCGCTAAATGATTTTTTTCTATGGGGACATCTAAAATCAAAAAATTACAGTGATTACAAATATCCAGATTTAGAATCACTAAAAAACAGAATATCCCTGGAATGTACTAAAATACCAACTAGCGAATGTTAGGCGTTCTTTTTATGATAGATTAGGTTCATGTTTGGCGCAGAATGGAGACATATTTGAGCATTTAATTTAAATAAAACTTCTGTATTTTGCTGCTATTCTTTTATTCCGATTTGTATGATTTATTTTATTATTAAATATTTGATAATTTCCCATTTTTAATACTCACCGAAATCTCAGTTGAGTTCAGTGTTATTGATGCTAATTGTTGTAATCATTGTGTCTATTATTATAATTCAGCATTAAATATTATAGTATTATGATCTTAATTGAAATTTTGTTTTATTTGTTTTTTATTTCCATGGCTATCTGAATTTTGATGAAAATGTTATATTTTATTTTCTAAATATCTAGTGCTAGAGATATTCTATTGCATTAAATGAGTATAAGTAAAAATTAATTCTAAACAACTTTTAATTCTAGTACTTTTGCTCTAAAATGTACAGGAGAGCCAATTTCCGCACATTTTTAAAATCCCATGTTAAAGTCCTATGTTCCACGTTTCGTTGCACACACTATATATATTGATGTATCACAGAAAGTAAAACAATTATTTAGACAAAAAGTTTCAAATGGATGTTGTAAAGCAAAAATATCTATATCCGAATCTATAATTTGAAAATTCACGGAATTACAATTTAATAGTATTAACCTTGGAATTAGAAACAAGAGACGAACAAAAGCGTAACGTTTTATACGTCAAATTATTACTATTTATTTTGACAAATTGTGATAATAAATCGATAGTAAAGCTAATTATTTTCAAAAATGAATAATTATTCAAATGAAGAAAAGTTACAAATAATTACATGGCAATATTCTGGCCATAGGTTACGCGCGGCAAATTCGAGATTATATTAGTGAGTGCTATTAGACAAAATCATGATATTCCGGGGTTGTCTACTATTCAATGATTTATTACCAAGTTTGAGAAAACAGGTACACTTAATTTCAAAAAAGAGGAAGAAAATAACGAAAACTACAATGAAAATAAAGAAAATGATCTTGCTTTAATAGAACTGGAGCAAACAATGAGTGTGAGAGAAATTTCCAGGGAATTGAATATTCAATTTACGACAGTTCATAGAATTCTTAAAGAACATAAATACATTCCTTTCAAATTTCAAAATCATCAACATATTTTGGAACGAGATTTTGAACTGCGTGCATCATTCTGTGAAATATGATAGAGACTTTTTAAGCAATATTTTATTCACAGATGAATGCTCATTTACCATGAATGGCGTACCCAACGGTCTTAATTATCGATATTGGTCCCAAAATAATCCACGTAATATTATAGTCTCGGACACAATATCGACAAACTTTAAATGTATGGGCAGGAATTTTGGGATAAAATCATTGGCCCGTTCTTCATTAAAAAAATAAATTCGGAGTCATATTTAATTTATTAATGAATGTTGTCGGACCAGAAATTGCCGAAACAAATAAAGAAAATGCGTGGTTTCAACATGATGGCTGCGCTGCACATAGCACAAGAGAAATTGTGGAATATCTGAACCAAACATTTCCTGAAAGCTGGATAGGACGAAGTGGATCAATTAACTGGCCAGCACGGTCGCCTGATTTAACTCCGTGCGATTTTTTATGGGGTAATTTAAAAACTAATGTTTATAAAAAAAGACATCAAAATGTAAAAGAACTTAAAAATGCTATAACACAAGAATGTCAAAAAATAAATAATAGACAATTAAGTAATGTTCGGCAAAGTTTCTACAATAGATTGGGTTATTGTTTAGCACAAAACGGTGGATTGTTTGAACATCTATTATAATTTATGAATATTTTTAGTTTGTTGTTTATATTGAATTTAATTTGTTATATTAATTAATTGTTAGTGTTACTTTATTTTATTAATCTTAAAATAAATCTAATTAAGCCTTTTGCATTATTATTATCAACATTATTATTATTACTATTATTATTAAATTTCTATTTAGAAAATTAATATTTACTACGAAAATATTTACTTTGACAATCATTATTCGATAATGACGTAATAAAACGTTACGCTTTTGTACGTCTCTTGTTTCTAATTCCATGGCTAATACTATTAAATTGTAATTCCATGAATTTTATTTCTGCAGTTATGAAGTAGCCAAAATGATTTTTTTATTGATTCGTATGTAGAAATTTTTGCTTTACAACATCCATTTGAAACTTTTTGTCTAAAATAATTAGGGGAGCAATGCGCACGGAAAAACTGATTTCCCATGTAAACGCCTATGTTTCACTTTCCGTGGTACACCTGTATATGATACACCTGTATATACAGGTGGAATGCGAAATTGGAAACTCTTTTTTTCTCGGAAGTTATTATAGATACCGAAAAATTGTTTAAATAAAGTTTTTAGTACTTTTAATAAGCTAACTAAATCTGTATAAATTTGTAAAAAAAGTTTAATTTTCGTAGATATTGCCATATTTGTACTTTTTTAAATGGAATATCTTGTATATTGTTGCACTAATTAATAGAAAATAATTTTTGCTTTAAAAAAGTTTAAGGGTTCGTACCTTCTAAACTTGATAGTTTTTGAGATATTAATGAAAATATCTAAATGTTTCTTCTCAAAATAAAGTGTGCGTTAAAACAAAATTACATACTATTAAAAATAATGTACAAAATAAACAATTATTTTATTATCATAGTAGCTCATAGATAAATACAAAATAAATGTTAACGAACTACAAAAAAATGTTCAAAATTGCCACCTTCATATGTGTGGTATTTAATTCCAATGCAGTTTCTCTAATTGAATTTTTCCGGTAAACATTGAAATATGTCAATACATCAACTTGTAAATTTTCATTTATCTCACGTGTTTCGTAATTCCTTAATACTGATCCAGTCCTACACAACTTTCTTTCTAATTTGGATAAATACGAATGGTTTGGATAAAAGCGATCTGGATATTGTTACCTGTATAATTACAGGGCTTTTCTTGAATTGTTATTTGATAAATAATAACATTTTATCATATCTAACTTCTCATTAATTGAATAATCTGCCATTATTGACATAAAGTAATAATTGTATGTATGCAACACATTTTTTTTAGCGCAAATACAAATACAAAATAACTCAACTGTCAACAAATTTTGTTTTCAACACACACTTTATTTTGAGAAGAAACATTTTTTTTTATTAATATCTCAAGTTTAGAAGGTAAGAACCCTTAAATTTTTTTAAAGCAAAAATTACTTTCAATTAGTTAGTGCAATAATATACAGGTATTCCGAGAAAAAAGGTGTTTCCAATTTCGCATTCTACTTGTATATATATATATATATATATATATATATATATATATATATATATATATATATATATATATATATATATATATATATATATATATATATACATCTCTCTATCAATTTGACTTCCGTACATAGAAACATGCATTTGGCGTCTATGGGAAATATTGGACCTAGGCGTCTACTTCTTCGAGTATATAGAATGTTTCACCCCACCTAATAATGTGAGCATAAGGATATTTCGAGAAATTCGTATTTAAAGAAAACAATATACACGTATATTTGACTTCCGTACTTTATACGGGTTTTTGCCGTCCCGCGTATATTTTTGTACGTATTACTGACAATTTGGCGTCCAAAATTAATATACGTTTACAAAAAGCTATCAATCGGGCATCCTGCACTGTTGCCAAATATTATGTACTGTAGCACTAACATGGAATACGAACATAGTCGTCTAACATGGGATCATGATTTTTTTTAAATTATATTTTTTACTAATATTTTGAAAACTATTTGTTTAAATTTGATTTACATGCAATTCTTCAATTAAATCAAATAAAACAAAATTCGTTCTGCATGTTTAATAAAATAGGTCTGCAGATATGTATATTTATACGCCTTATGTGCAAAATATTTTAACATTGCTACGTAAATGTCACATTTATTTGTAATTTTATTAAAATAAATAATTTTGTTCTTCCTCTTTGTGGTTTTGTTTTTTTATCTTCCGTTACCTTAGGTAAGGAAGGTATTGTCTTTGGTCAAAAATTTCGTTTTACTATTTTTACGATGATGTCTGTATATACTCGTGTTTGTGTGTGTGTTTATGTGTGTGTGTGTGTGTGTGTGTGAAAAAAGTTCTCCGATAACTCCAACAACTCCATTTCCAAAAATTATAATTCTTTCATTCTTTTGTACGTCCGTATAAAGACTTGATTAAACTTTGGCTATAATTGGTACACCGGAAGTACTCTTATTTGCAGTTCTTACCAGTTTTTTTTTTAAGTTAAATATCTCTTTTTGACATTTTGTTATCCCAAATATATGTTATTCTCTGTACAATTTGATTTTTTTTTTCTTTATATTCAAAGTATTTGGAGATGAAAAATTATAAAGAAATTAATATTCATAAATCTTGCAACCTGCGTTGCTGTAAGCACAATGTAAATAAAATAGAAACAGTATATTTTAGTAATTGACAGATTTCTGTGTCAAGTATAATTTGCATAGTTTGTGAAATAATTATACTGGACACTACCTTATCTGTGAGTAATTTATATAAAATACATAGAAAAGACGGAAGGTCATGTGTTGGCCACATCAGATTTTATACAAATTTATGTCTGCTTCCGACATATTGAAAATTTGAATTAAAGTAACCAAATGCTTTTAGAATAGATAAACATACTTGCACTGGGGTTTAGCAGATTTAGCATATTTTTTGATTATTTTACAGCCACAAATTAAATATTTAGTTTAGGTGTTCCTAAATAGATACAAGTTACAAGGTTCATTTTGAAACAAAGTTTAACCGTAGGTACATGAATTATTAAATAAATATTATGATATAAGGACTATTTAATATATGTATCGCAACGTATGACGCCTAGACGAAAAAAATATGAAATTGATTTTCTAATAAATTAAAAATATTGACTGGCACTCTGAGCACCCAACTAAGAAGACTGAAGTACTTATACATTATATTAGCATATTTTCGTAAGTAATCGCTTGTAAAATTGGATGATCGGAATAACAATCATTATTTTTATTTAATAATTACCTACTAGTTTTCTCACATCTTTCATAAACTTGTTTATATGTACCTCAGCGTATAAGATATAAAAGAAATATTTTTTTTGTTCCATATCTCAAAAACATTATTCACATAGATACATATATGTGTCATTTGCAAGTAAGAAAACTACCATCCATATTTCAAGCATTTTGATCATATTAAATATTTGTTTTGTCAAATTAAGTTTGTCTATCCTATAATAACAGTATTTTTTAATGAAATGTATATGTGTATCACATGTAATATTTAACGCTGTTTTTGCTACACCTTAACTTATATGATCGCAGTTCAAAAGACAGAAATAAATTTTCAAGTTTATTTTTGATACAAATTACAATACTGATTTTGAATTTTTAAAATACTGAACTTTTTATTTCATTATACACGATACACCAATCAAATTTAAGCAGGAATAATGTTGCGTAGTGCTATGCACATCTCTACATAGTATAAAACTAGTGATATACCTTGGCTTCACCTAGGAGCAATATTGAATTTACCTCCAAAAGTTTTATTTAACCGAGTTCTTATAACATTTTGATAATATGATGTAATATCAATAATTTTTCTTCACTCAGGTTCATAATAATATATAAAAAAAAATTGGGCGAGGTTTTTCTTTATCAGTAATAAATGCTTATGATTATTTTTTATAAATGTTTATCAAAATATTTATAAAACCATTGTAGTAGCAGGTGTAGATGTATTTTAATACATAATTGTGTAATAAAAAATAATTTTAAATTTTACAAGTCACGCATTCACAAAATACTTATAACATTATAACGTGCGAATGGGAATGCACGAGCAATACGATATTACTTTCGAGCGAGATATTTTTTAGACGATTATAAAAATAAAGTACTTTCAAGAATTTTGTTACAATTGGCAATACTTACTATTTTCATTTTTTCAATTAATCTACCATAGCAACAAAGAAAGCAAAGCTACCTGGCTATGATGATTTGGTATTTAAAGTACCTACGTGTGACGAGCTTAAAAGCACGACACGAAGCGTAGTGTTTTTTTTTACGTCATTTATGCTTTGTAAGCATTTATGCCCGTATATTATACGCTATTTTCTTATACCTGCATATTTATACCTGATTTGCGAATTCGGACAATAATTTAATCAGTCTAATAATTATTTTACATCTGTTAAACTGAAAAACTCAAAATTACTTTCCAGCATAATGAAAATTAATTAAAAATTGTTTAAATTATTTAGTATTTTTTAAGATCCAAAACTAATTTCCTATTTCGCGTTTACAAAGTTTCATATACTGAATGAAGAAAATCTAATGTGATCAACACATTACCTGCCGTCAATTTTATATATTTTTAAATCCTTCTTGCAAAAGATTATATTTTTAGTAAAATTATTTCACGAACATATTTTGACCCTGACATCTGTCAATTAGTATAATTTGAATATCCAAATTGTTTCCATTGTGATGCTGCATAGAATGCAAGATTTATGAAACATAATTTCTTTATAATTATTTTTCTCTTCCAACTATAGCAAATATAATGAAAAATTGTAATCATGTAATATAATATTCTTTAATGTTTATAATAAAAATTTGGGTACTTCCGGTCGGGTTGACCAATTATAACCAAAATCGAATCAGCTCTTCATAAGGGTATACAAATGAGAAGTACGTAAAAAATTGTAATTTTTGGAGTTTGCAGTTATCGAATAACGATTGTCACACACACACACACATGTACAGACATCATCGTAAAAGTAGTAAAATTGTATTCTATGGACCCTAAAATGTGCTTATTCGTTAAAAACGGACTATGAATTTTTTGACCAAAAACAATATCTTTCTTATCTTTCTGATTAACGTAGAAAAAATAATTCATTTAAAATTTGTCATTGTCATAAAATGTTATTATCAAAGAAGTTATTGCATTCCTATATGACACAGTAACAAAATATCGGAACAATAAATAAATATGAAACTATTTTTCATGTTTTAATGAATAAACTTTCGTCGTTTATATGTGGAAAAGATTTTTTTTAATTGAGAAAATACGAGTTCTCAAAACATAATTATTTTATAAAAATACATTATTTCTGCAAATTATCTTTATAAAATAAACAAAATAATATGGAAAATAATAGACATCTTTATAATTTTACTCAGTGTTGACTAAATTCTTTAAAAATAATAATTTCTCAATATAATATTTGATTATGCTATCATAACCAAATCAGATTCATATTCTTTAAACATTTAAAGTGAAGAAATACTGGAAACTAAACGCACGAGTTACACATGCCATGTTGCCAAGTGTATGGACGTCAAATTGGCGGTGATTTTCGGTTATCAATATACGGCGGCGTATATTATGATGCGACGAAAGCGCCATACACGGAATTTCGATGAACTAAATATACGGCTGTTAACAACAAAACAGTCATTTGGCGTCCAAAATTAAAATTTGCAGGTAGACTCCCCACATCACGTAGATGCTAAAAATGTGAGAAAAACTGATTTATAATTTGGCGTCCATATTCGGACGTCACTTTACGAAGGACGTCAAATTGTTGGGGATCTGGCAATGTACGGACGTTCGGTTGTTAGACTGATGAATATATATATAGACTTATAAACGGTCATTGTGTAGCCCAATTCATACACAAATGATACCTTGATCGGCCCGAAACGACGTTGTTAAGCCCACCTCCGGGCTTCATAACGTTTTCCGTGTATATCATCATTTTTCACTAAGTTACATCAACAGTAACCTCCCTGACAAATATTGAGAGGGCTATACAATGTGCTATTTACCCATACAAATATACAGAATAGTTCAACGCATTCACTGTGGATGGCGCGTCACACAGTGTATACATGTAATCATACTTTTTGGATCTTGTGTAGCCCGAGATATGACAACACTGCATTACAATAAAATTCACTATGCTCAGAGTTGTGGTTAAAATGTAATTTAACGCTGTCATTTTAAAACAACGGGAGAAGAAAAATACTTTTACAAATCAATATACTTACTATACATATTATAATTTTTGAATATAGGTACATATACATGAACAATTTGATATAAACTATTTGTTTTCTTATAAGTATTCTACACGACACCTTTCACTGTTATTCAGTTTCTGCTTTTAAATGTTTCTTTGTATTGTGATATGAAAATTCCCATTTCTTATTTTTTAGGTGATGGTTTCTTTTTAATGTTCTCTTTTATTAATTTCTTTTTGTCTTCTGTCCACCGCATTTTTACAATATTTTTATTATTTACAAATCTGTAAGACTTACAGATTTGTTTAGAATTAACAAGTCTTATGATCAGGGATGGAAAACGTAATGTAACGATACCCGATAACGTTATAACGTTTCATTTATTATTATTTTTTTATAACGTTATTAAAAAATAACGTTAGGTAACCCTAACATAAATATCGATTCACTATAACGTTCTCCAACTTTACAAATTTTACGGGATTTTTGACGTTTGAAAGTCTAATTTCCTGTTATTTTATTTCGTGTTTTATAATGAACAGATGTCCTTAGTGGTCAAATTCCGATATTGAACAATATTTCATTTCTAGAATAAGATAAAAATGTGTACATGTTTTAACATTGTTTTTATTTTTACATTTTAATGAAATTTTATTACAAAAATACGGTTAATGTAAGTTTAGATAATGTTATTTTGTTTTTTATTAAGTAATTTATAACGTTATACAACGTATTTTTTTTACGTTATGAAATAAGGTAACAATTTGTAAACGTTATCCCATCCCGGCTTATTACACACCGTCTGCTCATTCGAATCTGTAGTTACATTTTCTTGAAGTTATACCATTATATATGAAGGAGCCTTTTCTACTCTGCAACAAATAATTTTGAAATTTTTGCTGGTGGACATATTTACGTCTTGTGGAAGCTATAATAAAAAAAATCTGATGTGACCAACACAGTACCTCCCGCCATTTACCTATGTATATAATTTTTATATTACTTTATAAATTTATCCATACAATATATAGAAAAAGTATTAAAGCAAACTTGTAGAAAATGGAATAGTCTTTAATTTTTATAATAACAAATTGAGAAAAAATTACATTTAAAGGTATTTTTTGAAGAAAAACTATCTTGAGCTTCAAGTAAACTGCCATTTCCGGTTATCCGATTGCCACCAAAATCTAATCAGACATTTCCATATTAAAATAAGGTAGAAATACATGGTTTCAAAACTTTCTGAATGATAGTATTTGAGTTAGAGCGTAAACAGGATCCACACATACATACATACATACACACAGACATCATCGTGAAAATGTTAAAATTGGATTGTAGAGACGTAGATTCAGATTTTAATATTTTCAATATGATGTGTGTGGGTGTGTGTGGTTGTATGTGTGTGTGAATGTATGTGTGTTTGTATGTGTGTGTGGATTCTCTTTAGCTCTAACTCAAATATTATCATTAAAAAAAATAATTGAAACCTTGTATTTATACCTTATACTAATATTTAGAAAGAAGCTATTAGATTTTTGGTGTAAATCATATCACCAGAAATGGCACTTTACTTGAAGCTCAAAACAGTTTTTCTTCGAAAAATTCATTTAAATTACATTTTTCGCAATTTATGTTATTATAAAAATAAAGATTATTAAATTTTGTACAAATATATATTAAAACTTTTCTATTTATTTTATGAATAAATTTATAAAATTATTTTATATATCCCGGAGTCTATGCTTTGAAGACAAACATATCTCCTAGGTTACACAGTTCAGATCTCAAATTTATATAACTGACAGATACATGTCAATGTCAATAAAATAATCATTTCAAATTAATAATGGTAGTATTTTAAGAAGAAAACATTAAAATATGTAATCAATAAATTAATTTACTTATGTTCGTAATTGAAACAAAATTAAAGTTACATCACAAAATAAAATTATGGTAAGATTCTGGAGAAGAAAATACGGATAATACATATAATAAATTGGAACAATAGTTATATTACTAGCGAAACCTCGTAGTTATATTATATCATGCAAAGGAACTTAATGTAGTTGTCAGCATTAGTATATATGTATGTATTTAAGTTAACAGAAATGAAACGACGGGAGGTATTGTGCTGGCCACATCAGATTTTTTTATTGTATTCCCGCGTGTACGCATGGTGCGCTTTTACAATTTTTCTTTTCAAGGTAAAGAAGCCCAGAAATCGTCTATGAGATGAGCTTAAGGAAGGTTATAGGGAATTGTCATTTCGTGGTACAAAGATACGTTTTGGTCTGTTGGCCAATGAATTTGTCTTGCATAGTGACAGGACACAAGGTTTAGTCGCAAAAAGACAATCCCCGAGGACCTTCCTCCGGCTCGTTCCATAGAAGGTTTTGGGCTCTTTTATCTCGAAAAGCTTACGATAAATGATGGGAAACCCGAATTGAGGCGGATCTTCGACGCATAATATACGTGAAAGTCCGAGGACTCGATGTAAATGTCGTCCAAAACCTAATGCTAGGTGTCCGCAGAAAATTGCGTCTTCTGGAAGAACACTGCCATCTTTATTTAATTTGGTTGCTTATGAAACAGTTCATTTTTAAGTATTACAAAACTTTAATAAATACATATATGTTTACAAAAAATAATTGTTGAAATTTGTGCCAAAACTTATGGGACATACGTTAGTACCATTAATGACTATCAATATAAAATATTTATATAAATACATTTTGACAATAGGATTTTTTTTTTAGTTATGAAAAATATTGATTTTTGAATATTCTCGTTATTTTTTATATAAGTTGCGTCTTCCATAAAAATAATTGAATAAATTAGTGATCTGTTATTTATTATTATTATTATTATTATATTGGATATTGATATATTGTTACTACTATTACTTTACTAAATTATTATTCTCTCGTAGAAAAAACTTCAAATTAAGATCATTATTTATTCAATGAAGTAGCATGTATTAATAATTATAATTTATTAAATTGTCATTAACTTAGGAAATTTGAAATTATTTTCGAAATGATATTATCTAGCATGTTTACGGAATGGGCCCTTTATATTTATACAGCGTGCCCATTTTATATGTTCCCGCTTGAAATTTTACGAAGAAACAAAACGGGTTACATTTCATAAGCCACTTGGTAAATATTAGTACTTTAAATCGAAATATCACAATAGGTACAAGAGCAAAACAAAATTTTAAAAACCAAATCACTTATGAAATGTAACATGGATTGCCTATTCATTAATTTTCAGATAAAATGAGCGTATATATTTTAATTTTTAATTGACACAAAAGACAAAAGCGATCTCTGCGGATCATCTCCATAAAATCAAGTAATACTACAGATTCTACTTAAAAGTTCGATGAAACTTAGTTTTCTAGGGTATAATATGTACTCAGACAAATACAAATACGTATGACTATAACCAGTGATACCTCGGGTGGCAAATCTCTTGTAGTTTTCTATGCGTTAACACATGCAGGTGTAGAAAAATGGTGATAAAAGCGGCAACACTGTCGGGATACACAATGACCGTAAGATAGCAATTTGTATATAAAAAGGCTTTATAACGTAATAATTATATCTTGTATACCCTCGGGCTACGCAAGGAACTGCAAATATAAAATGAACCAATATCAAGTAAAAAGTTACCCCTCTAAGTGAATTTCGTTTAAATTTAATGAAATGTAACTATAACTTTTAAATATACACCCCTTTTAGTATTTCTAACAGTGGGTGCAACAGCGGTCCTTTAGTATCTCGGGCTTATTAACATACCATTTATAAGTATATATATATATATATATATATATATATATATATATATATATATATATATATATATATATATATACATACATACATACATACATACATACAAATACATACAAATACATACATATACATACATATACATACATACATACATACATATACGTACATACATACATACCTGCGTATCACGAAAATATCCTGATGAAATTGGATCTACATATCCCATAACTCTTCTATGTATCCCTAAAATTTCTTTTAATTCAATTCTTTTTACTCTTGTCAATATTTTCAAGTATTTAAGAGCTAATTGTAAACCTAAAATTTCATTATGTTCTATGATACTTTTCCCAAAAACAGCTTTTCCGGTTTCAAGGAGGTATCTTAACTGTTCAATGCTCATTGTGTTTCCTTCTATACCGACCTTAAATATAAAAATTAAAAACATATATTTCATTAATCATTAACCACAATGTTTTCTTACCGTATGGTAAATATGCAAATAATAAGCTTGCTTCTTAAATTTTTGAAATACTGCATCAGAATCAGGAATGTTTTTTAAAATATCTCTTTTTTCGTCAATATTTTTTAACATCGTCAAATCTAATTGTTCCACCAAATAAACTGTACGCTGTCGATTTATTAAAGCTCCTTCATGTTCAGGACAAAAAGATAAAGCCTAGAAATAAGCTTTTCAATTTCATTTTATTAATTCCATATAACCAATGCACATACTCGAAAATACAGTAGATCAGCTGCAATTAAATCTTTTTCTGTAATTTCTAAAATTTCCCCATAATAATTTAAAATATCAGGATTATTAGGTGCAATTGTAGCCGCATGTTCCATAATTTTTAAAGCTTTTTCTGTCTTCCCTGATTGCTTAAAAATTAATGCAGCATAAACAGAATTTTGAATCTCTGTCTCAGAAACATTCTGTGGCTCTGTTATGTCGTTTTGAATTATTCGAGGACTATCTTCAATTTTAGACAACTGCGACTTTAAAGCAGTATGTAAAGTGTGCAAAACATCTATGTCTGGATTTCCCCATTCTTCACTTATTTCCTTATCTTCAGATGCAGAGGAAATGTCAGTAATAATTAAGTCTTCAAATAATGGTTCAGATTTATTGGAATCAAAGTTGTTTTGGGGTAAAAAATAGTTTTGTAGATGTGTAATATTAATACACAAAAACGGAACAAAAATAACAATTATATATAACCTCATATTTTGATTTGTTTTCACTTTCTAACACACATTCATTTTTAACTTTAAAAAAAATATAGAAAAATAATTATAATATACTAAAGTGACATTTTCAAACACGTATGAGAAACTAACCAAAATGACTTAGAATTTGACGTTTCATTTACATGATGTTTGACGTTTGTTTTATTTTCACTACTAGGGTTCTTATCTTGTCACCAAATAACAATCATTTTATTTCAAATTTCAAATAATTTAGAAATCTATGTATTTAACTTTGCAAAAATAATTAATACCTGGAAACAAAATACTTTTTAAACTTATACACATTTACGTACTGATAAAATATACAAATATTGAATAAGCTATATAAAAATTATAATTTTGTTACTAAAAAAATATATTTTAATTACAGTCTTAAATGTTTTAAATTAATATAAAATACTACTTTTGAATTTGTATATTTAATATTATTTAAAATAATATATAGTGAAATACAAGTTATCTGAAAAATTACGTTGGCAGTATCACTGCTTTAAATAATCACTTCACTTCAGTAACTCCATGTTGTAGTTTTGTTTTAGATATAATAGAATAATGTGTGATAAAATAATTATCTGCATTTGGACAGTATACTGAAAAAGATAATTAATAAGTTACGAAAATTGCGACGCCATTTGTCTCGTAAAAGTAGTTGAGATTTTTTAATAATTAATATTTTTGGCGAAAATGGCAGCCCTACCACGTCGAATCATTAAAGAGACCCAACGATTAATGCAAGAACCTGTTCCTGGAATAAGTGCAGTACCGGACGAAAACAATGCTCGCTACTTTCATGTTATTGTTACCGGACCGGAGGACTCACCATTTGAAGGAGGCCTATTTAAACTGGAGTTGTTCTTGCCCGAAGACTATCCCATGTCAGCACCGAAAGTTCGTTTTATAACGAAAATATATCATCCAAACATAGATCGCCTGGGAAGAATCTGTCTAGATATTTTAAAGGATAAATGGAGCCCCGCTCTTCAAATTCGTACTGTGCTGTTATCTATTCAAGCTTTGTTGAGTGCCCCAAATCCAGACGATCCGTTGGCAAACGACGTAGCAGAGTTGTGGAAAGTCAATGAAGCTGAAGCAATTCGCAACGCTAAAGAATGGACTCGCCGATATGCAATGGACAATTAAAACATGTTTTGAAACATTTAATCTTAATTTCCGTTACCGAATCACAAGACACAATGTTGTAGACTTTAAGACAACAAAGTGCATGTCAAGTGTTAAATTGATTATCCTACAAGATATTTTCTCACGGTAATTTTATGGAAAATAATTTAACTTTGTTCAGTTTTAATAATTCAGTTTCTTCTTTGCTTATTATTACTTTAACAGTTCATTTAAGTTTTGATTGTAATCGTAGCAGGTTCATAAGAGATGTATTTATTTAGAACATATGATACATACGTATACATGTTCCGTGGGAAAGGCATAATCCTACGTGTATGTATATAAGGTATGTATATATGTATGCTGTGTACCACATACATGTATACAAACTATTTTTCAATATATGCAACATTTGCTTGGTGGTAAATAAAAGTGTACTGTTTACGTGAAAATCAAATGTAAATAAATAAATGTTTTACGATAAAAATTGTTCCAAGTAGTATTATTTTGTTTCATAATATAGTAAAGTATATAATACAAATAATTTCATACTTTTCTTTCTTTTACTTACCAGCATACATATATCGTTGGAACTTAATTGAAAATAAATTTCATTTTTGAGTCAGTGGTATCTACAGAATGAATGGGAAAGGTATAAATAAAAAAAGCAGTGAGTAATTTTCATTACAAATTTTAATTAAAAATTAACAGTTGTCCAATCAATCAATTTTATGTGTAAAATATATCATACGAAACATTAAAAATATATCCTAATATACGTTAGGTTAAAATATATCTACCTACAATAATTATTAATTTGAAATATATCTACAAATTTAAGAATACCTTTACAAAATCAATACCCATTAAAAATAAATAATTATTTTTTTGTATACAATAGTGTAGCGTAACCAAAGAAATTACGAAAAATGTTTACATTCTGTTAAAGGTATATGGTGGATGGTGTTGTGGGTTTGCCATCGTTGTAACAATGTTCCCTTGTTCATTGATAACATAACCCGTATTTGTTAACTGATACGAGAAAGCTGTATTTGAAGTTACATGATTACCAGCTTGTTGTGTGCTAACTAAGTTACTATTTGGCAACAATTGTGGTACGGGTGTAACCAGGAACGCGGCTTGCTGGTGATGTTGAACTGTTCCATTTTCATTGCCTTGAGCAACAACCAAAGGTATAACTTGTTGAACTTCTCCACCAGTAATCACTGATTTCTGAATTGCTTCTCTTGTTCTAGTTTCGACAACTTGAGGTTGATTATGTTTTGCTAAATTATGTTGAACAACTTGCTGCGATTGCTGGTTTTGCTGTTGTAATTCTACTGTAGCATTTTGATTATGTTCTGCATTTTTCGGTTCAACCTTACAGAATTTCACATTTGGAAATTGTTCTTTCATGAAATGTCTAAAAGTAGAATATCCCATTAATTTAATTCCTGGTTCTAGGATTTGGCCATATTCTTTATAAGCATCATGTAAATTCTTTTTAGTAATATCCCACGGAAGTTGAATAATTTGTTTTGTATTTGTAATACCAGTTTCACCGGTATGAGTTTCTAAATATTGTTTTAAAAATTCAGTTGCATGTCTATAAATGTCTAAACTAAATGTATTATGAGGTTTTTTCCCGTGATTTCCATGGACTCTCGGAGCAACTCCATGAGTCATGACATGTTTTCTTATACGTTTTAGTTGATAGTGCGTACAATTTTCCAGATAAAGAAAAGCATCCAAACAAACTCTTCTTCCTTGATAAACATATTGAGCACGAAGTCTTCTTCTTTCTTTATGGCGAACTGTTGTATCGGGATTTGCTAAACAAGCCATAGTCACTCCCATTAGATACATATCGTGTTCACCTTTGGTTAATTCAGCTATATTTAATCTATGTTTATAAACACTTTCAGGACTTAATCCACGGAAGCAACTTTCATCTTGACATTCACAGCCCCGGCGAAATCTTTCTTTTACTTGTGCTGCACTATCTTCTATTTTAGTCACTTCAGTAGAATTTTCAACACTGCCTATTAATTTTCTTTTCTTTTTGACAATGCCTTTTTTCTTATTTGATTTTAATTTATTTACTTTCGGTTGTGCAGCTTTTTTTGGTGGTGTAGTAACTACACTATTTTGTGTGTTGTTTTCTGTTGTATAAATAGAATTAATATTATTGGCTTCTTCTGTTACTTGAATTGTGTGCCCCTCCCATATTACCTATAAAACAAAATAAAGAATAGCTGTTAAATTTCAACATTATTTTTAAAAATATATATACAGGTGTTAATGCTCAAAAAAAATGTACTGTGGGGATATTAAAATATTGTCTCATTGAATTCAGAATTAAATTCTATTCGCAATCGTAGATAAAATATTGCACTCTAGTGGAACAAATCACTACTACAGAAAGCATGAAAGCAATCATACAAGCGCCATATTGAATAAGTGACAGCTGAATGAGTAGTATAATAATTAAATATTTAAATTTATCACCTTAATTTAATAACTTTTTAAAAGTCGGTTTATATACACAGTAAACAAGTGAACTGTCATATATCAAATCAATCATATTGCGCCGCCTTGTTTTGAAAATCTGCCCCACCAACGTTAATTTTGATTGCGAATAGCGAATAAGCAAATAAAAAATATATGTTCCTATTTAAAATAAAAAGTCAGGTTGCGTATTTCAAGAACCACTGGCTTAATTTTTTCTGTTCATTACATTAGTGTTCTAAAATAGAATTTGTTTGCCAATTTAATCTGAAAAAATTTCTTTTCAAATTAACATCCTATATGCCGGTTGACGCTCGAAATCTGTTACATAAGCATTTAATACAGGAAAACATATTTTCGCGTACCTACGTTGAATTTGGAATCAATATTAAATTTAAATAGCATCGTACGTTTTTAAACCGACCTCTTGGCCGATTTTAAATATTTAGAATTGTTTTGTAGTAGAGATAAACTTATTTTTCCCATTAAAAAAAAATGTTTTTGGTTAAATTAAAAAAATATATATATTGAGTGTTTGTCATCCAAAATTGATTACCACACAAATGCAAATACACTTCACTACTTTTCCCGAGTCCACAATAGAGAAAGGTACTCAAATTTTCAAGCTTAGAATCAACTGGGGTAAAAATACAACAAAAATAAAAATTTGAATATAAAATACATTATATGTATCACTGAAAACTAAGTGAATGAAGTGTTTCATCATCATACTACTTCGATCTATAAATATTAAAAAAAAGAGTGGTACAGTTCCGTGCATATTTAATTTTCTTCCCCCTGTCACCAAATGTATTAGTTTTCTAAACCGCCCATTTGGAACACAACTTTAAATTTGATATTTATATTTATTGTTGATTTACAGGTGTTGTTGATATGTTATTTATTAAAATGTGGTCATATACGAACGCACTTTTATAATAAAAGCGCTTTTACATCGTATTCTTAGGATGAGTGTGCTCCACATAAGCTCTTTTATTATAAAAGTGCACTCGTAATACGGGGCACATTTCGTTATTGGATAGAATAACTAGGTATTAAATGAATTAAATTTAAAAAAAAACTGACCAATTAGTCATAGTTTTTCATTGTGAAAGTCTCAAATACCCATTATCTGCCGCGACACCAATGATCATATATGTTAATTGCGACAGTTGTGACATTTTTTCCAGAGAACACATTATTTTTTTTTTATTTGAATTATGACGTAATTTGTCAGTTTTAGGCTCCAGTTCTTATACAAAGCATCTAAAACAAAAATTATTGCCATATTTACTACCTGTAGTTGTGCAATCGGTTAAGCTTTGTACGCTTATTTAAAAAAACACCTTGTATAATATTTAAACGACAACAAAAATGAAAAATTAATACAATTTATTGCTAAATAAAAGTATATTCATATATTTAGTAAAATGTAACCAAGTGAATAGCAATCATGTCACCTTTAAAGCGTATATCTGTTCTTAAACATAACAACGCGTAAACTCGGGCCCATTAAACTCGAACAGAGTTAATTCACGCCCGCAAGAATCGGGCCAAATTAATTCACGCCCGTAAAACATGGGCCAAATTTTGTGAATTAGTTGAGGTCATGTTAAAGTTAAAGTATGTTATAAAAAATTACAAGCGAAACGTATTACAGTAGACAGTAGACCAGAAAAGTGAGCTTAGAATTTACCTTTGACGTGAGTTCATAGTTTAAATTCCCAAGTATATTTCATATTTTTAATTCGTAGAAATAGGCTATTTGGATCGAGGAGAATTTAAATAAACGAAGAAAGAAATTGTGAAAAATTCATGGACCTCGCTGGGATTTGAACCCAGGGCCTTCCTATATCTAGTAGGACGCTCTAACCAACTGAGCCACGAGTTCCCATCTAAGTCAATGAACATTTCACAAGTCTTTTTACAAATCGTAACGAGTACACTTTACTAACAGGAGAGATGAATACTCAGCGCGAACAGAGCGCATATGTAAAAATTATTGTGAACTTTAAGCCGTCACACACAACGTAGATTATAAATATTTGAGATGGAAACTCGTGGCTCAGTTGGTTAGAGCGTCCGACTAGATATAGGAACATATACGTATTATACGTATATGTATAGGAAGGCCCTGGGTTCAAATCCCAGCGAGGTCCATGAATTTTTCACAATTTCTTTGTTCGTGTATTTAAATTCTCCTCGATCCAAATAGCCTATTTCTACGAATTAAAAATATTTAGGGTGGATCTCAAATATTTATAATATAAGTTTCATATGGAAATTTGATTTTACAGATGCAGCAAAAATGTTTTTAATTCCATACCTAAATGTTATAATAGAAATATTTCATTATACAAGATATTAATGAATACGTGTTACTAATTTATAGGGTATGTACGGGATGCATAAGTAGACTAACTTTTACTAATAAACTCATATCCGGAAACGCATCGTTTTCTAGCTATAGGCTCTTGAAAGAGTAATATCTACTTTAATTTTAGTTGACTAAGGCCTGTCACTTCAATTATTAGTTTTGTTTATTTTAACGTTTAACATTGAATGGAGGGTTATACAGAGGCATATTTTCGTACTGTCATCTATTGATATTTTTCTTCAACTACGAAATACACGGTGACTCCGGTGACTTAGCTGCTTTAATACAAACAAATCGCCGTCATGATGACATTTGCAAAATGTTGCCGAAATATAAAAACGAAGTGAGTGTATCGTCTTTACAACAGTGACTACCGCTATAATTATAAAGAATACATGACAAATGAGAAATTCTGTAAGTTTCCACAGCCATTGAATTACGTAAAATTCAAATGACAGAACTTTAAAAATGACGATGGTTTGTTTGTATTATGTTCTTCCATCTCAACTTTTAACAGAACTCAACTCTCTCTTGCGTGTTACGTCAAAATCATAACTCCATTGTAGATGCATTATAAAGAAGACCTACTTGCACGTATTCTGACTGCAGCAGAAGAAATTCAAATAAATCCTGGCGTTTTTGAACGAATGTATCAAAATCTGCCACCATTGAAGATGGTGGTCGTCATTTTGAGTAATAATTATTATCTGTATTAGAAAAATGAATAAAATTATTTAAAATATTCAATGCTAGAAGTTAAAATAACGAAGTGATAGGCCACAGCCAACTAAGATTAAGATAGATAATTACTATTTTAAGAGTCAATTATTTTAAATATTATGGAAAAAGTTTTCAAACAAAGTTTATTTTATACTGAAATATCTATAATTCTGCATTATAGGTTTTTCTACAGGTGTTCTATTTTTACATAATAGTATGTAACTATGTTTTCCATGGATCACTATATATTTATTCAAATTTGAAAAAATTTGCTATCCAATACTATAAAAACAATTATGTTATATTATTAAAAAATACAATGGCGAATAATTTAAATATTTCATTTTCATTAAATAAAGAAGGCCTTGCAATATAATATTTTTTGTGTCTCCGTCCGGCATAAGTAATATTACATAACTCAAAATCGTCCGGAAACAGATATATAATGTCTAGGCCGGCAAAAGAAGTCGGCATTACTGTTCTGGTGATTGATATATCAATTTAGGACTATTTCAACACAAGAATTTTCAAAAAATCTACAACTTTGAATACTAAATTGTTAATTGTAACTTAACTGAATACATTTTAAGCTAAGTGTAAGTAAATATATTTGAAATTGCAATACGAAATCGATAAAAAAAATGCTTGTTGATTTTTCAGGTTGTTTGTAAATTGGACATGGAGGTAGGAATAATATGGAGGGAGTATTTGCAATCTCTAGTGAAGTCGCTCCCCCCTCTACAATGTGCCCCATATCATTTTGAAATTACAAGGTTATTGCTGTTAATTGTGTATTGCAATGTATTTGTATGTCGACGTTTGTTGGAGAAGCGTTTGCCGATTGCCACTTTTTGACATATTTCGTGTTTTACATTAGTTTTTCTTTAGATGTTTCGCGAATCCCCACTACAGTGTGTCCTAATACTATACCTGCATCCGTCACCACCGGGTTGCATTGCACATGCCCCTAGTTCAAGTTTATGCGCTCTCCGTATTATTCCTACCTCCATGAAATTGGATGATGAAGCTTCTTGACTGGATGGGTGTATGGAAATTAATAAATTACTGGATTGCAGTCAAATTATTTTATTTAAATTTCGGCCTCTACCGGTTTCGGCATCTCCTGTGCCTTGTTCAGGAGCTACAAATTGATACATTTTAAAAAAACCTAAATATTTCGTATTTTTTAAACTTACGTGATTTTTTTATAACATTTGTATGTACACATTAAAATAATAACAAAAAACAGAACAACACACGTAGGACGTCAAAATAAATATAATAAAATACTCAAAAAGTCGTCAAAATCTTTTAAAAACAAAATAAATGGGTAGGATTGCAACACACGAAAACTTTTACATAGTCTTCTTCAAATCACGACTTATGCATATCTCGACTCCGCAAATCTAGTCCTGCTCAAATCTTGACTTATGCACCGTACAAGGTCACTAGCAAGTACACTCCTGAGTACAAATTGTAAATAAAAAAATACTACCAATAACACAACCTATCCTACTTCAATTTATACTCCAGAGTGTACTTGTCAGTGACCTTGTACGGTGCATAAGTCAAGATTTGAGCAGGACTAGATTTGCGGAGTCGAGAAATGCATAAGTCATGATTTGAAGAAGGCTATGTAAAAGTTTTCATGTAATCCCAAATAAATATATGTGTGAATTTTCGTCACCCTTATGGAAAAAATATAATTAACTTCCAAACTGTACAGTTTGGAAGTTTGTTGTTTTACCGCTAAAAAAAATTTAAAATATTTTATCCAATTGTTTAGTCTTAAGTTTAATTATTTTTGTTTTATTTATTGTTTTTATCATTATTAATCTGCAATATTTCAAGTATTCAACGTTTTTTGTAAATTAGATTCTGTGTCCCAAGATTTTAACATCTTCAAAATTAAAGTTGTGGCCTGTGATTTTACATGTGTTACTAGAGCACACTTTCCATTATTGTTGTTATTCCTACATTTCCTTTTATGTTCCTCTAACCTTGTTTTTAAATAACGTTTTGTTTTATCCGTATACTGGGCAGGGCAATCTTCACATGGAATTTTGTATATTATATTACAAATTACAATTGTACATTTTATCTATATTGGCTTTTGGTTTTGAAACTGGATTTCCTACTGTTTTCTCTTGTTCAAAAGCAATATTTACATTAAAATTATTCGTAAATAGTTTTTTCAAATGCCATCTATGTATGTCAACAAGAAATATTTATTTTCATTCTGATTATTATTTATTTGCGTCTCATTTTGGTTTTGTTGTTCGTTATTTTTATTTTCTGTTGTTGTTTTGTTTTTTATTTTATTTATTATCCCATTTATATCAATTATAAATCCAGATATCCAAAAATTCAACTAATTAACAATGTAACGAACCTCATTTCTAGAGCATTAAATTAACCTCAAAAAATCACAAAGAAGTGTATGAATATGTAAATTACCTGCTTATACAGAATAATTATCCAAAGGGCATTGTAAATGGGATAATAAATAAAAAACAAAACAACAACAGAGAATAAAGATAACGAACAACAAAACCAAAATGAGACGCAAATAGATAATAATCAGAGAAGACCTATTCTTAATTCATAGCGCATGTCTTGGCGGCTTTTGACAAACGCCTATGAATGACACCATGTCCAGATAAAACTTGTAGAGTTTTTTAATAGTATATATTGACATGAATGGACCTTTTACATGAAAAGAGAGAGATAGAGAAAAAATGGCATATATGTAGTGCGCAGTAGTTTGTTTGCGCATAGAGGAGGCCAGATATATTTCATTCAAAATTTGAAATGGCGGAAATAAGAATGTACCTATATTAAATAAATTCACACAAAGCGTTTGTGATAAATATTTCAAGAAGAGAGGACGGGTAAATGGGAATCAGAAACGTGGTTATATGTTCTAAAGACGCGAAATAAACACCACATAAAGTGCAGATAATTGCGTAGTTGCCAGTTTGTTATTAAGAAAATTACAAACAAGAATAAAACTATTGTTATTATTTTTAAATAAATTGTTTTGTCTTTATTAATAATTTCTTTACAATCAAAGTCAAAATAATTTCAGTTTTTTTGTTGTTTAAATAATTTTTTATCAAAAATAAATGCTTGTCCTTTTAATCATTTTACTTGACAACATGGTGCCTACTCATCTCTAGTTCATAAAAATTTCACTACGTGGTGTATTGAAAAATTACGTCACGGTGCAATAAAAATGTAAAAGGTCCATTAGTACCAAATGTTGGCAACACTACTTGTTGAATATATGAATTTGAATAGTAGCTATTTATGATTTATGTCCGATTTAAATTTAACTCATTGTTAAATTTAGCTATAAGTTACATTTTTATGAAACTGGGCATTACCTGCTCTCCTGTTCAAATAAACAAGAAAGAACTTTATAAAAACATTGTAAATTTGTAACAACTTACAAAATAAAACGAAAAATCTAAATTATATATATATATATATATAAATAAAACAAATATTTGAGTAAAATTCTGTTTTTTTTTATTAGAAAACATTTCGATAGCGAAGTGTTAATAACAATAATAATACTGATAGTGATGAAGGCAGCACTTGACTGTCGAAACGTCGTTTTCTAATAAAAATTTAAACAGAACTTACCCAAATATTGTTTTATTTATATATTACGAGTTTGAAAGCTTCTTTCAATTTTTAAGTTAAATATGTATTATAATTCGTAAACTAAAGATTACGAAATTATATTAAATAAATATATAAAATACAAATAAAGATAGTAATAATATCAATTCGCAAAATACTCAATTACAATGACGAATTCCGCCTCAAAACATTAGGCGAATTCAACAGATTTCTTTGGTCACTGAACACCTGACCGAACGGTCACCGACCAAGAAGGTTTCTGCTGAATACACTTTTCATATTCAATCTGATTCTCATGGTTCAAATATCAATTAGTCATAAGTTTAATTTTATTCACAAGTTTTAATAACTTTTGTTGTCATTATATCCTACGTATATCATAAATAAGTAAGTAAATTGATTGAAAAGTTAAATAACTACAACTTATCAAATTCGTAAAATTTTCTTGTATTGCAATTTTTTCATTTGTGTTAACATAGCATAAAGAATATATTTTCAGTGCTTTACATGTGAATAAATTGTTATTTTGTTATACTGCACCGATAATTGATGACAAAATTGGATTATTTCTATTAGCAAAAAAAAAATCAATAAATTTAAATATTGCGCGCGTAAACATGTGACCAGGAACATCTGACCACTGAACTCTATATATTCGCACCGTTCAAAAGAGCTAGCAAATCTAGCAAATGCTAAGTAAGCATTTGCTATCTGCTAGAGCGTGCATTGAACGATCTGCTTGTTTTCCTACGACTGAACTGTCAGATGACTGTTAGTCAGTGAGGTTACGAAAAGTGAAAACTTCCAAATATTGAATATTTGCATAAAAGATAGCACTGATATATTGAATGCAGTGTCAGATAAATAATAAATAGAAAATAAACTCTCAATGGTATTAATTACATGCATAATTTAATTTTAGTAGGATATTCCACGCAAATGAACTCAAGTACAAATATTTTGTTATTTTTACGTAATTCATTAATATTCATTGAAAATATATTCAAATATTACAAGTGATATTTGAATTTGTGCGCCATATTTTTACATGCAGCAAAACAAGCGAGAAAATAGTCGCTTGCTTTGCTTACTTAGCAAAACGAGCAAATGCTAAGTTAGCAAGTCGTTCAGTACATTTTACTTCCGTTTTGCTCGATTTGCTAGCTTCATTGAACGCACCTATTAAATGGAAGGCTGAAGCCAGCGGTATGCGCAGAGTCAAAGTGTGACAAATTGAAATATACGATAAGGACGAAAATCGTGAAGCACGAGGCTGCGGAGCATGCGCAGAACACAGAATAGGGAAGCAAACAACGCCATTTTAAGTTTTGAATTTTGTGCGGCTTGTTGTGTTTTTGTTTTCCACATGAAAATGAGAAATTGAATTGTATCACATTTTGCAAAGTAGTGGAAAAGTTGAAGGATTATCTTATTTTCGGTGGGAACATGAAATGTAAATCTATCATTGTTATTATTATATGTTATTCTGATTTATTTCAAACAATATTACAGGTAAATCTAATTTGTTGATAACCAAAAAAATTGCTTACTGACCACATATTTCCAATTAGAGGTACTGTAGTGAAAATTAACATCCTCTGGAGATGAATTTCAACAATCACGTTATTATATTGTGTATCAGGTGCTGCTTATGCAAGATATTAAGTTTCAAATTAGTAGCATTCCTTTAAGTAATCAGCTAGATTTTTTTTAAATTTCACAAGAGTAAAGTACCTCTCTGGAGATGATCTTGGTATTTAGCGTTGTTGTATAATTTCTTAAAAATTAGTTTGCTTAAATTTTAAGTTCACAGGCGATCACGTCGTTTTGAATAGTCAGTAAGCATTTTTTTTATTTTTGTTGGTTTTAAAATTAGACACTATTAGACCTATTGTTATGAAAACAAAAAAATATTATAATTTTTCTCATAATGCAGTTTAATAGAAGAAAGGTACACCTTCTGGATGAGTGCTATAAATATAAATTATTCGAAAAACACATTCAAAATTAATACTTTCATAATCAATAGGTATTGCACGATAGGTTTAGTTTACTATTATATTTTGAATTAATAATATGTTGTATATAACAAATTAGTGTTTTTTTCCCAATTTCCCAACGTAATTGGTTTATATACACTAATAATAATCAGAGTTGGGCAGTAATTAATTACATTTGGTAATTAATTACTAATTAAATTACTTTTCCCCAAATTGTAATTTGTAATTAATTACATTGTAAAAAAAAGTAATTATACTCAATTACTTTTGAAAATTTGAAAAATAATTACTATTTTGAACGAAGAAGTAAGGGAATCCCCGGGATACGGGCGTAGCGTAGTTTATCTGCGTTGTGGGTGTAACGACAGGTTGCAAGTGCAACTTGTCATGCGCATTGGGACGTAAGACGTACTTTGGACTTTTACTTAAGTTATAATTTATTATTTTTTCTGAATCCTAGTAATAATACACTTTTCAACGAATTTGCAATGTCTTCATATAAATCACTATAAAGTATTTTTAATAACCATATAGACATATATACAGGATGAATCTGGGAAAATGCCCACACTTTCAATATATTTGTTATAAGTAATAGAAAAAAGACTCATATAAAAGTTTTATTTTTACTTAAATTTACTATTTGATAGCAGATGTAGATATTTTTTTTTATAAAATCAGGTTTGCGATGTACGACTATCAACTTTTATTTTTTAAATAGCAACCTATAATTGTTTTATTAAAATATAAACTGCCATTTTTTTTCTCTTTTCAACGATGTAAATGTTTGTATATCAAAAATATAAAAAAAAAATCGAGAAAAAGGATGTAAGGTTTGTTGCAACATACAATCAAATCAGTATGGACCTGTCCGAAAAATGTGTAGTATTAAAATGGCGTTCTCATTTGAATACTGCTCATGCGTCATGCAGTACCGTACTGATCTGATTTTATGTTGGAACAAACCTATTATTGAAAAATATTAGAAATAATTTTTATTCAAATATTTTAGGTAGCTATGTGAACATTTAATTTAAATTTTGTAATTTAAAAAAACTCGGTCAACATGTTGCAATTAAATGTTTGTTTATTTTCACATGGCCGCCTAGAATATTTGAATAAAAATAATTTCTGTTATTTTTGAATTCTTTTTCTCGATTTTTTTTCATACTGTTGATATACAAACTTTTACCTCTTTTTCTCAGTAAAGTAATTGAAAAAGTAATTAAAATGTCAATTACAACGCAAATGTAATTAGTAATTTGAGTATATTTTTGTTAAAGTAATTGTAATTGTACTCAATTACTTTTTGAAAGTAATTTGCCCAGCTCTGATAATAATGTTTATAAATTATTCACAATAATATACATATGACAAAATTTAACATGTTAAATTTAGCAATACCTAATTTATATTTTTATGAAACCGGGCATTACCTGCTCTCCTGTTCAAATAAACACGAAAGAACTTTATGAAAACATTGTAAATGTGTAACAACTTACAAAAAGAAACGAAAAATCTAAATTAAATATATAAATAAAACAATATTTAGGTAAAAGTCTGTTTTTTATTAGAAAACGACGTTTCGATAGCGAAGTGCTGCCTTCATAAGGTTAATAACAACAATAATACTGATAGTGATGAAGGCAACACTTTGCTGTCGACACGTCGTTATCTAATAAAAATTTAAACAGAACTTTATCCAAATATTTCTTTATCTATATATTACGACTTTTGAAAGCTTCTTTCAATTTTTAAATTAAATATGTTCTATAATTCTAAAACTAAAGATAACGAAACTATACTAAATAAATATATAAAACACAAATAAGGATAGGAATAATATGAATTCGCCAAATACTCAATTACAATGAGGAGTTCCGCCTCAAAACATTTGTGTTGGCTTAGCACCGTATGCCATGATACTTCGCATCTGCTACGGACCACATGCCAAGTGTCATGGCGGAATTATCGCATATGCGCCAATTATGACGTCACGGTTGTACTTCCCACATATTTCACTGGGTGACAGAACGATCGAAAAGCGCGAACGCCAACTTGAATTAGAATAGGTCTCCTTCATATACGTATTAGAAAATATACCGCTAATAATGCTTGTATTCTGACAATGAGCGGTGGGCATGGTCAGCAAAGAGAGACAGCAATATTGATGCTCTATCTCGTTTTGCACCCTTTTTAAATGTGCGCATGCCCGGACACCTCATTTCTCTTGGCTATAATATTCTAGTGGTATTGCTGGCGCCTGGCGGTAATTCGAAGAAAATTTCTTTATCACTTGTCTGCTTGTTTTTCAACCTCCGAGTGTTTGTGTTTGGTTCGATTTTGAATAGGACAAACTTTTTATATCCTTCGGAGGATGTAATACTAATATGCAAGGCAGGGGAAAGAGTTTTAAGGGAAAATATGGAAAGTTTATACAAAAAAGACATTTATCTGCAAAAACATTTCATGCACTTGCATACAATATCTTTAATTCAAAATCTTTTATAGAACACCTTAAGGAACAAGATTTTATCGACAACCACAAGTCTCAGTTAATAAAACATGTGATTGAAATATTTTTTAAAATTAGAATTTTTCACGAAACCAGAATGTTTTCTCAGAAACACGACTTCATAAGATATAAATATAATAGACTGGTTATATTTAAAAATCAATGAAAATGTACTGTATTTCTTAAAATATAATTATTGTAATAGATGAAAAATACAATATTAAACAATATTAATGTTCTAGCTCATCTTCCTTTAATGTTCCGCATGTTTACTTTTTCGTTATTTTTATTGTTTGTAATTCTATATTTTCGAGGCATTTTTTTGTTTTTTGTATTTCAATATTTTGCATAATCCTTTCATTAGAACTTTTATTTCTTTTGGACTCGTTTTTAAATATATTCAGATTTTGTTTTAACCAATAGAATATTCAGACTTCGCACATGCGCAAATTGAAAAAAGGGACAGGTTGAGATAGAAACATATTTCTGCACTCTGATGTCGACCACGTTGAGAAGGTGGCATCCTGGTACGGACCACATGCCAAGTGTCATGGCGGAATTCTCGCATGTGCGCCAACTCTGACGTCACGGTTGTACTTCTCACATATTTCAATAGGTGACAGAACGATCGAAAAGCGCCAACTATAGCGTCCGGCGAAGGCCAAGTTGAATTAGAATAGGTCTCCTAATGGAAATAAATATTGTTCGTTGACATACATAGATGGCATGGCTATGCATTTGAAAAAAAAAAATACGAATAATTTTAATGTAAATATTGCTTTTAAACAAGAGAAAACAGTAGGGAATCTATTTTCAAAACTAAAAGGCAATATACAGGGTGGGGCAGAAAAACCTATCCGATTTCAAATCCCTTTTTCTCAGAAGAGGGAGCAGGTAGAGTAGTGGGGTAAAAACCGTTAGAAAGCCGGTTTTATGCCATTTGTCAGTAGTCAACATGCCTTGGTCTGGTGAACATCGTGCTTTTGTTATTGAGCGGTTTATCGAATGCGGCGGTTCAATAATTGCTACACAACGTGCTTTTCGATATTGGAGTGACGAAAATCCTCGAGAAATCCATCAGGAACCCCTCCATAGCCCAAAAGTGACTGTGTGGTGTGCTCTTTCCCGCCTAGGCGTCTGGGGGCCTTACTTTTTTGAAGAAAATGGGCAAACCGTAACGGTCAACAGCGAGCGCTATTGTTTCATGCTGGAAAATTTTCTTAGACCCAAAATGGAAGAAAATGGCGTGTAAAATGTGTGGTTTCAACAGGATGGGGCAACCGCCCACACATCGCGAACGATCAATGGACATTCTCAGGGAACTGTTTCCCGGTCGCCTCATTTCCCTGAGAGGTGATCTTGGCTGGCCGCCGCGCTCACCGGATCTCACTCCATGTGACTTCTTCCTTTGGGGTTACCTCAAATCGAAGGTTTACCAGCATCGACCAAGGACCCTTCTTGCTTTACGAAGGGAAATTGCTCGGGCAATTGAAGAAATTCCTGTGGAAATGACGGTGAAAGTCATGGAAAGCTACCGCGAGCGCCTAAATCAGTGTATCCGCTCCCAAGGACGACATTTGAGTGATGTGCTTTTCAAAACTTAAATTTAAAAATGACATAAAATTTGCGATATGTTAATAAAAATTTTTTTTGACAAGTTGAGTGGTTTTAATTTTATAACGTTTTGAAATCGGATAGGTTTTTCTGCCCCACCCTGTAGATAAAATGTACAATTCTAATATAATACACAAAATTCCATGTGAAGATTGCCCTGCCCAGTATACGGATAAAACAAAACGTTATTTAGAAACAAGATTAGAGGAGATTAGAGAAGGAAATGTAGGAATAACAACAACAATAGCCGTATTCTTTCGCTGCACTGGATCAGATCCATGTTACATGGATCAGTAAATTGCATGTTCTTTCGAATTCTGGTCAGTATCCCCACCCCAAGACCAAGTGATCCAGATCAGTGCCATCTACTCCAACAAAAACTTGGATTAGGAAGATCATATCACTTAAGATTCAAAAATGGCGAAAGCGTCGGAAGAACCTGTCATATTTTATAAGTGAATCAGGACAAGAGCTTACATTTAAGGTTCCAAAAGAAATTTTAACAAGAATAAACAATGGTAAATATAGAAAATTGAAATTCATTTTTTCCGACTGATTTTGACAGATACTTGCGTTCTTTTGAATAAATTCATCTACGTCCACGTGACCTGATCTGATCTAATCGATACGATCAGTTGTATCTGATCCGACCCAGCGAAAGAATACGGCTAATAATGGAAAGTGTGCTCTAGTAACACATGTAAAAAACAATAAGAAGAATGGATAAAATATTTTAAATTTTTTTTAGCGGTAAAACAACAAACTTCCGAACTATAAGTTAAAACTAAATTATATATTTTCCATAAGGGTGCCGAAAATTCACACATATATTTATTTTGTTTTTAAAAGATTTTGACGACTTTTTGAGTAACTGGTTTGACGTCCTACGTGTGTTGTTATGTTTTTTGTTATTATTTTAATGTGTACAAATGTTATTAAAAAAAATCACGTAAGTTTAAAAAAACAATGTATTTAGAAGGTTTTTTTTTTAAATGTATCAAATTGTAGCTCCTGTAGAAGGCATAGGAGATGCCGAAACCGGTAGAGGCCGTAATTTAAATAAAATAATTTGACTGCAATCCAGTAATTTATTAATTTCCTTGTTTGTAAATATGTATCTACATGTCATTTGAAATTTAAATCTACTTATGTTACCATCATGAATCCCTAGTATTTCATATTTGAACAATATTATTATTATTAATATTATTATTATCTCTTTATTTCACAAACTACTAATACATATATTACATTAGAAAATTTAAATACAAATTATTGTTGGTCCCGATATTCTGGACAAATATGTATTCCGCAATTCGGAAGAACCACTCCATACGGCAGTTTACCAAACATTTTGGGTATGGGTATCTATGTTAGCACCTTTCTTATGATATGTGCTGTTCCAGTTATTGCCGTTTTCTGGATTTCGGTAGGGTCATGTTTACCAGGCATTTTTTCAATGTTTTATTATTATTATTATTATTTGTTACAATTCCCAACAGCCCATTGCCCAATTAAAGGGAAAAGGAAAACGTAAAGTGAAAAATCATGTAAAACGATGAGAACATTTTTTAATATCAATCATATTATTATAAAAAAAATCTATTACTATTTCAGATTCGATTAACGAATACGTTGTTATCATGTAATGCAATGGTGATCTAAGCAAAGATTAGACTTTGGTGATGGAAAGTTTTATTATATCTAACTGAAAGTCGTGGTAGTAAGAATTGAATTTTACTTAGAAAAATAGGGCAATCTGTAACGTTGTTAACTATTTTAAATAATACTATAATAGCATTCATATGTCTTGCATAAAGGAATTGGAGATCGAAAGATTCAAGTAAAATATGCTGTGGAGTGTGTCTAACCGGATAACGACCTTCTAATATACAGGATGTCCCTTAACTTCGAGCAAAAACTTTAAGGGCATATAGTACTGACCAAAATGAATAAAAAAGCTTCATCAACATAGGAATGATCTTCAACTGTTTCCGAGAAAAGCGAAAAATCTAAGAAAAACTGACAAAGATAGCGATCGAATAAAATTTTGTCTATGTCAGTAAAAAGACTATAAAAAACAATAAAATTTTATATGAAACATTTTTCTCAATTTCTTATAGTTACGTAGTTATATGAAAATTAAATATTGACCAAGGTCGCCACAACATTTCACTTTTGATTTTTATAAAATAACAAAAGGCCATCTAAGATTACCTCTCAAAGGTAAACAAAAAGTCTCAATTAATCAAAATCGTAATTCTTATAGTTTTCGAGATAGCAAAGGTAAATCTCGTAAAAACTCATTTTTCACTGCGTTATATCTGGGAAACTATTAAAGATCGGACACATTTTGACTGAGTTTTTTTACTCATTTTGATCAGTATTATATGCCCTTAAAGTTTGTGCACCAAGTTAAGGGACACCCTGTATATGTGGCTGATTTTATAAATAGTCTTTGTATTTTTTCAAGTGACTGATTATGTTGATAGTATATTGGGTTCCATAATACTGAGCAGTATTCCAGAATAGGCCTTACCACAGACGTAAACAATAATCGTAAAGTGAATTTACTTAATAATTGAGCATTTCTAAGGATAAATCCTGAACTCCTATAGGTAGTTTTCACAATTTCTTGTATATGTGGAACAAATGAAAGTTTAGGATCAAATGTGACACCTAGATCCGGTGGCTCAATGGTTAGAGCAACGCTCCTTAGTCATGAGTGCGCCCGGGGTTCTGGGTTCGAATCCCATTAAGGCATGGATGTTTGTGATGTGAACCCACTCTGTAATTGGGATTTAATCCTGTTGAGGGTTTTTTTAAGCATGCGGCCTTTGTAAGCTTGTGTTCATTAAAGAATTGGGATAAGAAATAGGTTCAGACTTTTTTAGAAAATGACATTACATTTCTCAATACATATTTAAAAGAATATTATTGTTTATGCACCAGTGATAAACCGCACCTAAGTTTTCTTGCAGCGCTTCACACTCTGCCAAGGTATTAATCTTACAAAATAATTTAAGATCGTCAGCATACAATAAGTGTTGCACATCAATATATTTTGTTAAATCATTGACAATTTTGTTAAAGAGATGCGGGCCCAAGCACTGAACCTTGAGGAACTCCGGATTTTTGATGATATACTTCAGATTTTAAGCCATTGTAATAAACATATTGGTATCACTCGTGTAGGTAAGATGAAATTAGATTTGTAAGTGAGGGAGACACACCAAAGAAATCTAATTTTCGAATCAGTAACTGATGGTCTAGCTTGTCGAAGGCTTTGGAAAAATCCTTGTAGATCACGTTGACCTGACTTTTTTGATCTAGAGCCTCGCAGATATACTGTATTATACACATAACATTTGATTCGGTGGATCTACCTTTCATAAAACCGTGTTGATTCACAGTTAGTAAAGGATGCACGTGACTATAGATTTTGGAGTGAATAATAATTTCAAAAACTTTACTAAAATTAGAAATAATTACGACTGGTCTATAGTTTTTAACTTCGTCTTTAGCACCTTTCTTGAAAATGGGTGTAACTCGTGATCGAAGGAAAAACTGAAGTTTTTAAAATTATATTGAAAATGATGTGGAATGGCTCTGTAAAAATTGACACACAATCTTTAATAAGAAAAGCAGGAATTAAATCTGATTCAATAATCATTTTATTATTACGTATTTTTTTTCATAGCAAAGGTAATATCTTGATGACTTATTGATGAAATGGAAAGAGGTGGAAAATTATCGTGTATTGAGAACTGACATGTCCGATGGCGGCAGCACCATCGGGCCGATCAGCTGCTTCTGAATTGGTACTCGTAGTGTTGTGACATATGAAAACAAATAACAAAGGCAATTTTTTCACTTAAAATGGGGTTTGGTACCAAAGAACATTTTAGATTTCTGGAAGCAACAGCTACTTCTAAATGTATTATAGAAGATATGTTAAAATGTATTTATAATTTTATATATATTTAATCAATCGAAATTGATGATCGCAGGTGAACGAATTATAAACGCTAACCACATAATATTATGTGGAGTATTAAAAAATGACGGTATAATGTGGGTAATATTTGCACTTTGTCTGCGAACCAGTGTAATTTCTGCAAAACCACATGAAATCAAAATACATTTAGAGAAAATTTAAAAATTATTAGTGCAGAATGCACGTGTAAAGCTAGATAAAGACCACGAAATATGTAATTATCCGATTTAAAATGACGAGAACAAACTTTCATATGTTTTGTTATTTGTTTTGCACTACGCATTGCATATTCCCATGCTTTTCGTCGATCCATATCCATTTCAACACTTGCTCTTGTCGTAATTTTAACTTTATTTTGGCCATGTTTCGGAAAATTATAAAACCCAATGCCTGTGTCTCGACCAGATCTTGAGAGTGACGTCAGAATATACAACAATTTGTACGACTTTTCCCCATTTTTATTCACATCAAATGATCAAACCACATGTAACTCAAGCATACAGTCACAATATAGTACCAAATCGGCAAGTTCATATTTTTCCCACCAGATGTCATGTCGCAGCTTGTCAGTTGTCAATAGTTGACTCTGTATTACTAGTGCCTGTATACGAAAATGAAGACAGGAAAAGTAATTAGCAAAACAATTAACAATCTCTTGAGGTTGGTTAATGACATTGTCATCAATGGATTTGATTATTGACGGAATGGAAGATATATTTCGTTTGGTATTGACAAACGACCAAAATTTTTTACTGTCAAGACAAATTTCATTTTCAATTTGAGTACAATAGTTTTTGTATGCCAGTTTTACATCTGATTTTATTTCGGCACGTAAATTCTCGAATTTGATTCTATCTGCATTACTTCCAGATTTTTTGTATTTGTTCCAAGCTCTAAATTTATTCTTAGCAGTCTTTTTTTTGGCACATGTTTAAGTAGAAGATTGTTTAGTTCTGAATAAAAAGCATTGACTGCCTCATTAAGGTCTTGAAATTCATGTAAGTAATTCCAGTCAATGTTGAGCAGATCCCGGTATAGTTCGATAAAGTTAGCTTTTTTTAAAATTTAAATTTTCGCTACTTATGGATTGATATTTATTAACAATAGTTTTATATTCAAAATTAATACATAATGCTGGATGATAAGAGTCTTCTTTGACTATCTTGTCTGCTGCATGAACTACAGAACAATAAAAATTACTTACGACAAAATCAAGGATGCGACCATATTGATTCTCAATAAAATTGAGATGTTCTGTATTAGTCATGCTCAAAAAAAATTCGAGATTAATATAAACAGAAGAAAAGGTGTTATCACGTACACAATTTATGTATTCAGGAATGTTGAAGTCTCCAAAGATAATGATACCGGATTCAAATAATTGTTGTGCCGCAAAAAAAGTATCAAATAATATAATATATTCGTTAATTGAGCACGATGATGGTATGTACATATTTAAAATATAGGAACTAAAATTGTTAAAGTATACTTTGATTAATATAAAGTCGATATTATGTAAATTTGCAAGTGTGTGTGTGTGCAATTTGTTTCCGGACTGCTATCAATACACCTCCCCCACGCTTAAGTTTGTGCTTAAAAATTTACGATCAGATCTGAAGACAGAAAAAGTGTTAGTATCGAAAAGTTCACTATCTAATTTGCCATCATGACACCACGTTTCAGTAAGAGCGTATAACTAATATTGAGGAGCATTAATAGAGTTAGAAAACAGTTCATTCCATTTCGTACTTAGCCCACAAACATTCTAATTATAGCATGACATATAAAGACAATTTTGATTAGATGCTAATATATTATACGGAGCGGAGGGTGTATGTAAGTGTTCTGTAGTTGCTATATATTTCCTAAGATAGTGTTTTTAAATTTTTCCAATTTTTCTTTATAAACATGGAAATCAAAATCCCATGCCGCATGATCAATAGGAATGTCTAAATTTTGAGCTGATTTTAAATGAGAACAGTGGACACATTTTAACACATTTAATCAAATCAAACTCATTTAATAAATTTAGGGAGAAGTCGGCACAAAAAAATCTTGTGTATTACACGTCCAGAAACTGCTTTGCGAGTGCTCGTATTTAAAAGCCTCGCATCCGGCTCGGCCTGTCAAAATATACTCGCACTCGCAAAAGTGCAGTTTCTAGACTAGTGATACAAATAACTATTTTTAATTAGATAATATTAAATAACAAATGTAATAATGAAATAACAGATTGAAATAGAAGAAATATTTCAATATATATTTTTTTTTAATTTGAAAGTTGTAATGTTAAAATAATGTAATGTAAAGCCTACGGTATTTAATAAAAATGTAATATTTCAAACATTCGCCCTATCGCCATTATATTTTTTTAATAAAATAACAGTATTATTTTTTTAGTATTGGATAGCAAATTTCATGTACTTTTCAAAAATGAATAAATATGTGTTCCATTTGAAAATATAAAGTTACATACCATTGCGTAAAAAATGAAAGACCATGTAGAAAAACCTATACTGCAGATTTATAGACACTAATATAAAATAAACTTCGTTTGGGAATTTGTCCATATTTAAAATACTAGAGTTATTAAAAAAGAACAGACCGATGATTCGTCCTGTATTTTACCAGAGTATCAACCGTTATATGATAGTAACAGGTCTGTATGTTTCGCTACTTTGCGTCTACGGTTTACTGCCACGTCCATACAAAGTTTATGGGAACGGCAGTAAACCGTAGACGCAGAGTGTCGAGACGAACAGACCCAATATGTTGAATTAGCTCTAATTTTGCTTTACCAAAGAAATTCAGTTAATTTATAAAAAAAACTAATAATTCTATCAAATAACAAATTTCACACTATAATGGTAACATATATAAACATATGTCAAATTTAGAGTTCAGATAAGTGTTCCACTCGGACGGCTTAAAAAACGAAATACATCCAGTGATCGGGCAATTTATAAAATTAAATAAATCCAGATTCAGATGGCAATTCATTCCCAAATACGTACGTCCGGATCCACACGATGATCCACTCTCTATTATAAAATAATTAAAAATTAGGTACCTACTGACTGGGGTTAGTATGAAGAAAGAGAAAAATCTTGTTTCACTTTTAATAGGATTTTAGAGCAAAAATTAAACACCACATGGAAAAAAATGAAAAATGAGATTCCTTTACTTCTTTATCTAGCAACATCAAAATAAAAATAAAATGAGGGGAAGAATGTGAATATTCGAGAATCCGTGGCATAGGCGTGTAATATGGGAGTTTTTTTTTTCAAATATTATCAAAGTGATCATGATTACGAAGAAGCAGGGACTAAAAACGAAAAATATCTCGTTCAGTTCTTATCCGAACGAAACCGAAAAATTTCGTTTCCGTTCTTAATGTTCCCACCTAAATATTTTCGTTTTCGTTCACAGTAGTTAAATACCGGTTATAACTATTAATGAGTAACAATTGATGAAAATATAGAAATATAATAAGTTTTTTTTATTAAACATGAAAATAAAACATAAAGATAAGAAGAAAAGCTTATTCTATGGCCTGATTTTTTTACGATAAAGAATAAAACATTAATTACATTTTATTTCACCTAACTAATAGTATGTTTTCAAGCAAATTTTCCTTTATGTTAGTTCTCTTATATAAGTACTTAACATCATGAGCGTACGCAGGGTGGGGCAAGGTGGGGCAGTTGCCCCCCCCTAAAGTTTCCATATAAAAAGTAAAATTTACTGTATATATGTATATAAAATAAAAGTATTATACATTTTATATTGCACATCATACATATGTAAAATACTGTATAAAAATATAATATACGTGTATGAAATGATATAATATGATCAATACTAAATATTTTTAAACTGCTCAAAAGGAATAATACGTTTTATACAGTATGAAATGTATAATACATGTGTATTGTACAGGTATAATAACATACAGCATTTTTTTTAAAGATGTCCGATCAAGGTCATCTGTATCATGACCGAATTAATAAATTGGCATACATTTATTTCTTTCATTTACATATCACGAAGCGTTTGCGATAAGGATGGATACAATACGCTTGTCTTTCAAAAATTAATATTGTTTCGACTAAGTTAGGGCATTCCATTTTAAAACGATGCTCGTTGTTGACATTACTTTCGCTGTAACGCAAGTTTTTTTATTAATTCAGATATATTACCTTGATTCAAAGCCGTACGAATAACTTTATTTTCTATCAGTGTCACTGACACTAACAGAGTGTCAGTATCATATTTTTCACATTTTTGGTTTCACATGTATTAGTCTATTTCCGTTTTGAATTTTGAATGCTTTGGCATTAACATATATTGTTATAATAATAAAATAATAGTAGTATCTTATGGACCTACATAAAAACTAAGTGAACTGTATTTATCGGAATAGGCGGAGCTAAAATCCTAATTCATCCAATTTGTTGAACGGACATCTTTAAAAAAATTACTGTACATTTTATAATAACCAAGAACATATACTTTTATACGTATAGAGGTAGAAGTGACACAAAGATTTTCTGAAAATCTACTACGGTTAATATTTTAGAAAGTTTAAATTCACTATATTATTAATTTTTATTTGTTCTTTTTTAAATAAAATTATTATCTTTGGTATTTACTTTAAGTAAACCTTTACCTTTAACAAAATCATTTTAAACATAATTTCTTCTTGCCCCCCCCCTGAATAAATTCCTGCGTACGCCCATGCTTAACATAACTAATAAAACGAATACCGACAGTGTGTGCAAATGAAAATTATCGCAGTCAGTCAGTGTTCAATAGATGAAACTACGAGTATACCGTTACCGTCTAACCTAACACGTAACAGGGTTACCTACTGGAGAGCTACTTTGAAAATCTGCTTGTTTGCAAATCAAATATCTGAAAATTCAATAATATTTGCCTGTAAAATATTTGCTGTAAATAAAATAAAATATTAAATAAAATAACGGTTAAAACCGGTAACCGATATAAATTATTTCGTTTTCAATCATGAACGAAAAAAATATATTGCGTTATCGTTTCCGTTTTCGTTCTTATAAAAATTTCGGTTTATTTCGTTATTTCGTTTTCGTTCTCATTTCGTTCTTAGTCCCTGCGAAGAAGTATGTTTTTTCGTTTCCAATTCGTTATCGCCACTTTCTCATTTTGTTATCACTAGACAACCTTCCCCTTTCCCTTCTGAATCATCTTTTTGACTGAATACACACCTACACGGATTCGTTGCAGAGCAAATTTAAAAATGGCTGATGACAATAGGTTTTCGAAGTTTTCGAGCGTAGAAATTTATCAATGTGGAGTTTGTTGCATCAAAGGAAATATGATTTTCCTATAAAAGTATGTAATGAATGTATGTATGTATAAAAGATTTGTTTGTTTTCATTTCACGTAAAAAATAGCGTTGGTTTAGATAGGGATATATATTCTGCCCTTTGATTGGTCAGAATGCAAACCTATACTCTGTTCGCCGAATATATGCCAAAGTTATTTTATTACATGAATTTTCACGTGATCAGTAAGATGCTATTGGCCCGTAAGTAAGGGCTCACCCACAGTAGAAAGAAGGTATAAATGGATGCTACTTCAATAGGGAATGTTATTACGTAAAAATGTTGTTTTATATTCCCTTGTGATAGGTTTGCAAGCTGAAATATGTACTAAGTATAAATTATTTTGAAACTGTCAATTCTCCAAAATTTATATTTACTTTTAAATGTTTAAATGTATATTAATTGATTTACTTATTTCTAAAGTTTTACGCTAACCGCTCTTCTATGAACGTAGCAATGAACGAAGGCGCCGCCTGTTAAGGAATATTCACGTGATCAGAGCGAACAGAGTATAATTCGCAAAAACGAAAAAAAATATCACCTATCAGTTGTCAGTTATCAAATAAAATCTACAGAATTAATTGATGTTTTGTTGTAATTTTTAATATTCAAGTCTTGTAGTCACTATTTATTATTGACTAAATTTGGTTTCACGAGTTTAAATTATTTATTTAATACATGTAAAAACAGTCAGCTCTCAAGCGCCATCTACTATTTTCTTACTTGAAATGAAGTATATAGACTTAACAGTAGATTATTTAAAAAATAATTAGTTAGTTACATTAGTATGCATATGACATCTGATGCTAGGTGGTGTTTATATTATTCAAGTTATTTTCTTGATATAATTTTTAAATTATAATTCAAAAGGATCACGATTAAACTAATCAGGATTCACAAAATCACAATCACAGCCCGAAAGAACACGGCTTATATGAATAAAGTCGAATCAGTTTCCATGTTCCTTGTATTAAATTTCCTATGGAAATTTCAGGTGTTAGTGACTGAGTTAACTGAAAGACATGGTAAAAATAGATTTAGGAAGAAATGAGCGTAGATTAACTGTCAAGTACATATTTTTGACATGTTACTTGGTTTGACAGATAGCTTGACGTTCCTGTTTTGAAATAATCGTTTACTAAATCCATTTTTACTAGGTCTTTAAATTAAGTTTATTAATTACAACACTAGAAGCATAGATTTAAAAAACTTGACACCCAAAAATTCAAAAATATTCTATAAACCTCTATGTATAAAACATCACATAAAGTTTTACGGGGCAAACAATTAAAAAAATGTTTTGTCGTGTTAAACATCTATGTTATGGATTCTCGTATTCTAATAAACATATGTCCAATTTCCTGTCCTACAGGAGTACTAACCTCTTGGAGATGACACAAGTGTATACTTTGAAAACGGTTATAAGTACATAAAATTATGAAACCTTCATATTTTTTCTACTAAAGACTGCCCTCGTAATATGGGAATATACCTATTAAACTGTATACCGCTGAACCCTTATTTCTCGTATAAGTGGAAAGTGTCCGCAACTTTACTATATCAAACCTTGTCTAGCGCTCGGACACGTGTCTACAAGCGCAGGCGCGCACATCGGTAGGCGAATACGAATCGAATGCAGTTGACACATGCGCATAAGGCAGTGGTCACATTGAATAGAATGCAATCGATCAACTAAGATCAACTGTCGTAGATCAATAGCGACCGATCGAAATTTTAGGAGATATGTCACACTGCATGTATCGACGTAAATATTTCCACAAAAATGATACCAACTTAAATTGAAAGAAAATTATTTTTTTCTTGCACTGAAACGCCGCAAATATATGTTTTTATGAATATTTAAATAAATGACAAACCTTATGAGTTTTTGTTTTTAAAATTAGAGAAATTTGCATCCATAATTTTTCCATTGTCTTACAATTATTACTGTATTCTGGTCTGCTTTGATCATAAAATTGTTCATTATTTCTTACACAGTTTTTCAACTATGTTCTATTTCATTAACTCTCCACATTTGCTTCATGATACTAGTAATATGGCTGTAATATTCTAACAATATTCTTTTTAACCTGTACACAACACAAATGTCAAAACAGTTAAGTTGGTATGAAAAATATGACAACACTGAGCATGCGTAAACACATCAATCGCTGTCGATCGACTAGAAAATCAAACATGTTTGATATATCAAACCGCTCGTCGACGTTCGACCATAATGGATGCATGCAGTGTGACCATTCCCATAAGCTAGTGTTAGTTTAATTTTTAATCGATTGCAATCAATCGGCGTTAGTCGATCCCACTTGTCCAGTGTGACCGCTGCCTAAGGCGCCGTGCACGCTTGAAATATACCTATTAAACTGTATACCGCTGAACCCTTATCTCTCGTGTAAGTGGAAAGTGTCCGCAACTTTACTATATTAATGCCCGGTTGCAAGAAACTATTTAATGATTCAGTAACGTTTAGTGATTCATTAAACTATGCAATAGAGTTATTGACTGTTGCAAGACCGTTCATTACCGTTATTCATTCCCTAAACGAGTACCTAACTTAGAGGTCCGATTTCTAACCTTTAAAATATTTATTGGTTGTTTAAAGTTTGACGTTTAGAAAATATTGACAATGTCATCATCTTCAGATATCGGTATGTATACATATGAAATGAAACTATATAAATGAAATAAAATTTGTTATTTTGAAGACATTATTTTAATTTAAAAAAATTGTTATACAGATATTTCTTCATCATCCGATGAGGAGATGTTATTAGATATTGTGGAGCACCTTCCAAGACCGCGAGTATTTCGCGACAGATCGAATCCACTGGAAGAACTGGATGAATTTGATTTTAAATGCCGATTTCGGTTTTCCAAAACAACTTTCATACATCTTTTAAATATTATTGGACCTGAATTTGAAAAACAAACAAACCGTAGTATGGCAGTTTCAACAAGTAATCAACTTCTGATCACTTTGCGATATTATGCGACAGGTGCATTTCAGAAAACTTTAGGAGATCATATCCATATTCATAAATCAACTGTTTGTCGAATAATAAAACAAGTAACAATGAGTATTGCAGGATTAAGAGAGCATTTTATACGAATGCCTGACCAAGAACAAATATTAACTATAAAACAAGACTTTTATTCCATTCGAAATTTCCCTAATATTATTGGTGCAATAGACTGTAGTCATATGCGGATTCAAAGTCCTGGTGGATATTTAGGAGAAATGTTCAGGAATAGAAAATCCTACTTTTCAATTAATGTACAAGCCGTTTGTACAGCAAATTTAAAAATTATCGATATTGTTTCACGCTGGCCAGGTTCTGTACATGATAGTACGATTTTTGATTCTTCGCGGTTACGTGCAAAATTTGAAAACAATGAATTTCCAGATTGTTTTTTATTAGGAGACAGTGGCTATCCATGTCGAACGTATTTATTGACACCACTATTAAATCCCGTAACAGAAGGGGAAGTACGATATCAAGAAGCTCAAATAGCTATAAGGAATCCTGTGGAAAGATTGTTCGGAGTATGGAAGAAAAGATTTCCTTGTTTATCTTTGGGAATGAGAACTAAAGTTAATACAACTGTAGCAACCATTGTTGCCACGGCAGTTCTTCACAACCTAGCTGTGCAGCATAATGAAGAATTGCCACCAAATGATCCTGATGTTGATCTACAAAATAATTTTGATATCGATGTTCCGAATGTTCCTGCGCAAGTTATAGGAACAGCTGGAAATGCGATTAGAACATTAATAATAAACAATGTATTTTCATAAAAAAATGGCTTTTATTTAAAGAAAAAAACAATCTTGTCATTATAATGGTTTAAAGAAATATTTTTTTATTATATTTATTATATATTATATTATAAACTATGAACTGTGTTATAAACTATGAACGAATATAATCAATGAACACAACTATTTATTTAAATTAAGATTTTCAATTAATTAAGTTTTCCACTTTTTTTTTATTTATTTGCAAATTAATTTTTGCACTTTCTAATTCTGTTAATAATATTTCTTCTCTTAATTTTGCTTCTTTATCATCTGCGTCTTTTTTTTCTCCTTTTGGATTCTAGCTCTAGTTCCGCAGTTAATAATTTTGTTGAATAAATTTTCTCGATATAATCCTCCTTAGTTTTAATTTTTGTTAAATGTTTATTCGTAAGATTTTCTAAACCCTCATATACGTTTCTTATTTTTCTTCTTCTTTTAGGAATTAATGGTACTTTACTCTTAGCCTTAGGAGTAGCAGTTGCAGTTGTTGATGAGGGTCCAGCCAGATTTTCAACTTCAAGAGTAGCTTTAGAAGTGATGACAGAAGAGATTGTAGATATATCATTAGGAATGTTTATTAAAGCGATTTCATTAATTGTTGTATCTTCGTGTTCAGTAGCATCAGGACAAATTTCTAATAGTACATCTTCTTTATCTATTGGAGAATTTGTAAATTGTTTTATTAATTAAAATGTTTAATAATTCATTATTTCAGATAAAAATTAATTTACCATTATAGCCTGCATCACAATCAAATATTGTAGCGAGCGGTGTCAATTGCGGAGCCAACATATCGATCACTTTCTCACTTATGGGGTCTTTTTCAAAATTTGGTTCGCCGCCACCAGTTTTATATAATTCTACCTAAAATATTAAATAGTTATAGTCAAATCTATATAAATACATGAATAATACTATTGCGGTATCTCTATTTTATAGTATCTGCTTACTTTTTCAGTGCTTCGATCCTTCCGTGCTTTTCTTTTCATGGTATCATATATATGTTTTAACTGATCAACATTTCTAATACCCGACGTTTGCTGTGCATTATACGCATTGCATATTGTCTGCCAGGTATTATACTTTGCACTATTACTTGTTCCATCCGTTTTCTTATTTTCGATTATTTTTTTCCTTTCGTTAATAAGTTCCAACAGTATCATTTTTTCTCTCTCTGTGAAGTTACTACTCCGTTTTCTTTTGTTATCCATAGTAAGGTTCTTGTATGTATTATAAATTAACTTTATGTTTGTGTCTATTCATAAAAATACAAAATTATATAGTCTAACCTAAAATATAACTAAACAATAACAAACAAAACGGATCTGAATGGTTGCCAACTATAGAGTGGGTAACAGTTAAAATGATTTCAGTATTTTTATTTCATATTTCATGTAATTGCATATAAATCATGTTTATAAAACATTAAATAAAAATAGAAACTGGAAAGAATATAATCTACAATAATAGACAAACGAAAACAGCGAAACATTCCACAAATATTATAAAACTTTACAATGTTGGCACCAGTGCTATCTTACGGTGATTTTATAGAAGTGTTTTACTAGTGAACCGCACATATTGCTTCGTGCAACGACCAATCGCTAAAGAGTCCTCTAACGTTTAGGGAATCATTAGCTATTCATTCACTATTTTATTTATCGTACGATTTTCATGCAACCCAGCATTAAACCTTGTCTAGCGCTAGGACACGAGTCTACAAGCGCAGGCGCGCACAGCCGGTAGGCGAATAACGAATCGAATGCAGTTGACACATGCGCATACGGCGCCGTGCACGCTTGAAATATACCTATTAAACTGTATACCGCTGAACCATCAATCTCTCGTATAAGTGGAAAGTGTCCGCAACTTTACTATATCAAACCTTGTTTAGCGCTCGGTTGCCACATGCGCATAAGGCGCCGTGCACGCTTGATGAGTGAAAGATGTTGCGGACATTTCTTGTGTGCCTTTTAGCGGTATATAGTTTAAAAGCTACATTAATACGGGCCATATTTCGTTATTGAATAGAGCAACTGGGTATTAAATTAATTAACAAGTCATTTTAGTTGAAGTACAAAATAGTTATTTTATTTCATAGTCTAACTAGGTAATATATTATCAATCTAGGTATTCCATAGAATACCGATTTAGCATTATATATAATATTTACAAAAAAAATATATATATAATTTACTGGTAAATAAAAGTTTATTCATATATCCTATACTCTGTTCAATGAGACAACTTACCAGTTTCGCGCAGGCAACTGCAAAATTTTGACGGGGGAAGTCAAACCTGAGCTGTATTGTTATTATTTTTAGATTTATATAATTAAAGTACAATAAATAAAATAGAAATAAGGCATATAATAATAGTAATAATGGAATAATAATACAAATTTGGTTCGTGACCGGGGACGTTCTCTCGTTGAACGAGGTATAGTAAAATGTAACCAAGTGAACAGCAATCATGTTACCGTTAAAGCGTGTAATCTATTCATCTAAACAATTTTAAAGAAAAAACATACTCTTATTGACATTAAAAAATGCCGTTTTCGAGATATTAGCAATTTCTTTAATACAATATTTTTTTAAAAAAGTAATAATTAAGTTTTATTGGCCACAAATAATATTAACTAAACATAAATAATGTAAACAAACTACAGAAATGTAATTTATTAAAATATGATAGCCTTTATTACAATGTAAAATTTAGATTTACAGTATTATAACTACATTACAAATTGTATTATAGTATATTAAACATAAGGTAATCTGATAACGGCGAGTTTTACAAAGGACGAATGCGATAACAGGCCTTATGAAGCATGTTTATATACTATTTTTCTAATTTTATAATTGTATGAAGCTTTTTAAAAAATGCGACTAGTCAAAAAATATGACCTGCTGTTTTTTATCACTTATGTTTCCGCTCAAAAATTTAACTTCGCGGATAAAAATTCATTGCAATTTGAAATTATGTCATTCATCTTTTAGTTTTGAAAGCAGTTATACCACCTCTAGAAAATGAAAAGCGCTAAAAACAGTGCGTTTATAGATCTTCTTAACGACGTGTTTTCAGTGCTTATAGACTCATAAAGACACCGAAATAGAAAAATATATATATTTTTAATTATTATTAAACTATAATTTATATTGAATAAAATTTATTACCAAGAGGACTAGATAAATGCTAATTTTAATTAATAGCGTATTAAAATAAAATCACTTATGCTTGAAAAATTTGTAAACGACACATTTTATCGAATGTTAATAAGAGTACATTTTTTTCTTTAAAATTAGGAGGAGTTAAAACGAAATCTACGGAAGCGTTGAAGGGCCAAGGGTAAAAATATTTTTTAAAAGAAAATGTTTTAAAATGTGTTTTATAACTAGTATTAGCACTTTTTAAATAGGTACTGCCACTTGTGGAGCTGGTACTACCAATTTTTTTTTTTTAATCAGAACTACAACTTTTAACTGGTACTACCATCTTTTTTAAAGAGGTATATTAAAAAGTAGTGTTACCGCAGTCTGGTCTCGACTTCAATTATGATATTTCTTTTGTGATGATAGAAATGATATATTTCTATAAATATAAGAACAATAACCTAATCTAATGCACAAAAGTCAAGCTTGGAAAACTCTGGCCTTTTAAAAAGTATCATTCTTTCACTGTAACTACCGTTCCAACAAAAAGACCGGAGTCTGGTCCCGACTTCAATTATGACGTCACATTTGTGATGACAATTTGTATATTTCTATAAATATAACAATAACCTAACGCACAAAAGTCACGTTTAGAAAACTCGGGTCGAGTTTTGTGCATTAGGTTACGTTATCATTGTTATTTTTACTTAATCAGATAATCGGAACCAGACTGCAGTCCTTTTGTCGCACCACTAGGAACAGTGAAAACAATATTACTATTTTTATAAGTGGTAATACAGTTAAAAAAAGTGGTAATACTTGTTATAAAAGTGGAAATACTAGTTATAATACAGATTTAAAAATATTTTATTTTAAATAATATTTTTACTTTTGGCGCCTTCTACGCTTCCGTAGAAATTGTTAAACCCTAGAATTAAAATCAAGGAGTGTTCAGAAAAATCTAAAATAATTACAAAATAATAAAATGGTCTTTTGATGGGACAACTTTGTTCTAATTTAACCGACGTCGTATCTCTTAAGATTTCCGAGATCCCAGTGGTAAGGTTCTAACAACAGGCATCTTGTATAACCGTTTTTAAATTAGAGACCAAAATATACTTTTATGGTCATTTGTAAGAATTTTGTACTCCTGTAAAAGACGAGATTGGGTATGCTATGTTTATAAAAACTTTTTTTGCTTAAAATTATGTAAAGAATATGTGGTTGAAGTATTGACATTCTTCCGTGGGACACCCTCTTTATATTTCTATAATTCTTACAGTATTTTGAAATAAAGAGAAAGTTAAGCAGCTCACACCAAATAATTTTTATGGTTATTAAAATTAGAAATACCGAATTAAGAACTTTCATACACAATTCGTGATACCGCATAATATTTTCTTTTTCCATTTAGTTTAAACCAGAATATAATGATGAGAGTGTTTCAAATTTACATCAATATTTTTATGATTCATATTTATTCCAGTTAACCCTTTTTTTAAACGCGTATTGAGTCGATATCCATTTTGTATAAAACAGAAGAAAAATATTATGAAATATATCAATTTTTCACTACTACAAAGTTTTTGTTTGACAATTTTCAGAGAAAATTATGATAACATATAACAATGAATTGAATTAACACTTGTATGCTCTTATTAATTTAATTACCTTATATTCAAATTCCCTCCTAAAATTATAGGAATCTTACTGGTAAGTTTAGTCACGAAGCCGGTTTTTTAAACGATAATTATCAATGTTTATAATGCAAATATCAAGGAAAATGAATGAAAACTAAAATATTTTACAATATGTATAAGAAAAATAACTGGTACGGACATGTTTGAAGAAGAGACGGTACAAGATGGCTAAAATGCATGGCAGATTGGAGTCCAATAGCAAAAAAAAGGGAGACCATAAAAAAGGTCTTGACGAGATAAGGTTGATAAAGCGATGGGAAAAGATATTTGAGACGAATGTGGGACCTAATTAAAAGAGGGAAGACCGCCTAGGTAGTAGCAATCCCCGAACATATACTAGAAATATATTGAAAAAATTGAAAAAGAAATTGATTTGTCTAATAAGTGATTTCTGATCTCTTATATTTTATTTAGAAATTTTTATTCTTAACTATTAAATTATACTAACCACTTGTTGATCATCCATAGTTTGTGGAAAATGACTATTGGCTTCATTTATAGCTGTAAATAAAGATTGTGTAGCAATAGAAACTGGAGTATGCCATTGAATTTGCGAATCACTGTCTCCTACTGCCTCACTGCTGTTAGCGGTGTTCGATTGGAAAGAATGGATTGGAGATGCATTTTCACCAGTTGCTACAACAATAACTTGTTCTGGTTTCTCAATTCTTTCTACTGAGAGAAGAGAATGAAGAACTTCACTAGCTTCTTTTTCTGCTGCGTCCACTCTAGCCATTTTCTAAAAAATAATACTCATATATTTCTATAATATTAGCTTCTACATCATACTACACTTAATGTTAACGTCATAATTGTCATCTTTTATTATCAAAATTCCTATACGATTTACAGTATTCATGATTTTTTTGAATTATTGACTAGTTACCGCCAAATAAAAATATATTGTATTATTTATTTATAATATTTAAAAATATAAAATAGTAGAGCTTATTTACTCCGCAGTTAAAAAAAAAGATGAATTCTCGTGCATATTGATTTGAATCATGAACTAAAAGGTTACACAAAAAGTTCACTAAATAGACTATATTTTCCTACGATATACTCTTTTACTCAGTGGGATTGTGTGCTTGTGAGTTAGCAAATTAATGGCAGTACAGGATTGTTTTTTTTTCTGGAATAAAAAGCTAATTTACACGAGAATAGATGCAAAGATAGTACAATAGCAAGAGTAGCAAGTACAGCGTACTCTACCATCTACTCTACCTTTTATACCTAGAGAAGTTTACACCAGTGTTGTCAATCTAGTGAAATTTCACTAGATCTAGTGATTTTTTAACCAATTTAGAGATTTATTGAAAACTTTTATGAAAAAACCTTTAAATCTAGTGAATTTTAATCTTGACTATTTGTATTATATTTTTATGTTTTCCACTACATGGCATTTTTAAAAACGTATTTAAAATATTCGAATGTTCATACAGTTCTAATCATGGTGTAAGAACAGAAGGTGTATCAACCCTCCTAGAATTCTTATGTCGTTAGTAGGTTAGTACTGCAATTAAGGTAGTTGGCTCATGAGATTGATTCCGTGCCGAACAATGTAGACATACATACATGGCTATTTGCATATTATGTTTATTCTGCTAGGTTGTAATCGTAAGGTTAACAAAATAAAGAAAAATACCACGCGGATGTTTCTTAAAACGTGGACGGCAGACTTACCAACAATGCGCGTGAAAATTTCGGAGATTGAAAATATCTGGTTGAATTTCCAATTAAATTTGTTATATCTTTGAAACCAGATGGTGATGCATGATTTTTTCCCGGTCCTTCATTTATATTCACCTAGTTTTTAGACAAAAGTTTATGGGTTTTCGCGATTCTGTCGATTATTTCTTGAGTTTCCGTATACTCACCATGTTAAATCTTCCAACTTTGGAGTTCAATAACTCCGATCGGAACTGGTCAAGTGGACTAAAATTTTGGATTTACATCGAGCAATACCTTATCTAGCTGTATGTCAAAGATTATTAAGATTTTATGGATTTCACTTCATGCTTCAACTACATTAATATGTGGTGCATTGGTGTCGATGAGGGAATATATTACTATGCTGCGCCCTATATCCCATCCTTGCCAGAGGGATATATATATATATATATATATATATATATATATATATATATATATATATATATATATATATATATATATATATACAGGGTGAGTCACCGAAATCGCCGTCTTCGATATCTCCCTTGTCGTTAGAAATACAGCATAAGTTTATTAACAGAATTTATTCGTCTACTCAAGGAGCATAACGTAAAATTATTTTCACATATACAAGGTGTTGCATTACGGCACGGCAAGAATTGTTTGTCTTTTTTTAAATAGAACACCCTATATATTTTTATATATTTTGAATTATATTGTATTCACCTATACGAACATATAAATTTTGTTTTAGTTTTCCACGGCGTTGCCAAGTTATTCCGTTTTTTTCTCCAAAAAAGACCGAATACACGCATTGCTTTATAAAGGCTTACTGAACTTATTTTAATAGTAAGAATTAGAATTTTCATTTCTGTATAACTGTAATTATACTCCATGTTCTGACATATTTTTTTTTAAATGTAATTATACAGGCTGTTCAATAAAGCGAATCAAATGTGCTTAATTTCAAATGATCATAACTCGTCATTTTCAAATGGAACTCTCTATATTTTATTATTCAGTTGGGTGTATTTTTGTATTATCTTCATATGTTATTAAGGGTATCCCATGCCTACAACCAATAATTTTGGAGATTTTCACCATTTTTCTCTAAATTTATATATTCACTTAAAAATTAAATCTAGTATGCCATTGATATTGTTTTTTGGATAAGAAACAATTGCAGTAATGACTGTAGTTTCATTAGCCAGGTTATTATTAATAACAGAGGGATTAAGTAAATTAATATATTAATATGAGTCTCTCGCAAGAAGAACTTACTCAGAGCACTCAATGCTGGCGTGGAGAGTGCGCAAGAAGAACTTACGAATATGGTGTACGCACTTGAAGAAGCGGCAACAAACCCTCTTTTGGCATCAAGAATTTATGAACAACGGTTTCCGAGAAGACGACATCCAAATCCGCGTTCTTTTGACAAACTAAGGGAAAGGTTTGAAAGAACTGGTCATGTTCAGAACGACAAAAGAGGGTTTCTTTCCGCTTTTCCAAGTGCGTACACCATATTCGTAAGTTCTTCTTGCGAGAGACTCATGTTAATAAATTAATTTACTTAATCCCTCTGTTATTAATAATAACCTGGCTAATGAAACTACAGTCATTACTGCAATTGTTTCTTATCAAAAAAACAATATCAATGGCATACTAGATTTAATTTTTAAGTGTATATATAAATTTAGAAAAAAATTGTGAAAATCTCCAAAATTATTGGTTTTAGGCATAAGATACCCTTAATAACATATGAAGATAATACAAAAATACACCCAACTGAATAATAAAATATAGGGTGTTCCATTTGAAAATGACGAGTTATGGTCATTTGAAATTGAGCACATTTGATTCGCTTTATTGAACAGCCTGTATAATTACATTTAAAAAAAAAATGTGTCAGAACATAGAGTATAATTACAGTTATACAGAAAAGAAAATTCTTAATTCTTACTATTAAAATAAGTTCAGTAAGCCTTTATAAAGCAATGCGTGTATTCGGTCTTTTTTGGAGAAAAAAACGGAATAACTTGGCAACGCCGTGGAAAACTAAAACAAAATTTATATGTTCGTATAGGTGAATACAATATAATTCAAAATATATAAAAATATATAGGGTGTTCTATTTAAAAAAAGACAAACAATTCTTGCCGTGCCGTAATGCAACACCTTGTATATGTGAAAATAATTTTACGTTATGCTCCTTGAGTAGACGAATAAATTCTGTTAATAAACTTATGCTGTATTTCTAACGACAAGGGAGATATCGAAGACGGCGATTTCGGTGACTCACCCTGTATATATATATATATATATATATATATATATATATATATATATATATATATATATATATATATATATATATATATATCCCTCTGGCAAGGATGGGATATAGGGCGCAGCATAGTAATATATTCCCTCATCGACACCAATACCGTGTGTCCCAAGCAAACCTTGACATAGGCGTTTAACATGGGAAAACAGTTTTTTGTATAAAAAGTATCCGGCAGAAAATTAAGCCATGCTATTTAATATGATAATAATACATTACCTTCTGTATGTTATTTTTTATTTGATACTAATTGTTTTATTATCATTGCATAAATCAAAGAAATTTATAAATAACTGTCAATAAATATTTGTTTCAATATTTTATGATGTAATATAAAAAAAACTGTCATTGTAGCTGAGTGGTTAGCGTGTCTGCCTGTGGAATGAAACAACTTTTGAAGGTTGCAGTTCAAATCTCCATCAAGCTAAACTTAATTTTTTATTTTTTTATTTATGTATTAATTACAAATTATATTAAAGATATTATGAGATAATATCGATGAATTAGTTAAATAATTACAAATAAGTTTCTATCACGATATAATAGTAATTTCAATGGAAGTAGTAACCGTAAAACAAGATTTTAAACTATACCACATACTTTTCCTTTATAAATACAGTAAAAATACAAAACATACACATATTCACTGTGTTATTATCATGTTTTATTAAGATCAAAAGAAAGAATTATGCATTATTATTAAATCCATATTTTGATTGTTGTAATCAACTTTTGTCATTGTTAAAACCAATTATTTTTATTTATAAAATATTGTTATCCATTTCAATATCTATTTTCTATTTCCAATTACAATAATTGAGAAATAAGCTTTTTCTATAAAAAATATTTAAAGTGTTTTTCTTTTCGTGTCAACAATGTGCTCATTGTTTGGTTTTTTATTTTGTTTATATCAAATATTCGTGTCAAAATGAATTTCTTAAACGCTAACGATCGAGTGAATATTAGAAAAATGTATTACAATTCGTAATTAATTCATAAATAAAAAAATAAAAATGTAAAGTTTAGCTTGATGGAGATTTGAACCCCAACCGTCAAAAGCTGTTTCATTCCACACGCGGACACGCTAACCAGTCAGCTACAAAAACAGTTGTAAACAATTTTATATTACATAATAAAATATTGAAGCAAATATTTATTGTCAGTTATTTTTTAATTTTCTTTAATTTATACAATGATAATAAAGTAATTAGTATTAAATAACGTACAGGAGGTAATGTACTATTATCATATTACATGGCTTAATTTTCTGCCGGACACTTTTTATTTACAAAAAACTGATTTCCCATGTTAAACGCCTACGAAACAGAAAGAATTTTTTAGAAGTTCACATATTTAAGGGTAGTTTTCATGAAACGAACATTTTTGGTACCACTGGACCACTGGCAACGCATTTGCATTATTTTATTTATTACACAATTATTTTCGGTAAAAATGCTATTTGATTTAATTACTAAGAATAATATCTTATACAACTAATTTTGAGTGTATTTTTGATAACCATATTTTTAATGAAATATTAATTAAAACAGCAGTAAAAATGTTTCCTTAAGAAAAGTCAAATTTTCTTTTTTCGAATTTTAAAAAAAATCTTTCTGTTTTGTACTCTACACATGTCATACTATTTACCCTTAAATTTATGACATTAAGTTCAAAACCACCCTGTATATACTTAACAAATGAGAGAAAGAGACAGACTTTTCAAAATTAATATGTTAGACATTTGTAAATGCAACCATATGTCAAAAACACAACTTAGTCTGCTTGATTTGTTTGGTTGGTAGAATACAAATCGGAAGTTATCTATTTCCACATTGACGTTACTAAAAACTTTAAATTATCTTCACATTAATATGCATCGATGTAAAAACTTTTCTTACACCAATGGTTTTCTACAATATCATATTTTTCATAAAAATTTAACATATTTTGATTTTCCGATGAACGCACCAACCTCATTGTAAGTACTACTTTGTTATTAATTTATACTTTTTATTATATCTTTTATTTTATTTTTTATTATATATTTTATCTTGTTTTGAATTTTTTTTTAATTTCCCGCTTTTTTCACGTTTAAATTAATCTAGTGAAAAATTTACCAGTCTAGTGATTTTTCCCAGCTTAAGCTATTAACTTTTAAAATTTTGACGTGGCAACACTGGTTTACACACAGTAGAGTACTGATGATAGTGTAGTGTTTGGTGAAAATGGGTTCAATATGTTTTATACTTTGCGTCTTTTATATACTAAAATGTTTTTAAAAAACTGCTATTTAAACCGAGTTGATTTAAGGAAATTTGAATGTGTTGTGTAATGTTGTAGTTGGTAATATTGGATTGATATTTATTCAATTATTTAAAAGTTCATGTCAATTCATTAATACACATAAATTTAAGAGAATATAATAGTGCAACCAAGGAAGATGAAATCATTTGCATTTGCTACGTAATATAGCTCAGACCACTTCCTAAAAAACCCTTTACATTATGGTCCAGCGTGAAGTTGGCACGTCATTGGAAGCACAAATAATCTTTTTTATATTAGTAATTGGTGCTTCGTTAGTGCTCTTTTGTGCTTAAAATTATTTTGAAATTAATTGAACGGTTCACGAAATAATTAAGATTATTTGATGACGTGCCAACTTCACACTTAGCACGTCATTAATATAATTTCAAAGTACTTATTACATCTTTTGTTAGTGCTTCGTTAGTGCTCTTTTGTGCTTCAAAAATTTTTGCAATGAATTGAACGGTTCACGAAATAATTAACATTATATGATGACGTGCCAACTTCACACTTAGCACGTCATTAATAAAATTTCAAATTATTTTATATTTTGTTAGTGCATCGTTAGTGCTCTTTTGTGCATTAATTTTTTTTGAAATTCATAAAACGGTTCATAAAATAATTAACATTATATATTGACTTCATGTCATTAATAAAATATTAAATTTTTTAACACATCTTTTGTTAGGGCTATGTTAGTGCTCTTTTGTTTTTTATAATTTTTTTAAATTCATAGAACAGTTCATGAAATAAGTAACATATTTTTTTTTAATGGAAACAATATTTAACTTTTTACCTAAAAAATCTATATACTTGCATTTTCCTGTTTTAAATGATATAAAGGCTGTTTAGTTACGATTTTGTTTTATTATATTAATATTAATTTAATTTCATGGTAACTATCAAAAAAATAATTTAATTATTTACTAAAACAACATTCTAAATTATTTAAATTTTTCTCGAATATTCTTAAAAAAAATTCTTTGTATTTGGCCTTTATGTTCCTAAATTTTTATACAGAATGAGTATGGGTGACGTCCCCCCCCCTTTTTAACTTGTTTATTTTGAGTAATAGAAAAAAAATACTCATACAATTTTTTATTTATTTTAAATATACAATTTTATGGCAGATGTAGATATTATTGTGACGTGCGCCCCTGAGAGAAGAGTATACTTGCGCCGCTACTGATAGCATGTTCACGAACGATGACGTAATCCCTTCGCCGGAATTACCCCGATGATATAATCCCCCGGGGAAAACCCATACGCGTTCTGACTGGTTAATTACGCTGTGACTTAATTCTTTTGTACTCGGTATCGCTGTGGCTCCAGAGACTTCTAGAAGGATAAGAAAGCGGAGAGATAGTCTGTGATATAGAAGCAACGAGTAATGAAGTCGGTGATGATAAATAAGTAGTCTACGAGTGGTTAACATAAATAAATGTAGTTACATAAATAAATGTAGTGATATAAATATTGTTTAAATAAATAATCTTAATGTTTAAGTGTCTTATAATATTCTTAGTCTTTAAATTAGTGTTGATATTTGTTTATCATAGTGTTAGTTAAATTTATTATCTTTTAATTATCTTTTTAATATTTATTTATCGTTTAATAAACGTATTATTTTAGTTAATAATATTTGTCTGAGTTTTACACTTCACCCATATAAATAAAAACGTTACATTATTTACAAAGTCAGGTTCACAAAATATGATTATCGACTTTTATTTTTTAAATAGCAACCTATAATTATTTTACTAAAATATAAACCGCCATATCTTTCTCTTTTCAATTATGTATTAATTTTAATGAATGTATTTGAAAAAATTCGAGAAAAATAAAATAATTGAGATATATAAGAAATAATTTTTATTCTAATATTATAGGTGGTTATGTGAAAATAAACAAAATATAACAATGCTAATACCAACAAAGTATACATTTGTTTGTTACTTATTTCTTATTACTTACTTATTTATTTTCGCATAGCCACCTAGAATATTTGAATAAAAATTATTTCTCATATAACTCATTTATCTTATTTTACTCGAAATTTTTCAAATGCATTAATAAAAACTATTAGATCGTTAAAAAGGCAAAAATATGGTGGTTTATATTTTAGTAAAATAATTATAGGTTGCTATTTAAAAAATAAAAGTTGATAGCTGCATCTTGTAAACTTGAGTTTATAAAAAATATCTATATTTGCCATCAAATAGTATATTTCAAAGAATAAAACTTTTATATGAGCCATTTCTTTCTATTACTTATAATTAAAAAGTTAAAGGGGAGGCGTCGTCTCAGACTCATCCTGTATACATTTAAGAGACCAACTGATTAAATCTTACCTATGATCAACCGAAATTGGTACACTGGTTTGCAAAAAAATCGCGTACTCCTATTTTTTGTTGTATTGAGTCGATCTTGATTTTTACCTTGTCAATGTCATTAGTGTCAATTAGGATGTCAAAATTAACCGAAATTCAAATACATACTTGGTTGTTCTTTAATTTTTCTTGAAAAAAATTTAATTTCAGAGTAGGTAAACAACAAAAAAATTTGTATGTCACTGCATACGGTTGAAATATATATCTTTTTTTTTAACTGGGTAGAGATACCGATGTTTTTACCTCCTCATATAGGATCAAGCTAAAATTCACCGGTTTAGAATAAACAAGTTTCAAGGTCTGTGTAATCAATCAGATTTTAACATTTTTACGATGATGTCTTTGTGTGTGTATTAATGGTATATACACTCTAGTTCGTATACTATTTAAGAGAAATGGCTACACCTGCGTATACCATGTGTCTGTCTTAAAGGTGTACATAGGAAATTAACATGGGAAACCAGTTTTTTGCAATTCCCTGCTTGCCTAATTATTTAAACAAAAACGCATAAAAAAGTTTTAGGGTATAAAATTCTGCATGTAAATCAATAAACAGAATTACTTTTACATGCTTTGTAGCGGCAGAAATTAAATATGAAAATTTCGAAAATTACGTTGAAAATATCGATAGCCATGGAATTGAACAAAAAATAAATAAATTCTTGACATTTTATCTATCACAACGTAAGTTCTGACAATTTGATTTTGTCTCGGGTTTTATTGTTTGAAATGATTAAAAAATGAATATTTATACTAATAAAAAGTTTTTATGGATAAGTGTAGACCACTTCTGTAGTAGGTACTAGATATATTGGAAATTTTCCTCTATGAAAATGCACGATCTTGGTTTTTTCTGAATTTACTTTCAAATGTAGCTCATTACAATACTCGGTTAGTGCTGTAAGTTTGCGCTGTATATCAATCGGAGTATTTGCGAAGATTGCAATATCATCCGCGTATTGTAGGGAAATAATATCTGTTTCATGGGTAATGAAGTAGCCTTCTAAGTTTTTGTTTCTGAAATATGTTTCCAAGTCGTGTATATAAATGGCAAAGAGGAGCGGACTCGTACACTCCCCTTGTAAAACGCCTTTATTTACGTGAATTTCTTCTGATAAGATGTTATTTACATCGACTTGTATGGTAGCATCATTGTAAATATTTTTGAGAAGTTAACGATTTTACCGCTAATTCCTAATGTGAAAATTTTACTCCACAGCAAGTTGTGAGGCACTGAATCAAAAGCTTTGCGGAAGTCTACAAAGATTGTGTAAATGCCTTTCTGGCTTCTCGCGAGCGAAGTTTGTATTATACTGTCCAGGACGAATAAATTATCTACGCATGATCTCTTTTTCCTGAAGCCGGATTGCGCTTCAGGTCGGATGCTATGGCTTTCTGTCGAGATCTGAATTCTGTTGTTTATTATAAAGATGAATAATTTTGTAATCGTATTTATTAGGGCGATACCGCTATAATTATCCATGTTGGTACGATCACCTTTTTTGTGTAATAATATTAGTTTTATAGACTTTAATTTTTTTTGATATATTTTCATTTATTAAAATTTCATTTAGAATTTCTAGTAGAAGGGTTTTCCATTTATAAGATAGATGTTTTAATTGTTCATTAATTATCCCATCCGTTCCTGGACTTTTGTGGGATTTAAGTTTTCCGATAGCGTGATTTAATTCTTGCCTCGTAATTTGAGAATCGAGATAGGGATGTCGAGCGTCAATGAACCTTTTTTCATCTATAATTTTCTTGCCAAACCAATCTTGGAAGTATAATGTCCATGACTGTATATCTACCGGATTTTTTGTATGTGTTGTTGGGTTCAAAGCTTTAACCGTTTTCCAAAACTCACTTTGTTCGTTAACTAATTCTAATTTGTGTTTTAGATGTATCTTAAAATTTTGTTTCTGTTCTGCAATATATTTTGTATAGGATGCCTGCCTCTAGGAACGAAGTTAGGCTTTATTTGTTAAAATTAGTTGTTTTGTATTTGCATAAGCATTTTCTGGCATTTCTTTTCAGTATTGTGCATGTTTTATTGTACCATGGTGTTTTGCTGATGAGTTTTTCATTATTTGGCTTGATTTTCTTTTTTAAACCTGCTTTATTTGTTATTTCGCCCATTTGCTCTGTGAAGAATTTATATTTGTCATCAGTAATGTCGTTGATATATATGCTGTCTAAGCCTTCGGTAAACTCTACGGCTTTTGTATTATCCCACTGTATTTTAGTTATGTTTTGAGCCTCATTCTTCTTGTGTTTATGAGACGTGTCTAATAATTTTTTTATTTTTAAGGAGCAAATCATGTGGTCTGAAATATGCCGCCTAAGGCGAATACAACTTTTGCCCCCCCCCCAAATATTAAAAAAATTAATAAATCGATGATATTTTATTTACTTAACAAATAAAAAACAAATGTAATTCTAATAACAATATTTACAAAAAATAATATAGAGATATAGACACTTTGAAAAAAATATATAAAAATATTACTTATACAAAAACAATAACTTATAAATAAAACAAAAAAATTAAAAATTTACTCTTCTGGCTTTCTCCTTTGCAAAATTATTAATGATGTAGTTTATTTTCTCTGCTATCTCATGTTCTATGGCTAATATAGGTCAATTTATTAATCTTTGTTGGGCCATAGAAGATCGCAAATAATTTTTAATTATTTTTAATTTAGAGAACGAACGTTCTCCACTGGCAACGGTAATAGGTAAAGTGAGTAATATTCTTAAGCAAACAATAATATTAGGAAAATTTTCAGATAAATTATTTCTTTCTATATAATTCACTGCATCCAGCGGTGTCATACCTGTTGTTAATATATTTTGCACAATTTGTAATTCGTTGGACAAATTTAAAGGTTCTATATTGTCTGTTAGGTATGTGCAAAAATTCGCTGCTACAAAAATATGCCGCCCTAAAAATATGGCGCCGTAAGGCGATCGCCTGTCCGACCAGGCGCACGTGCCGGCCCTGCAGAGGTCCATAATGAATTGCAAGGCACTCGTGTCTACCCATATTAGATCAATAATACTTCTTCCGCTTGAACCAACATATGTAAAATTTGCTGGTGTATGTTCTTCCATTTAATACAATTAAATTAATTTCTTCCATTATCCTGGTTAGATCGTTTCCTTTTTTATTTGTGACTTCGTCACGAGTACTTCCAATTGGATTAAAATGGGAAATATTCATAATTATTTTCTGCATGCTATTGAGTGATCCTATTCTGGCGTTCAAGTCACCGCCTAGTATAATGGAATGTTGTGGAAATGAGTTCATTATGTTATTGAGGCTATCGCTCAGTAGTTCTAAGAGGGTAGGATATTCGAATAAGTGTGAAAAATAAACTAGGCCTAGTATGAAGTTTCGAAATTTAGTTTTTATACATAGAAAAATCCAATGTACCTCTTGTTCAATTACAGTGATAGAAGAGACCTTCGGTTTTGTAAAAATTAGCAGCCCGCCTACGGCTCTTCGAGTGCTATTTTGCTTAATTGCAAGTTGTTCATGCATTTTGTAGGTTTTTAGAAACGGTGGATTGTCCTGTAATTTTCGGTATAACCATATTTCCGAGAGGCAAATTATTTCATGTTCTAGTATATGTTGTTGTTCTGATAAGGTGAGCTTGAAAATATTTTGATATCCTTGAACGTTCCAGAACATGATTTTGTTATAGTTTTTAGTAATTAGTTTTTTGCTGGTGAGTTTTTTGATTTTGAGTACGTACGCGATCTTGTTACAATATGTTTGTCCAGGGGGCCGGTCTTTTTCAGTTTCTCAGTTATTTTCTTTTCAGTTTCTTGAGTGTTCGATGCTGCAAAAGATTCCATTTTGTTTCGAATGGCCTTGAGGGAGGAATTTTCCTCTGTAATGTTGCTATATAGTTTCTTTTGTTGTATCATTAGAATCTAGGTCTACTTCTCTTTCTGTCGTATTTTCGTTTTCTTTGTCTTCGTTGTTTGAGATGCCACTAGCTTCGTCACAGAAATCTGAGCTTCTGTATGCTGTATCATCGATGAAAAGTAAGTTTTGATACAATTTGACCTTGTGATTTTCTTTTTTAGCTTTTATCATAAAAGGTTTTAATATTTTTCTTGTAATATTTTCGGAGTAAAATCTTCTTCCACATATATTTTTAAACCTTTTAATAACTTTGCATTAATAAAAAATTCGTTTTTTATTTTTCTAGAATTTAGTTCTATTAAAATAGGTCTTGTTTTGTTGGCATTGAATTTTCCTAATCTTTTTATATTTTCAAAGTTATTTGTCGAAGTATTTTCTAGCAATAATTTATTTTTGAAAAGTTGAACCATTTTTTCCTCCAATTTCTCCCCTTTTTCTTCTGGAATTCCGAAGAACAAAACATTTCTTTCGCGTACCTTTTTTTCCAATGCCTCTATCTGAGTTTCTTTACTTTTTAAATCATTCTCAATTTTTTCATAGCGCGTGTCGTTAATTTTTAATGTTTTAGTTATCATATCCATTGACTTTTGTATTTTCGCAATATTCGTAATAATTGGCATTAATAATTTTTGTATTTCTTCACTGGATGCCATGTTTCAAAATTTGTTTATGAGACAGTTGGGAACACTGTATCTTTGAAATTACACGTCGGCGCAGCGCGTACGTTTCGTTCAATTAATAGGTGCGTTCAATGGAGCTAGCAAATCTATCAAATATCAAATGCTTACTTAGCATTTGCCTGGCATTTGCTATCTGCTAGGGCGTGCATTGAACGATCTGCTTGTTTTGCTACGATCGAACTGTCAGATGACTGTCAGTCAGTGAGGTTACGAAAATTGAAAACTTTCAAATATTGAATTTTTGCATAGAAAATAACACTGATATATTGAATGCAGTGTTAGATAAATAATAAATAGAAAATAAACGCTCAATGGTATTAATTACATGCATAATTTAATTTTAGTAGGATAATCCACGGAAGTGAAATCAAGTACAAATATTTTGTTATTTTTACGTAATTCATTAATTTTCATTGGAAATATATTCAAATATTACAAATGATATTTGAATTTGTGCGCCATATTTATACATGCAGCAAAACAAGCGAGAAAATAGTCGCTTGTTTTGCTTACTTAGCAAAACGAGCAAATGCTAAGTTAGCAAGCCGTTCAGTACATTTTACTTCCGCTTTGCTCGATTTGCTAGCTTCATTGAACGCACCTAGTGACTTAAGTTAGCACTTGAATATGTCCTTGGGCGTTTGTAGAATGAAAATAAAGTGTCTATTTTGTATATTTTGCCGATCTTTCACTGTAGAGAACTACCACTATAAACAAATGACACTTTATATTCACTTTTAGAAAACTTTTAATAATATTTGTTTTGTAAATACACAAAATATAGAACTTTGAATTATAAGATTTTATTTTCGCAACTAAGTACTTTCACAGCTGTGTTACCAATCTTCATATTAGAAGTATGTTCGTCTAATGTTAAATTTTTTAAAATGTTAACAATTCTAGTACATGAACAATTTATTTGAATTTTCGCTTCATATATAGTAGGCAGGGGTAGCCATTCCGCTTAACCATTTATCTAATTTTTTGTATTCAAGTTTCCGTCATACCAGCGAGGATGTGATTAGATTATGTTTATAAGGTGTATTATCACAAATGAATTTTATGAAAAATAACATACAAACATCTTTATTATTGAAAAGATAATACTTGGTTATTTAAAAAAATTAGATTCCGTATAACATAATGTGGCACAAGGTCAGCCCATAACGCCTGCATGACCTTCGTCGAAAATAGTGGTTTAATATTATTCATTAATTTTCATAAAATGCAATATTTTTTTTATTCATATACTCCCTTTTCCAACCGGAAGTAATCCTTCAAATATAAATTAAAACTTTTCAAATTTCGTACTAAAGCTTTTATATCGATGAGAACAAATATTTAATTTTAGCTGCTAGTTGTGAACTAGTGAAGTGGTATTTTACTTGAAGCTCCTAATAGATTTTAATGAAAAAACATTAAAATAAAATCCAAAACTTTCCAAATTACATGTTAATAACTTTTTTGGCCATATCATATTTTTTGCAACAATATTCCTGTCATATTTTAAAAACGTCACTGTCATTGTTACATTATTTTCTATCATGCCATCTCTCAAATGTCAAAGTGACATTTAGTTTAATGGCCGCGAAATTAAATATCGCGCTCTGTATTGCGGTTGCGAAGTGCTAACTTCGGATTCAGTTACACAAAAAAGAGAGTATTATCATTGAATTTATAATACCCTATTACATTATTATAAATTCAATGGTACCTATTATACATAAAGTAAAACTTTTCAAATTAATATTTTTATACTTATGGGAACAACTATAGTAAAAATGATTAGGCAGAAGACGCACGTCTTCAACCTGAAAAAACCTTATAAAATGAAATATAACTTGCAGAAATTATTGGGTGTTATTTATTTTTTTAAAAAAAGAAGTATTAAGAAACATATATATTAATGAATTTATAATTATTTTTAAATCAATCCTTATTCCTTGTACGGAATACAGAATTATTTGACATACCTAATATGGTCATTCTCAGTAGTGCCAACGTATGGTACGAAAATCCACTACAATTATTTCAAATAATTTTATAATCCGTAAAAGGAATAACGATTGACTTAATAATAAATGTAAATATCATTAATATACAGGTGTAACACCAAAACCGACCACCGCCATTATTTTCTTTATTATTATAGTTACAAAAAAATACTATAGAACAAAGTTGTAGGAGACCAAAGGGGACATCCAAATGAAGAAGAAAATATTTTTTAAAACCTCTGGTTCTCAAGTTGTAACAGGGGACATCCAAATGAAGAAGAAAATATTTTTTAAAACCTCTGGTTCTCAAGTTGTAACACAAAGTTATATTTTTTCAAATTGGATTACACATATTTTTTATGCCTATTTAATAATGTATTTATGTCTGAATTCAACCATGTATTAGTTTTATATCCTTACATAATAAAAATATTGAAAAAAATGCGATTGAAATGTAAATAAATTTGATTTTTATAGGCATTTTTTCAGTAGGCTATGTATGAAAAACAAAAATTACTATTTGTCAATTTAAATTATTTAGGATAGAAATCAATTAGAACATTGTTCATAACGTTATTAACAAATATTTGTTTCATTTTAAGTTAAGCTCAATTGTTTTTCATTCATTCATGACCCACTGAAAAATAACTATAAATATAAAATTTATTTAAATTTCAATTGAATTTTTCTCAATATTTTTGTTTATATAAAATACTCACATTGTTGAATTCAGAAAATAATACTCTATCGAATGGGCCTAAAAAATATTTATATCATCCTATTTAAAAAAAATATAACTTTGTATTGTAACTTGAGAACCACTGGTTTAAAAACATATTTTTTTCTTTATTAGCATGTCCCCCTTGGTCTGTTACAACTATGTTCTATAGTATTTTTTTGTAATTATAATGATAAAGAAAATAATGGCCGTGGTTGATTTTGGTACTTAATACTAGTATTTTTTCTTCTTTTTTATCTTCCGTCACCTATAGGTAAGGAAGGTATTGTTTTTGATTAAAAAAATTGATGGTGAGTTTTTAATGAACAAGCACGTTTTAGGGTCCCCGGAACACGAATTTACTATTTTTATGATGATGTCTGCATGTATTTGCGCACGCGTTTGTATGTGTGTGTATGTGACGATCGTTTCGGATCGCATAACTCCAGAACTTCAATTCCAAAAATCTGTTGTGGCCAGCACAATACCTCTCGCCACTTCTGTTTTTGGTTACATAAGTATAGGGCGCGAGCAGTCATGTGGCATTGTTGACCTTGACAAGCAGATATGGAGGCCCGTGTCAGAATGACAAATAGTAATTATGTACATAGATGTCAAATGTTAGAATTTTACATTAAAAATTTCAAGATTTTTTAAATTCACGTAGTTAATTTGTCAACAGGAGTGTGGAATTTACTTGTTGAGGAAAATAAACCACATGGAATTGGAAAATCACTAAATTTAGAATGAAAAATTATGATATTTGACAGCTATGTACATAATTACTAGGTATCATTCCGACACGGGCCCCCATATCTGCTTGTCAAGGCCAACAAAATGACGACTGCTCGCGCCCTATTGTATTTAACATTTCTTGTATACCTACACTCTACACCAAAAAATCTACTTACATCTATTCTTTATATTTAGATTTTTTAATTTTAAAATCATTCTATGAAGAAATTTTGTCCTCTTCTAATTTTTCGAAATATCTTCAATTCATTGTCGGGATTGACAGTATTTTTGAAGGGTATATGTACTATACCTATAATTTTAAATATTTAACTATTAGTACAATAATAAATAATATAATGTATGTATGCATTTTTGAAAGGTGGAACGCAGAAGACAGGGTCGACCAAAAAGCAAATGGCAGACGGCAGTTAGGAAAGACATGGAGCAGATGGGAGTACAAAATTGGGAAAGGAAAGCAATGGACAAAACCATATGGAGAAGAATTGTTCATCAAGCCAAGGGCCTGCATGGCCTGGAGAGCTAACATATATATATATATATATATATATATATATATATATATATATATATATATATATATATATATATATATATACATATAAATCCTGCGAACATTTTATTCGGGCGTGAGTTGCGCCTACCATGTGACTTGGTGTTCGGCAGTAAACCTAGGGAAGATCTGGCCGGGGAAGATTACGTAACGGACGTACGGAGAAGAATGGACGACATTCTTGAACAAGTCCGCACAAACATTCAAGATGCCAGGCCAGCGGTCGAATGAAAGACCAGTATGACATCAAGGCAGAAAAAGATGGATATCAACGTGAAGCTGTAGTGTGGCTTTACAATCTACAAAGGCGTCGCGGTTTATTACCAAAATTGCAAAAAAATTGGGACGGTCCTTATGAGATCGTTAAAAGGATAAACGACGTAATATATAGAATTAGGAGAGCATCTACAGGGAAGCCGAGAGTAATACACTTTAACCGGCTAACCCCTTTCGCCGATGACAACCATGAAGATCATCATAGAGCAACGGTTCGTTGAATCATAGCTCAGGGACCGACTTTTGAAGACTTCATGGAAAACTATTCCTCTGTGCACAAGGCGCGGTACGTCGTGACGAAAGAAGAACGTCGAGATCTGTTCACCGTGACATCAGATTATTCCCTCGGCCACTGCGTATCAGAAGACTTAAAGATGTCATAAGGCATAGCGTCAGTCTTTAAGACGAAATTTGAACGACTACAAGAACTGGCCAACTAACGTCCATCCGTCGGGAAAACGCTACGACTGGGGGATAGCAGTACAGAACAACAGCGGTATATTTACTACCTGGTAACAAAACCACGCTAGTGCCAGAAGCCGTCGTATCACAGTCTTTGGAACTCGCTGTGCGATTTGAGGGATAATCTGCTATAAAATGACATGTTGAAACTAGCGGTACCAAAGTTAGGCTATGGACTAGATGGCTTGGATTGGAGGATTGTTAGGAACATGTTAGAGATCATCTTCCGCTATACCGGCGTTGAAATTCTCGTCTGTAGTTTTAACCTTAACGGATAGAATTCGAGCGGACCATCAACTTACTTCTTCAAGACTTCCAAATGCAGCAAGGGTAATACATGCAGATTTCGTCATCAAGAACTGGTCTGGGACGAAACAGTCTTAAGAAGGGGGCAGTGTAACGTGCGCCACTGACTCTAGGAGTAAGCGACCGCCGCCGCTGGTAGAATGTTTCTCGAACGATGACGTAATCGTCACAAACACGTCGCGACCTGTTTAATTACTTAGGGTCACTTGATCCTTTGTGTTCGATGTTATCGCCTCGAAAGTTCCAGAAGGACGCCGCGCTATGTAAACACGTCAGGGAAGCCAGCCAAGACATTCTATGACACGCATAGTGAATGAACAGTTGGTAATATAAAAAAAAAACAGTCTACGAGTTGTGAACATAAATAAATAAATAAATATTTCATCACGGCATATTACCCATTGCTGGGTGTGCCAATCTGCTTTGTACAGATATCGGTATTGATGGAATATTTATATAAATAAATATAATTATATAGATAAATATAGTGAATTAAATATTGTTTAAATAAATAATCTCAGTGTTTAAGTATTTAATAATATTCTTAGAATTAAATTAGTGTTTATAATTGTTTAATCATAGTGTTACTTATTTTTATCTTAATTATTTATCGTTTAATAAACTTTTATTTTAAGTAATAATATTTCTCTGATTTTTTACACTTCACCCAAAGAAAGAAACGTTACAATATCGTTGAATTCAGAATTAGATTCTCTACCGAATAAGTAAATAAAAAATACATGTTCACATTTAAAATAAAAAAGTTGAGTCCTGTTTTTTAAGAACCACTGGTCGAATTTTTTTTTTCTGTTCTCTAAATTTCTCTTGTAAAATAGAAATTGTTTGCCCATTTAACCGTTTTTGTAGCTCTTATAGTTCTTGAGATAGCAATGATGGCCCATTTGTAATGAACAGCTGTATAACAAATAATAATAAAAATAATAAAGAAAACGTGTCAAACAAAAAATGTCAAAATACAATAAATTAAGTTGTTAATAGTACTCTCACGATTCTCACGAATGGAATAAGCCGTGAGTGGTTATGAATAACGAAAAAATAGTGGCCCGAAAAAAAATCATCATTCCTGAACTACTTTTTCTTTCTCATTCATTATCATTCAAATGAAATTAATTATAGATGATAGTGAAATGAGCTTTAGAATTAAATTGCCCTATTCTTCTTAGTTAAGTTAGGTTATGGTTTTGCATATATATTTAATTATTATACAGGTGCTATATAAGTAACGTTCCATACATTACCATTTAATAAACATGGTTGTAATGTATGGTAATCTGCAATAATTTCTTTTCTCATGTGCTTGTTGCTATTTATTGTAGAAGCACTTCAAGATGGACATATAACAATTATTTATTTGAATAAAAAAATATTTAAAAATCACAGTAGTTTGAGTGAAAACAACAACACTTGTCATTTTTTAAGGTTTAGAGTCAGAGGTGAAGCATGGATAAGACACTTTTTATTAATAGCGACTGTTTTGGCGCACTTCTCCGTAAACCAAATGCATGTCTGAGTATTCTTGACTAGTGAAAGAAACAGGCATTTCTAAATATCTAAGTACTACGTCACTGATTGCAAATTCAAAGTTATTTATGACCACCACAAATATTGTATTTTAAAACAACTGCATGGTTCATAATTAGTCGGATTTACAGTTCTACAACTTTTACAACTTAAAAGATTGTGCAGAATATATTTCGGGTTATAACTTCTTTCAGTTCTTTTTATCTATGAGGCGATTTTTCTCAATCCGTACTAATGCAAACTGTTTCCATTTTATCTTCGCTTATGGTTACAGTACTGACGTCATATTTCGTCATTTTATCCAGCCGCGAAAACGTGATATTCGGTGTTCCTTCAAATCCGTCTGTCATTTTGTAAATATCCTAACCGCAACATTTTTATTTCCATGAATCTTTATTACGTATGTTTTTTCTGAATTATGTCAGCAATATAATAGTAATCTAAATAAAAAATGTTGAAACAGTTACATTTCGTAATTTAATAAGTACAGCGCGTAGCTTGTAAACACACCGCCGAGATAAGTATAATTACCCGCACTCACCTGACATTTTGTTATACTATTGTGGAACATTAATGGAAATATACTGGAATGTTCGAGTAGTTTTCTAGATTAATAGGGAGCTATATAAGACGGCTTCAGTGTTGCGAGAGGTAGTGGAATTCCGCTACCGGTAGCGGAATTTTACACAAATAGCGGAGTAGCGACGGTGGACAAGAATTCTCCAAAAAATAGCGGAATTTCTGATCAGTTGCTACCAATTATAGTAGAATAAATTGAATAAAATTGAAAAACATCCTTAAATTTTTACTTTAAAAAAATAAATTAAATATTAGTGATATATGTACCAATGGAAAAAGTAATTAATAAAATTATATTATCTGAATTTCGTCTGTGTATATTTGGTTGCCTGCTCATGTCCTAAGCAATGTTTCTGTAATATAAAGCGAATTTTGCGGACTGGCCATTTCGACTAAAGCGAGAGAGATAAGACTTGATATAGACTCTGTCGGGTAAAACTATAAATGAACTATAAGTATCGCAATTATGATAAAGCGGCATATCCTTCACTTTCTGTAGTATAATACTGTTTGGCATCGGCCCATATTTTTGAGCCGCTCTATTCATTTATGTTAAAGGTCTGTAAGGCTATTTTCCTATACATACCTGGTAGACGTTTGATTCAATGCATGAATAGAGCGGCTGAAAAATATGGGCCGATGCCAAACAGTATTATACTGCAGAAAGTAAAGGATATGCCGCTTTATCATAATTGCGATATTTATAGTTCATTTATAGTTTTATTACTGTACCCGACAGAGTCAAAAAATTTGACTATATCTACGTTGCTCTTATGTTTCTCTTCCCTATACTATTTAATTAAAACTCGAAATCATATTCAGAAGGTTACTTGTGTTCATAGATAATGTAACGTTTTATTTATATGGGTGAAGTGTAAATATAAGAGAAATATTATTAGTTAAGGTAATACGTTTATTAAACGATAAATAATGAGGATATATATTAAAAAGATGATAAAAGTAACTAACACTATGATTAAATAATTATAAACACTAATTTAAGACTACGAATATTATTAACTGCTTAAACACTAAGATTATTTGTCTAACCAATATTTATATCACTACATTTATTTATATAACTACATTTATTTATGGTCACTACTCGTAGACTACTTTATTTATATCACCAACTTCATTGCACGTCGCTTCTATATCACAGACTATCTCTCCGCTTTCTTTCGGCCGGTATTTATACAGCCCGTTATCCTTCTAGAACTCTCTGACGCGACCATCATCGAACACAAAAGATTCACTCAACTGGATGTAATTGACCAGTCAGAACGCGTATGGGTTTTCCTCGGGGGATTACGTCATCGGGGTAATTTCGGCGAATGGATTACGTAATCGGGGTAAATTCGGCGAATGGATTACGTCATCGTTCGCGAACATGTTATCAGTAGTGGCGCAAGCATTCGGCGCGTCGGGTCGGCGCGCGCTACAATAATAATGATTCACCTGATATATAACAACTGGAATTGTTACATGCGAGATAATAATTTTTGGTTAGAGAAAATGGTACAAAAATTAATATTTTTTTATATAAATATTGCTTTACCTAAACTTGACTCAAGGTATGTTCGAAACCTGCCAATTAGAGACACTGAACGTCCTTTTTAGATATTAGAAAATAATATGTATTTTTAATATTTGTATCAACTTTCTTCTTTGTTTTATATTTTTGTATTATACAATTACAAAAAAAAAAATTGTTGCTTATCCTATCCTAGGAATTCAATCGTTTTGTAAAACGGCTTGTTATTTTCTATATTACAAATTGTAGTCACTGAAGATTTGAAATTCGGTTATAATACAAATAAATTATGGATTTCTCTCTAAATTTCTTGATGATACTGTTCGATTAGTGTGGGATGTCTATGATTCTACTTGTTATTTCTTTCAAATTTTATAATTTACCTAACTAATCATTTAAAAGACGACTAGTAGTTTTATGCAACATAACTATTATATTATTGTTTCATAGTGTATCCAAGTAGTTCATGGCATTTTATATGTGCGTAAGTATTTAGGTAATTATAGTTTTTATGTTTTTTTTATTTAATTTATTAAATTTGTTTACAAATGTTTACTTTTCATATATGAATAATATTTAAATTACTTGTTTTCATATTCTGATTTGCGATTAAAATTACAAATAGTTGTATTATAATCATTAAAAGTACTATTACAAATATAAATGACAAGCAGAGAATACCTATTTCGCCCAAAGTTACAATTCAGCATCAGTACCCTTACTCTAAAGGTGTAGCCCAGCGCGGTAGACGGTAGGATAGTTCAATCATTTGTAGTACATAAGTGATCAACTACAAATAAGTGGGGGGCTTAAATACCCCGCACCGCACTACACTTCCGTTACACTTCTTTGAAGGCTTGAAAGACGGTAAAGTTCTTATGAACGAACAAATAGAACTTTATAAATCTCCATTGATTTGTCCACTTTAATACCCATTTCTTGTAATTATATTTACTATTTATGTATTTAAATTGTATCATGTTTTCGTCTCATTCGGTCTTTCCTGATGATGGCGTAACAAGCCGAAATACGTATTGAAATAAAATTTCACTTATTGAAACTAACCGAGTATTTATTTTTACTTTTTTCTATTATCACTTTTCATACTAGCTCTGTTCGTTGACATGTACTGAGTTACACTAGTGTTAACTTTTCTACACTAGCGTGTTTTTTGACAAATCGGGCAGATTCGTGTAACGTGTTCGTTGACAACCATTTCAGAACTAGTTCCAACTTATATGCACTGACTCCCGAGCTAGTATAAAGAGTGCAGAGCGCTGTGATGGGGATGAAATCTGTGAAATGCTCATATTCACAAGGGGAATATAATACTTTAGTTACAAATTTCATAATAAATATTTTATTATTTATTTGAAGAACACTCCGTTCAGGTTATGTATCTACGTGCGAGACTTTATTCATCACAACTAAAAATAAGTAACAATAACAATGAAAAAACCAAAACACAACAAAAAAAAAACAAAAATAAGTAACCAATAAATGAAAATAATACAAAACCATCAGTTTAAACTTCGTGTGAAATACTTTTGCAGGATCAGCTGATCAAATAGCATTCATCACGTGACAGAGCATGCACTTTCTTGTTTTTTGACACCGAAGTACCAGTGTACTGACACGATTTTCAACGAACAGAGCTACTATATCATTTAATAGTTTAGAATACTGCGTTAAAACATGTTAACGAACTTCTAAAATTTATAAAAAAAAAGTCTGCAAAATAACTATTTTCTTTGTAGCTGAAAAAATTGAAAATCTGGCCAGCATGTGACCGAGACAGACATTGGACGAAAGTTGTAAAAGTTAGTGGTCGGTTTATTCGCTTTGTTGCCTTCCAGGTCGACAACGAAAAATACCGTTATGTTAGTATGGATCAGAACCGTATTTCGCTATCTATTAAGGATATTTGTATATATACGGAGGTAGTTGTACGTTAGGGGATCACTGATTTACTTGAGAACTTGGTTGTTGATATTAAGTTAAGTAGGTATTTCCCCTAACATCGTAGAGCAGGTATAAAAGGCGAATGCGGACGACTAAATATTTTTATTTGATTATTTTGGCTTTGGCATTAGTATATTGACAAGAATATAAAATTGCAAGTGCATTGTTTTATTAACTTTCAACAGCTATGTTATAATATTTATTATTTTTTCCCAAGATCTAGCCTTAATTTTATTTTTAAAAAAATACATACTATTTGTGTCCTTATATTATTGCATAGTTGGACGTTTTAACAATTTTTTTATGTTCTATGATTTTTTTTAGATATGGAGAAGCAGAAAACTATAAAAGATTTTTTTGCCAAGTTTACAAAAACTACTACTGGAAACCAATCAGAACCTGCACCTGGATCATCTTCTTCAGGAACATTGGTATCTCCATTTACTACTTCAGAGAAGTATGAGGATGAACCAGGTTCTCAAGAAAAGCAGGAGGGGAAAATTTCGAAAGAACATAAGAGCATTAAGAGGCAAGCGTTTTCAACACTATGGCTGGAAAATCCCTTATTTAAGGGATAGTTACAGCCAATTAAAGACTCCAAAATGAAAGCGCGGTACAAAGCATGCGACATCGTAATGGGTAGCAAAAAATCAGATTTATTAAATCATGCAAAATCTAAACGTCATATTAGTCATGCAGGTGCCATTAAAAATGTAGAAAATTTAGATAAGACCTTTAAAACAAAAGAATTTCTGGAATTAGAAAAACAACAAATAATTGCCGATTTAAGATTTGTTTTGTTAATAATTGGTCACAATCTAAGTTTTTCTTCTGTTGATCATATTACAGAAATTTCTAAAATTATTTACCATGATTCATCAATTTAAAAAAAAAATTCACAAAAATGGACCAAATGTAGCAACATAATTAAAAATGTTTTAGCTTCTGTAGCTCGTGAACAACTATTAGTGGAACTAACCGATAAACCATTTTCTATTTTAGTAGATGAGAGTACAGATATAAGTAATATCAGGTTATTATGTATTCTTGTTAGATACATTCATAATAATGTCTTAAAAACTCAATTACTTCATATACTTAAAATTGATGCAGACGAAGGCACCGGTAGAGGTTTCTATACATTATTTAAAAATTGTATTACATCTCTTAATTTAAATGTACAAAATATTATCGGTTACTGTTCTGATAACGCCAATGGGGAATAAAGAATAATTTAAATCTTATATTTTACGAAATAATCCCAATATTATTTCCAATGGTTGTATATGTCATTTAGCGCATCTCGTTGCGGTAGCAACTGCTGATCAAATACCCAGTAACGTTGAAAATTTGTTGCATAGTTTATACTCCTACTTTTCTAGAAGTCCTAAACGACAAAGTATTTTGGAAAAATTACAAAACTATTTTAACAAAAATCAGCTAAAATTTTTAGCCCCAAGTAAAATAAGGTGGCTTGTGTTAAACAAATGTGTCTAAAGGGTTCTTGATCAGTGGGATATTACATTAAATTTGTTTAGAATGGCTTCTTAGGAGACATAATATTTGCAGAACTTCAAAACCCTTATGTAAAGACATATTTATTATTTTTTAAACATGTACTTCCAATGTTCAATAAGTTTAATGCGGTTTTCCAATCAGAGAAAATTTTGATAAATATTATGTCAACAGAATGTCAAAAGTTCGTGAGACAACTGTGAGCAAATTTTGTCCGGTCCGAGTATTATAAAGATGAAAAATTATCCGTACGCACAATTTGTATGTTACCTTAGTCGAGGTATTCAATTCAATCTTTTATCTTCTCCGATTTGCGTATAGTTTCGTCTTTTATTTGGAACGTTTTCCGAATCATCTTTCAAATTTTCATATCTTTGTACATGTTGTTCAGTATCTTCGAGATCATGGTTCCTTTAAGCCTGCTGCTCTAGATCGTGGTAGAACACGCCCACGGTCTAGTACACGAAAAATAGCACTACAACACAAAGTGTCACATATGACAATTTGGAGGATATTGAAAGAACAACAGCTACATCCTTGAAAATGTAGCTACAAGCTGATCAACAGGCAGATGCTGGAAAAAGTAGAGGATTCATTTCGTCGTCGCTTTCATTGACAATGACGGTGGCCATTTTGAAAATTTATTGTGATTTTTTTATGCCTGCATCACTTTTAATCATCTTTATGCGTTTTCTTCTTCCGTCAATTATGGAGTTGTTCTTGGTCAACTTCATCCTATAAATATCCTACCATTTTTGGATTGTTCAAACTGTTGTAACATAAAAATTTGACGCATGATTTTTATGTTACTTTAGTCGAGTTATTCTATTCAATCTTTTATCTTCTCCGATTTGTGTATAGTTTCATCTTCTAGTGTATCTGTCAATTTATTCAAAAGTTTCTAATCATTGTATTCAGTCGCAACCACAGATCAAAAACACACTCATGGCGCATAACGCTTGTGAATACCACAACGAAAACACAGCTGGACAGCTGTTTGTACACGCACGCGCAAATAATTCCATTTTTAATTTTGGCATTATGCAACCCGCTCTATAGTAATAAAGAAAATAATGGCGATGGTCGGTTTTGGTGTTACACCTGTATATATATAAAGAGTAATTCAGGACTTATGTTACAAACTTTAACAGCTTATTCATGAGGTCATTTTAAGCAAAAAATGCTATATGAACATAGGTCCTATCTCTTCTATACAGTGTCCCACACTCTATGTTCAGTACAGCGGAGATAGGCAATGTTATTCTTATGGACGATTTCTGTACTATGTTGCCAATTTTTCAGTGTAATGTAATATTGAAGCATTCATAAATTTTCATTGCTATACCAAAATTAGTTAACACTGAACACTTCAAGTTTTATGAGGGTCTCATTTACCCAAGGGCTTATTGTATTCACCCGAAATTTGTATGCAGTTCCAAATAGTTTTATATACAGGATCGCGATAAGATGCGTTGAAACCGGGTTGTAAAAAATATGCTGAAGCTATTTGTAGGTACCTGTAATATGTATCGGAGCATTTTTTATGAAGTAATTGATACTTCCGTAGAGTGTATAATATCTAGATTTCAATCGAAAATTTCAAATTTCGTTACTCAAGCTGAGCAATTTATTATTGGTTCAACTAATAATATTCATGATATTCAAACTTTTTATAAGGATGACATCGATGCAGAAAGACTGCTTCTACATAGAGATATGTTGCTTGACATAAAAAATTCTCGACAAAATATTCATTGACTTGAGTGTGTACATGTTAATTAGTTTCATTTACCTACGCTTGTTATGTTTTTATACCCTACTTATATGTTGTGTTTGTATTATTTTATATTCTTTGAAAATTATTAAAGTAACCAGTTTATTATTTATTTTAATTTTATTTTTTTCTTTTCACCCACTTGTTTAGATACACTGAAAATACACCAGTCATAAATACATTCAATGAAGTACCCAGAATATTTCATCTCTTTTTGGGCATCTATTTTGCTCTTTCTATCTTATAGACTTACAGCAGGTAAATATGGCAACAATGTTCTGCATAAGAGCCTTAACTGAACATAGAGTGTGGGACACTATATAGTTACCTAGATACAAGAGGTTAAAGTTTTATGAAAAAAAAACTCAAAATTTTCAAATTCAATTTCAGTGTTCTATTAGATTGCTATCCTAAATAATTCAAATTGACAAATAGCAGGTTTCGTTTTTCATGCATAGCCTACTGAAATATGACTATAAAAATCAAATTTATTTAAAAGCAAAACTATCTTAAACAACAAAACTCAACAACTCAAAAGAGAAATAAAAAAGTTAAAAAATGAATCAATCCAAAATTACCTGGAAAACCTCACAGCAGACGCAAAAGCTGAATATTCCTTATGGAAAGCAACAAGAAGAATAAAAAAACCAATCACCCATATCCCTCCCATAAAAAAGAGGATGGTAGCTGGGCTAGAAGCAACAAACAAAAAGCAGATACCTTCGCTAAACACCTAAAAGAAACATTTAAACCGAACGAGATTCAATCTGATATCATAATAGAAGAATTACTGAACCAAGAAAATGAAAAAATTCCAATTGTCACTCCTAGAGAAGTTACGAATGAAATAAACATAAACCTGAATCCAAAGAAATCTCCTGATTACGATCTTATTACAGGAGAAATACTAAGACAATTACCAAGAAAAGGAATAGTCATGCTGACTTATTTAATAAATGGATCATTTAGACTAAAGCACGTATCCAGCTCCTGGAAAGTAGCTGAAGTCATAATGCTACCAAAGCCAGGTAAACCACCTAATGATGTCAAATCATACAGACCCATATCATTGCTGCCTATAATATCAAAACTATTTGAGAAACTGTAAACCAATAATAGAAAGAAAAAAAACTAATACATAACTACCAATTTCGCTTCAGAAAGAAGCACTTTACTATAGACCAAGTCCACCGCATAACTGATATAATACAGGGTGGGGCAGAAAAACCTATCCGATTTCAAAACGTTATAAAATTAAAACCACTCAACTTGTCAAAAAATTTTTTTATTAACATATCGCAAATTTTATGCCATTTTTAAATTTAAGTTTTGAAAAGCACATCACTCAAATGTCGTCCTTGGGAGCGGATACACTGATTTAGGCGCTCGCGGTAGCTTTCCATGACTTTCACCGTCATTTCCACAGGAATTTCTTCAATTGCCCGAGCAATTTCCCTTCGTAAAGCAAGAAGGGTCCTTGGTCGATGCTGGTAAACCTTCGATTTGAGGTAACCCCAAAGGAAGAAGTCACATGGAGTGAGATCCGGTGAGCGCGGCGGCCAGCCAAGATCACCTCTCAGGGAAATGAGGCGACCGGGAAACAGTTCCCTGAGAATGTCCATTGATCGTCGCGATGTGTGGGCGGTTGCCCCATCCTGTTGAAACCACACATTTTCCACGCCATTTTCTTCCATTTTGGGTCTAAGAAAATTTTCCAGCATGAAACAATAGCGCTCAATCGCGGCTCTCACATTGGCCACGTTTTCAGGTCCTGTTGCTGTCCTGGGACGTCCAGGCGACTTCTTTTTCAATGCTGAACTCGTCTGTCTAAAATTTGACACCCACACTTTAATCGTAGCGTGATGTGGAACAGGATCATGACGCCCGAGTCCGAAATGAATTCGAAAAGCACGTTGTGTAGCAATTATCGAACCGCCGCATTCGATAAACCGCTCAATAACAAAAGCACGATGTTCACCAGACCAAGGCATGTTGACTACTGACAAATGGCATAAAACCGGCTTTCTAACGGTTTTTACCCCACTACTCTACCTGCTCCCTCTTTTGAGAAAAAGGGATTTGAAATCGGATAGGTTTTTCTGCCCCACCCTGTAGAAAAAGCATTAGAAGACAAAGAAATATGCTCGACCATCTTTCTTGACGTGGCACAGGCCTTTGATAAGGTGTGGCATGAAGGCAAGATTTACAAATTAAACAAACTACTGCTGAATCAATATACAGACCTATTAAAATCATACATCTCAGATAGACTTTTCCGCATAAAACAAGAAGACGAGTACTCAGAATTAAAAGAAATAAAAGCAGGCGTGCCGCAAGGTAGCGTCCTTGGAGCAATTTTATATCTGCTATACACGAGTGACATACCACGATTAGAAGATGTAAAAATTGCTACATTTGCAGACGACACAGCACTGCTAGCAGTCGGCCCAGACATCCAAGAAACTACCAACAAACTGCAACAAGCAAGCAACAGCATCTGTAGATGGATGAAGAACTGGAAGATCAAATGAACTAAAATCAACGCATATTAATTTTACAATTAAAAACATAGAGCCATTGCCAGTAAGATTAAATGAAAACATCATCCCGTATGAAAACAATGCAAAATATCTCGGTATGACCTTAGATGCTAAGCTAAAATTGAAAGAACATATAAAAAAGAAAAGAACATATAAAAAAGAAAAGAACCGAACTAGATACTAGATATATTCAGCTGTATTGGGAAGGAGATCTCAACTGTCACTACACAATAAAATTAGAATCTACAACCAGATACTGAAACCAGTCTGGGTTTACGGCATACAGCTGTGGGGTTGTGCTAGAAATAGTCAAATCAGGCGTATTCAAACTTTTCAAAACAAAGTACTGCGGAACATAGTTAATGCCCCGTGGTAGGTGCGTAACAGGGACCTGCATCGTGATCTTGGAATTGCAGATGTCGCGAGCGAGTTAAAAAGATTTGCAACGAAACACGAATGTCGGCTGCATGAACACATCAACTTGGAAGCAATCCAGCTCCTCAACAATGAAAACTTAACAAGGAGACTCAAGAGGAAGAACCCATTCGAGTTGGTGGATTAATATATAAAACAAAGTACTGGACACCACTGGGTGAACACTAGGTTTTTCAAGCACCTAGATTAAGATGTATGAGGGAAAAACTAATGGTTGGTCCCCTGAGACCAGTTTTAATATGACAAACGTTGTAACATTGTAACGTTTATGACAAAAAAAAATTAAATGATGAATAATTAAGATAAAGATAATAAAAGTAATTAACACTATGATTAAATAATTATAAACACTAATTTTAGATTAAGAATATTATTAAATGCTTAAACACTAAAATTATTTATTTAAACAATATTTATATCACTATATTTATTTATATAACTGCATTTATTTATGTTCACAACTCGTAGACTATTTATAACACTGTTCATTGCTCGTTGCTTTTATATAACAGAATGTGTGTGATTTTGGCGACAGGTTTATATAGCGCGATGCCATTCTGGAATCTTCCGACGCGACAATAAGATCGAGAACAAAGAATCGCCCCCCCCCCCCGACGTAATTATGCATATCTAGATGGGTGTGTTTACCATCGAGGATTACGTCATCGCTCGAGAACATTCTACCAGTGGCGGCAGTTGCATTCGAGCGCGTCGGGCTGGCGCACGCTACAATACATAAAATGCACTTTTTTTTCTAATAAATTAAAGAACATTAAAAGAGTTTGACCATTGTTTGTCGGCTCCGGTGGCTCAATATTTAGAGCCACTCTTAGTCATAAGTGCGCTCGGGGTTCTGGTTTCAAATCCCACCAAGGCATGGATGTTTGTGTTTGTGAACCCAGTCTGTAATTGGGATTTAATCCTGTCGAGGATTTAAAAAAAAATATGGTGATACAAAAGCGGCGGATGGCGCTAGTGTTTTTCCATTGTGTTTTCTCGGTAGGCAGGCCAAAAAAGCGCGCGAGTCTCACTTTTAAAATCAGGCAACCAACCCAGAGTGATTCTAGCGGCCAATTCTAGCGGCCACTTCTGTAACACAACCTATTGTGAACAAACATTATACATTGCATTACCATGACCTAACAGATATACCAGTGGTAATTATTATAGAAATTAAGGAATAAATGACAATAAAGTATATATTAAACGAAAGAATAAATAAAAATAATACATATAAAATTATCAGACGCAGGTAATTTATTAATTTTGATGATACTAACCACATAAACTTTGTAGGTTATGGCACTATATAATCAACAAATGTATTTATTCCCTAAATATCTTGAGAGTGCAGCATCGAAATTATTATAAATAAATAGTATGTATTATAACAAATATACTCATATATATTTTGTAATAGAATCATCCGTAGGGAATTTGTAAAAAAATAATAAAGTTTACATTATCTATCCTATGTGCATATTTCTTTAGATATCTCCTATATAATGCGGCGTGCCGCCTTGAAATTAATATAAATAAATAGTATGCATTATAACAAATTATATAATATATATTTTAATATAGCACCACCCGTAGGAGGGTGTGAAAAAAATTCATAAAGAAAGTGTGACCCGTCCTTCATATTTATGTAATCTTAGATATCTCCTATATAAGTTCGCGTGCCGCCTTGAAATTACTATAAATAAATAACATATATTATAACAAATTAACTAATATATATTTTAATGTGGCACCGCCCGTAGGAGGGTGCGAAAAAAAATCATAAAGATTCTGCGACTCGACTTATATTTTCGTATAATCTTAGATATCTCCTATATAAGTTCGCGTGCCGCCATGAAATTATTATAAATAAATAGTATATATTATAGCAACTTATTTAATATACATTTCAATATGGCACCACCCGTAAGGGGTGTGAAAAAAAATCATAAAGATTTTACGAGTCGACTTATATTTTTCGTATATTCTTAGATAACTCCTATATAAGTTCGCGTGCCGCCATGAACTTATTATAAATAAATAATATATATTATAACAACTTATTTAATATACATTTCAATATGGCACCACCCGTAGAGGGGTGTGAAAAAAAATCATAAAGATTCTGCGACTCGACTTATATTTTCGTATAATCTTAGATATCTCCTATATAAGTTCGCGGGCCGCCATGAAATTATTATAAATAAATAGTATATATTATAGCAACTTATTTAATATACATTTCAATATGGCACCACCCGTAAGGGGTGTGAAAAAAAATCATAAAGATTTTACGAGTCGACTTATATTTTTCGTATATTGTTAGATAACTCCTATATAAGTTCGCGTGCCGCCATGAACTTATTATAAATAAATAATATATATTATAACAACTTATTTAATATACATTTCAATATGGCACCACTCGTAGAGGGGTGTGAAAAAAAATCATAAAGATTTTATGACTCGCATTGCATTTTTGTATAATCTTAGATATCTCCTATATAAGTTCGCGTGCCGCCATGAAATTATAATAAATAAATAATATATATTATAACAACTTATTTAATATACATTTCAATATGGCACCATCCGTAGAGGGGTGTGAAAAAAAATCATAAAGATTTTACGAGTCGACTTATATTTTTCGTATATTCTTAGATAACTCCTATATAAGTTCGCGTGCCGCCATGAACTTATTATAAATAAATAATATATATTATAACAACTTATTTAATATACATTTCAATATGGCACCACTCGTAGAGGGGTGTGAAAAAAAATCATAAAGATTTTATGACTCGCATTGCATTTTTGTATAATCTAAGATATCTCCTATATAAGTTCGCGTGCCGCCATGAAATTATAATAAATAAATAATATATATTATAACAACTTATTTAATATACATTTCAATATGGCGCCACCCGTAGAGGGGTGTGAAAAAAAATCATAAAGATCCGTCCTAGGAAAGGAAAGTACAAATAAAATTATAATAACCATTTCTCTTCGTAACATTAAATGAAGTTAGCATGTATAGATGAAGATCTAACAAAACAAATTCCCCAGGAGCTAAATTTACCGAGTGTAAGTTTGGCTTGCAAAACGCGGCAATTTCAACGAATTTAAATTTGTGTATTATATCCCATGTACCCAGATATATTTTTATTTTTATATCTCCTATATGAAATATGTATCTGTTTCGCTTACGAATTATTATAAATTAAAAGAATAACAATTATAATACATTACTCCTTATTTTTTGTTGCCGTGTCACGCTGCGGGGAGGTACAAAAAAATTAGTAACTTGCTTTCATATCAATTCATTATAAACAACAACAAAATATATCTAGAAAAGATTTAGACTGAGCTTGACTTATTACATATTTATGACGAATGAACATTGTTTATGATTAATTTTCTGTTTGAATATTATTAATATTATTAGAAAATAAGAATCTCATAATTTATGGAAAGGAAATGAAGTAAGAAATATAATAACAAAAAGCAACATAATCTAAAGGATATTTTTATTATAATATAAATATATATATATATAAAGAACTTTTGTCGATATTAATCTTTTGATATGAAATTTTTCTCCTATATGGCTGTGTCGTGTCGTACATGTGGTTCTCAAGTGATGGAAATACGTTTTTCATTAAAAACTCTGTGAAAGTGCAATTAATGTGTTCATATATATATATTCTATTGGTAGCCTTCCGTTTGTCACTGTCACCATTCTTCTTAATTTTTTTTTTTTACTGTAGCCCATATTTTGACAACTCGTACCGAAGGAACAACAAAACTATCTACGAATTAAAACATGCACATTGAAAAATAACATAAAATAATTTTAGAAATAACAATATGTACTCGCTTTTGTTTGGCAATATAGCTTCAGTTGCATCTCAGGATGTTATACATTTAATGGAACTATTTGCGCAATATACACACTAATGTATGTGACTATATTTTTCGAATATTCGGACAAGGATAATAGGGTATTCTCTCATGATTACAAACATTAAAAAGTTATTTAAAATACTAAAGTTGATTGGTAAACGAGAGAGAAAAAGCAAAAAAAGATGTTATAAATTGATTGTTGCAAAAGATATAAAGCATTAAAATTTTGATGATGTACTAGTTGTACTATCAATGGGAGACCAGTTGATATCCCTACTACATGCTCGAATATGATAACACGCCGCATTTAGGTACGTACATGCTCGGGTCTACTTCGGTTCGTTCGGGAGTATTCGTACTACAGCTGTAGGGATAAATAAATGTAATCATTTACTTAAAATGGTTTTCTTATAATTATCTTTACTTTTTTTTAGTAATAATATGTAAGATTACAATTAAATATATTTGATTTCCTACCTTTTGTAATACTTACTGAATACCATCTCGAAAACTCATGAACCACTGATTGTACACCGCTGGTACGTACAACTAGTACGTCACGTATCACGTGACCTACCAAAATTAAATTTTAAAAATTAATATCTCGCTTATTAAAAGGAATTTTTAATTCGGGTTTCCACAGGTACTCTTAGAAATACCTGTTCTTTAAGAATAAAGAATAAAAAAAATATGCGAGAATACCCTATTACAATGAAATTTCGTTACTGTTTTCTTCGAGCAAATCTTAATTTAATACCATATTTCTTAATAATTTTTATATCGTTTATGTCTATAGTTGGCATAATCTTCGATTTAATCGTATATTTGAAAGAGAAAAGTACGTCTGCATATTCTTATTGGACATTAGCTTGACTGCAACCACAAATTGCATTATGCAGAAATTTATTTTTTTGTAACTATTGTAAAACATCAACGCCGGTAAATTATTATTCCACCCATTTCGTCCTCTGCAATAACAATATATTGTTAATAATTCAGGAGTTATCTAAGAATATACGAAAATATAAGTCGAGTCGCAGAATCTTTATGATTTTTTTTCACACCCCTCTACGGGTGGTGCCATATTGAAATGTATATTAAATAAGTTGTTATAATATATATTATTTATTTATAATAAGTTCATGGCGGCACGCGAACTTATATAGGAGTTATCTAAGAATATACGAAAAATATAAGTCGACTCGTAAAATCTTTATGATTTTTTTTTCACACCCCTCTACGGGTGGTGCCATATTGAAATGTATATTAAATAAGTTGCTATAATATATAATATTTATTTATAATAATTTCATGGCGGCACGCGGTCTTATATAGGAGATATCTGAGATTATATGAAAATATAAGTAGAGTCGCACAATCTTTATGATTTTTTTTCGCACCCTCCTACGGGTGGTGCCACATTAAAATATATATTGATTAATTTGTTGTAATATATATTATTTATTTATAGTAATTTCAAGGCGGCACGCGAACTTATATAGGAGATATCTAAGAATACATAAATATGAAGGACGGGTCACACTTTCTTTATGAATTTTTTTCACACCCTCCTACGGGTGGTGCTATATTAAAATATATATTATATAATTTGTTATAATGCATACTATTTATTTGTATTAATTTCAAGGCAGCATGCGGCATTATATAGGAGATATCTAAAAAAATATGCACATAGGATTGATAACGTAAACTTTAATATTTTTTTACAAATTCCCTATAGGTGGTTCTAGTACAAAATATATATGAGTATATTTGTTATAATACATACTATTTATTTGTAATAATTTCGATGCTGCACTCTCAAGATATTTAGGGAATAAATACATTTGTTGATTATATACTGCCATAACCTATAAGTTTATGTGGTTAATATCATCAAAATTAATAAATTACCTGCGTCTGATAATTTTATATGTATTATTTTTATTTATTCTTTCGTTTAATATATACTTTATTGTCATTTATTCCTTAATTTCTATAATAATTACCACTGGTATATCTGTTAGGTCATGGTAATGCAATGTATAATGTTTGTTCACAATAGGTTGTGTTACAGAAGTGGCCGCTAGAATCACTCTGGTGGCAACCAATCAAATTGGAAAGAGCTGATACGACACCCTAATTAGTAATCGACTTTAATCACTTGCAACCGTATTCATAGAAAATTTAAGCCAGACTAAACTTGAATCATCTCGGTACTAACTTCTATACTTATGCATAGACGAGGTTTAACTTTAGTCTAGAACTAAGACAGAACTAACTCCGAACTATATTTAGTCCTGCCTCTACCAAGGTTTACCGATGGATTAACCTCACTTTTTTGGGACAAATGTCATCTGAGAGCAGAGTTTCGTGTTTATTTCATGAAATAATGATCTAAGTAAATGAAATCGACAAGTAGGTATAATGAGAGAGAATTTACTCAAATTTATTGGTTAGTAATTAAATTGTAGTAATGAAATATGTATATATATATAAAAATTATGTATTTGATATTATTTTGTTAGTTTTTAAAAACAAACGAAAGTATCTAATTATTATAATTTATTTATTTGCAAACTACAATTTTATTAACTTTTACAAAGATAGTCGATGTAAACTATAGAATAACACTGATACGACTGATACGACTTTATTGTTACATTTCTTTATATTACCTCTGATTGCATTATCTAAGGATGACTAATTTCTTAATTATTCAACAACCAAAGCATATGTTATTTGAGGTGACAAACAATATTATCAGTATTATATTTCCTCCCCTTCAAGATTGTTTGTTAATTATTATGATAGTTGGCTTACCGGTTGAAGTTTTATATCAGAAGTTTTTGAGGGTTTTTGTTTTTGTTTAATTTACATAATTTGAATTATCTTATTAATAGATAGTGCAACCATTACAATTATAATTATAGTAATTATTACATATAAAATGTAGCCATGTTTATTTACATAATTCTTAAAGTTAATAACATCATTCGTGATTTTTGGTATTTCAACATGAGTAATATTTATCATGTGTTCTTTGCTGAATTCATTATTAATGCTAAGTTTTTTTAACAATTTCTATTTTATTCAATTTGATTTCTTTGGCGTTTACTTTATTGTTAAAATTTTCTTTGTTTATTAAACAATTTTCTTCATTTTTGAGTTTAATTACTTTGTCTAAAGGTAACTCGTCGAATGATGATCTACAACTATATTATCAATATTTGAATACAAATAATATATATTCGTATTTTGTATTTTAATTATTACTTTATTATCATTTATATTTCTAAAGTTACAAAGTTTAGAACTTCAACAAAAGTTATAATTTTAATTTGTCTAATTTGACTTTTCTTAAATGTTGTTTTCCAACTATTTCTGCAGTTTTTGTTTTTAATAAATATATTCTAGCAAGTTTTGAAAATTGGTCTAGGATAGTAAGATAACTTTTTTGATCTAATTTTAATAAATCTATATTAATAATTTCGAAAGGTGCATTGGTGTTTCAGTGAAAATATCGTTTAATTGGATAGGTTTTCTGTCATATTTACAAGTTTTACAAATTTCACAGTTATTTATAAAACTAGTGATTGTATCTATCATTTTAGGCCAATAATAAAGATTTTTTAATTTTTGATAAGTTTCCATTATTCCTCTGTGGTTTGTTTTTCCGAAATGATATGCGAAAACAAGTTCGTCTTGTTCTTCTTTGTGTTCAATATCTTTAACAAATTGATTTACTTTAATTAGATTTATAGAATTTGGTTCAAAATTTTCGTTAATTATTTTATTGGTATATTTTTCCAACTTTTCGTCTTTAAAAATACAAGAATATCGAATTTTAGGTACTATATATGTTTTCAAAAAAATTAAGATGTTTTCATTTATTCTATCCTTGTTTATTACAATTTCAATTCTTTGTTTAGTATTGTTAAAAAGTTTAATTATCTTTACATAATATTTATTTCCTAATTCAAAAATAATTTGATTATTTGCTATATTTAGTCTGTTTTCTATATATTTTAGTCCATTAATTGGGTTTTCGGGGGCGGAATGAATTGTTTCTTCTGAGTTATTGTTTATAATAAAAAGAATGTCGTCATCTTCAGTTTCGTTATTCATGAAATTATTTTCTAATTCATAAATATTAATTTGTATATTTGTATCTTTAAAAATATTATTTAAATATTTGATTAAATCTTTTCTTTCTAATTTATCTAGACCACAAGATAAATATGGAATGTTAATTTCATAGATATCATTCTTTATCAAGTAATCGCGTAATTCTGTTAGTGACTTTTGTAGAATTTTCTTATTACAATTTTCATAATAATTTTCTTTTGAAAATAAATGAAAAATAATTTTATCATTTATATTTTGAATAAAGATACCTGAATTACTATTATAATTTTTACAAAATTCTTTACTATTAAACTGTTCATCTATTTGTTTGGCTAGGCCTTTTCCGAATTTTAAGTCTTTTGAGATACAGTGGGCGAAAATGTTTGTGTTAGTTATATTTCCTTTGTGATAGTGGATTTTAAATGGTTCACGAATTCGGCTAAGAAAATCTGCTATCTTATTTGTTTTTCCTGGGACATATTCTATTTCGAAGTTGTATTCTGAAAGTTCGATCTTCCATCTCATTAATTTCTGATTAGCATTTTTCATGTGAAAAAGCCAAGTTAAAGGTCTGTGGTCGGTTCTAACTATAAATTTACGTCCATATAAATAATGTTTAAAATTTTGAATAGACCATACAATAGATTTTAATTCTTTTTCAATTGTGGAATAATTTATTTCTTGGGAATTAAATGTTTTGGATGCATAACACAATGATTTTTCACCGTCTTCGAATTTTTGAGATAAAACGCTACCCATCGCGTAGTTGCTTGCGTCAGTTGTAAGAATAAATGTTTTGTTAAAGTCAGGAAATTCAAGTATAGGGGGGTTGGAAATTAATTCTATAGATTTTTCGAAAGCTTCGATGTATCCTTTATTTGTTATATCAATTTGTTTATTTTTCTTTAAACATTCAGTAAAAGGTTTTGTTAAACTTGAAAAATTTGGGATAAAACGTCTATACCATGACAGTTTGCCTAAAAATGATTTAATTTCTTTAGTTGTTTTTGGAATTAAAATTTTGTTAATAGCTTCAATTTTTTTATTATTAGGTGTAAGGCCTTTATTTGATATTACGAATCCAAGATATTCTATTTCAGTTTTGAAAAATTCTGACTTATCCAGTTGAATTTTAAAATTGGCTTGTTTTAATTTCTCAAATACTTTCCTGATATTTTTAAGGTGTTCGTTTTCATCGTTACCAAAAATTACTATGTCATCCATATAAACGAGACAACAATTTCCTATAAATTCTTTTAATACTTCGTTCATGCATCTTTGAAATGTCGCCGGTGCATTAATAAGACCGAAAGGCATTCTTAAAAATTCATAATGACCTGATGAGGTGGAGAAAGCTGTTTTTTCTATGTCTTTTTCTTTGATCTGAATTTGGTGAAATCCCGAGTGCAAGTCAAGTGTAGTGAAAAATTTAGGTTTTCCAATTTTATCAAGTAAGGAATCGATATTTGGTAGGGGGAATTTATCTTCTCTTGTTTTTTGATTTAATTTACGGAAATCAATAACCAAACGAGTTTTTCTTTTTCCAGAGGCATCTAATTTTTTTGGGACAATCCATATAGGACTATTATAAGGGGAACGGGATTTTTGTATCACACCTTCTTGTAACATTTTGTTAATATGTTCTTCAACGTCTTTTTCGTATATCTGTGGTAATCGATAATTTTTTTGATATATTGGGGTGTCATCATTGGTATAAATTTCATGTTGTACGTGGGAGGTGTAACTCAATTTCTCACCTTCTTTTGGGATTATACAATCATATTCTTTTAATAATTTATGTAGTTTATTTTTAATATTTATGTCTTCAATGTGCGAATCGCGAATTTGCATGAAATTATTGTTTGTATTTTCTGTTAAATTTTCAATGTTAAAAGTTTTATTTCCGATTTTAATTTGATCGTTTTCAAAATCAATTTTTGTTTTGGTATCGTGCATTATTTTTTTTCCAAAAAGTAAATTACAATTATTGTGAAAAGGTAGCACATGGAATTTGTATTCTTTTCCAAAAATTTTGAGATTTGTGACATCTTTACATTTTATTTTGTGACTGGAAGTTCGAAAAGTCTTGTATTCTAAATTTGTTTTTAATTTATAATTTTTGACAGTTTCAGGTGTAATTAAATTAATATCTGACCCAGAATCAATTAAAATATTTAAATTGTTATGTTTTATAATGGGTATTGTTTCACAATTGGTTAACATTACGTATCGCTTTCTAGATAACTTGGGCCTACCTCTAAAAAATTATTAGTTTCAGATTTTTGTGGTTCATCGTGCTCGTTATTATCAGACATTTCATAAATTTCGTCATTTTCTATTTCTAATTCAGTGTCTTCAGCAGTTTGATTGTAAAAAATTCTTTTTACTGTTTGAAATGACATTGGTTCTGTATTTCTAGTCTGAAAAGACATTTGTTCAGGTTTATAAGTCTTTTTAGTGTGTTGGATTTTTTTTATGTTTTGTTTAGCAATGTTATTAGGACCTGAAGGTTTTGAATTTTGAAGGTTAAAAGGTTTAGAAGGAAAATTTTGACGAGGTTTATTAACAGGAACGTTTTGTTTTAGTAACGGAGGTTTAAATAACTGTTGGGCGTAATTGAATTCATTATTAAACAATTGTTCTATTTCTTCTAACGTCTTTGGTTTTTTGTTAATAAAATTTCCGCGTACTGATATGGGTAGTAATGAAATAAAATGCTCAACGATTAATTGTTGAAAATTATCCTTTAGCACTTTTTTTGCATCTTCAGAATCATTTGTTAATGAAATTTTTGATTTTATCATTTTAAATTTATTTTTAAATATGTTCAAACTGTTTTCAATATTATTTATATTATTTGTACTCATAAGTTGCCTAACTAGTGTGAAATAAGTTAGTCTATCTTCAAAATTAGTTTGGAGATGTTTTTTTAATTCATCCCATGTTTCAAATTCGTTGTTAGAAAATATGTATTGGGCTTTGTCAACAATCTTAGATTTTATAAGTGAAAACAGATAACTCTGTTGTACAATAGACAAGCCTGTTTGACTAGCAAGAACATTTAGTTTATCCACTTCTCGTATGTAATGTGGTAACAATTTTATATCTCCATTATAGGAGGGAAGAGCGTGAGCTACTTCTTTTAAATCAGCAAAAGTTAATGCCATATTATGATTGGTATTATTGCTACTTTCTGAGAGTAGTAATTCTAATCTTGAATTATTATTTCGGATCTCTCTGATTAGATCACTATCAAAGTCGAAATAAATTAAGAAAGTGTGAAAAGATAATGTCAGCCACATGGATTTGAACCATGGACCAATACTTTGCCGGAGTACCGCTCTACCAACTGAGCTATGGCCAACCTATCCAATGGCTGACATTATCTTCCACTTTAGCCGCTAATGTATCTCTCTATGGAGAATACAGTTTGTGTCACGTTTTTTTTTTTTTCACTATCAAAGTCTTCGGTTGAAGACATATACAATAATATTATATAGGACTTAACTTACAGTAGTGTCAAGAACACAGATATTCTATATAACATTCCGCAAGAAGCGGTTCAGTTAGCTGTTGTCGGACAGTAACCGGAAGAGTGTACCAGCGTTGACTTATGGAAGAGTTTCGATGTCTGCAGTGAAGATCGGTTTCACGGAGTATCCGGCTTTACGTTACTTCTTTTGCAGAATTTGAGCGGGCTGCTTCCCCTGCTCTAGTGTTTCTTCAGATGGTGTTGAAGAGAACGTAGTTTGTTCGTAGAATGTGTAATTAATCGATAGAAATCGAAAGATATTTAATCTTTGCACATCCTACCGCACTGCGCCAATTATGTATTTGATATTATTTTGTTAGTTTTTAAAAACAAACGAAAGTATCTAATTATTATAATTTATTTATTTACAAACTACAATTTTATTAACTTTTACAAAGATAGTCGATGTAAACTATAGAATAACACTGAGACGACTGATACGACCGATTGCATTATCTAAGGATGACTAATTTCTTAATTATTCAACAACCAAAACATATGTTATTTGAGGTGACAAATAATATTATCAGTATTATAATTTATATATATTGTAACATTTTTATTTATATGGGTGAAGTGTAAAACACAGACAAATATTATTAACTAAAAGAATACGTTTATTAAACGATAAATAATTAAGGATTAAATATTAAAAGATAATAAAAACAACTAACACTATGATTAAATAATTATAAACACTAAGAATATTATTAAATGCTTAAACACTACGATTATTTATCTATACAATATTTATATCATTACACTTATTTATATAACTACATTTATTTATGTTAACAACTGGTAAACTGTACATTTATATCACCAAGTTCATTGTTCGTTGCTTATATATACATATATCAGACTATCCCTCCGCTTTCTTTCGGCCGGTATTTATACAGCTCATATCATTCTAGAAAATCTCCGGCGCCACAGCGATACGGAGTACAAAAGTTAACCTCTAGCCGATGCGTCGCCGGGGTTGCGTCATCGCTCTGGTACATTCTTTCAGTGGCGGCGTTGTATACTCTTCTCTCAGGGGCGCACATCACACTGCCCCCTCCTTAAGACTGTTTCGTCCCGGAACAGTTCTTGATTACGAAATCTACATGTATTACCCTTGGTACATTTGGAAGTCTTGAAGAAGTGACAGTCGATGGTCCGCTGGAGTTCTTCTTTCTGTTCGTTAGGGTTAAAGCTGCAGACGAGAATTTCAATACCGGTATAGCGGAAGAGGATCTCTAACATGTTCTTAACAACCCTCCAATCCAAACCATCTAATCCACAGCCTAACTTCGGTACTGCTAACTTCAAAATGTCATTCTCTAGCAGATGATCCTTCAAGTCACACAGCGAGCTCCATAGATTGCGATACGGCGGCTTCTGGTACGAGCGTGGTTTTGTGACCAGGTAGTAGATATACCGCTGTTGTTCTGTATTGTTATCCCTCAGTCGTAGCGTCTTCCCGACGGATGGACTTCGGTTGGCCAGTTCTTGTAGTCGTCCAAATTTTGTCTTAAAGACTGACACTATGCCGCGTGACATCTTTAAGTCTTCCGATACGCAGTGGCCGAGGGAATAATCCGAGGACACGGTGAACAGGTCTCTATGTTCTTCTGTTGTCACGCCATACCGCGCCTTGACCAAAGGAATACTGTTCCATGAAGTCTTCAAAAGTCGGTTCCTGAGCTATGATCCGACGAACCGTTGCTCCATGCTGGTCTTCATTGTTGTCACCCTAGCCGATTAAAGTGTACTACCCTCGGCTTCCCGGTAGGTGCTTTCCTAATTCTGTATATCACGTCGTTTATTCTCTTAACGACCTCATAAGGACCTTCCCAGTTTCTTTGCAGCTTTGGTGATATACCTCGACGCCTTTGTGGATTGTAAAGCCACACTAAATCCCCTGGTTGGTATCCACCTTTTTCTGTCTTCATGTAATACTGGTCCTTCATCCGGTCGCTGGCAGTTTGAATGTTTGCGCGGACTTGTTCATGAATATTGTCCATTCTTCTCCGTAAGCCCGTTACGTAATCTTCCCCGGCCAGATCTTCCCCAGGTTTACTGCCGAACACCAAGTCACATGGCAGGCGCTACTCACGCCCGAATAAGATGTTCGCAGGACTTTGCCCTGTGGTTTCATGCACGGATGAACGATAAGCCATCAAGAACAGATGAAGATGTCGGTCCCAGTCTCTTTGGTGGTTGGAGACTACCTTTGACAAATATCGGTTGATCGTTCTGTTCATTCGTTCAACCATGCCATCGGACTGCGGATGTAATGCAGTTGTCCTTGTTTTATTAATCCCTAATATCTTACAGATATTTTGGAAAACGGCAGACTCGAAATTTCTTCCCTGGTCGGAGTGAAGTTCACGTGGTACATCAAACCGGCATATACACTCTTTGACTAAAGTTTCGGCGACCGTGGTGGCTTCCTGGTTGGGTAATGGATAGGCTTCAACCCATTTAGTGAAGTAGTCCATCACAACCACGATATATTTATTTCCGTCGTCGCTTTCTGGGAATGGTCCGGCCACATCAATTGCAATGCGCTCAAATGGACTGCCAACGTTGTATTGACGCATTGGAGCTTTTCGTCGTCTATGAGGGCCGTTGCTTCCAGCGCAAACCACACATTTCTTGCACCAGTCTTTAACGTCTTCCTTGCAGTTAACCCGGTAAAATCGCTGGCGCAATCTTTCTAATGTTTTGTTGACTCCAAAATGGCCTCCTCCAGATCCGTCATGGATCTCTTTCAACACATCTGATATTCTATTCTTATGAATAACCAACTGAATTCTCTTCTCAGTTCCATCGGCATTTTCCACCAAACGCTTTAACAGGCCATCCTCAATCATCATTGAGTCCCATTGCGCCCAGTACGATTTTACACTCTGTGAGTGTGGTGCAACGTTTTCCCAGACTAGTTTGCTATCCTCTGCTTTCCATTCCAGTATAATTTTCAAATTCGGGTCATTTTCTTGGTCTTCGCGTAGTCCATCAGGCTGCCAATTATCATCCACTACTGTTGTCCTGGCGACGGTAAAATGTTTCTCTTCCAGTCGACTACAATGCTTGCAATCATCTTGGCATGGCCTTCTGGACAATGCGTCGGCATTACGATGGCTGGTACCCGTCCTATGATCGATTTTGAAATCGTATTCCTGTAGTCTTTCAATCCATCTAGCCACCTGACCTTCAGGATTCTTGAATTGTAGCAGCCATTTTAATGCAGCATGGTCAGTTCTAATCAAAAATCTTCTTCCGTACAAATATTTGTAGAAATGTTCCACGGATTTCACGACTGCCAAGAGTTCTTTTCTGGTCACACAGTAATTCCTTTCTGGTTTTGACAAGGTTTTACTAAAGTAGGCAATAACCTTCTCATGCCCGTCTTGTATCTGGGACAGAACGCCACCAATTCCGACGTTGCTGGCATCTGTGTCTAGTATGAACTCTCCTTCAGGTAAAGGATAACCCAAGACGGGTGCGCTTGTCAAAGCATGTTTTAGTTCTTTAAATGCAGCTTTACAGTCCATTTCCCAGATAAATCTTCTTCCTTCTTCAGTAAGCCTTGTCAGTGGCTTGGCTATGTTTGCAGGTACATATCGTCGATAATAGGTACACAAACCAAGAAAACTTCTAAGTTCGTGTTTGTCCCTAGGTGCTGGCCAGTCTCTCACAGCCTTTATCTTCTCCTGGTCAACTGCAATACCCTTACCGGAAACCACGTGTCCAAGGTAATGAACTTCTCTTTGAAACAGGTGACACTTCTTCGGGCTATGTTTCAGGTTAGCCTTCCTCAATCTCTGGAAAACCTCTTCCAAATTCTTCATGTGGTCCTCGAATGTTTTACCTAGCACAGTAATATCGTCGAGGTACACTAAACAGGTTTTCCAGGATAGCCCAGCCAATACTGTTTCCATGAGCCGTTCAAACGTTGCAGGAGCATTGCAGAGCCCAAACGGCATTACGGTAAATTGCCAGAGTCCTGTACCAATGGTGAAGGCTGTCTTCTCCTTGTCTTTTGGATCCAAATCTACTTGCCAGTAACCGCTCTTTAGATCCAAAGTGGAGAAAATCTTTGAGACACCCAAGGTATCTAATGTGTCGTCTATTCGAGGTAGCGGGTAGCTATCCTTCTTCGTCACGTTGTTGAGTTGACGATAATCGACGCAAAATCGTGTAGAGCCATCCTTCTTCTTCAGTAACACCACTGGAGATGCCCAAGGACTGTTTGAAGGTTCGATTACCCCTTCCTTCTTCATGTCCTCAATAATTCTTTCGGCTTCCTCACGCTTCGCCAATGGCAGTCTTCTTGCTGGTTGGCGGATGGGTCTTGCGTCTCCGGTGTCTATTTTATGGTGAACTACATTAGTCCTTCCGTTGGCTTTCTTCTCATATTGGAACACATCTTGAAACCTCCCAATTAAATCCTTCGCCTTGGTTCTCTGGTCGGCAGTCAATTCTTCAAAAGATGTTGTCAATTGATTGATTAACGTGTCCGGAACTTACTGAGATATGTTTCCTTTGGCCTTTACAGTTCGGATAATCGAGGATACTGCCATGCATTCTCCTAAAATTGTTCCTCTCTTCAGAACAACAGGATAAGAATTGACGTTCATTATTCGAACTGGAATTACCTGGCTGGCTTTGACCAGTGATTTTCCAACAACAACTCCAGTGCCAGTTTTGGCATCATCATTCTTGGGCTCCAGCACAACAATACTTCCCTCACAGAAACTACCATCTAAACGTGCCTCCAGGATAGTTTCACTTCGCTCTGGGAGGGTAACGTCTTCGGCCATTAGTACACGCACAGCCTTGTCGTCTCGTGGATTTAATATGAGTTCTTCTTCATTGACCATCATCACTCCCTTCTTCAAGTCAAGTTTAAAACCATGCTTTGTCATTGCGTCCATCCCAAGTATTAATTCATCTTCAACATCAGCCACCAGCGCACGATGTTTAAAGGAGGTGTTCCCAATAGAGATGGTGACATCTACTTCTCCTAATGCGGTAGCTTGTTCTCCCGTCCCTGTGCGTAATCGCCACTTAGTTGGTTGAAGATGCATCTTGCCAGCTTTCTTTACCAAGTCTGGTCTAATTATAGTCTTTGTCGCACCCGTATCCAGTAACATTTTCAGTGGCCTTCCGTCAATAGTGCCATCCACGTGGATACTGTTGGCTTGATGATGAAGGGATGTGACATAACTAATGGATTGTGGAGCTACTAGGTTACGGGTCGACGGTTGCCCCATTCGCATCAACCCGACTTAGTTTTCCGACTCCTTTTCTTCCTTTGTCGATTCCGTTTTCTTTTGCATTTTTCTGCAAAGTCTCTGCGGATAGCCCAGTTCACCGCAATTCCAACACCGGAGTTTCTTTCTTCCGGTAAACACTTGACTTGCAATTCGTCGCACTCTCTCATCTAGATCTTCAATGTTCTCATTCCTCTCAGCATCGATATTTCGCACTCGCGATTGGTTACGTGAAGCTTGTTTAGCAACTTCATGTTCTAATGCATAGGAGAGTGCGTCAATTAAAGTTTTTGGACGGGCCAATCGCAATGCTTGCTGAGTTTCGTTGTCTCGAACTTCATAGATGAATGATTGTGTAGCCAGGCATTCCAAAACGCTATCAGGAGCCGTAGGATGTGCGAGACGAACCAAACGGGCTACGTCGACTTCAAATTCTTGCAGGCTTTCTTTTGGATTTTGATATCGATTTCTTAATTGCGTCTGGTATACCTGTTCCAGATGCGCATTGCCATATCGCATATCCAACCGCTTGACTAGTTGGTCATAGACTTCTTGTTCTTCTTCCTTCAGCGTTTGTAAGATATCGATGGCTTCTCCGCGCAACGAGACAGTTAACGCCGTAGCCTTCTCCTCGGACGTCCAATTATTTGCTTTTGCGGCCGCATCAAATTGTTTAAATAATTCGGCCACAAAAACTTCCCATCAAATTCCGGTGTTTTTATGTGCATTTTTGAAGTAGTATCAGGTTTTACTACCTTTCTTCCTTCTATTAGACTTGGCTTAAGAACTTCGGAATTCGACATTGACGACGATGTCATTTTAGTGAACTTTTGTTGTATTTCTTCAATCTTCTTGTCATACTCATCTTTTAAATTCTTCAGCTCTTCTTCGGGTTTTCTAGAATTTTCTTCTAATTTCTTTTCTAATTTTTCTTCTAAACTTCTAGAATTATCCTCTAATTTTTGTTCTAATGTTCTAAAATTTTCTTCTAATTTTTGTTCAACGTTCCTGTCAATTCTTCTTTTAATGTTCGAGAATTTTCTTCTAATTTATTTTCTAATGTTCTACAATTTTTTTCTGCCTTTCTAGAACTCTCCTCTAATTTTTGTTCTAATTTTTCTGTCAATTATCGTTTTAATGTTCGAGAATTTTCTTCGGCTTTTCTAGAACTTTCTATTAATTTTTGTTCTAGTGTTTCGTTCAATTCTTCTTTTAGTGTTCTAGAATTTTCATCTGCTTTTCTAGAACTTTCCTCTAATTTTTCTGTCAATTCTCCTTTTAATATTCGAGAATTTTCTGCCATAAGTTTCTCAACGTCGGCCATACGAAATCTTCAGCATTTTCACCAGCATCGATTAATGCTTGCCGCAGACGAGATTGTAGAACGCTTTTCAGTCCTGTCGTATCTAATTCTCGTTCTTCCAGTTCTTTCTTGAGATCACTTACTTTTATTTCACTTAATTTTACTTGTTTAGTCGTCATCTTATTTATTTTTATTTACACTTCACAGTTTATTAACAACCCCACACCTGACACCAATTGTAACGTTTTTATTTATATGGGTGAAGTGTAAAAAAATGAGAGATATTATTAATTAAAAGAATACGTTTATAAACGATAAATAATTAAGGATTAAATATTAAAAGATAATAAAAACAACTAACACTATGATTAAATATTTATAAACACTAAGAATATTATTAAATGCTTAAACACTACGATTATTTATCTATACAATATTTATATCACTACACTTATTTATATAACTACATTTATTTATGTTAACAACTGGTAAACTGTACATTTATATCACCAAGTTCATTGCTCGTTGCTTATATATATATATATATATATATATATATATATATATATATATATATATATATATATATATATATATATAAGCAACGAGCAATTTTCTCCACTTTGGATCTAAAGAGCGGTTACTGGCAAGTAGATTTGGATCCAAAAGACAAGGAGAAGACAGCCTTCACCATTGGTACAGGACTCTGGCAATTTACCGTAATGCCGTTTGGGCTCTGCAATGCTCCTGCAACGTTTGAACGGCTCATGGAAACAGTATTTAACTACATTTATTTATGTTAACAACTGGTAAACTGTACATTTATATCACCAAGTTCATTGCTCGTTGCTTATATATATATATATATATATATATATATATATATATATATATATATATATATATATATATATCAGACTATCCCTCTGCTTTCTTTCGGCCGGTATTTATACAGCTCATATCATTCTAGAAAATCTCCGGCGCCACAGCGATACGGAGTACAAAAGAATGAGGTCACGGCGTAATTAACCTCTAGCTGGTGCGTCGCCGGGGATTGCGTCATCGCTCTGGTACATTCTTTCAGTGGCGGCGTTGTATACTCTTCTCTCAGGGGCGCACGTCACAATATATATATATATATATATATATATATATATATATATATATATATATATATATATATATGTAAGGGAAATATAATTCCCTAATTTGAATATTAAAGCAGAGGGCTACGGCTACACACACGGTCGGGAAACAATTGCGAGCAATTACTTCTTAAAAAGTCGTATAAATTGTATTTTTATTATTAATCTTGTTTTGGGAAATGACATTGTGATTAATAACATTAAATGTCGTTTCTTTAAATTGCAGGTAAGGTTTTTTGTAAAGGTTAAATTATAAAAGACTATGGAAATGTAAATAAAAACTTTAAATTGCAGAGAAACTCAATGATGTTCATTGATCTATAGTGTCAATAATCCCTGATTATAAAAACATTATATATATATATATGTATATTGGCGCCATTTCATGACAGTAAAGAATAATATATTTCTTTACTTTTACTGCTCTTATTCGTAAAGAAAATATATATATATATATATATATATATATATATATATATATATATATATATATATATATTGTGTAAGTTGTATGACAATTTTTTCTTTACGAATAAGAGCAGTAAAAGTAAAGAAATATATTATTCTTTACTGTCATGAAATGGCGCCCCTGATGATCAGGCAACCCTGGATACAAACATGTATTTGTTTCTAGCATATTTACACAACATTGACAGTTAAAATGTTACTGCGCATGTTCAGTAAGAGAAATAGACCATGGCCAAGTTGAGCCATGGTATTAACGGCGTATTAGTTAATAACGGAGTAAAGTAGTACGAACTTTGACCATGAATATCGAATGTTTAGTCCGTACTAACGCAGGATTACTTAGATAGCCTTTGATATAGGACTATCTTCTTTACTATGAATAGGGCTGTTGTAGTTTGCGAACTAATTAATATTTAAATAAAATTCTTTCATTAGTACTTTTTAATTTACGTGCATTTTCGCTAAAATAATTCAAATTTGACTACGGTATAGTATCCCATTGTGCTGAAAATAAATTATAAACATAAGTTGAGACAAAATTATTCGTACACCTATAATTATAAAATTATTTAACTCATAATACTACATTTTAATATTTAGTGAGGTACTCATTGGATTCAATTACTTCTTCCAGTAACCTAGGCACTGATTTTATTTTATTAAATGATATGGAAGGTGGAATTTTTTCCCATTTTTCAGTCAGATTCGTTCAGAGCCCTAAATAGTGGAAAACATTTTTTGCGGGGTCACCTACGAGTTCCGACCATAAATTCTTAATAGGATTGAAACCAGGAAACTGGGGACGTGTTTTAAGTTGCAGAACAGCCAACAAAACGTGATGTATGTTTGAGGTCATTATCTTGCTGGAATATATAATCCCCGCCCAGTCCAAGTTTATCCGTAGAAGACTGCAAATTTTCTTTTAAAATTGATAAATAATTATATTTATTCATAGTTTCATTAATAATACATAAATTCCCTATCCCATCAGCAGACATACAACCCGAAATAATAACGTTTACACCGCAGTGCTAGAAATTATTTGTATACAGATGTAACACCAAAACCGATCACCGCCATTATTTTCTTTATTATTATAGTTACAAAAAAATATTATAGAAGAGAGTTGTAGGAGATCAAGGGGGACATCCCATTACAGAAGAAAATATTTTTTAAACCAGTGGTTCTCAAGTTACAACATAAAGTTATAGTTTTTCAAATGGAATTAATATTGTACCGCACCGACCCGACGCGCCGAATGCTTGCGCCGCCACTGGTAACATATTCTCGAGCAATGACGTAATCTCCGGCGGGGGAAAACCCATACGCGTTTAGACTGATTTTATTACATCCGGTGGGGTGATCCTTTGTATTCGATGGAAAGATCGAGAACATTCGAGAGAAATGACGCCGCGCCATATAAGCACGTCAGAGAAGCCAGCGAAAACAGTCTGATATATAGAAGCAACGAGCAATGAACAGGGGGTGAAATAAATAAACGTCTACGAGTGATGAACATACATAAATGTAGTTATATAAATAAATATTGTGATATAAATATTGTTTAAATAAATAATCTTAGTGTTTAAGCATTTAATAATATTCTTGGTCTTAAATTAGTGTTTATAATTATTTGATCATAGTGTTAGTTATTTTTATTATCTTTTTAATATTTATCCTAATTATTTATCGTTTAATAAACGTATTATTTTAATTATTATTATTTCTCTTATTTTTACACTTCACCCATATAAATAATCGTTACAATACATATTTTTTATGCCTATTCGATAGCGTAATTTTTCTGAATTTAACCATGAGATTATTTTATGTCCTTACATAACAAAAATATTGAGAAAAACTGAATTGAAATTTAAATAAATTTGATTTTTATAGTTATTTTTCATGAAGCTATGAAGGAAAAACAATTAAGCTTAAAATAAAATGAAACAAATATTTGTTAAAAACTTTATAAACAGTTAGATTTCTATCCTAATTAATTCATATTGACAAATAGCAGTTTTTGTATTTCAAACATAGCCTACTGAAAAATGACACTATACAAATCAAATTTATTAAAATTCCAATCGCATTTTTTTCAATATTTTTATTATGTAAATATATAAAACTAATACATGAGTGAATTCAGAAAAAAAATACGCTGTCGAATAGGCATAAAAAATATTTATAATCCTATTTGAAAAAATATAACTTTGTGTTGCAACTTGAGAACCACTGGTTTAAAAAACTATTTTCATCTATAATGGAATATCCTCAATGGTTTCCTATAACTTTGTTTTATAGTATATAGAAAATAATGGCGGTGGTCGGTTTTGGTGTTACACCCTGTATAACTCGGTATTTAATTTTCTCCAAACTATAGGCCTACCATTTGATTCAAATACATTAAATTAACTGTTTTCTGAGAAAATAACTCTATTCCAAAATACAGGGCCTTTATTAACATATTTTTTCGCAAAGTCTAGCGTTTTTATTATATTAATTTTAGAAATGAGCGGCTTTTTTTCATGCTACAGGCCCTCTAATCATAGCTCTTTAGGGTTTCTCTTAATTTACCCTACAATATATTTTTCATTATATGATTTTAAATTTTTATCGAACACGACCGTCCATATTTCCTAACTGTCCCCCATTTTTATATTTATAATGATAATCTGAATAGTTCTAATAAGTGCAACCACTTCTTTAGGGATTTACCCTGTCTTATTAATTTAAAACAGAATTGCCTTTGAGCTAAATTTGTTTATGCTATTTTACGACTCTTTTTTTAATATAAAAATATGAAAAAGAAAATATGTGCTCACTGTGAGAGAGGTGTCATTCAAATAAACATTAATATTAAATATCTATGTTATTTTATAATAAGTGTATGAATAATTTTGTCTCAATTTTTGTATATAATTTGTTTTGACCACAATTACACAAAAAGTAAACTAAACATTTTCTAAAATTGATTACAATCATTTGATTCTGAAATATCGAAAGAAAACTAGGATTAATGTTTTTAATGAATTTATTTTTTAGAAACCCTTTTTATTTTACATTTTACTGATAAAAGTAAAGTGTACGAATAATTTTGTTAGCCACTGTATAAAGGGCACGGAGATACAATTCTTAAGAAAAATTTAAAATAAATCGATAATAATAATAATAATAAACAAAATAAAAAATGAAACATATACAGGTGTAATTTTTAAAACGGGTCATACGGCTATAACAGAAAAACAGTTTTTTAGCTGCCAAAAGTTTCTATATTAATTTATACAAAAAAGAATTAGTTATAGAAAAAAAAATACGAATTTTCTGATACCAAACACGTTGCATTCCTATTTCATATAAAGCCACAAAATAAATTGAAAAATTTGTGAAATTAAGAAAAAAATATTATTTTGGTTTTCCTTCAGGTTAGTAAAAAATGGCAATGTTTTGTTACTGTAAGTTCATGGTTAATAAGATTTTATCTTAATTTCGCAAAGTTTTAATTTTATTTTGTGGCTTTATATGAAACAAAAATGTAACGTGTTTGGTATCAAAAAATTCGAAATTTTCTTTATAATATGCACCAATTTTTTTCCCATAAATTAATATAGAAACTTTTGTAAAAAATGTACTAAAAGATGTAAATCTGCTCTAAAATTTAGGGTAAATACTATCGTTTAAATTTGCAGTATTTTACATCTTTTATTACATTTTTATAACTCCCTTATTTTAAGGAATATTTAAAAAATACAAAAACTTTCAGCATTTGCTTTCGGTTCTCTAAAACACTTGTATTTACAATTATTTTCTATTTCATCAAATAACAAAATGGCGACCAATCAAAAATTTCAAAACAAGATATTATGAAAACCACCCCATCGATTTTCGAAAATAAAACATTTATAAAATCCATAAACTTTCTACTACAATATTTGTCTGAAACATTTTTTTCTATCTGGCCAAAAAAATTTTTATTCAAATTGAATTGCAAGACAAATTTTAACAAACTGCAACAATCATTTCTACTACAGTATTTGTCTGAAACATTTTTTTCTATCTGGCCAAAAAATGTTTTTATTCAAATTGAATTGCAAGATAAATTTTAACAAACTGCAACAATCATTTAAAACAAAGTAGGCTTGCTGCCATTAAACAAGAAAAACAAGAAACAAACAAGAAAAATAAAACAATAAACAATGAAACAACAAGGGTAGGACTAAATATAATTTTCAAAGTGGCCACCATTCGCAGCAACGCAAGCCCGGTAGCGTGCTTTGCTATTGGTGGAGACCTGCGCAAGGACTGCCTGCTTCTCTTTTATATCTTCTGCTGCAGCCACGATTCTAGCCACTAGTTCTAACTCTGTGTTCACCGGTGTCTCGTAAACAAAGGTCTTCATCTGACCCCAAAAAAAGAAATCTAATGGAGTTAGATCAGGGCTCCGAGCTGGCCACGCAATTGGACCTCTCCTCCCAATCTACATATTCGTGTATTTTCTATTTAACAATGCGGTGATTCTCGCGTTGTGTGAGCCGGTGCCCCATCATGCTGAAACCAAAGTCTCTGTCTTATGTTTAGTGGCAAGTCTTCAAGTAGTTCCGGCAGCACAGTATCCAAGAAAATAAAATAATTTTCACCATTCAATCGGTTTGGGAGAATGTAGGGTCCAATAACGTACACCCCTATGATTCCAGCCCATACATTTACCGCAAAACGTTGTTGATGTGCGCGAATAAATGGTGCGTGGGGATTCTCGTCAGCCCACAAATGATTATTTTTTCGTTTTAAATGCTTTTTTTTAGTTTGTTAATACTTATGCAAGCCAAGTAAGTGAATAAAAACTTTTTTTTTTGGACAGATAGAAAAAAATGTTTCAGACAAATATTGTAATAGAAAGTTTAAGGATTTTAAAAATGTTTTATTTTCGAAAATCGATGGGGTGGTTTTCAAAATATCTTGTTTTGAAATTTTTGATTGGTTGCCATTTTGTTATTTGATGAAATAGAAAATAATTGTAAATACAAGTGTTTTAGAGAACCGAAAGCAAATGCTGAAAGTTTTTGTATTTTTTAAATATTCCTTAAAATAAGGGTGTTATGACGATTTTTCGAAAAACAAGAGAACGCCAATAACTATGAACTGGGGCTCCAAATCAAAAATTTGAGCTAAGAAAAGTTGTTTGTTTTAATGAGTTCTATCTACCATTTTCGGGTGTAACGACTTAGTATATATATATATATATATATATATATATATATATATATATATATATATATATATATATATATATATATATATATATATATATATATATATATATATATATATAGGTGTAAACGGAACTAGGGAACGCGATTTTTCTCGGAAGTTATTAGAGATACAAAAAAATCTTTCAAATAAATTTTTTAGTGTTTCTAGCAAGCTAATTAAATTAATGTAAATCAGAAAAAAAAAACATTTTAATTTTCGGAGATATACCTAATTCTGACTTTTTTTTAAATGGTACGCCCTGTATATTTTTATACTATTTAGTAGGAAATAATTATTGCTTTAAAAAGCAATATATATATATATATATATATATATATATATATATATATATATATATATATATATATACACGGTAGTAAGCTACATAAATTAATGTAAATCAGAAAAAAAAAATTCGGAGATATACCTATTTTTGACTTTTTTTTAAATGGTACGCCCTATATATTTTTATACTATTTAGTACGAAATAATTTTTGCTTTAAAAAAGTTTCATAAGTTATACCTTCTAAACTTAATAGTATTCGAGATATTGAAGAAAATATTAAAATAATTTTACTGGAAATTAAAGCTGGCTATGGAAACAAAATTTGATATTTGTATTAGTTTATTGTTATAACCCTGTGAAAAAGTTTATTGAATTGATAACTTAGATTATTATTTGTTGTAAAAATGGAAGAATACTCAATTAACGAGAAGGTAGATATGTTGAAATGTTTCCATTTATCAAACAATAATTCAAGAGAAGCCCTGCGATTATACCAGCAACAATATCCTGATCGCTTTCATCCAAATCAAACATACTTTTTCAAATTAGAAAGAAAGCTACGTAGAACTAGTTCCCTGACTATGGCAAATCGCGAAGTTCGTCAAATAAATGAAAATTTGGAAGCTGATGTATTAGCATATTTTAATGTGCATCCGAGAAATTCAGTTAGAGATGCTGCACTAGAATTAAACGTATCACATACACAGGTACACAGGATTTTAAAAAAGCATAAATTCAAAGCTTACAAAATACATAAAATCCATAATCTCCATCCTGGCGATTTTGCAAGAAGACTTCACTTTTGCAATTATTTCATTCAGGAATATCGCATAAATCCACATTTTCTAAATAAAATTTGATGGACAGATGAAAGCCACTTTTCCAATAATGGTATATTTAATAGGCATAATACGCATTATTGGCAAACTACCGACATAAATCCACGCGAAACATGTATTACTAATTTTCAAGTACGTTTTTCAACTAATGTGTGGTGCGGAATTGTTAATAATATTATTCTGGGTCCATATTTTTATGAGGGCACTTTAACTTCTCAAAGATATTTGTTTTTTTTATAAAATGAACTAAGGAATTTTTTTTGATGATATACCATTAGCAGATCGGCGCGGAATGATATTTCAACAAGATGGTGCACCTGCGCACAATTCAATAGATGTAACAAACTATTTAAATCAAGAATTTCCAAATGCCTGGATTGGAACAAGAGGACCTATAATGTGGCCTGCAAGGTCTCCCGATCTATCGCCCTTAGATTTCTTTCTGTGGGGTGCCATCAAAAACAAAGTTTATGTTACGCACGTTACTACACTTGAAGAATTAAAACATAGAATAAGACAAGCTGTGAACGAGTTAAATAATAAAATTAATAATACTGTAAATCAACATTTGTTAAAAAGGCTCAATTTTTGTATACAAGAAAACGGTGAAAATTTTGAACAATTTTTATAGTGTTACCAGTATGACAATAATTTGATGTACATTTGTAAATTAAAATGTTTCGTAACTCAATAATTTTGTTTTCACAGCCAGCTTTAATTTCGAGTAAAACTATTTTAATATTTTCTTCAATATCTCGAATTCTATTAAGTTTAGAAGCTATAACTTAAAAAACTTTTTTAAAGCAAAAATTATTTCCTACTAAATAATATAAAAATATATAGGGTGTACCATTTAAAAAAAAGTCAAAAATACGTATATCTCCGAAAATTAAAATGTTTTTTTTTCTGATTTACATTAATTTAATTAGCTTGCTAGAAACACTAAAAATTTTGTTGATGAAAGACTCCAGGTCAGAATTCATATTAATATCGTAGATAGGTTTGGTGAAAAAGAAGAACTCAGAAGATTTATAAAATGTTTTATTTTATAAAATAAAACATATTTTATAAATCTTCAGAGTTCTTCTTTTTCACCAAACCTATCTACGATACTAAAAATTTTATTTGAAAGATTTTTTGTATCTCTAATAACTTCCGAGAAAAATCGCGTTCCCTAGTTCCGTTTACACCCTGTATATATATATATATATATATATATATATATATATATATATATATATATATATATATATATTAAAAAATAATAATTATTGTGCTAGAAATTCCTGTACTGAATAGAAACAATTTTTAACTAAATATGTTTTCAAATCAGTTTTGTAGGCCCGTAGCGAGGAAGATGATTTTAAAGTATCGGGTAACTTGTTGTACAATACAGCTCCTATATAATATATATTTTTTTTCAAATAGACTAGATTTATGTGGAATTAGTAATAAGTTGTTTTTGTTTCGAATATTATAATCGTGATCATCGTGATGTTTTTTAAAATCTCTATGATTTTTCTTTACAAAAATTAGCATATTATATATATAGATGCAAGGAAGGTGTGTAAATTGTTTCTGAGGAGATAGAGTAAAAACAACCAAGAGAGTTAAAATCGTATTTTATTGTGAAATATCCGTTCAAAAATTAAATAAAAAAAACGTGAAAATAACTAATAAAAGTGGTGAAATATAGTCTGCATAAAATTAATCAATAAAAAATAAGATCTAAATTCTAAATTACAAATAAAGTGTCGCACACGTGCCGTTCGTAGAGGCGAATTTCGTAAATCATACGAAACTTAGCTCGTATAAACGACAGTTGCCCAGTAAGAGATATAGTGGCCCAGTCACATACCTACACCAAACGTCATTATATTTAACAAAACTAGAAAATGGCAAGTATTGAAATATTAAACGATATTTTTGAAAAACTATCAGGTATTCAATCTGATACCTCACAAATTAAATCAGAAATTAGTTTAATAAAAACCACTTTGCAATCTCATGAATCCAAAATAGATAATCTCGAAAAATCAATAACTACATTAAAACTAGAAATTAACCAACTGCACAAAATCACAAAGGAAAGGAATATTATAATAATAGGGATAAAAGAAAATGAAAAGGACAACAACGAGCTAGAACAAATTGTAATACAACAAATACAAAAATATTTGAACATCCAAATATTAAACTCTGACAGAAAAAGTATTCAGGATTGGTAAAAAATGTGATAAAACTCGACCCATATTGTTATCTTTGACATCATACAAAACAAGAACAACAATAATTAAACAAAGGACCAAACTCAAAGGTACTGGAATATTCTTTAATGATCATCTATCACCGGAAGATCGTGAAAAACATAAGAAGTTTGCAAAGGAACGAAAAGAACCCCGCTCCAGGTCATCATCAATCAACAAAAGGGGACGTCAAAAATCCGATGACTCTCCTACAAAACCATCCCAGGCCTCAAAAATGCGTAAACAAACTAACCCAATAGAAGACGCTACCCCTGCAGCAACTGGTGATTTTTTAGAAGTTCCGGAGTTGAATCTAACTACAAACGTGGTCTAGAGGAAGAAAACAACGGTTTAGTACCCAACGAGGACAATTCAATAAGTATCAAACCAATTAAAAATAAGTTAAATTCTAGTTTTAATCTTAAAAATAAAATAGTTAGTTGTAATAATTTAAACTTAATTTTTTGGAATATTAAGGTAAAGTCACTAATAGTTGACACATTAAGAAAAAAAAATTGAATTTTTGACATATATATTATCATATTTATTTATAAATTTGAACATTTTTTTGTCTCAGTTCATGTACAAAACCTTTATCAAGAAAATAGAACCATCAAAAAGAAAAAGCTAGTATATAAACATATAAAAAAATAAACATTTTTAATTCTCTGAAATGGCGCCCTTAATTGACATAGGCACGAATGAACATAACTAATAAATGACACTTATGAGATCAATAGTTGACATGAACAACAAACCTTTTTTAGTTCTGGTTTTTTATTTATATATTCAGAACTAAAACTGAAAAAGGTTTATTGATCTTATCCGTCAACGTCAATTGCCTTAGGAAACTGATATTTAAGTCTGTCTCCAGTAACGATCAAGTTTGGCACTGGAAGATATTCAATTATTTGTGTATATTTTATGCTGCTAAGATCAGTCTCATTTTGTTTAAAAGTAGTTTTTTATCATCAATGCAAACCATTGCCATGACATCAATGTCATTTTTTAATATTTTTTGTACAATACGTACAGACTTATAATATTTCTTTTTTCCTTAATAGAATTAATAATTTATTTTATTTAGATATCGAAACGTATAATGAACTTCTTATGGGGGAAATAATTTGCCTCTGTGAGACATGGCACACCAAGGAGGAAATAAAACTACCGCACATACTATCTGAATATCAAAGTAAAATGTATGTAAGCATGGCTACTAAGAACAAGCAGCGTCCAAGTGGAGGTATTATGATTTTAATTAAAAATAATATTTTTAAGAATATTAATATTATAGAAAAAACAAATTATTGGTTATATTTAGAAATTATCGATAATAATCATAAAATTATAATAGGAGTAGTATATTTTAACCCATCATTAAACGATGATTATTGCTTGCAACTCTTTAATGAAAGTTTAGAAAATATCTCAACCCTTTATAATGATCATTATATTACACTCCTAGGCGACTTTAATGCCAAAATAGGATCTCTTAACGAAATAACTGACGATTTCTTTTTTGACAACCCGAATGTATAAAAATAGAAAAACAACACACTTGCAAACAAATAATAGAGGTATCAAATTAGTCCAAATAATGGAAAATCACGGTTTTATAGTACTAAATGGTCGGATAAAGGGTGACTTTCCTGGAAAAAGCACTTTTAATAATCATATGGGCTCCAGTTTAATAGACTTAGTTTGGGGTATATAATAACTTAGATATTATACACACTCTTTGTAATTCACAACATAGTATCTGTCAATTTACTATTTTCTTTGAACAAAATAATAACAATATTATTGAACCATCTTCCCCCTCGATAGCAAGTAACTATCCAGTTAAATACAAGTTTAACCCAAATTCAGCTGAATGTTTTATTAATAGTTTAACCAATTCTCATCATATATACGAAAATAGTACAGAGGTTAACATTTTAAATAATAATTTAATTACAGCCATAAGATCCGCGGCTGCAAATTCTCATATGATGACAATTACTAAAATTAATGCTAACTCTCATATACAAAGCAATACCCATAAACCATGGTTTGATAAAGAATGCCAAAATCTTAAAAAAATCGCTCAAAGAAATCTGAGGACGTTTAGAAAGGATCAATCGCGCGATGATTTAAATAGATATATTCAGAGTAAAAATCAATATTTAAAACTCATTAAAAATAAAAGAAAGGACTTTGAAAATAATATTACTGAATCTCTATCAAATACCAAAAACAACATTCAATTGTGGAATACAGTAAATAAAATTAAGCCTAAAAATACATATATTAACAAAATAAGGTTAGAAGACTGGGAAAAATTCTATAGTAACATGTATCCTCAATTACGCATTTCTTATATAAGTTTCTTTGACTGTTTACATCCTCTTTTAGATGCACATATTACGTTAGATGAAATAATGTTTAGTCTAAATAGTCTTAAATCAGGGAAGGCGGCCGGTACTGACAAAATTAATAACGATTTTCTAAAATGTTTGCCTTCTAACTGGATACATTATTTACAAAACATGTTCAATATCATCTTCTCAACTGAAGAAATCCCATGTGAATGGTCCAAAATTTTAATGCATATGCTTTACAAAAAAGACAACCCTGATGACCCATCAAATTATCGCGGTATCGCCCTAATAAACAATATAGCCAAAACATTTACTCTTATTTTAAACAAAAGAATACAAATCTGGTTAGAAACAAATAATATACTTAGTGAATTTCAAGCAGGTTTTAGGAAAAACAGAGGAACGATAGACAATATCTTCATTCTCACTTCTATAGTTCACCTACAGCTAAGATTAAAGAGCGCCAGTGTATATGCTATTTTCGTTGACCTCAAAAGAGCTTTTGATTCACTCGATCACCAACATTATGGATAAAATTGTACAAAGTAGGAATTAGTTCCAAATTAATTAGATTAATACAAAACATGTATGCTTCAGCAACGGTATCCGTAAAAAAAAAACAGTTACTTTTCCAAAAACGTAAACTTAACAGAAGGTGTTCTCCAGGGTGAAATCTTAAGTCCAATTTTATTTACTTTATTTCTAAATGATATAGAAGACTACTTTAGATCGCAAAATGCACGAGGTATTAATATTGACGGATACAATGAAGTAAACCTGTTAGCCTATGCTGATGATATGGTCATATTATGCAATTCTCCTAGAGACGTTCAATTTAAATTAACCCTTTTGGAAAAATACATCGACGAAAATAAGCTAATTGTTAATACTGAAAAAACTAAAATTCTAAGATTTTATAAAGGTAGGAAAAAAATACTTAAGACCAGCTTCAAATATAAAAATAAAATAATTAGCGAGGTACCCAATTATAAATATCTGGGAATATGTTTCTCTAGTTCAGCTAAATTTGTAACGACAGTAGACGACGCTTTAAAAAAACAAATCTAGCAACAGCTAAAGTTAACTTGATTCTAGCTAAAGGAAATTCCAAAACATGGGCCGAAAAATATAAACTGTATGATGCGATTGTTTCGGCAACAGGTCTATACGGGTCGGAAATATGGGCCCTTCGATATTTAGATAACATGCAATCCTTACAAGACAGGTTTATCAAAAGGATCCTCCAATGCCAAAGAAGTACCCCTGGCTACATGCTACGTTGTGAAACTGGTACCCCGCACATTCAAGTAAAAATTTTGAAAAGAGCTCTTAATTGGTGGTATCGCATATTACATATGGAGAAACATAGACTTCCCAAAATAATTTTTAACCGATTATTACAACTTATAAACTCAGGTTGCACAAAAATTGAATATAATTGGGCTTTTCAGCTACGTAATATAATTAATGACCTTGGCTATCAGAATCTTTGGGATTCTCAAGTACTATCTAAAAAAGACATTGACGATATAACAAATAATTACGAACAGTCGCTACAATACAATGACCTAGAAAAAATAAAAAAAATCCTCATATAATGATCATTACAAAATTTAAAAATCAAATTATTCCTTCGAAAACTATATAAATGGTAATAATTTACATAAAGTAAGAATCATTTCTCAAATTAGACTTGCAAGCAATAAATTATTCATAATCTTCTATAAGGGTATTAAGTATTCAATTGATACTAGTACATGCTTGTTATGTAACTTGGAAAAAAAGAAACTATATACCATTTTTATTTGGAATGTCCCATCTTCAAACCTTTTAGAGATGCTTATTTATCACATATGTTTTCGGCCATGTACCCAGATGAAGCAAATTATATTCCCCTTTTTAAAAATTTAGATTACAATAAAATAAACAAAATTTATTACTATACAATTAACTGTTTTCGATTACGTAGCTTTTGTTTAAATGAATAAATCATTTTCTTTAAAAATAATAATAATAAAAAAATTCTATTAATTTATTTATAATATTAAAGAATTAAGGGTTTTCACAATATATAAATAAACATACATAATGTATAAGAAACAATATCTTTCCTCAGTAAAAAAAAAAAAAAAATTTAATAACAAATATTATAATTTTCTTAATTTAGCAATAAGTTTTTTTTGTACTTTATATGCTAATAAACGAAATAATAATAAAATAATAATAATAATAGATGCAAGGAAAAGTTAGAAGATTTAATTGAATAAAACTATCTCTACAACTGTCACTCCATTTCAAACCAGACATATAACGAATAGCACGTTTTTGCATTATAAAAACTCTAGTTGCGGAAGATGCTAAACCCCAAAAGATAATCCCGTAGTTTAAAATAGAGTAAAATTTTGCAAAGTAAAAAGTTTTTACAATATTTAAGTGACTAACATCCTTAAGACGTCGTATTGCGTAACATAAACTTGAAAGTTTTTTACATGCATAATCTACATGCTGTTCTCCAGACATATTTTCCTCTATTATGAAACCCAATATTTTAGGAGAATTTACTTGTTGTAAGGACTTTCCGTTATATTTAATTAATATACTTTCGTTATAATCTGGTCTGTTACAAAATTTCATAATATTAGATTTTTCAATATTTAATATTAGCTTATTTTTACATAACCATTCATTAATCCCTTGTAAATTTATATTTGTGTGCTGAATAGTATTTATAACAGATGGGCTATAGTTAAGTAAGGACAGGTCGTCCGCATAAGCAACAAAAGTACCGTGGGGAATACAGTATTTTATATCGTTTACAGATAGTAAAAATAATAGGGGACCAAGAATTGATCCTTGGGGAACCCCTATGGTGATACTACATTCATCTGACATAACGGAATTAATTACCACAACTTGTTTTCTATTTTGTAGATAAGACTCAAGCCATTGAAGACATATTCCGCGGATACCATATCTTTCGCATTTTTTCAGTAATAAATTATGATCAATGCAATCAAAAGCTTTTGTTAAGTCTAAAAATGAGCCAACAACGGCTTGGTTCTTATCTACCATGGAATATATTATTTTAATATAATCTGCTAGCGCTGTCATACAATCGGAACCTTTCTGAAAACCATGCTGTTCATTTATTATAATATTGTGTTTGTTTAAGAATGATTTTATTTTGATATACATTACTTTTTCAAATATTTTATGGAATGGTAAAACTAATGTTACAGGTCTGTAATTATTAATACATGTACTATCTTCCTTTTATGTAACGGTAATACTTTAGATCTTTTTAATTCAATAGGAAAATATCCACTGATTACTCTCATTTATTATATATGTCAGAGGAGTTAATAGAGCATACATAATTTTCTTTATTAATACATTTGACATATTATCTAGCCCAGTGGAAGTAGTATTGTTTAATGATTGTATGATGCGAGCAAGTTCTAATTCTGTAATAAGTGTAATGAACATCGAATGAACATTCTAAGTACATGCGTTGTATTAGAATTTATTGTATTTTCCGAGTTGGTTTCTAAATATTTTGATTTTATCAAATTTTCCGCTAGTGAACAAAAATGGTTATTAAATTCGTTAGAAATTAATTTTAAATCTATTATTGGTTCATTGTTAATAATTAGTTTGTGTGTGATTAATTTTTCGTCTTTATTGTTTATATTTTGATTTATCACTTGCCACACTGATTTCGCAATGTTATTAGAATTTTGGATTAACATTTCATTATATTGTTTTTTAGCATTCTTCACTTTATTAATATGTTTACGTTTATATACTGTAAAAATTATTGGGAATAACACCACAGTTTCGTAATCTAAATAGTTCTTTTAGTTTTTGTGATGAATTTATTATGTCCGGGGTTATTCATTTTTTTGTTTTTATTACGTTTTGTATTGTCTATTACTTCCGGAAATGAGATATTAAAATAGTGTGTTATGATGTCCACAAAAATTGAAAAACAGTGTTCAATATCTTTTGCTGCGTAAACTTCGCTCCAGTCTTCTATACTTACATAATAGTTAAATTGTTTTATATTTGATCCCGAAAAAAATCGATTTTCTTTTAACACTATCGCAATTTAAATTCGCCCCTTCAATAATGAATTTCGTGGTCTGGGCAGAGTGGTCTGATAAACCATTATAGTGTATTTCACTTTCCTTGGGACAGTCGATATCCGTGAATATGTTGTCTAGGCAAGTGCCTTTATTATTAAAAGATATTCTTGTTGGTTTTGTATCATGTGATGTAGACCGAAAGTATTGAAGATGTCCAAAAAGTCATTTGTTTGTTTATTTTTAACTAAAATGTCAATGTTGAAGTCATTTCATATTCTTATTAATTGATATTGTTTCAAGTAATTGCTCTAGTTTTTGTAAAAAATTCTTTATGTCTCCATCTGGAGATCTATAAATTAAAATAACACAATAGTTTATTGCCGCACTATTTATGTTAATTTCAACATACTCAAAAAATTTTTCGTCCCACTCAATATTTACATTTATTTTAATCGTTTTCAGTTCCGATTTAGCTAAAATTAGTACACCCCCGTTTTTAAAATTTGTTCTATTATACGCATTAGCTAACACATAGTTTTTAATTTTCAGATTGTCGGTTTCTTCTTTTGTTAACCAGTGTTCTGATATTCATAAGATGTCTGTTTCTTTTTTCAATAAACACTTCAAGTATATCAATCTTGTTTCTCAATGATTGCATATTTTGATGCATTATTTTTATACTTGTATCATTATTTGAAACTTTATTCAATGTAGTTTTCGGTAGTTGCTATATCTCGTAATTTGTTTTTGATTCGATGAATTTAATTAATTTTTGGTAAATCGGGCATGTGTTACTATTTGCTCGATGATTCGTATCAAATTTTGAGCTAGTTCTGGCATTCGAATTGCAGCAGTTTATACATTTTTCAGTATCCTTCTTACAGTCTTTAATGTCATGATTTTCTGTGCATTTAGGACATACTATAACCTTTGATGGACAATCTTTTAAAACATGACCGAAAGTTGCGCATCGATAGCATCGTATCACAGTAAAATATTCTGCACATTTATAACTTCTCCAGTTAAACGGTATCGAGTTATATTTTAACAATAGATTTCTTATTATGGGATTAACTTGGATTACGAAACTAGCAGTTAAAGATTTCTCATGTGAAATGCTTCTTATGAATTTTACATCATTTGTTACATATTGTTCAATTTTATTTTGTTTCATTATTTGTTTAATTAGTTGATTTTTATCTTCAGGGATATCCGTTTTGTTTACTCCATATATTATAATACGAGGAAGAAATCTTTTAGGTTCATATACATTAAATTTTTCTTTGGAAGATTCCAGATTAGATTTTATTGTTTTTATAGAATCATCATTTTTACAATTTATAATAATACCTCCCTGTTTCGAATGTTTGACCTTGTTGATTTCAAGCGACAGATTTACCGGATCAATTAGTTTTTGAATTTGTTCTCTAGTTGCTGATTCTTGTTTCGTTTGGGTTGGCTTAATTATTAGAACCTTTTCTACAGGTTTCGCTGCTATCATACTGTATGTTGGTTTTGTTTGAAATATGTTAGATGTCGCGACATTCTTCTTTTCTACCTCATTACTTAGTTGTTTACTTAAGTCAGTGTTTTTTAATTTTTAACTCCAGATCTTTTATTTTATACGCCTGCAATTCATTTACCTTTTCCATTTCTTCGATGATTTTTTGAAGATTATTAATTTATTTTTACTTCCTTGTACGTAAGTAAAGGAAGTATTGTAATCGCGAAAAATTTCGGTTTTCAGATTTCAGCGGAAATATCCATTTTGATCATCCCTGAATCCATTTTGACTAATTTCGTCGTGACGTCTGTACGTACGTACGTATCTCGCATAACTCAAAAACGGTAAGCCGTAGAAAGTTGAAATTTTGTATTTAGGACTCCTATAACATCTAGTTGTGCACCTCCCTTTCTGGTTATTACACAATTTCCAGAAGTGGTACTTTACATGAAGCCTATAATACATTTTAATGAAAAACTGTTTTAAAATATAATCCAAAACTTTTCAAATTTGGTATACAAGACTTTTATGTCAATCAAAATAACATAATAGATTTTGGTTAAAATAGGCTAAGCGGAAGTGGTACATTACTTGAAGTTGTTAACAGTTTTTCTTGAATAAAATGATTTTATTTTGATTTTAGAAATAAATGCTTCAAATAAAAGTTTTAGAGAATTAATTTCTGCGTCTAGCACATCAAGTATTATTAAATTATCCCTTTGTATAAGCGAGATATGTAAATTTAAAAATTATTTTTTGTAATAAAGCTTGCTATGGATTAGGACAAAAAAATAAAAGAAAATGTTCATGTCAAATTACGTTAAATACGTGCAATTTTATGATTCGTACAATAACAAATATTATATTTTTATTGTGAAATTAGTTATATTCATTGTTGTAATCAAATATTTCTTTGTTGTAATCAAAACTCTCTTTAAAAACTGCCTTTATGGTCGCTATATATCTTACTGTTTTGAAGTTAAAATTAATATTTTGTAATTTATTTATTAAAAAAAATATGTATAGTTTAATAATCGTACAAGGAAGTCGTGTGGTGTCCAAATCAGATTTTTTCAGATAAGTATTCTCCAAGCCAACTTTGTCGTAAGTAACAGTTTGACTTAACTCTAAGGTCACATTTTTTTGACATTCATTACATACCCAGTTTTTTTCTTCTTCGTACTGCCTCATTGCTTCAATTGTAATATCAACACATCGTATATGGAAGTATCTGTGACACAGACTACTACAAGAAACTTTATCATCATATCTTGACACTTTTTTACTACAAATATCACACAATGATACGCTACCACCACCGCCTCTCGTCGACATCTTTATTATTTATACCGTACTTTTCACCTACCATTGAGTTTGTAAATTAATTGCTTTAGCAGAACCCAACAAAATGCTTTCTACCACAAAGTATAGACGTTAATAAACCAGTATAAACTATATCCCTTTTAATTACCACACACTAACCGATTAAAACAATATTATATGAGAATGAATCAATATACCGTACTTTCATTCTAACATTGAGCTTTGTAAATTAATTGTTCTAGCAGAACCCAACAAAATGCATTCTACCATAAAGTTTAGACGTTAATAAACCAGTATAAACTATATTCCTTTTAATTACCACACACTAACCGATTAAAACAATATTATATGAGAATGAATCAATATACCGTACTTTCATTCTAACATTGAGCTTTGTAAATTAATTGCTCTAGCAGAACCCAACAAAATGCATTCTACCATAAAGTTTAGACGTTATTAAACCAGTATAAACTATATCTCTTTTATTTACCACACACTAACCGATTAAAACTATATTATATGAGAATGAATCAATATACCGTACTTTCATTCTAACATTGACCTTTGTAAATTAATTGCTCTAGCAGAACCCAGCAAAATGCATTCTACCATAAAGTTTAGATGTTATTAAACCAGTATAAACTATATCTCTTTTATTTACCACACACTAACCGATTAAAACTATATTATATGAGAATGAATCAATATACCGTACTTTCATTCTAACATTGAGCTTTGTAAATTAATTGCTCTAGCAGAACCCAGAAAAATGCATTCTACCATAAAGTTTAGACGTTATTAAACCAGTATCAAATATATCTCTTTTATTTACCACTCTAACCGATTAAAACTATATTATATGAGAATGAATCAATATACCGTACTTTCATTCTAACATTGAGCTTTGTAAATTAATTGCTCTAGCAGAACCCAACAATATGCATTCCACCATAAAGTTTAGACGTTATTAAACCAGTATAAACTATATCTCTTTTATTTACCACACACTAACCGATTAAAACTATATTATATGAGAATGATACAATATTCCGTACTTTCATTCTAACATTGAGCTTTGTAAATTAATTGCTCTAGCAGAACCCAACAAAATGCATTCTACCATAAAGTTTAGACGTTATTAAACCAGTATAAACTATATCTCTTTTATTTACCACACACTAACCGATTAAAACTATATTATATGAGAATGAATCAATATACCGTACTTTCATTCTAACATTGAGCTTTGTAAATTAATTGCTCTAGCAGAACCCAACAATATGCATTCCACCATAAAGTTTAGACGTTATTAAACCAGTATAAACTATATCTCTTTTATTTACCACACACTAACCGATTAAAACTATATTATATGAGAATGAATCAATATACCGTACTTTCATTCTAACATTGAGCTTTGTAAATTAATTGCTCTAGCAGAACCCAACAAAATGCATTCTACCATAAAGTTTAGACGTTATTAAACCAGTATAAACTATATCTCTTTTATTTACCACACACTAACCGATTAAAACTATATTATATGAGAATGAATCAATATACCGTACTTTCATTCTAACATTGAGCTTTGTAAATTAATTGCTCTAGCAGAACCCAACAAAATGCATTCTACCATAAAGTTTAGACGTTATTAAACCAGTATAAACTATATCTCTTTTATTTACCACACACTAACCGATTAAAACTATATTATATGAGAATGAATCAATATACCGTACTTTCATTCTAACATTGAGCTTTGTAAATTAATTGCTCTAGCAGAACCCAACAAAATGCATTCTACCATAAAGTTTAGACGTTAATAAACCTGTATAAGCTATATTCCTTTTAATTACCACACACTAACCGATTAAAAAAATATTATATGAGAATGAATCAATATACCGTACTTTCATTCTAACATTGAGCTTTGTAAATTAATTGCTCTAGCAGAACCCAACAAAATGCATTCTACCATAAAGTTTAGACGTTAATAAACCAGTATAAACTATATCCATATTAATTTTACAAATAAAAACATAGAGCCATTACCAGTAAGATTAAATGAAAACATCATCCCGTATGAAAACAATGTAAAATATCTCGGTATGACCTTAGATGTTAAGCTAAAATGGAAAGAACATATAAAAAAGAAAAGAACCGAACTAGATAATAGATATAGACAGCTGTATTGGCTCTAGGGAAGGAGATCTCAACTGTCACTGCACAATAAAATTAGAATCTACAACCAGATACTGAAACCAGTCTGGGTTTACGGCATACAGCTGTGGGGTTGTGCCAGAGATAGTCAAATCAGGCGCATTCAAACTTTTCAAAACAAAGTACTGCGGAACATAGCTAATGCCCCGTGGTACGTGCGTAACAGGGACCTACATCGTGATCTTGGAATTGCAGATGTCGCCAGCGAGTTAAAAAGATTTGCAACGAAACACGAATGTCGGCTGCATCAACACATCAACGAGGAAGCAATCCAGCTCCTCAACAATGAAAACTTAACAAGGAGGCTCTAGAGGAAGAAGCCATTCGAGTTGGTGGATTAATAGATAAGACAAACTACTGGACCAGTGGCGGCTTGTCAGGGTAGGCAGGTGAGGCAGTGCCTCATCAGAAAAGAAATAAAGCTGTAAATAAAGTAAAGTAGTATGTAAATTAAAACTTAACTTATTCCGCTAATGCTTGTCTTTATAAATATCAAAAGAATTTAAGCCACCACCATAACTAATATGTAATGCAGTTCACCTAATTTACACCCTATAAAGTGCTTCTCAAAGTGATAGTATACTGCCTAATGTTTTTGATCCAGTTAGTAATTCCGATAAGAAATACGTGCGCTAGAGAAAGAGCTGTTTTGCGGCATGCCTAAATGAGAAATGCAATGAGTGCGTAAAGGATAAAAGATAGCCACTTTAATTTCTACGCCATCCTATAGAGGACATTACCATACATTCAAGACATATCATCTATTGCTATTGCTATTGCATTAATTGTATATTCTATAATATTCTTGCAAATAAGATTGAAGATTGAATAATAATTAATACTAATATTATTTAATGCATTGTGAATTCAAATTCAACAATAAACAAACAACTTGCATTGCAGTAAGTAATTAATTCTTTTATTTTTTTCGTTGTTTTTATGTTTTACGTACGTAGTGTTTTTGTATTTTAAATTTTAGTTAAAACAAATAAAATGGCTTCGACTGGAACTTCTGATACTGATAATATAAGGCATTCCGATGACATTATTAACTACTTAATTCACAAAAATCCATTTAGTAAATTATCGTACGAAGAGAAACTATATGTTAGAGACTTAAAACAATCAACCAGACCATCTTTATTATGTCCCGATCTTAGTACTTCATTAACTAATATAGGTATAGGCGGCAATCCGAATAGATCTTTTAATAACACTTGGTATGATAAATATAGCTGGCTTGTCGGCAGTAAAGTACTTAATAAATTATTTTGTTGGCCGTGCATACTTTTTACTACTCAAGAAGAATCAATTTGGAGAAAATCAGGTTATTCCGATTTAAAAAAAAGTCTCGTTCGTTAAAAAACATAACATATAAATAAAAATAAATAAATAAATATTTCATCACGGCATATTACCCATTGCTGGGTGTGCCAGTCTGCTTCGTACACAGATATCGGTAATGATGGAATATTTGTACCGTGTGGGCGCTTACCAGGCGTCACCTCACGGGCACTCATTGCTGGCGTGGAGAGTGCGCCACAGGGGTCAATTTTGTGCCATTAAAATGCGATGTAATTTTTGGCGTCGGTCGGGATCAAACCCGGGTCCCCAGATTCGCGACCAGACACTCAGGCACACGGCCACATACCCCATAACATATGTTCTTTACATATTGCTTCAACTTGTAAATTACTACTTTTAGGGAAGCAAAATATTTCTACCGCTAATGATAGTGCAAGAAAAATTGAAATTCAAAATTTTAATTTGAAAGTGGAAGAAAATAGGGAAATTCTGAAAAGATTAATTGATATTTCAATTTTTTTATGTACACAAGAGTTACCATTTAGAGGTCATAATGAAACCGAAGAATCTTGTAATAAAGGTCATTTCAAAGAATTAGTTTTACTAATGAGTAAACGAGATGATAAATTAAACATATTTTTGAAGAAAGATATCAATAATAAATCGGTATTTTGTGGTACCTCCAAAACCATTCAAAATGATTTAATAGATTGCATTCATTTTGTTATAAATAAAAAAAATAGACTACGAAATTATTAAATCCCTTTTTATTTCTTGGCAAGTATACGAAACTGCCGATATTAGTTGTAAATCATAATTATCAGTAATGTTACGTTATGTAAATGTAAATTCCGGTAATGTGAATGTGGTAGAAAGATTCATAGGATTTTTTGACGTAAGCGCCGGACGAACCGCTGAAGATTTATTTCGTGTACTAACAGAGAAATTTAATAAATATGATTTAAAAAATAAATTAATAGCTCAGACTTATGACGGTGCTGCAGTAATGGCGGGGGAATTCAACGGACTGCAAAAGAAAATTAAAGCTGTAGCACCCCAAGCGATTTTTACTCATTGCTACGCACATGCCTTGAATCTTGTTTTAAGTAAAGCTTGTAGTACTATTTCAGAAGTACGTATTTTCTTTTCGTCTCTATCCGGATTTTCGGCATACTTTTCAAAGTCTACAAAACGTACCAATGTTTTGGATCAAATTTGTGGTAAACGTTTACCTTCAAATGCACCTACTAGATGGAATTTTAATTCTCGTGCTATATTTACAGTTCATTCTAATAAGGATAAATTAATGGAAGTATTTAATTTTATTAGTAATAGCTCCGATTTTGATCAAGTGTCAATCAGAGAAACAGTTGGTTTAAAAAGTTATTTGCAAAATTATAAATTTCTATTTTTTCTGGAAACGTTTAAACTAATTTTTGAACAGTCTGATATTGTATTTTCTGTTTTACAGAATAAGCTTTCAGATATAACTAGAGGACGTAATCTTTTAAGATGTATTGTAACTAAATTACAACAATTCAGAAATACTGATGACTATTTTAATACCATTTATTATAAATTAAATTTTGAAATATCTGCTAAACGTCGCAAGACTAATGATTTGGAAGATAAACGCCAGCAACTCAAACAATTATTTTTTGAAATTTTAGACACAGTTATTGTTCAAATTGATAATAGATTCTCCGATTTAGAAAAACTAAAAAAAATTGATCTTGGATGTTACAAAATTTTCTTTATATACTAAAAGTTTTCCCGACCAATTATTACAAGATTTACTGCAGCAATACAGCTTTTTTGAAAAAGACAAATTAAAAAATGAGTTAATTGTTGTCTATGGTGATAATTTCATAGAAAATTATAAAACTCCGATAGAAATGCTTTAGTTTTTATTTAATAATAATTTTCAAACTTGTATGTCTGAATTCTACAAACTTCTTTGTATCTCGGTTGTTTTACCTATTACATCGGCTTCAGTTGAGAGAAGTTTTTCGGCATTAAAACGCATAAAAAATTACACGTGTAACACGATAGGACAAAACAGACTAACAAATATGGCTCAAATTGCTATAGAAAAGGAACTAGTGAAAACGTGCAGTAATTCGGAAGAATTTTATGACGAAATTATAGATTATTTTTCACATAAAACTAACCGAAGAATTCCACTTATATATAAACACGCATATGTTCAATAAATATGTAATTTGATGTTACGATCCTCTTGCAGTGATAATTATAGAAACAAAATACAGAATTTTACGGTAACTTTATAAACTACATATTGTCACTTTCATTTTTATTCTTGGCCTGATATCCCTTCATTCCAATCTCCTTTTTAAGATAAAGAATAAAATAAAATTAAATAATGTATTTTACACAGTTAATATTTCATGGATTGTAGCGACAATTGGGGCGAACCGGCAATCCTGTATAATAATCGCGCGATATTGTTTTGTGTTTAGACTTTAGACACTTAAACAGTTTATCCAGGTAAGTCAACAATCCGTTAAATATATTATTTTTCTCGCTCTTTCCTAAAATGTTCTGTGATTTATTTTTGTACATGAAATGGGAAAAACACGCATTTGCACATCCCTTGAAAAATATAACTTTCAATTATAAGGCATTTGACCTTGAATGAAAAAAAAATTCGCCTGCAGCGCATTTTTTTTCTGGATATTTTGTCTCACCAAAATTTTTGTGCATGAGCCGCCACTGTACTGGACACCACTGGGTGAACGCTAGATTTTTCAAGCACCTAGATTAAGATGTATGAGGGAAAAATTAATGGTTGGTCCCATGAGACCAGTTTTAATATGACAAACGTTGTAACATTGTAACGTTTATGAAATAATAAAAATATAAAAAAAAGTCGCTTGGAGTCGGAGACACGAAATTTTTAATAAAAAATAATGAGTTATTTAATCTCGTAACTTATTATGAACAACAAATAAATTAGTTCATTATTTTGAGGGACGCTAAAAATGAACTTCAATAAATTTATGAATATTGAAAAAATATTTTTGACTAAGAATTAGCTCATCGAAATGTATATATTCTGAATTTTTTTTTACTCTTCTTTTAACACCCTATATAAAAAATAAATGAAGCTATTTTGTCAAATGAATAGTGCATAGGATATTAATATATTGCATACAAGGTGACATTGAAAAAGAGCCACTCAGAATAACTATTTTATTTATAATTATTTTTTAATTCCCCTTACATATTTGTAAACTAAGCTTAGGGGCTCACAAATCATGGTATTTGGCATAACGGTAGCCCTTTCGGTTTAACCGGAAGTGACAGTAACTTTCTTCAAATGGGACATCTTATTTATTTTTACATATTTGGAATCTACGTAAAATTACGAATTCAACGATATGTTTGAAGTGTATTTTTATTGAAGAAATTAATTACAAGAACGTAAGAAAAAATGATGCATAATTAACTTGCTAAGCCAAGCTGTGAAAACAGTAGAGGTAATATTAAGTAATATTTAAGTTAATTTTATAAATAGTAAATTATTTTTGTAAGATACCGTATTTTGATAAAGATGACAAAGAAAGAAATATACATTGTATTCATGGTTTCATTCAAACTATTAATGGCATTTTAAAATTATTTACGGACATGAAAGAGGAGAATTATTTATTTTTATTAACAAATAGATTGCAGCAAGATTGTATGGAAAACCACTTTTCAATAATCAGAAATAGAGAGGCGTACAATCCAAATCCAACTGCAAAACAATTTAGGCAAACATTTCATATAAGAATTTTAAAACCAGTAGGAAGCGGAAACTGTGAAATAGATGACGATGAAATTATTGAAATAGAAATGTCAGAATCCATTACACCGCCTCAAGAAATTGTATACGAAATGATCGACAATGTTGAAATTGTACGAACAGAAAATGTGGAAGATAGTGATGACAATGACAATCAATCTCAAATTCAAACGCCATATACTTTATATGAGGAGTGGTGATGTGGTATATACTTCACTAGATATTTGGTTTCTCGTTGTATTAAACAATACAATTGCGAAAATTGTAATACAATTTTAAAGAAAAATGACCTTCTCCTTGATAAAAATGAAATTTATTTAGTTCGTAAAGATTATGGCAAAGTGAATGAAATATAATATTTTTTCAGACCGAATGAACAAAAAGTAAAAATTGTGTCAGAATTCTTAAACATTTTTAGTGAATTTACAAAAGAACATTTCCATTCAAACAATATAACCAGAAATTTATTTAAAAAATAGTATACGGTGCATAAATTTGCATTACAGTGACTGGTTAAATAAAAGTGATGAATGCTTATGACCATAATTTTTTTATTATGAACATATTTATTAAAATAAAAGTTTTTAAAACTTTCAACTGGAAATCTACAGATATCACAAAAAAAAACTTTTACAAGAAAAGTATATATTTTGCAGAACAAATAATAATTAAAACGTTGAATAGTGTAATAAATTTTTAGGTCAATAGTTCTATATTATCCTTGTTTAAATAAATATAAACTTTTTCTAATTGGTACTTTTTGTTTTGTTATTAATTGCTGTTCAAAGAAGATATTAAAAAATTGCTTTAATTTATAATTATTAAGTAAAACAAAACAACAAGAAAACTTATTCGGAGAAGATTTATTTTATTAAAATTGTTTTATTTGCGGAATATCTTAAAAAGTTGCTGTTTTAGTAGTATTTAAAAATTTATAATTTTATGTGCGTCAAGTTATAGAGTGTGATTTTAACAGCCCCTGTTCAATTCTAACCCAACCTAATTCAAGGACGCATGATAAGCGCACTTTATTTAAAAAGAATAGCTATTTATGATGTGTCAAATGTGACATTTTATTTTGTGAGAAGGAAGTTTGGAGTATCACGCGAAGCGGATGGTCCAAACCTTCAAATACATATCCACTGTAAATTCATATTAAATCATTTCTGTATTAAATGATAAATGAATGCATATCCCCTGTAAATTCATATTAAATCGTTTCTCAATTAAATGTTAAATGATTTTTTATTAGAAATGTTAAACACGTTATGAAATAATGTAAGTTTATTTTTTAAAAATAAATTTAAAATTAAATTAAATATCTCTGAAGAAATGACGAAATAAAGTTTAACAAATTCACATTTTAAAATTGTTAGGCCCCGCCCGATACTCCGCCCAGCGATGTGTACCACCATGCTGCTATAGTCAAATTTTTTGACTCTATCGGGTACAGTAATAAAACTATAAATGAACTATAAATATCGCAATTATGATAAAGCGGCATATCCTTTACTTTCTGTAGTATAATACTGTTTGGCATCGGCACATATTTTTGAGCCGCTCTATTCATGCATTGAATCAAACGTCTACCAGGTATGTATACTGCAGTTTTCATTCCCATAAGATATTATTTCGAACAAAAATAGACTTTATGTTAAAGGACTGTAAGGCTATTTTCCTATACATACCTGATAGACGTTTGATTCAAGATTCAATTCATGAATAGAGCGGCTCAAAAATATGGGCCGATGCCAAACAGTATTATACTACAGAAAGTAAAGGATATGCCGCTTTATCATAATTGCGATATTTATAGTTCATGTATAGTTTTATTACTGTACCCGACAGTCAAAAAATTTGACTATATCTTGTATCGAATTAGACACATGTAGTATGCAACTACAACACAGATGGCTCTTACTCGTACAGAATTAAAATGTGTTACGAGGATTGACTACATCATTGCCAATAATCTAAATATAAGAATGAAGATATTTTTAAATCTTCTAAAGAAAAATTAATTGGAAGACGTATAGTTCAAATTACTCATTTTTTCGAGTCACTGAAAAGTGTGAGTAATCATAATGAACAATATGGATGTACATTTAATAATATTAACATAGTAAAAGAAATTACGCAAGGACTATATTCCATACTTTTACTGAAATGTAATATGTGCAACATAACGTTTCATATATCTACCAATGAAACAAGAAGTACCACTACAGACATTGTTGATGCAAATACAGCTGCAGTTGAGGGAATTATGAGTATAGGCTCTGGTTATTTTAATTTAGAGGAGTTTTTATGTGTTATGGATATTCCGTGTATGAATGAAAAAACTTATACTAAATATCATAAAATTATGTCTGATACTTGGGATACAGCTGCATATAATAAAATGGTGGAAGCTGGGAAAAAAGAAGCGGAGTATGCTATTATAAATGGAAATGTAGATGCAAATGGTACTCCTTGTATTACTGTAGTGGCTGATGGCTGTAGGTCAAAACGCAGCTATAAAACTAATTATAATGCGTTATAAGGTGCAGCGGCTATTATCAGGCATCAATTTGGAGAAGTGTTATACATCGAAATAAAAAATAAATATTGTTCAATATGTATTCACGCAAAAGAAAATAACATCGAACTTAAACATCATGAATGTTCAAAAGATTATGAAGGTACCTCAACAAGTATGGAGTCAAATATAATACTGCATGGTTTTAAAAACAGTATTTCAATGCATGGAATTAAATTTACTAAATTAATAGCGGATGGAGATAGTAGCACTTATAAAAAAAAATTGATTCAAAACCATATAAAGAAACCACTGTGGAAAAAATAGAATGCCGTAATCATGTTTTAAAAAAATTATTACAATAAATTAAAATCAGTATGTTCTGACACAAGATTTCCACTACATTTGAGACGAATGTTAAATGGAAGAATTTTACGATTAAGAAGAGCCATTACAAGTTCAATTAATTTTAGAAAATCTAGTCAGTTACCACTTGCACGTAAAATAGAACTTCTGAAATGTGATATTAAAAATAGTATCAAACATGTTTTTGGAGAACATTTAAACTGTGATTCCTACTATTGTAATAAAGAAAATATACCAGGAGGAAATTCATTTTAGAGTTAAAATCAGTATCGCGACATGCCCGCAGTTTAATTTACAATTATGACAGCAATATAGTTGAACAATTCCATTTTGTAATTACAAAATTTATTGGCGGCAAAAGAATAAATTTTTCAAAAGGAAAATCATACCAATCAAGATGTTATGCTGCAGTTGTGTCTTTCAATTCTAAACGGCGAACGCATTATACATTTCATAAGACTCTCACCGGTCAAAGTGCGTCTAAAATAAAATCAAAATTTGAAATAAAAAGGCAAGAGAAGGCTAAAAGATCTTTGACTTTTCGGGAAAACAACAATGAACCAAAGAAAAATACCAGCAAAGCAGAAGATGGAGAATATGGGGTATGGTGCCAACAACCAGATATGGAGAAAGAAGAATTCGAAAAAGAAAATTTTCTAAAAAATCTAATGACAACAGAAGAACAATACCAGCAATTTGAAAAAATAGGGTATTGCAAGCTGGAAGTAGATATTGGTTAGAAGAACGAAGAAAACTTCTTACTGCTTCTAATTTCTTTAAAGTATGCACTCGGCGGCAAACAACAAGTTGTGTAAATTTAGTAAAGAATTTGTTATACGGGTCACAAATTTCGCACGTTCTAGCTATTCACCACGGGAAAACCTTCGAACCGGTGGCTAAGGAAAAGCTAGAAGAACAGTTGGGTATACAAATATTACCTTGCGGAATGTTCATCGATAAAGTTTCCATTTCTTGGAGCTAGCCCAGATGGATTGTTAGATGATGACACAATAATAGAAATTAAGTGCCCCTTCAATCCAGAAAACTTAAGATTGGAGGAGTTAATTACAAAAAAGAAAGTTACAATTTGGAAAAAAAATATTGCTAATAAAATTAGTATTAATAAATAATAAGCACCACAGTTGGTTTTATCAGATTCAGGGACAATTATTGAAAATCACCGGTCGTGGCAAGTGCATTTTGGCGGTTTGGACTTCAACTGATGAAACAATGGGTTACTTGCATACAAGAGGATTTTGAAAACTATTATATTTTTCAAGTTTAGTTTACTCAACTACATTATTTACATTATAAATTTTTCAAATACATTGTGTTATTATTTAATAAATTTAGCATAAATGTATCCCTCCTATCTTGATGACGACACAATCACTAGCATTTGATTCGTTAATGTGAGTCGGAGAGGTGAAGGGAAGATCGAGGATCAGACAACGTTTCACTATCTCCGTCTCTGTCTTCCCAAACTACAGAACTAGGACGTATATCATCTGTGATTGTGACGTCATAAAAATAAAATATTTATTTTTAGCCGTAAATGACAAAATTTTGAAAAAAGAAAAAAATAGGGGGTCTTTTATTTTATATATATATATATATATATATATATATATATATATATATATATATATATATATTCCAAAAAAAAAAATTCTTAACATCATGCAAGTAGCCCATTAAAACAGAAGTTATACAAAGAGATAATGAATTTTGGCTAGTGAACATGGAGGATAAATTGAAACACTTTTACAAGGATTGTATGTTACCAGAGCTTGTTGATTCAAGGCATAACAGAAACATGAAAATAAGGGATCCAGAATATGTAACTGATGCAATAAAGAAAAAAAAATAGATTTATTTACAATACACTATTTTTATATAGATACTCGTATATAGGTAATTAAAAATACTTATTCAGTTTAAACTTCAAACATGAATAATAATTTAATAATTATTACTTCCCTTCATGTATATCATATAATACATATTTAATTCATTAAGGCCCTGGCTTGTATGATAAGCTATCTTATTATCATTAATATTAATGTATGCATATTGATATTTATTTTTGAAATTATATGTACCTACTGTATCCCCATGCTTATATTTAATACAATTTTTAATGATTTAATGTTATTTTCTCAATCGCCTGATTCATCTGTCACTTTTAAGCGAAAGCGCTTGATTGAAAATTGCCAGAGCTCGATTATACAATACCCGGCCTATTTACTATTCTGACTGTACCAGACATATCACGTGGTACTACTAGGCTGCAATTGTTCACGCCCTCAGTGTTACCCCTCTCACACCCGACCCGTCCCTCCCGTAAAAGTAGACGAGTACGGATTCCCCTTAAAGGCTGTGGCTTTTACTTGGGGGGTTGGAGGTTCAAACTTTAATTTAATGCAACATTGTATTTTCTGTTTTTGAAGTTATTGCTTATGCTCCCATCTCGCATCATAAAGTCTAGTAGAAGGGGCAACTATACGCTTTTGGAGCGTACATACACGTTTTCGTCATAAAATATGGATTTTAATTTTTAAGAATTTGTTAAATTTGCTTCATTGTAAATAACTCTATATTATCTTACATTGCATTAAAACAAGTTTGACCTTGAAAATTTTCAAAAAATCGCCACATTCATGCTTCTCCCTTCCACACGACATTCATAATACTCCCCTCGACGTCTCTAACCCTTATCCATATCAACAAGTTTCACAACCATCAAAAGCTACAGAATCCTAGCGGATAAAAACTAAACTATTACGGCGATATTCGCTTCTCAAAATAGAGAAATTATTTTTCATAATTCATTTGAAAATAAAAATCACTATTGTTTAAAATGGTCCAGGCACATGGATTTAAGAGCTATAAGTATGATATTTTCAAAATATTTCGAAGTTTTTAAGAGATTTAAAATTTATATTTATGAAAACACCATTTGCCTAAATTATAGTTGTAGTTTTTCATAAGTGAAAAAATATATCTACTCAGCATTGCAGTTAATGAATGAATTACGAATGAAGTTAATTATTTTTCGCATGCCACCATCTTGACTCGAAACGCAGTTTAGTCACTACGCGTAGTGCCAGCTTTCTCTGTAAGATGGCATCACACTCGAGTGATCGGTAAGAATATGAAGAATAGCGCGCAATATAATGAATAGTGATTTGGTAGATAAATATAAATTTCGTAAAATATTTATATTTTCTTTAAATGACAACAAATGCATAGTTGACATTTTGAATTTCAAAATTACATTCTTTTTCACACTGTTGCAATACCAAAAATAATGTTTTATTTTTATTTATTACGTGAAATGGATCATAATATCAATTATTATGGTACATGATTGATGGTACGATCCTTATAATATACGTATAGATGAACTCAGATATAATGTACACCAAATGTAGCGAATACTTGTTTATAACGAACAAAAATAATTTCCCAGAACAGAAATCTTTCCTATTATTTATACCTATTATGTGCTTGCTTATAACGAACCCATTTATAGCGAACACTCGTATATAACATCCAAATTCATAGCGAAGATTTGTTATAGTTCTCGGTTATAAGGAACAGTGTACCACAACAGAAAAAAAATTATGTGTACATTGTGCATATACATGTAAGAGTATACATGTGACGGGTACCAAAAAACGATATCTACTGGTTATTGGAAATATTTAATTTTATATTTTGAATATATTTTGGTTTATGTCGAGGTTTATGTTATGATGTTTGTGTATATTTTCAGATTATTGTTATATTTTTATGGTAGTCATGAATGTTTTTCAGTTTTTAAGAAGATAAAGTTTGTATTTTGATAGAATAAAGTGTCATTTTTTACCTTAAGTAAAGAAAGTATTGTCTTTGGTTAAATAAATCGGTGAGCGTATGTGTTTGTGTGTGTGTATGTGTGTGTGTGTGTATGTGTGTGTGTGTGACGATTCTTTCGGTTCTGATAACTCGAATACTACAATTTAAAAAAAAATACAATTTTTTCGCATTTCTCTTCCTTACATTCATATGCAGACATGATTAAATTTTGGTTGGAATTGGTCAACCGGAAGTACCCTCACTTGAAGATTTTAACAATTTTTCATGAAAAAACACTGTTAAATATCATTTTTCACATTTAATGTTATTATAAATATTAAAGAATATTTTATTCTCTATGCGGTTTGATTGCATTTTATACTTCATATTCAATGCATTGAGAGTTAAATAATTATAAAGAAATAGCTATATGCTATATTAAAAAAAATCTGATTGACAGATATCAGTGTCAAATGCAATTGATATACGAGCCCAAACTCATAATAATTCGGCTAGTTTACATTTTCACGAAATTAGAAAATCTACACAAACGGTTATAAATTTCTACAAAATTCTTTCGGCTTCTTTAAATATAGACTTAAAACTTTAAAATACTGTGAACCAAATGACTGGTGATAATAGTTCGACCGGTATTTTAAGGGTCATCTTCTAGTCCAGATTTAGCTTGTACCGCAACCCTTTACTTTTGGCACAATGAAAAACAACTTCGTATAAATCTAGTGCGTACAGTAAAACCTACCTTGCAAGACATATATGTCAATACTCACAGGAAAATGTGCAGGGCTTAGGGATACAATGCCTAATAGAATTAAAGCAGGTATTACTAATAAAGACGATGTAACCCAATATTAAACGGCGGAATACTTGAATAACATATTCAGGTTTAGTAAGCTTAAAATCAATATTTTAAACTAGTCGAAAGGAATTTGTAGAAATTTCTCACCATACTATTTGCTATACCCACAAACTCATTCCGTATGTTCGGCAATCTTCACTGTATATTGCCGTACCATACATAATGACATTTATAAACTTCATTTTGAGTACTTGACATTCGTAATATGCCTGTGTTCTATAATGGATTAATTATTATTTAGAAATAAAGCAAAAACAGTATACCCTTCTTATTAGCAGCTGGTAAATGATTTAAACAATTTGATTTAAATCATGATTCAAATCAAATGATTTTTTTAAATTATCATCGTTTCAAATGAAAACAATTATTTATTAAAAATAAAGGAATCACCATGGAAAATAAACTGAAATATTTAACATAAATAAATCAATATTTAGAAACAAAATAAAAATATTATTAGTTATAAGAATAATTATAAAGAAATACTAATATTTCAGTTTTTCTGTGCAAAGTCTATCTCCGCTCTAATTTAAAAATTTCAATTTCACACACTTTTTACAGTATTTCTCTTGGTTTATCCATTTTTTAAACCTCATTTTAATGACATTCATAATAGGGCTGAGTACTATAATAGTTTAATTAATATTTAGAAATAAATCGAATACAGTATAAACCACCTTAGCAGGTTGTAAATGATTTAATGCTTCAAATCAAATGATTTTTTTTATAAATAATTATCGTGTCAAATGAAAACAAATATTTATTAAAAATAAAAAGATCACAGAAAATAAACTGAACTACTTAATTTAACAAAAATAAATATCTAGGATCAAAATAAAAATATAAAATTTAAAATACATATTATTTTCTTCTAAGAATATTTATAAAGAAAAATATTAGTTTTGGGTTTTTTTCTGTACCAAGTCTATATCCACTCTAGTGAAAATGCCAGCTTCACAGACTTTTTACATTATTTCTTTCGGCTTATCAATTTTTTTATTGGATAAAAAAGATTTATATCAAAACAAAAAGAATAATAACAAAAACGACAAAAATTAACAAGTACGTATGTAAATATCAGAGACAATACCAATAACAAAAATACTAATAATGATAATAACAAATTGTCAAAATCAATGAAATTGAAAATTCGAGCAGCATACTAATATCGAGACAGCTTCTATAATAGATTACCCTGCCAACCATCCAACCCTCTATTTTGCGCTAGACATACGTCCCCCGTCCCGCCTAAGGGAAGTATTAATTTCATATTAGCTAAGATTCGAACCTGCAAACACAGAGCCATCTATGGAATACTTTTGTCATTCACAATTAGTTCTTAATTAACTCAGCATTACCTCATGGCACTGTTTTTTCAACACACCCTTAAGACTCGAAAGGGTTAAAAGGATATGGATTAAGAAAGTTTTTCCTTGTGCAAAATTTCATTTCCTAATTAAATTAATTCTATACCTAAATCACTCATTAGATTTTTTATTTGAAGTTTAATAAATTTATGCATTTTCTTGTAATTTTGTTTCAATTCCATGGCGATCACTAACAAATGAGCAATATTTATGAAACATCAAATTCGATTGCACAAGTTACAAAACGTGCAAAATAAAATCTGAGTTGTGATTTATGTGAATCTACAACTTTTACTTGAAACATTGTTTATTTAAAATTAATTGGGAAGTTTAACGTAAGGAGAAACTGATTTCATCTTCGATATTAAATGCCTATGGCCTGCTTTTTAACACACTGTATAATGTAGTTTTGTTCAAATTATTCTAGTGTTTTGCCAAATTTAATTTTGTCAACAAGAACTGTATCATATTCTTACTCACGTACCACAAAATTACCCACCTGCATTTGCATTTTAAAACTATCTCTGATTTAGCTCTATTATTTGTAAATTATACGGTGTTTCTTCATTAACTTCATGTAATACACATACTTGTTGGGCAGTAGTTACATACGGGACTGTAAAAACAAACGAATATTTTCATTGTATTCCAAAACAGTAAAATGTATAATATGGAAGTAAAAATAATAAATGAATATAATTCACAGTAAAATAATGTTTAAATATAAAATTTTAATTCGTACAACAAAACGCATTTTAACTAAACATAAAGAAAAATAAAATATTACTACATCATATAACAATTAATTTTATAATTATGTTATTTGTGTAAAATATATTTTACATGTTATAACATAAACATTAAATACAAGAGAATTATAAAATTTAGGCTAAGTTAGAGACACGAAAACCGACTTTAATGTAATGCTCAAAAGCTCATAATCGCAAACCTACGTTACCAAGCGAACAAAATTGGGCTCTATAGTCCTCCATTTAAGTATACAAACTTACCTCAGTTCTTTAAAGAATAGGCTTAATGAACCATTTGTTATACACTAAAACGTCACAAATAAAACATTTTATAATTTCTTATACTACAAATTAATATTATTTATTTCCGGTACACATAATTTTAATAAAACACGTTTACAAATTGAATTACACAACGGCTTTTTAGCTTCCATTACAGAATTTCTACAGATTACAGAACAATAAGATGGAAGTGGATTTCATGCGCCGACGCAGTGAAATGTTAAATAAAAACTATTTTGTTGCTAAATTCTGATATATATATATATATATATATATATATATATATATATATATATATATATATATATATATATATATATATATATATATATATATATAAATTAAAAAATAATTCTTATTTTAGCCAAAATATAAAAGAAAAACAATATTTGCTGTAGTTTATATTAAGAAACGTTTAAGCCTTGACTTTTTGAATATATTTAACAATGTTAGTTCATTCATTTGTATAAAATATTTTAGGAAGTGCAAAAATAATCTTAAAAAATATTAAGAGTTTCGAAAACAAAAACTCAGCTGAAGCTCGGTAAATTTATGTTCAAGTAGTTATATTCAGGGTTATATTATATTTATTTAGAGCACATGAGCGCAAACGCGACTGCTTCTATCAGATTGACAGCTAAAGAAATTTAGTACTTTTTGCATCACTAATAAATAATAAAATAAGTACAGGAAAAATAAAGAGACCCTGCAGCTATTAAAACGTATTTCCAACCTAAAGATAGCGGAGAAATAACGAAACCAACGGTAAATGATGTAGTTATATAAAGCTATTGAGGCAGAAATCATTACTGGTTCTTGTATGAATGCAAAACAAATACCGAAAATATTATATATGGGGAAAATTAAAATAAATAATAAACATAGCATAAGGATTGAGGTGAAATGATACCCCCATTTAATTTATTTCTACGCCGATGCGAGCGCTAGTGAGCACTGAGATGAATAATTATGGCTGAATCGATAAAGTAGAAATATTTATACATGTAACAGTCTCCATCTATTCGATAATAGTCATACTTTGTTCCAAGTGACAAACCTAAAAGTAAAATATGTCGTGTGCAACGACCACACATATATACTTGTGATCCTTGGTCGTGTGTCTTGAACTCTTGTTGGTTGTGTATAGTAAATGAAAATACGTGTAATAATAATTTCAAAATTATTAACGAACGTAAAGATATTTTATTTGTATGAAATATTAAAAATATATTGCAAGAGGGAAGAGTGACGAAGTAAATGAATAATAAGTAACAATTTTTTTAAAATCGTACGTAACATACAGTGTGTATCACGGAAAGTGAAACATAGGCGTTTTAAGTCGTGCAAATTGTATACGCAAAAAAATATTTTTTTGGGAACGATTTTTCAGTGTTCTGTTTGAAGAATAAGCAATAAAACTAAGAATTATTTAATTATATTGTTGTCTTTTCTTCCTGAATGATTTTGGTTGAAGAAATGCAACGCACATAAGAGAAAATATTTGAAATGTGACTTAAAAGCTGATATTATGAAACAGGAATACATTTATGTAATAGCAAACACAAAAATAGAGTAATAAGCGATTTTTATAGTAGATATTTTTGTATATTAGCTAAAGATCTTGACAAAAAATAACACAAAAACCGGCGGTTTTAATGGCAGATTCTTAAGGAATAGTTCAACGTTCGTATCATAGATGTCAACAGCATAGCAGTGTCGGTAAAGTAGTTTAAATATTTTAAAATTGTCTTTCAAGGTTTTGCCTTTCTACCTGGCTTCCCCTATTTATATTTCCAGTGTATGTAAATTCATAAACCCAAATAAAATTTTGACCTATTTCTTAATTTAGAAGAATTAAATTTTTCACTCAGTTGGCACTTGAAACATAGTTTTCATAGGCATCTGTAAATATGTGAAAGGAAAATAATTTGTCCTAAAGTAATTATACTTATTGAGCAATAAAATATATTTTGCCTTTTATATGCGGATATCGTTTATTGTACCGTGGAGGGCGCTTACCAGACGTCACCTAACGGGCTCTAAAAGTAGAGAGAGCACCACAGGGAAAAAGAATAATCGTCCTTTACTGCTGCATTGTATAAATGGGGTAATTTTTAAATAACCTAATCGTTATATACCTAAAACCATATTTTGAAATCTGTACATTTGTTAATTACTGGTAATTTAAAAAATCAGGGTAACGATCTCAAGGAAACGCTATGATAGCGTAGCGACAAATAATATTTCGTTTTCCTAACACCCTGGAAGATGATGGGGAAATGAAGGTGATTTTTTTTCTCTACGCTATTATGTCTTGGGATCCCACCCTGGTGTGTCCAACACTTTACCAGCCGTCATTTTTTCTTTTATATTCATATATAGGTATTTTATACAAAATTGATATGAAAAGTTTGTTGCACAAGATTATATATTTTGTTACTGCACGAATATACATTTAAATTGCACTTGACATTGACCATTGCCGAATAAATTCACAAATAGTCTTCTGACGAATAAATTTTATTCATCGATTAGTCAAAGTTTCGTTTCACCACCCTAAATCATTGAATACATAGTTATTCGTAGAATATTATTTTTCTGTCCATGCGTTGAGACAGCTAACAAGTTCATCTCATTGACAAAACTGTCAACGAAAATAATTTCAAATTTGTATCATTGAAATCATATGAAAATATAAATAAAAAGAGAGAAAGAAGGAAAATTATCTCAAGGAAGAATAAAAAATGTTTAATAATTGCACTGGCATTAGTGGCAGAATATCTGGATATATTATAGAAAATAATAAAACTGAGGCGTTGCACGGAAAAATGAAAGAATGGAATAATTTTGCACAAAAAATGACCATAAAAAAACTGGCATATTATTATTTTTGCATTTTGGCTCCAAATGATGCCGAATCATATAGAATTTCATAAACGCATTGTTTTAATAATCGAAATCGCATTCGAAAATATACTTCGTCAAATGGATTATAGATTATAGAGATCATTTCTTTTCCGCCTGAATAACAATTTTTTCATTAGAAGAATAATAAAGGAAATATTAATCTGGAAAAAATCTTCAGATAATTGAACCAACGATTTATTCATCGAATAGTTGCTAACTGACGTTGGTAAAACAAAAATATGTCATTTTCGACGAATAGTTTAACCGATGAACTTTTATTTTGTGTAATTATAATATTAGAGTTATCATCGCCGAAAAAAGTGTTAAACACACATACATACATCATCGTAAAAATAGTAAAATGGCATTCTAGGAAAGGAACTATAATTCGTGTTTTCTCATAAATGTCTACACTAAATTGTCTATAAACAATAAAACACTTTTTAATGCATATATTATTTTACATTGGATCGCACTATGGCCAACAATCACAACATAAAAAGTTTCGGTTTCATATAAATTAGCTATAAAATTTAGTAACTTCCTAATTATGACGTATATCGTTTGATATCGTAGAAACACTATAAATATATTTAGTTAACTAACTAATAAAATTAAAATGAAATTCCCAGCATTGTAAAAGGATAAATTTTATATTTTCTAATAATAAGGTATAATAATGATAATAATAACCACTCGCTAAAGTTTGACAAAATTAAGAATAACCTTTATTGCAATTTCGGCTTACAAGGCCATCATCAGAAGGTATAACTAACTGTTTACAGAAAATTATTTCTTATATATCTAATCTATTGTATAGATGGGGGGTGTTTTTTGGACAACCCGAGATTCTGAAATCTTAGCAAGATCATTTTTCTTCTGCCGATATTGAATTTTCCTTATTTACTATTAAAATAACCGAATAATATTGATTACAAGGATGAATTTCACAAAGGAAAGTTCATTAATAATTAAATCTAACATTTTTCGAAGAATCTACAGTATTAGTATTACCCACGGAGCGGCACTGATCGTATCACATAAGTCCCGGCATTTTATCAAATACATCTTTTATTTAGATGAATTTATGTTCGAATATAAGTTCGATTTTTAAACTTATATCGAATTGTCGTATTTAGTTGTTCCAGAATCCAGAATATGTTAATTTACCATTTTTTTATAAATATGGAAGATAATTTTTTTGCTTCTATTAATAAATAAACAGAACATATTAATTCTCTTTAAGTAACAAAAATTAAGAAAGTGAATATCTTTCACAGACTATACTAGGCGTGGCCTATGGTTGATACCAATAAATTCTACCTGTGGTGCTAGTTAGCAGTAGCAACTTTATCATAGAAAAGGGTTTTATTTAACCAATGAAACAGACACTAATTTAAAAAGTATATATATATATATATATATATATATATATATATATATATATATATATATATATATATATATATATATATATATATAGGGTGTTTGGCGTAAGTCCGGCACCACGAATATTTCGTTTATTTTGAGAGATACAAAAAAATGTTAATAAGCAAAGTTAAACTAGACAAAGGGGCTCATAAGATGATCATAGCACAAATTTTGTATCACTTTCGGTTTTAGCGGAAATGGGTACAACTTTAAATCTAGCATAGGGAATCGGTATTTTTATATTTTTTTTCAGAATATACATAAAATTAGCTTCACAATGATACCAAATTATCATAGTTTAACTTTAACCATTTCAAAATGGCGACCATTTATTCTTAAAATATGTATTAATTAATAAAATTCCATACAAAATAAAACATAGCAAGCTATGAAAACAATTTAATTATCTTATAACAAAAGAAAAGAATTTACCTACATTTGTGATAGTGACAATTTCTTGTAATAATTAAATAATTATGGCTCAAGTGAATTACACAAATGAAGAAATGGTTGATATGATTTTAATATTCGGAGAATGTCAAAGAAATTCTGTTAGAGCACTTCAACTTTATGGAGAGAGGTATCCTCACCGACGACAACCGAGAAGATAATATTTTAATGAAATTGTTAATAAATTGAAAACACATGGATCATTTAAACTGAAAAATCGACGTGCAAGAAGAGGAAATGAAGTAGATAATCATCGAGATGATGAAGAAGAAAGAATATTAGCTTACATTAATTACAATCCTGAAGTGGTCGGTGAGGGAATTAAGTAGAGAATGCGCGGTATCATGTTGGAGAGCATTCAAAATTAAAAAAAAAACATAGTTTTAATTCTTATAAGATGCACATTAGTCAATCTCTTAGGGAATATGACTATGATCGTAGAATAAATTTTTGCAATTGGTTTTTACAAATGTGGCAGAATGATAACAGATTTCATCATAAAATTTTATTACCATTAACAATGAGCTTTTTAACAGAAATAATGTAAGACGTTGGGCAACCGAAAATCCCAGAATACTGAGAACATCCAGGCAACAAGAAAGATTTGTTTTTAATGTTTGGCTGGGAATAATTGGGACCAGAATTGTTGGCCCTATTATATTTCAAGGTACTCTGGCAGCAGAAAGGTATTTACTATTTTTACAAAATGAAGTGGAAGATCTGCTGGACGACTTACCTATTGTCAATACCATTGGCATATGGTTCCAACAAGATGCAGCGCCAGCTCTTAATGCAAGAAATGTAGTGGCCTATTTAAATGAAAAATATGAAGATAATTGGATTGGAACAAATTCTCCAAATCCTTGGCCGGCACGATCTCCTGACCTTACGCCACTGGACTACTTTCTTTGGGGTTATTTGAAAGATAAAGTATAGCGAACACCTCCAACTACTTTGGAAAATTTAGAAATAAAAGTTAGAGCGACTGTTAGAGAAATTAATGAGAATATCCTAGAAAATGTAATGAAAGAGTTTTTATTACGTATAAGAAAATGTATAGAAAATAACGGCGGCCATATTGAGCATTTGTAGTTTTTCACATTTACTGTTTCTGTTTTGGTATCGTTGTGAACATGCTAAAAAATAAAAAAATAATACCTCACGCCTAATTTTTTTTAAATTTCTTCTTTTCTTTTGTTATAAGATAATAAAATTGTTTTCATAGCTTGCTATGTTTTATTTTCTATGGAATTTTATTAATACATATTTTGAGAATAGATGGTTGCCATTTTGAAATGGTGAAAATAAAACTATGATAATTTGGTATCATTGTAAAGCAAATTTTATGTACATTCTGAAAAAAAAATACAAAAATACCGATTCCTATGCTAGTTTTACAGTTGTACCCATTTCCGCTAAAACCGGAAGTGATACAAAATTTCTGCTATGATCATCTTATGAGCCCCTTTGTCTAGTTTAACTTTGCTTATTAACATTTTTTTGTATCTCTCAAAATAAACGAAATATTCGTGGTGCCGGACTTATACCAAACACCCTGTATGTATGTATATATATATATATACAGAGAAAAAAATCATTGGCTCAAACAATTTTTGAGGTTTAAATAGAAACAGAACATTTTTAGAGTTAAATTAAAGACTTATGTAGAGTTGCATATATTGTTTCAATGGAATATAAAATAGTGTTACAATTACCTTTTAAAACGTGTTGAATAAATCATTCAGAGTTAAAAATTTCATACGTTTATTTCAACTAATAATTCTTAGGAGTTAAACGAACTCGTTCGTCGTATTATTTTAATCATGTATTAGTTTACGTGAACATTACCCAATAATAATATAAGTTTTCTCACGGGTTAAGCGAACTCATTCATAATGTTATTTTAAAGAATGAAGTTGGTTAGTGATACCTCACATGTGGTTTAATATAGATAAATAAAATTTATTAACATAACTCTCGTCTTAGTTTAAAATAAATACATTAATTTTTAATTGAACATTTAATTGAATATCAATACGAAATGTTGTTTCAGTAAATTAAGTAAAAGGAAGTATTCAATGAAGTAAAATTATTATTGAATTAATATAATAAATCTGTTAATTGAATATGAGGAACAGGTTAATATAATAACGAAAATTGAGTTAATTATTATAATTTTATTATAAAAAAAATATATTATAAAAATAAATATTATTCTATTAAGGTAGTTGTCACTCGAGTGTACCTATTCAAAAACTTGTTCTATATTCAAAATAAAAATTAAGCTAATGCAGTTTATAGTTGCAATAACTTATATTTTTTAACATTATATTATATACACAAATTGCATGAAAATAGTTAAAAGCTAATATCAAACACTGTAACAGATCAATTTTCTTTATTTTTCCGTAGAATTTTTTTTTTTTTTGAACTGTACCACTCGCACTAACACATACACAAGTGCCGTATTTCAATGTTGAAGAATAACTGTGGCATCGTCGCACCTAGACATTTATTGGTACATTCGGGTATAAAAGTAATAAGATATTTTAAGATATAATACTAATTCTAAACTACCAATGGAAACTGCGAAACAAATTAATATATTTCTTTCTTAAAATTACAAAAGTAGTATTATACTGTTTAAAGTTTTCATGCTTTTCATGTAAAATACCAATTTAAAAAATATTTCTTTCGAATGTACGTCTGAAATTCCTTTAACCAAAGATCACTTCTTATTCGCTAATACCAAGCGAACTGATACTCCATCTAAAACGCTTGTAAATGGTTGTCAAGTATAATTCTTTCTATTTATCGTATCTTCAGATTATAATTTTCTAGAGGCAATAAAATTAAATCTGGGTGGTAAATAATTTTCTAATTTTTACATAAAATCCGTTAATTAGTTTACTATACCATACTAGTTTTTCGATTAAATGTCATTATGGATATAAAAGTTATAATTTAAAATGTTGTGTTTATTTTGCCATTTCCTATTCTTCACGTGTTAAAAAGGCCAAGTTTAATTGCAAATATCTCAGGTACCGCGCGGTCAATTGTTTTAAAACTTGGAGAGCAGGTAGATTATACTTCAGTTCAATTAATTCTGATATAATGGTTTCACGATATAACTACCTTAAGTAATATTGATAAAAAACAATATAAAAATTATTCTAAATTAATATACATTTTTCCACTCTTTAGGATGTGATAAACAAATGGTTTATCATTTATAACATCTTCAAACTTAATGCAACCGTATGTATTAGTAGCACAAATTTCGTATGATAATAAATGTTCAGAAAAAGTAACTGTTTTAAATTATTGGAACGCAAATAATATATCTTGTTGGTTATTAATAAATATGTATCCTATTTTACCTAATGTAGGTAAAAAAAATAAATTTAGTAACAATATTAGGCCTGGTTTATATTTTATTCCTATAATTTCAATCCAGGGCAAAATTGAGGCATTCGATTCAAAAGAATAAGGTAACAATGCTTTATAATTTTTATATTCAACATTATCTATACTAATAGGTTTTCCCATATTTATAATGTTTTTAAGTCCAGTGCTCGTTAATTTTCTTTCGCACATGGCAATTTGATTTTTTACTGCTAATGTATAAATTATATTCCTGCGCGATCGAACTACGTTAGCATTTCTTTTAAATTGTTTATGTTTCGCCTCAAATCGAATTACGTTACTAAGGGGCCCAAATTTTTCCATTATTTTTCGAATAATGTGTTTTGGTTTTAATTCGCCACAATTTTCTTTAAGCGGTATGATGTTCTCTAATAAGATATTTTAAATAATTGCTGTATTCAGTGTGAACCAAATGACTCATTGAAATATTAAGTATTTGTTTTAAAAGTAAATAAATTTCCCATACCGGATCATCTGTTGGAATTAAGTCACCAATTAGGAGATTGAAATTTTCAGTTAAACATAACATTTCAGACGCAGACATTATAATATACTTTTTCATTACATGTGCTTGTGAAATTTGGACTGGCTTATTTACTGAAACACCATAATTAAACAATTGAATTCGATTATTTAGTTTATTTAATGAGAAAAATTTGACGTTATATATAAAATCATATATTATATGGCCTAAATCATAACGACAAATACCTTCCAATAAATCATGCATTGTGTCACATGTTAAGAATAACTAGAGTTAAATGATGGAATTTTATTCCATATACATCGTTGTTTTATACTGTAACGTTTTTATTTATATGGGTGAAGTGTAACAAATAACAGGAAAATATTATTAACTAAAAGAATACGTTTATTAAACGATATATAAATATTTAAAAAAAGATAATTAAAGGTTTATAAAAGTAACTAACACTATGATAAACAAATATTAACTCTAATTTAAAGACTAAGAATATTATTAGACAATTAAACACTAAGATTATTTATTTAAACAATTAACATTACTCTTTATGTCACTAATTACATTTATTTATGTTCACTTGTCGACTGTTGTTTATATCACCAACTATTCACGATGCTTATTTATATCAGACTTCTTTACTCGTCGCTTCAACATTACAGAATGCGTTCGCTGGCTTTGGCGACGGGTTATATACCTGGCGACTTTAGTTCTAGAACCTCCTGGAGAACTTCTAGAGGTAAACAGCATACACAATAGATTACGTCACCGCGACCTTTCCTAACAAGTTAGAACTCGTCAGGTAGGTGCGGACACTGTGGCGCCTGCCATGGCGCGGCGGCGGCGAGGGCTACGGAGCGGCGACGTTACAATACCTTTGTCGAAATTTATAGCATCGGCTTCATAATTTGCTTCAGTTCTTAACTTATTAAACTCTTCCTCAACTAATTTTTTTGATTCTATTTTATTACAAGTACAAAAACGACAAAAGTAATTAGCACTAAAACTTTCAGTAAATCCCAATATTGTATTCAATCCTAAATTATCACCTAATAAAGTAAACATAACAAAATAATTTTTGATTTTTACAGAATCCACCATCACATATATACCTGATTTTTCTAGTAATATTAAATCGTCAATAAGTCTTTTAAATATAACTTCATTGCCAAACTTACTATGATCTGTAGTATAATGTAACTGAGCTAGAAATATATTTTCGAGAACTGAAGCAAATTGTGGAGGCATACAAGCAATTGTAAAATATGTTGGTCCTACTTTATGAACTCCAGAGTGGCTCCCTAACGGATTACAAACTTCAAAATCATCAAAGTAAACAATAAGTGGGAGTACAATTTCATTTTCATATTTACGTGTTAATTCTTGCCAATATTTTGTTTGTATAATATTCATTACTATATTGGCATCTACACTTTTTAATTCTTTAACATATGACATAATTTTATTAAATACATCTGGCAGTTCAAGAAACCATTGTAGGGTATTACAAATAGGAATATATTGGGCCTCGCAATCATAAAAATCTAAAATAATATCATTATTTTTTATTTTTTCATTTGGTATACTACCAACTTTAAAACTAACAGGTTTAATATAAGACAAATGATTTTCTAAATATTTTAATCTTTGGTGTTCAGTGGTAAGCCCATCAAACGGATTTTTTAGTATAGATAGTACAGTTTTCATTTTATTTTTATCGTCAATTGATGTTCATAATGTTTCTCTAGTAACGTAACCGGTTCTAATAAAAGTTTATTTAAATCCGTGATTATACTTTGTACCATAGATCTCGGCAATGCGTAATTACTGTTTAATTTAGTAACAAACTGTAAGGCTGATTCTTTTAAAATATACTGAAAATTTTGTGTGACGTTGTTATCCAAATTAGAATTAAAAATATTGATAAGAATTAATTGCGACCATCCGTAACATAGAAGTAGGCCGTAGGGTCGACCCTACGGCCTACTTCTATGTCTAAATATGTTACGGATGGTCGCAATTAATTCTTATCAACATTTATAAAAAGGCAAGTTGATTCACAACAATTTTATATGTTATATATAGCGCATTGTTCGCGCTGAGTATTCATCTACACCGTATGGTTAGTGTACTCGTCTACGAAATTTGTAAAAAGAATTGTGAATGATTCATCGACTTCAATGGGACGGGATCTTGTGGCTCAGTTGGTTAGAGCGTCTCACTAGATATGAGAAGGTCCAGGGTTCAAATCCCTGCGAGGTCCATGAATTTTTCATAAATTCTTTCTTCGTTTATTACAATAATTCCTCGACCCTACGGCCTACTTCTATGTTTAAAAAAAATTAAAAATATTCGAAATATCTAAATTTTGAGACTCGCTAGATGCATTTGTATTAGCTTGTGGTAAAAAAATTTCATCAGAAACTGGCTTCGTTTTATTTTTAACAGTGTTTCGAGGTACATGTTTTAATTTTAAATGTCTTATAAATGCGTAATAGTTCTGAAAAACTCGGATACAACTTGGTTGTCTACAAGTAAAAACACCTGTAGAAAAGGCTTTATGTTTTTTTTTCTAAAATGCAAAGTAAATAATTTTACACTGACAAAAGTTTGTTCACATTCATTACAAATTAACATTTTTTTGAGTTTTGATTACTAATGAATATCAGATAATATTTGCTGTAATAACGGCTACGATTATGGAGAATGTTCGATATACGTAAATAAAAATACACTCAAATTACGAAAGAAAAATCTTTGACTCTTATAAATTTAAGATACTTTATTTAACTATCAATTTTTTCTAAGTCTTGTATTACTCTTTCAACTAATGGAATCTTTTTATCCCACTTTGTGGTGAATTTATACACGAATCTTTGTATTATATGCCAGATGTGTTCACTTTCCGGGGGATAATTGGTGTGGAGCACATGAAAAGATATTCGAAGCCTTATAAAACGAATACAAATATAAAAAAATAAAAATGGCACTATCCAGACTTGAAGGCATTCTTTATCTTTTTATTAAAAAAAAAATAGTCAATTCGGACCAAAATTGGTGTAAATTTCGTGACCCTGATAAGAACATATTTTCTGCTTTATTTAATACGGATGGGTATTCCTCTAAATAGTATTAGCCATAGAATTAGAAACAAGAGACGAACAAAAGCGTAACCTTTTATTACGTCAGTGTCAGAATAATAATTGTCAAAATACATATTTTATATAGAAAATATTAATTTTCTAAATAGAAATTTAATAATAATAAAAATAATAATAATAATAAAGCAAAAGGTTTAATTAGATTTATTGTTTAAGATTAATAAAATAAAATAAAGTAACACTAACAATTAATTAATGTATCAAATTAAATTCAATATAAACAACAACAAACTAAAAATATTCTTAAATTATATTAGGTGTTCAAACAATCGTGTCTTGTTTCTAATTCCATGGCTAATACTATTAAATTGTAATTCCGTGAATTTTCAAATTTTATTTCTGCAGTTATGAAGTAGCCAATATGATTTTTTTTTATTGATTCGGATATAGAAATTTTTGCTTTACAACATCCATTTGAAACTTTTTCTCTAAAATAATTAGGGTAGCAATGCGCACGGAAAAATTGATTTCCCATGGTAAACGCCTATGTTTCACTTTCCGTGATAAACGCTGTATATTACATATTATTCCTTAATTACATAATATTTTGTATTTACCGTAGGAAACTTTTATTATGAGCATATTTATAGACTGTGTAAGAGTATGTTACATTTTCACAATTATTTAAAAAATTAATAAATTTTTACACATATTTTTGCTTTTTGTCTGTGATTCGCTTATCTTCAAATTTTCTGTACGCTCTCGTACCAGATTTTTCCTGGTTTTTGTTGATTGTTATTAATTCATTTAGGAATTGGAGAATATTATAAAAATGGTTTTATAATGCTGTGTGCCAATGTGAAGGGTCTTACACAAATTTGCTGTTTTCAAATTTCCTCGCGATAGTGAAATACGAAAAATATAGACAAATGCAATCCATCGATCAAATTTTAAGATTACAATATCCTCGGCAGTTGCATTTCATGAAAAATTTATTATTCGTGAACATGAATCCATTTGGTCAGATGATACACGTTTGGTTTAAAAAAATTTAAAATGAACAGATGACACACTTCTCAATATATTTAAAAAGACATATTTCTTATCAAAACAACTAAAGCACAAACTAAAGGCGTTTTTTATTCAAAGCGGTTAACTCCGGTTACATGGTAACCGCATTTTATTGAGCACCCCGGTTATAGTATGACTAACGAATGAAAGTTGACGTTTAAATTATTTTATAGATGTAATTTCTTATCAAAACTTTTCCCTATCACTTGAATTTGAAAGGGAAACGAGCTTTATGTATTCCGTTCGAGAATACTCATTCATATATCCCAGAAGTATATGAACATGTCTTATTCATAATAGATGGATGACTTCTGAATGATGAAATATTTTAAAAGCACCTTTTCTTACCAGAGTGATTCTAGCGGCCAATTCTAGCGGCCACTTCTGTAATACAACCTATTGTGAACAAACATTATACATTGCATTACCATGACCTAATAGATATACCAGTGCTAATTATTATAGAAATTAAGGAATAAATGACAATAAAGTATATATTAAACGAAAGAATAAATAAAAATAATACATATAAAATTATCAGAAGCAGGTAATTTATTAATTTTGATGATACTAACCACATAAACTTTATAGGTTATGGCAGTATATAATCAACAAATGTATTTATTCCCTAAATATCTTGAGAGTGCCGCATCGAAATTATTATAAATAAATAGTATGTATTATAACAAATATACTCATATATATTTTGTAATAGAACCACCCGTAGGGAATTTGTAAAAAAATAATAAAGTTTACGTTATCTATCCTATGTGCATATTTTTTTAGATATCTCCTATATAATGCCGCGTGCCGCCTTGAAATTAATATAAATAAATAGTATGCATTATAACAAATTATATAATATATATTTTAATATAGCAGCACCCGTAGGAGGGTGTGAAAAAAATTCATAAAGAAAGTGTGACCCGTCCTTCATTTTTATGTAATCTTAGATATCTCCTATATAAGTCCGCGTGCCGCCATGAAATTATTATAAATAAATAGTATATATTATAACAACTTATTTAATATACATTTCAATATGGCGCCACCCGTAGAGGGGTGTGAAAAAAATTCATAAAGATTTTATGACTCGCCTTGCATTTTTGTATAATCTTAGATATCTCCTATATAAGTTCGCGTGCCGCCATGAACTTATTATAAATAAATAATATATATTATAACAACTTATTTAATATACATTTCAATATGGCGCCACCCGTAGAGGGGTGTGAAAAAAAATCATAAAGATTTTATGACTCGCCTTGCATTTTCGTATATTCTTAGATATCTCCTATATAAGTTCGCGTGCCGCCATAAACTTATTATAAATAAATAATATATATTATAACAACTTATTTAATATACATTTCAATATGGCGCCACCCGTAGAGGGGTGTGAAAAAAAATCATAAAGATTTTATGACTCGCCTTGCATTTTCGTATATTCTTAGATATCTCCTATATAAGTTCGCGTGCCGCCATAAACTTATTATAAATAAATAATATATATTATAACAACTTATTTAATATACATTTCAATATGGTGCAACCCGTAGAGGGGTGTGAAAAAAAATCATAAAGATTTTACGAGTCGACTTATATTTTTCGTATATTCTTAAATATCTCCTATATACGTTCGCGTGCCGCCATGAACTTATTATAAATAAATAATATATATTATAACAACTTATTTAATATACATTTCAATATGGCGCCACCCGTAGAGGGGTGTGAAAAAAAAATCATAAAGATTTTATGACTCGCCTTGCATTTTCGTATATTCTTAGATATCTCCTATATAAGTTCGCGTGCCGCCATAAACTTATTATAAATAAATAATATATATTATAACAACTTATTTAATATACATTTCAATATGGCACCACCCGTAGAGGGGTGTGAAAAAAAATCATAAAGATTTTATGACTCGCCTTGCATTTTCGTATATTCTTAGATATCTCCTATATAAGTTTGCGTGCCACCATAAACTTATTATAAATAAATAATATATATTATAACAACTTATTTAATATACATTTCAATATGGTGCCACCCGTAGAGGGGTGTGAAAAAAAATCATAAAGATTTTACGAGTCGACTTATATTTTTCGTATATTCTTAAATATCTCCTATATACGTTCGCGTGCCGCCATGAACTTATTATAAATAAATAATATATATTACAACAACTTATTCAATATACATTTCAATATGGCGCCACCCGTAGAGGGGTGTGAAAAAAATCATAAAGATCCGTCCTAGGAAAGGAAAGTACAAATAAAATTATAATAACCATTTCTCTTCGTAACATAATCAACAAATGTATTTATTCCCTAAATATCTTGAGAGTGCCGCATCGAAATTATTATAAATAAATAGTATGTATTATAACAAATATACTCATATATATTTTGTAATAGAACCACCCGTAGGGAATTTGTAAAAAAATAATAAAGTTTACGTTATCTATCCTATGTGCATATTTTTTTAGATATCTCCTATATAATGCCGCGTGCCGCCTTGAAATTAATATAAATAAATAGTATGCATTATAACAAATTATATAATATATATTTTAATATAGCAGCACCCGTAGGAGGGTGTGAAAAAAATTCATAAAGAAAGTGTGACCCGTCCTTCATTTTTATGTAATCTTAGATATCTCCTATATAAGTCCGCGTGCCGCCATGAAATTATTATAAATAAATAGTATATATTATAACAACTTATTTAATATACATTTCAATATGGCGCCACCCGTAGAGGGGTGTGAAAAAAATTCATAAAGATTTTATGACTCGCCTTGCATTTTTGTATAATCTTAGATATCTCCTATATAAGTTCGCGTGCCGCCATGAACTTATTATAAATAAATAATATATATTATAACAACTTATTTAATATACATTTCAATATGGCGCCACCCGTAGAGGGGTGTGAAAAAAAATCATAAAGATTTTATGACTCGCCTTGCATTTTCGTATATTCTTAGATATCTCCTATATAAGTTCGCGTGCCGCCATAAACTTATTATAAATAAATAATATATATTATAACAACTTATTTAATATACATTTCAATATGGCGCCACCCGTAGAGGGGTGTGAAAAAAAATCATAAAGATTTTATGACTCGCCTTGCATTTTCGTATATTCTTAGATATCTCCTATATACGTTCGCGTGCCGCCATGAACTTATTATAAATAAATAATATATATTATAACAACTTATTTAATATACATTTCAATATGGCGCCACCCGTAGAGGGGTGTGAAAAAAAAATCATAAAGATTTTATGACTCGCCTTGCATTTTCGTATATTCTTAGATATCTCCTATATAAGTTCGCGTGCCGCCATAAACTTATTATAAATAAATAATATATATTATAACAACTTATTTAATATACATTTCAATATGGCGCCACCCGTAGAGGGGTGTGAAAAAAAAATCATAAAGATTTTATGACTCGCCTTGCATTTTCGTATATTCTTAGATATCTCCTATATAAGTTCGCGTGCCGCCATAAACTTATTATAAATAAATAATATATATTATAACAACTTATTTAATATACATTTCAATATGGCACCACCCGTAGAGGGGTGTGAAAAAAAATCATAAAGATTTTATGACTCGCCTTGCATTTTCGTATATTCTTAGATATCTCCTATATAAGTTTGCGTGCCACCATAAACTTATTATAAATAAATAATATATATTATAACAACTTATTTAATATACATTTCAATATGGCGCCACCCGTAGAGGGGTGTGAAAAAAAAATCATAAAGATTTTATGACTCGCCTTGCATTTTCGTATATTCTTAGATATCTCCTATATAAGTTCGCGTGCCGCCATAAACTTATTATAAATAAATAATATATATTATAACAACTTATTTAATATACATTTCAATATGGCACCACCCGTAGAGGGGTGTGAAAAAAAATCATAAAGATTTTATGACTCGCCTTGCATTTTCGTATATTCTTAGATATCTCCTATATAAGTTTGCGTGCCACCATAAACTTATTATAAATAAATAATATATATTATAACAACTTATTTAATATACATTTCAATATGGTGCCACCCGTAGAGGGGTGTGAAAAAAAATCATAAAGATTTTACGAGTCGACTTATATTTTTCGTATATTCTTAAATATCTCCTATATACGTTCGCGTGCCGCCATGAACTTATTATAAATAAATAATATATATTACAACAACTTATTCAATATACATTTCAATATGGCGCCACCCGTAGAGGGGTGTGAAAAAAAATCATAAAGATTTTATGACTCGCCTTGCATTTTCGTATATTCTTAGATATCTCCTATATAAGTTCGCGTGCCGCCATAAACTTATTATAAATAAATAATATATATTATAACAACTTATTCAATATACATTTCAATATGGCGCCACCCGTAGAGGGGTGTGAAAAAAATCATAAAGATTTTATGACGTCTTGCATTTTCGTATATTCTTAGATATCTCCTATATAAGTTCGCGTGCCGCCATAAACTTATTATAAATAAGTAATATATATTATAACAACTTATTTAATATACATTTCAATATGGCGCCACCCGTAGAGGGGTGTGAAAAAAATCATAAAGATCCGTCCTAGGAAAGGAAAGTACAAATAAAATTATAATAACCATTTCTCTTCGTAACATTACATGAAGTTAGCATGTATAGATGAATAAATAATAATTAGAGAAAAAAGAATAATTAATTATAAGATCTAACAAAACAAATTCCCCAGGAGCTAAATTTACCGAGTGTAAGTTTGGCTTTCAAAACGCGGCAATTTCAACAAATTTAAATTTGTGTAGTATATCCCATGTACCTAGATATATTTTTCATATATCTCCTATATGAAATATGAATCTGTTTCGCTTACGAATTATTATAAATAAAAAGAATAACAGTTATAATAAATTACTCCTTATTTTTTGTTGCAGTGTCACGCTACGGGGAGGTACAAAAAAATTAATAACTTGCTTTCATATCAATTCATTATAAACAACAACAAAATATTTAGAAAAGATTTAGACTGAGCTTGACTTATTGCATATTTATGACGAATTAACATTATGATTAATTTTCTGTTTGAATATTATTAGAAAATAAGGATCTCATAATTTATGGAAAGGAAATGAAGTAAGAAATATAATAACAAAAATCAACATAATCTAAAGGATATTTTTATTATAATATAAATATTTATATAAAAAACTTTTGTCGATATGAATCTTTTGATATGAAATTTTTCTCCTATATGGCCGTGTCGTACATTTGGTTCTCAAGTGATGGAAATACGTTTTTCATTAAAAACTCTGTGAAAGTGCAATTAATGTGTTTATATATATATATATATATATATATATATTCAGTGTGTTAATTAAAACCTGGCCATAGGCGTTTAATATGGGAAATCAGTTTTTCCTTGCGCAAAAGTTCCCAAATTATTTTAGACAAAAATACTTCAAATAAATGTTGTAGAGAATTAAACTCTGTCCCGGAGTTACTAATAAGATTTTATTTTTGACATTTAATAACCGAGAAAATCAATTTTAAAGTTTTTTGAAGATTCCATACTTTCAAAGAAATATGTTATTCAACGAAAATCACAAAACACAACTTTTTTTGACACTTCAGGTGGCATACATTTGTTCGTAATTTTGTTTGAATTCCATGGCTACCGCTATAACTCAGCTATCTCCAGAAAAAAATAAAATTGATTTTCTCGGTTATGGAATGTCAAAAATGAAATCCTATTACTAATTCGGGTGCAGAATTTAATTCTCTACAACATTTATTTGAAGTATTTTTGTCTAAAATAATTTGGGAACTTTTGCGCAAGGAAATACTGATTTCTCATGTTAAACGCCTATGGCCAGGTTTTTAATTAACACACTGTATATATTTTCTATTTGTAGCCTTCCGTTTGTCATTGTCACCATTCTTCTTAATTTTTTATTTATTTTTTTCACTGTAGCCCATATTTTGACAACTCCTTCCGAAGGAACAACAAAACTATCTACGAATTAAAACATGTACATTGAAAAATAACAAAATAATTTTAGAAATAACAATATGTACTCGCTTTTGTTTGGCAATATAGCTTCAGTTGTATCTCAGGATGTTATACATTTAATGGAACTATTTGCGCAATATACCCACTAATGTATGTGACTATATTTTTCGAATATTCGGACAAGGATAATTACAATGAAATTTCGTAACTGTTTTCTTCGAGTAAATCTAAATTTAATACCATATTTCTTAATAATTTTTATATCGTTTATGTCTATGGTTGGCATAATCTTCGATTTAATCGTATATTTGAAAGAGAAAAGTACGTCCGCATATTCTTATTGGATATTAGCTTGACTGCTATCACAAATTGCATTATGCAGAAATTTATTTTTTTGTAACTATTGTAAAACATCAACGCCGGTAAATTATTATTCCACCCAGTTCGTCCTCTGCAATAACAATATATTGTTAATAATTCAAAAAAAATAAATAATGGAAACTAGTTTAATACTTTCTGGCATAAAAAAAACATCTCCATTAATATTTCATTTGCAGCATATTCAAATAACATTAAGATACAATAGAAAAATTCAGTAACAATAATTATTGATATATTTCTTCCGTCACGTCGTCTTATTTTTAGCGAATATTTCAATCGAAGATGATATTAAAATCTTGAAGGCCTTCATAAATTCTATTTCTTCCATTAAAACGTTTCGTTTTCGACTGAATAATGTTTCAGCAGACTGACTGTAAATTAAATAGATAATTAACTAATTTATTTTAAATGTGAAAATAATTTACCTGTAATCTGCTATATCTACTGCTGTTTATGAAATTGAATCTGTAGAATCGATTGAAGAGACATTATCAACCGTTGTAGGTATGATTGTTCAACTTCGTTTAGCGAAAATCTAATTATCTTTTTTTTTTTGATCTACATGGTTTTGTTGATGCTGCACATTCATCTTTATATTTAGCCATTGTTAAGTATAAAATAGGTTTTGTGAATCAGTACTTTATTCACATATTTTATGATTTTTCTGGTAGGAGCAGATAACTGACAATAGGAACTTTCCAATAACAGCATTCAATTTCAGTCTTTCTTAATATTTGTAAATATTCTGTAAAAAAATAATACATACAAAATATACATACACATGCCTCCCTACATTTACCTATTAAAACACCGAGTAAACTCGCTCAAAATGTAAAAAAGTGTAAATTAAAACGATTTCAAATCATACCGCAACAAACCAAACAATCAAAGTATAATGACATATGCAAACTTTATAAAGTTAATGTTACTATGCATGTCAATTACTATTTATTATTAATTTTAAAACGTTGATTGATTCTTATAGAAAATAACTACACTTATTGTTTATGATTATAAATAATATTATACTACTTCCAGATTGCAAATTAATTAGAATTTATATTTTCAATTTTCTTAATAGTTATTTTATTTTCCTAATACGGTACGACTGCTATGCGCGCGCAATTACCGTTCAGATGTAAAAATGGCGGTATTTAAATTATCACAACGCTAGATATAATATACGAGGTGTGTTCAAAAACTATCGCGAATTTTGAATTTTCGCGGGTTACGTATATTCGAATTTCGATCTTTTTGTGGCTTTATGTTGGTACTCATGTCTCTCACTTATGTCGACAAGCTCGGCCATTTTGAATGTTCACTTACTTGTTGACAGCTGCTTTGCTTGCACGTGTTTTGGATCGTCTTCGATTTTTACCTAATGTGCTTATTCGTTAAAAACTGACTATGAATTTTTTGACAAAGACAATATCTTTCTTATCTAAAGGCGACGGAACGTAGAAAAAAATAATTCATTTAAAATTTGTCATTGTCATAAAATGTTTTTATCAAAGAAGTTATTTCATTTCTACTCGTAGTCGACATAAGTGAGAGACATGAGTACCAACATAAAGCCACAAAAAGATCGAAATTCGAATATACGTAACCCGCGAAAATTCAAAATTCGCGATAGTTTTTGAACACACCTCGTATACCATGATACAAACGATACTATTATAACTCAAATAAACACAATTTTTGGGCTTAAAATAATTTGATTAATTTGAGAATTAAATAGGTAATTAAACAAAATAAATCCTTTAATATAAATTTTACAATAAATACAAATAATAAATAAATACAAAAATGCAAGAAGTAAACTTATTTCCATAAGTTCATAACTATTTACTTAATAATACATAGATAAGTACATATTACAAAATGCAACATATCAGTGTTAAGATATAGTATAATCTACATATATAATAGAAATAATAGAGGGTTAATAGGGTCATATTATATTATGAATCCCAATGTCGAATCTATCGATATTTTGAGAAAAAGGGACATCATGGTTTCCATTTGTAAAACATTACATTATCAAATGCATAAAAATGAATCAGTTTAGTTTTTAAATTATACGTTTTTTTTTTCTTTATGAATAACGTGTAAGTTAAGTAAGCTTGCTCGCCACGACAAGGCACTGATTCCAGGAGCAAGAACATGCAGTACAACATATTTTTAACTACAAGTACATAGCTGATTTTCGGTAGCGAAATACCGCGTCCAGACTACGAGTCTCGTAGTTTTAAATATGTATCTACGAAAACATGTTAAACTAAAATATAATCTAATTAGATTCTAATATAATATATCATCCACTACCACCTGCAGCCGATTTTCGGTAGCGAAATACCGCATCCGATCACAAATATGATAGTTTCAAATAATGCACATGCACTACAACATATTTTTAACTACTAGTACATAGCTGATTTTCGGTAGCGAAATACCGCATCCAGACTACGAGTCTCGTAGTTTTAAATGTCTCTTCAATCGATTCTACAGATTCAATTTCATAAACAGCAGTAGATATAGCAGATTACAGGTAAATTATTTTCACATTTAAAATAAATTAGTTAATTATCTATTTAATTTACAGTCAGTCTGCTGAAACATTATTCAGTCGAAAACGAAACGTTTTAATGGAAGAAATAGAATTTATGAAGGCCTTCAAGATTTTAATATCATCTTCGATTGAAATATTCGCTAAAAATAAGACGACGTGACGGAAGAAATATATCAATAATTATTGTTACTGAATTTTTCTATTGTATCTTAATGTTATTTGAATATGCTGCAAATGAAATATTAATGGAGTTGTTTTTTTATGCCAGAAAGTATTAAACTAGTTTCCATTATTTATTTTTTTTGAATTATTAACAATATATTGTTATTGCAGAGGACGAACTGGGTGGAATAATAATTTACCGGCGTTGATGTTTTACAATAGTTACAAAAAAATAAATTTCTGCATAATGCAATTTGTGATAGCAGTCAAGCTAATATCCAATAAGAATATGCGGACGTACTTTTCTCTTTCAAATATACGATTAAATCGAAGATTATGCCAACCATAGACATAAACGATATAAAAATTATTAAGAAATATGGTATTAAATTTAGATTTACTCGAAGAAAACAGTTACGAAATTTCATTGTAATTATCCTTGTCCGAATATTCGAAAAATATAGTCACATACATTAGTGGGTATATTGCGCAAATAGTTCCATTAAATGTATAACATCCTGAGATACAACTGAAGCTATATTGCCAAACAAAAGCGAGTACATATTGTTATTTCTAAAATTATTTTGTTATTTTTCAATGTACATGTTTTAATTCGTAGATAGTTTTGTTGTTCCTTCGGAAGGAGTTGTCAAAATATGGGCTACAGTGAAAAAAATAAATAAAAAATTAAGAAGAATGGTGACAATGACAAACGGAAGGCTACAAATAGAAAATATATACAGTGTGTTAATTAAAAACCTGGCCATAGGCGTTTAACATGAGAAATCAGTATTTCCTTGCGCAAAAGTTCCCAAATTATTTTAGACAAAAATACTTCAAATAAATGTTGTAGAGAATTAAATTCTGCACCCGAATTAGTAATAGGATTTCATTTTTGACATTCCATAACCGAGAAAATCAATTTTATTTTTTTCTGGAGATAGCTGAGTTATAGCGGTAGCCATGGAATTCAAACAAAATTACGAACAAATGTATGCCACCTGAAGTGTCAAAAAAAGTTGTGTTTTGTGATTTTCGTTGAATAACATATTTCTTTGAAAGTATGGAATCTTCAAAAAACTTTAAAATTGATTTTCTCGGTTATTAAATGTCAAAAATAAAATCTTATTAGTAACTCCGGGACAGAGTTTAATTCTCTACAACATTTATTTGAAGTATTTTTGTCTAAAATAATTTGGGAACTTTTGCGCAAGGAAAAACTGATTTCCCATATTAAACGCCTATGGCCAGGTTTTAATTAACACACTGAATATATATATATATAAACACATTAATTGCACTTTCACAGAGTTTTTAATGAAAAACGTATTTCCATCACTTGAGAACCAAATGTACGACACGGCCATATAGGAGAAAAATTTCATATCAAAAGATTCATATCGACAAAAGTTTTTTATATAAATATTTATATTATAATAAAAATATCCTTTAGATTATGTTGATTTTTGTTATTATATTTCTTACTTCATTTCCTTTCCATAAATTATGAGATCCTTATTTTCTAATAATATTCAAACAGAAAATTAATCATAATGTTAATTCATCATAAATATGCAATAAGTCAAGCTCAGTCTAAATCTTTTCTAAATATTTTGTTGTTGTTTATAATGAATTGATATGAAAGCAAGTTATTAATTTTTTTGTACCTCCCCGTAGCGTGACACTGCAACAAAAAATAAGGAGTAATTTATTATAACTGTTATTCTTTTTATTTATAATAATTCGTAAGCGAAACAGATTCATATTTCATATAGGAGATATATGAAAAATATATCTAGGTACATGGGATATACTACACAAATTTAAATTTGTTGAAATTGCCGCGTTTTGAAAGCCAAACTTACACTCGGTAAATTTAGCTCCTGGGGAATTTGTTTTGTTAGATCTTATAATTAATTATTCTTTTTTCTCTAATTATTATTTATTCATCTATACATGCTAACTTCATGTAATGTTACGAAGAGAAATGGTTATTATAATTTTATTTGTACTTTCCTTTCCTAGGACGGATCTTTATGATTTTTTTCACACCCCTCTACGGGTGGCGCCATATTGAAATGTATATTAAATAAGTTGTTATAATATATATTACTTATTTATAATAAGTTTATGGCGGCACGCGAACTTATATAGGAGATATCTAAGAATATACGAAAATGCAAGACGTCATAAAATCTTTATGATTTTTTTTCACACCCCTCTACGGGTGGCGCCATATTGAAATGTATATTGAATAAGTTGTTATAATATATATTATTTATTTATAATAAGTGTATGGCGGCACGCGAACTTATATAGGAGATATCTAAGAATATACGAAAATGCAAGGCGAGTCATAAAATCTTTATGATTTTTTTTCACACCCCTCTACGGGTGGCGCCATATTGAAATGTATATTGAATAAGTTGTTGTAATATATATTATTCATTTATAATAAGTTCATGGCGGCACGCGAACGTATATAGGAGATATTTAAGAATATACGAAAAATATAAGTCGACTCGTAAAATCTTTATGATTTTTTTTCACACCCCTCTACGGGTGGCACCATATTGAAATGTATATTAAATAAGTTGTTATAATATATATTATTTATTTATAATAAGTTTATGGCGGCACGCAAACTTATATAGGAGATATCTAAGAATATACGAAAATGCAAGGCGAGTCATAAAATCTTTATGATTTTTTTTCACACCCCTCTACGGGTGGCGCCATATTGAAATGTATATTAAATAAGTTGTTATAATATATATTATTTATTTATAATAAGTTTATGGCGGCACGCGAACTTATATAGGAGATATCTAAGAATATACGAAAATGCAAGGCGAGTCATAAAATCTTTATGATATTTTTTCACACCCCTCTACGGGTGGCGCCATATTGAAATGTATATTAAATAAGTTGTTATAATATATATTATTTATTTATAATAAGTTCATGGCGGCACGCGAACGTATATAGGAGATATTTAAGAATTTACGAAAAATATAAGTCGACTCGTAAAATCTTTATGATTTTTTTTCACACCCCTCTACGGGTGGCACCATATTGAAATGTATATTAAATAAGTTGTTATAATATATATTATTTATTTATAATAAGTTTATGGCGGCACGCGAACTTATATAGGAGATATCTAAGAATATACGAAAATGCAAGGCGAGTCATAAAATCTTTATGATTTTTTTTCACACCCCTCTACGGGTGGCGCCATATTGAAATGTATATTAAATAAGTTGTTATAATATATATTATTTATTTATAATAAGTTCATGGCGGCACGCGAACTTATACAGGGTGTCCCTTAACTTGGTGCACAAACTTTAAGGGCATATAATACTGATCAAAATGAGTAAAAAAAGCTTAGTCAAAATGTGTCCGATCTTTAATAGTTTCCCAGATATAACGCAGTGAAAAATGAGTTTTTACGAGATTTACCTTTGCTATCTCAAAAACTATAAGAATTACGATTTTGATTAATTGAGACTTTTTGTTTACCTTTGAGAGGTAATCTTAGATGGCCTTTTGTTATTTTATAAAAATCAAAAGTGAAATGTTGTGGCGACCTTGGTCAATATTTAATTTTCATATAACTACGTAACTATAAGAAATTGAGAAAAATGTTTCATATAAAATTTTATTGTTTTTTATAGTCTTTTTACTGACATAGACAAAATTTTATTCGATCGTTATCTTTGTCAGTTTTTCTTAGATTTTTCGCTTTTCTCGGAAACAGTTGAAGATCATTCCTATGTTGATGAAGCTTTTTTATTCATTTTGGGCAGTACTATATACCCTTAAAGTTTTTGCTCGAAGTTAAGGGACACCCTGTATAGGAGATATCTAAGATTATACAAAAATGCAAGGCGAGTCATAAAATCTTTATGAATTTTTTTCACACCCCTCTACGGGTGGCGCCATATTGAAATGTATATTAAATAAGTTGTTATAATATATACTATTTATTTATAATAATTTCATGGCGGCACGCGGACTTATATAGGAGATATCTAAGATTATACGAAATTATAAGTCGAGTCGCACAATCTTTATGATTTTTTTTGCACCCTCCTACGGGTGGTGCCACATTAAAATATATATTGATTAATTTGCTATAATATATATTATTTATTTATAGTAATTTAAAGGCGGCACGCGAACTTATATAGGAGATATCTAAGATTACATAAAAATGAAGGACGGGTCACACTTTCTTTATGAATTTTTTTCACACCCTCCTACGGGTGCTGCTATATTAAAATATATATTATATAATTTGTTATAATGCATACTATTTATTTATATTAATTTCAAGGCGGCACGCGGCATTATATAGGAGATATCTAAAAAAATATGCACATAGGATAGATAACGTAAACTTTATTATTTTTTTACAAATTCCCTACTGGTGGTTCTATTACAAAATATATATGAGTATATTTGTTATAATACATACTATTTATTTATAATAATTTCGATGCGGCACTCTCAAGATATTTAGGGAATAAATACATTTGTTGATTATATACTGTCATAACCTATAAAGTTTATGTGGTTAGTATCATCAAAATTAATAAATTACCTGCTTCTGATAATTTTATATGTATTATTTTTATTTATTCTTTCGTTTAATATATACTTTATTGTCATTTATTCCTTAATTTCTATAATAATTAGCACTGGTATATCTATTAGGTCATGGTAATGCAATGTATAATGTTTGTTCACAATAGGTTGTATTACAGAAGTGGCCGCTAGAATTGGCCGCTAGAATCACTCTGGTATATAAATTTGTTTTTTTTTATTTCCCGAAAACTACATAACAATGACATTCCTCTTTTTTGCAGCGTGATCTTCATATAATGATCCTTATTTTCCTCAATTCGGCTTCAAAAATTAGAAGAATTTGGAAATTAATTGATATCTAGGCTGTTCCTTTACATATGTTTTAGCTTCTTTCTACGTCATAAGATAGTTTTGTTAAGTCAGATTTAAACCATGTTTTTGGTAGACTTGGTTTTATGTGTACGATTATTTTTTATTATTCTTTATGACGTTGTGGCATGGAGAATTCGTGTATTGTAAATGAATGTCTTGATTTAATTTCTATTGCACATGGATTTCCTTAATAATCGTGTTTAGATATTTGAAATAGACCTTTTCAATTTAAAGAGATCTGCGCGTAGTAAGCCAACAACTGACGGGAGTCATGGTTATGCACTTGTGATAAGATTCATGGCGCGTGTGTGTGTGTTTTTTTATAATAGATTTAAACTATGCGGAAAGTCTCAGACAACTTTAAGAAACTTGTCGAAAGTCGTTACAAAGCGAGATTTTGTTTCACAGCCCAGCTGACTGTTGCAGACGCCATTTTACTTACTATTGGCATACAAGAGACAGCTGAAAAGGATTATTGTTTTCTATCAGTAGCATTCTACACTTAAACCGTTATGTCTATGTATAAATATTGTCATTGTATAATGTAAAATAAGATTAATTATAAGTTACGCAAAGATGAATGTGTTTTATTTGCCTCCTGCTTTAAATACAATAAAAAATAAAAACAATACATCCTTCTCAAACACTATTCCCATTGATATCAGCTTCTTGCAACAAATATATGTGTTTATAAACTTTATTGTATATACAGATTAGTAGGTTTATATTATTTACTGCTACACCATTCCCATGTATTTATAATATAAATAATTGCTATTTACAGATTGTTATACATGTGCAAATAAAAGATTATAAGTGATTCAAATACTTGATTTATTTTTTGATGCTGTAATACAAGAAAACTAATAAATGTTTGTTAACTTTCACAATTTATTTCGTTGCGACATCTATCAGTGCTCACTATAACTATTAACCTATTCCAATTTAATAATTTTATTTTGTTACAATTTGTAGGACGGAGTGTACTTTTTAAATATGTAAGCGCGCGAAGTTGATACGCGCCAACTTCATGGGCTAGATTTGTACGTTATGACCACGGTAGAAGATACATACAGGTATTGTAACCCAGCCGATTGCAAGCGGCGATGAGCGTCGCCCGTCCGTAGACAATTGTGCGAGAGAGAAGGATAGTGAAAGACAGAAGAAGGTGTCTATGCATTCCGTTCGCTTACTGTTGCTATCGAGTTTTCCTATATTATTTTCACGATTTCAAGTTCTTGTTTATTATTGGTGTTAACAGTAGCATATATAATAAACTAATAAAAATGGGTAAGAGGTACCCAATTGTAAATACCACGAAAAGATAAAATATTAACATCGAAAGACTATATTTGTGAAAAGCATTTTCAACCTTAGTATATTATTAAGGAAGTAACAACTGAAACGTATTCAGTAAGCATAATTCATATACGTATTTTCAAAATCTGTCTTAAATATTTATACAATTTTTTAAGTATTCACTAGCATACCCAAGGTTATCGCAGGATATTCCCGAATTGCCCAAAATATTTGTCAAAAGACATAAAACAGCAGCGTTCACTATATCGACATGCTTTAATTGACAAAAAAGAGAAATAATTGAACCAGAAACAAGTTAGTTTAATTTAAATTTAAAGTAACATTATTTTATTGTCCAAAAATTTCATTGGCTTGTGATGTAGTAAATAATAATATGGATCTAGAGACAATTGTAGATCAACTTGCTTCTGTACCTAATTTACTTGATTTACAGATAAAATAATTTCTATTTCTGAAATGACTGCTTTAAAATTTGGTGAAACAGTTATAAAAAGAAAAATTGTATTAACTCCAAATACGATGAACATTTATATATTTGATCACTTAATAATTTATGGTAAAACTGAAAACCCCTCTAACATAGAAGAAATACAAGATATTGTAAATAAATTACATAATACCGCCGTTTTCTACGGTGGAATTGATATAGCTGAAAGTCCTACAAATTTCAGTCCAATTAAATGTCAGAGATCACTGCCTATAAGTGTGGAGACACGTTAGTTGTCCATATTTTTTGGAAGATTGTATTTCTGAAAGTAGCAACAATAAATCTAATTGTACATTTTGTAAGAAATCTAAAAAAGCAACCGCAAATTTCAAAAACAAACTTAAAATAAATACAGTTTCTAAGAATCGGTTAGTGCGCAGACGATTAGACAGTATGAGACAAGTGCAGAAAAGGCTAAAAATTAAGAATAAAATAATTGATGAACTAAAAGCTGCACGACAAAAAATCAAACAGTTAAATGATTAAGACATATTAAATAAAATTGATCAACTTGAAAATATGTCTACAGCATAAAAATTATTATTAAAATAATATAATATATAATAATATATATAATTATATAAGTATTAATGAATTATTTTTATTCAGTTAACGCGGTAGCGCACGGCATGATAGACACCTTTTTCTGTCTCTCTCGCACACAACTGCCTGCGTTCTGGCGATACACTTGACCGCTACGTCGGAATACTTCTCTTTATTATGTACTGTGGTTATGACACAGTGCTGGGCAGGAAATGTACAGAGCGATCTATGTACATTATGACGATGCATAAGGCAAGAAATGTACACTTTGACGCGCGCCAACTTCATGGGCTAGATTTGTACGTTATGACACAGTGCTTAGCAGGAAATGTACAGGGCGATTTGTGTACATTATAACGGAGCGTGTGTTCCCGAGGTAAGTATGGGACATGAGACGAAGAAATGGAAAAGGTCGTCTTCCTCCATCTTGTTGCAAATCGAACATATTGTTGATGCGCTGAATTTCACTACACTACCGTTAAAAAATAGCACTGTTGAGTTCGCGACTCTAGTTGCCTTATTATAGATATACCTAATAAATATACCAGTGGTAATTATTATAGAAATTAAGGAATAAATGACAATAAAGTATACATTAGAAGAAAGAATAAATAAAAATAATACATATAAAATTATCAGACGCAGGTAATTTATTAATTTTGATGATACTAACCACATAAACTTTATAGGTTATGACAGTATATAATATACAAATGTATTTATTCTTTAAATATCTTGAGAGTGCCGCATCGAAATTGTTATAAATAAATAGTATGTATTATAACAAATATACTCATATATATTTTGCAAGAGAACCATCCGTAGGGAATTTGTAAAAAAATAATAAAGTTTACGTTATCTATCCTATGTGCATATTTTTTTAGATATCTCCTATATAAGTTCGCGTGCCACCATGAAATTATTATAAATAAGTAGTATGTATTATAACAACTTATCTAATATACATTTCAATATGACACCACCCGTAGGAGGGTGTGAAAATAAATCATAAAGATTTTGCGACCCGCCTTGCATTTTTGTATAATCTTAGATATCTCCTATATAAGTCCGCGTGCCGCCATGAAATTATTATAAATAAATAATATATATTATAACAACTTATTTAATATACATTCCAATATGACACCACTCGTAGAGGGGTGTGAAAAAAAAAATTGCGACCGGCCTTGCATTTTTGTATAATCTTAGATATCTCCTATATAAGACCGCGTGCCGCCAAGAAATTATTATAAATAAATAGTATATATTATAACAACTTATCTAATATACATTTCAATATGGCACCACCCGTAGAGGGATGTGAAAAAAAATCATAATGATTTTGCGACTTGACTTATTTTTCGTATAAACTTAGATATCTCCTATATAAGTTCGCGTGCCGCCATGAAATTATTATAAATAAACAGTATATATTAAAACAACTTATTTAATATACATTTCAATATGGCACCAGCCGTAGGAGGGTGTGAAAAAAAATCATAATGATTTTGCGACTTGACTTATATTTTCGTATAATCTTAGATATCTCCTATATAAGTTCGCGTGCCGCCATGAAATTATTATAAATAAACAGTACATATTATAACAATTTATTTAATATACATTTCAATATGGCACCACCCGTAGGAGGGTGTGAAAAAAAATCATAAAGATTTTGCGACTCGACTTATATTTTCGTATAATCATAGATATCTCTTATATAAGTTCGCATGCCGCCATGAAATTATTATAAATAAATAGTATATATTATAGCAACTTATCTAATATACATTTCAATATGGCACCACCCGTAGAGGGATGTGAAAAAAAATCATAATGATTTTGCGACTTGACTTATATTTTCGTATAATCTTAGATATCTCCTATATAAGTTCGCGTGCCGCCATGAAATTATTATAAATAAACAGTATATATTATCACAACTTATCTATTATATATTTCAATATGGCACCCCCGTAGAGGGGTGTGAAAAAAAATTATAAAAAATTTTGCGACCCGCCTTGCATTTCTGTATAATCTTAGATATCTCCTATATAAGTCCGCGTGCCGCCATGAAATTATTATAAATAAATAGTACATATTATATCAACTTATATAATATACATTTCAATATGGCACCACCCGTAGAGGGATGTGAAAAAAAATCATAATGATTTTGCGACTTGACTTATATTTTCGTATAATCTTAGATATCTCCTATATAAGTTCGCGTGCCGCCATGAAATTATTATAAATAAACAGTATATATTATCACAACTTATCTAATATACATTTCAATATGGCACCCCCGTAGAGGGGTGTGAAAAAAAATCATAAAGATTTTGCGACTCGACTTATATTTTCGTATAATCTTAGATATCTCCTATATAAGTTCGCGTGCCGCCATAATTTTTTTATAAATAAATAGTACATATTATGTCAACTTATCATTTCAATATGGCACCACCCGTAGAGTGGTGTGAAAAAAATCATAAAGATCCGTCCTAGGAAAGGAAATTACAAATATAATTATAATAACCATTTCTCTTCGTAACATTAAATGAAGTTAGCATATATAGATTAATAAATAATAATTAGAGAATAAAGAATAATTAATTATAAGATCTAACAAAACAAATTTCCCAGGAGCTTAATTTACCGAGTGTAAGTTTGGCTTGCAAAACGCGGTAATTTCAACAAATTTAAATTTGTGTAGTATATCCGATGTACATACATATATTTGTCGTATATCTCCTATATGAAATATGAATCTGTTTCGCTTACGAATTATTATAAATAAAAAGAATAACATTTATAATAAATTACTCCTTATTTTTTGTTGCAGTGCCATGCTACGAAGAAGTACAAAAAAATTAATAACTTACTTTCATATCAATTCATTATAAACAACAACAAAATATCTAGAAAAGATTTAAACTGAGCTTGACTTATTACATATTTATGACGAATGAACATTGTTTAAATGATATGTTTATGATTAATTTTCTCTGTTTGAATATTCTTAATATTATTAGAAAATGAGTAAAAAGGGATATAAAATTTTGGGAGTCAATATTATTAATATTAATATTTTTGTACGCTGGACAAATATTTTTAGATCTATATGGTGCATAGATGGGACATTCGCAAAGAAAGTGAAAAAGATCTTCCATTTTATGTAGGTTACATATCGTACATTCGGAATCAGCACTGAGAGTGTATTTAATATTATTGTGAATGATAATTATTATTCTTTTACTTGACAGTCTCATCTGGCTTTATGTATTGGTATATTATTCAAGTAAAGTTCTGGAGCATAAGTATTTTTTATAAATTTATAATGATCATTATACGATGAATTTAAAATAGAATTGAGATCTGATTCTTGCAGGCTATGCATTGTATGTATCTAATACTTCTTTAATTTTTTCTTGAGTTAAATTTTGTTGCTATAATAATTCTTCTACTCCTATACTTTTTAGTATTGTTTTTACCTGGGATACCCAGTTAAATTCTAGTTTGTTAAATTCATAAGAATCTAAATTTATAAGTCTATTTAAGATTATTTTAGGTAATCTATAATTATGCATTTTTAAAATTTTACTCCAATAGTTAAGAGCTCTTTTAAGTGTAGCAATTTGTATATGCACTATTCCCGTCTCAGCACGTATTATATACCCAGGTGTACTTCGAGGACACTGGAGTATTCTTTTTATAAATGATGTATCTAGCTTTTTTATATTATCCATATAACGCAAAGCCCAAATTTCAGAACCATACAATCCTGTAGCTGCAACTATGGCTGTGTACAATTTATCTTTTTCGGCCCATGAGTCTGATTTACCTTTAACTAAGATATTATTTACTGTGTTAGTTGCCGCACTGGATTTTTTTATTGCTTGATTCGTGGCTGCCATGCTGCCAAAATTTTTCCAGAACTTGAAAATGTAATCCCCAAATATGTTTATTGCTGTACTACTTCGATATTGTCATTTTTGTATTTAAATATTTTCAAACTATTATTACGCCCTTTGTAAAATTTAACAATTTTTGTTTTTTGATTTTTACTCATTTATCAAAAGATATCATCAACAAAATTTATTATTTTACTATAAATTCTTTAAAAATAAGGCTCCATTCTAAATGAATAAATTGAGCAAACATTCAAACAAATTTGAATTTAAGAGTTAAGATTTAAGATTTTTTTGTTTTGTTTTTTCTATTCTTTTATAAATAATTTTGCTCTCTCTTTAGGTTTGATTCTGCCATCTAATTGTTTAGAAACTTTCTTACATTATATTTTTGATTGATTAGGTACATAGATTGTAGCCTGCCAGGGTGATCATAGATTTATACACACACTGCGTGTCCAGGTAATCGTTGTTTTTTCAAATAATGTAATGCCAACTTTTGTTCGTCAGTGGATTAAATATGTAGTTTAATAACTCGAATAGTCAAACAATATATTCTATATTATATATTTTTTCTTCTACGAGCATATTTAGATAAAATTAAACAAATTATTAACTCTTATCCAGTGATTGAAGTGATAGTGGTGTTACTATTGGCTACGTAATAATAAATATGTAATTAATAATTTATTTAATATCTTTTTTACATTCTTACTTATATTAAGAATTCTAAAATTTATTTTCTGCTAATTGCTTCTAGGATAGTAAAGGAAATATTAATGTTTACTTACAATAAAACCTTAGTATTTATTTCTATTAATATTATAGATCACATTTATTTATATAATGTATGTTATGCACATAACTGATTTTCTGTTTCTTGTTGGTTTTATTATTGTATGTATGTCCTGATAAAAAGTATTTAATTATAGTATGGGTTGCCAACATACCAATATTGTAACAAGTTTGTAAAAAACTTATATACAATAAGTACATTGATTGATTGATTGAATATTATTAGAAAATAAGGATCTCATAATTTATGGAAAGGAAATGAAATAAGAAATATAATAACAAAAATCAACATAATCTAAAGTATATTTTTATTATAATATAAATATATATATAAAGAACTTTTGTAGATATTAATCTTTTGATATGAAACTTTTCTCTCATATGGCTGTGTCGTACATGTGATGGAAATACGTTTTTCATTAAAAACTCTGTCAAAGTGCAATTAATGTGTTCATATATTTTTTTTCTATTGGTAGCCTTCCGTTTGTCACTGTCAACATTCTTCTTAATTTTTTTTTTTTACTGTAGCCCATATTTTGACAACAACAACACTATCTACGATTTAAAACATGCACATTAAAAAATAACATAAAACAATTTTAGAAATAACAATATGTACTCGCTTTTGTTTGGCAATATAGCTTCAGTTGCAATCACCAGAAGAAAAAAGAGGAGATCGTGCTAGTAAAAAGTATTGCAACAAGAAAGAATCGGTGGTAAATTTTATAAAAACATTTAAATGCATTGAAGCTCACTATACAAGGTCAGACTTAATTGTCAGGCGATATTTACCTTCAGATTTGAACATTAGAAAGATGGCAAAAATGTAATACTGGAATGCAAGATGAAAATTTGAAAGTCAAAGAGTCTTACTTTCGACATGTTTTCAATACATGTTTTAATTTGGGTTTCGGTACCCCTCGAACAGATGTATGTTCCACTTGCTTGTCTCTAGATGAAAAATTAAAAAATGAAGTAGATTCAGCCAAGAAAAATATAATTATTACGGAAAAACGAGTCCATAAATTGAGAGCTAAAAGCGTTTTATTCGTTTCTCAAAGAGAAAAGCAGTACAACTCTTACTTTGAGTATTGACTGTCAGAAAAATCAAGTTCTCCCAAAGGTACCTGATCAGTCAGCTTATTACAGCCGACAGCTCTATATTTATAATCTATGCATTGTACAAGGTTCATCTAGAGAAAAACAGACAGTGGATAGAACGTACATGTATACATGGACAGAAAACGAATATCACAAGGGCTCCAATGAAATCGCATCCGCTATTTATCATAGACTAAGTCAAACCAACTTCGATGAAATAGAAACATTAAGATTAATGAGTGACGGTTGAGGCGGGCAAAATAATAATTGTATCATCATTGCAGCCTGCGCAAAATGGTTTATAAATTCTCCCAAAACATTAAAATCAATTGAACTTATATATCCAGTAACAGGGCATTCCCTCTTACCCAGCGATCGCGTTTTCGGTAGAATAGAGCAAATTTTAAAGAAAAGGGAAATAATAACCCCAGAAGAGTACAAAGAAGTTTTTCGAAGATTTGGGACTGTGGTTGAAATGGGGAAAGATTTTGAAGGTTATGATTGGAAGTTAGAAGCATATTGGATTTTTAAAAGTACTGGTACATGGCACTTCAAATTTAATATCAGCAATCGTTTTATTTTAACAAAACCGAAAACAAGTCCATTGAATAATGTGCTTATACGTGGAGAACCTCATTATCGTGTTGATATAGGTGTAGCAAAAATATATGTAAAAGGGGTAAATATGTGAGTATGATTGTTCCTTATTTAATTGCAAAGGGTGTTAAAGTTAACACATTAAAATTACAAGACGTTGATAAATTATTAACGAAACATTATGGAGATCAATGGAAAATGCTTGAAAGTTTACGATTTTACACAAATTTCTTACAAGAAACAGGCGATAATGCGGTAGAGGAAGAATTCATTGAAGGAGAAGTAGGCGGTTCCATGGAAATTAATGATTTAATTGTTTAAATGGTTCCTTTTATGTGAATAGTTTATATATTTTTTTATTATAATAATAATTTAGATATTAAACGGTTTCAATTACTTTCATTGTGTTCATTTCCCCATTATTTAGTTGCAAAACCGGAAATCTCCACTAAATGTTAGGTGCAAAACCGGGAATCTCCATAAGTTAGATTCAAAACCGGCAATATCCAATATTTATTGTCTCATTATTCAAATGTTATTGTAGCTACGGGTATATACATGCATTTAAGATAATACTTAAGCAAATATCTTTCTTTTAAAAAAAAGCACAGTTAAACTATTACGCTTTGTTCCGGAGTTATAAGAAATTGACTCTCCTGGAAAATTAGGTCAAAATTGTTCAGAATGGTATGTGGTATCTATAGTTACCCACTAACATCGTTTATTTATAAAAAATCATGCATTAATAGGGGTCATTAATGAATGATTTTCTATACATTAACATAACCTATTAATAAACGATCAATGTAAAAATATTTTTTTATCAAAAATAAATACTTGTCCTTTTAATCATTTGACAACATGGTACCTCTCCATCCTTAATTCATACGAATTTCACTACGTGGCGCATTGAAAAATGACGTCACGGTACAATAAAAATGTAAAAGGTCGCGATACCATGGAGATAGGAATAATGAAGAGAGTATTTTCAATCGTTAGTGACGCCGCTTCCCCCTCTACAATGTGTCTCATGTTACTTTGAAATTACAAGGTTATTGCTGTCAATTGTGCATTGCATGTTTGTGTACGGCTACTTTTGCTGGACATTTGCGACTTTTTTATACATTTCGTATTTTATATTGGTTTTTCTTTAGATGTGTCACGAGTCCCCACTACAATGTGTACTAATACAATACCTGCGTCCGTCCCCATCGGGTTATATTCCTCCTTATAGCGCGACGTCCTTCTGGAACTTTCCGACGTGACAATAACATCGAATACAAAGAATCAGCCCACCGAATGTAATTATACAGATCTACACGGGTGTGTTTACCCCGCCGAGGATTACGTCATCGCTCGAGAACTTTCTACCAGTGGCGGCGGTCGTTTCGGGCGCGCGCTACACTATGTTTACTATGCAATCTCGAAAGAAAGTGAAATATTATGTCAAAACATGTATTGCTTTGTGATATGTATTTATTTAGAAATATCAACGGGCCAAAGGCTCAATTACAAATCAAATACAATTAAATTTAAAAAATACACCAACCAAGAATTAAATAATGTATAATAATTCAAATAACAGTATTACACCAAAATAATTACAACTAGGGCATAAAATGAAGAAAAATAAGTTAAATTATTTAAAAAGAAGTGTTTTACTTATTTTTAAATATAACAGAACAATTAAAAATATAACTCGTGAATTAAACTGTACAGATGTATACAGTTGTCCGGATTTCGAAGGCCATTATTAGAATCTCGGAAAATGTAAGAGATACGAGTTCGGATAAATGGGACATGTGGTGCGCCTTCGAAGGGAAATCTTAGATGTGCTTTTCTTTTGCCAAAAATTCTTATAGGTTACTAAATAATGGCGGAAAACTGAATTTGGTCGATTTATTTCATTTTTAAATTACTTTAAAACTATTAGTAATCGTGAAAATGCGTCATATAAAAAAAGTTAAGACATTTTTATTCTACGAAAATATATTTTTTAAATGGAACCCATATTTGATTTTTACTTATTTTTTCTCCTTCGATTGGTATAAAAGTTATTGTATTTTAAATTTGTATTACCCTTCAAATCTTAGATTTTTATATATTTTTCCTGAAATTTCTTTTTTTTTGTAGACTTTAATTTATTTTCCTAAATACATAATATTTTATTAAACTTAAGTAACTTATTCCGTACCTACCTTGCTTCGTAATTTTAATTCTATATTTTTAAGTTAACGTAAGCAGGTTTACCAGGTATGATCTAAAAGAAACACATTTAAGGTGCCCCCCCCCCAAAGGTCACCACAAGTCCCATTTCACCGAACTTGTATGTTGTATAGTTTCCGAGATCCCAATGATGGGCCTTCGAAATCCAGGCACCATACATAAAGGAGATTTTAGGAGAAGCTTTGAGGACGTTTATAAAATATGATTTAGAACCAAGTAGATACTAGGATCTTGTTTGCAAACCAGAAACCAGTAAATTAAACGTAGTTCCTCATATAATAATAATAATAGTTGCGTTTAGCACGGCCCAGCGCTGTCAGCGCTGAGCACCTAAGTTTGCCGAATACAGTTGCTGGACCAATCGCATTCGTCCATTCATTGCGTTTGGCAAACTTCGCCGCTCAGCACTGGGACGTGCTGAACGTGGCCAATAATAATATATTTATTCAAAACAACACAATTGTACAAGAATAAGTCACAAAAAAATATCATTTTAATATTATAGTATGCTTTATCTAACAAAAAAATAGTTTTAATGATTATATATTAGTTCATTGGTAGTTCTTTAATATTTTTGGGTACATTATTATAAATTTTTATGAGATTATTTAGAAGTCCTTGGTGAATAACAGTTAAATTACTTCACATGATATTAAATTCGTTTTTATTTCTAGTGTTGTCTCAACATATCTTCAAACAGATTTTCTTTTTTTTGACAAAAATGGCAACTTCTAGAATATATAAACTCGGTACAGTTAATATCTTGTACTTTTTAAATAAATTTACACAATGTTGTCGATGACTAACTCCACTAATTATTCAAACAGCGGAAACAGCCTTTTTTGAATTTTATCTTGAGCATTATGCGATGAACCTGAGGAAATGATTCCATACATAAGGTTTGATTGTATGTAGCCATAATAGATGTTGAGTAATGTTTCAGTGCTAACTAATGTTTTTAGGTATCTAAGCATATAAACATATTTATTGTTTTTACCCAGAAACTCTGTGTGAATTTTACCATTTTTTTTTTCAATATTCAGATTCATTTTTAGATTTGCACAAAATACAATTTGTTATAAATCTAAATATACATTATTGGACGGCAAAATGTACAATTCGAAGTGCAATCGCCCGTTTTTTGAATATTTTGTGTATTGGGAACAAGTGTAAACTGTAAGTTTGACGTATCTTATTAAAAAAAATATACGTTTCACTGTTATACAACCCATACAACCATTGTTTTCATTTTTTTTCGCCAATACCAAACCATGATTAAGCATAATTGATATTTTTGCCGCTATTTTAAATATAATGTTTAAACTAAATTACGAACGTACGTGACATATAAATTTAACGTAATCTAATAAAAAAATAACATAAGCAGTTAACATGTTTCCATTTTGCACTGCTAAAAAGCTAACAACTTTAAGGCAATAAAATATATGAAGTTATGGCAACATGAAGAAATGGATACAATTAGTATTTGTGCTCTATTAATTTCTTTTCAAATTTCCTCGTATACCTATTGTAATCTTGCTCAAAAGTATTATCATGCTTTGTAAAATATACCGGATGGTGGCGGTTAGGGGTGAACATAGGGATTTAACATGGCATTTTAGTTTTATGTTTAATTTGTAGCAATAGCCATGACACTTGTTTTCTTTTTTCTGGTTTTCGTACATTATACAATGTACAAACGTCAAACATCAATGTAACTTATGGATGGGAAATTAATCCCGTATTCTTCGCTATTTTACCATAACGATAATTTATGAATTTTCGAATATTTATAATGACATGTCCCTCATTCCAATAAACATTCATTATATAATTTACTTTATAAAAAAAATATTTAACAGAATATGAATAAAATAATAGTTTTAAGTCATGGTTATTGCTACGAATAAACAGAGATTTTGAAATTTCTTTTAAAAATTGTGAAGGAACTAGAAACAATAAAAAAGAAACAGTTTTGTATGCAACTTTTTAGTACTGAATAACTTTGTACTCTACAGTTTTTGCCGTAAAATGAACAGGAGCAGGAAAATGCATAAAATTAAGCATGTAGACAATAGATAAAATGGTAAAAGTTACCCTACAAGATATACATAATAAATTAAAAAAATTAAATACTTTTATTCTTTTCACTAAATTTTATTACATTTTTTTAAACACAGTGTTAAATGAAAGTTTTTTAACTGATAATTACTACAGCATACCATACAAATAAATGATTATTTATTAGTAGCAAATTTAACAAAAAATGTTCTTATACTTAGTGGTGTATGATTAAATTAACACACTTTATGGGTTGAAATCTGGATTTTTTCTTAAAATAACAAAACCCTCCATGATGGGGGATAGGGGTATATATTCTTCAGTTGCTAACTCAGCTCGTTCACCGAATGCTAGAAGTACTGGTGTGGTATGAGTTTGGAATCCTGTAATTGTTTTAGGTTTACCTGCTTGACCTACTACATCTACGGCCTGAAAAAGATTTTGTAATTTTATTAAAATTGGTTCAGACATATTTAAATTTTATTATTTTAAAATTCTGACGTCAAGAAAATAATGGTTTATGAATACAATATAAGTTTTAACATTTTCTATTCATTCCAATATTCCAAATTAATAAATTAAAGGAACATTAAAATGTATTATTATTCTTATTATTAATATTATTATTATTATTGCTTATCAACTACAGTAATATCTCTTTTTCGCTAACTTAGTTTGTTTGACCAACTCGACCTATCACCTGCAAGTTCGAACCACCGTTGGATTTTCATGCTTGAAGTTTGTTATGATATGGTTTCTTTAATGACAACATATTTCAAATATTACGAAAAATGGCATTTTTCGCCGGGTCCCAAATGTATTTATATGTAATACAATTAATTAAATAACATTCTAATTTCGACCCTTCCATCTTGGAGATCGCCAATTTCTAACGTTTCTGCAGTTATATTTTACTCTGTAAATTTACATCCTGTATTTCGAAGACAGATGCGCATGCGCAATAGAGGTCAGCGATAAATAGTCAGAGGAAATAAAATCGATTCCATTTCATCATCAAACTCCACATCAAAATATACTATTGATTAAATAATATCTAAAGGAAGATTGGTAACGCTATAATCAATTCACGTAACAAGTTTTTATTCTGTAAGAGTGAGAGCCATCTGTGCGGTGGGTGAATACTACAAATTAGTCTAATTCGCTGCAAGATAGCAGCATGAAAGAACGCTAGCATGGGCGGGGCTAAGCAATTTTATATCGCGTATTTTTTAAAATTATTTCGATATTTCTTCAAATATTTAATTTAAATATAAATTTATTTTTAACAAATGTTTATTACATTATTTTATAACTCTTTTAATATTTCTATGGGGTCTCGTGGCCGTGTGCCCGTGTGTCTGGTCGCGAATCTGGGGACCCGGGTTCGATCCCGACCGACGCCAAAAAATACTTCGAATTTTAATGGCACAAAATTGACCCTTGTGGTGCACTCTCCACGCCAGCAATGAGTGCCCGTTAGGTGACGCCACCGATATCTGTGTACAAAGCAGATTGGCACACCCAGCAATGCAGCAATGGGTAATATGCCGTGATATATATATATATATATATATATATATATATATATATATATATATATATATATATATATTAAAAATTCCGTTATCATTTAATCAAGAAACGATTAAATATAAATTTATATTTTACGTCCGTTAAAAAAATGCACTTTTTTCATTAATATACGTTCATAAAGTATGTACTTTTGCGTGAAAAAAAGTACTTTTTTAACTTAAAAGGCTAAAAAAATGAAACGCTATAGCACTTTTCCAGAATTAATATTAATTTAGTGATTATTGTTGAGCAATTGCTATGTAAATAGCTAAAAATATACTGCCTAGGCAGTAAAAGTGACATTTTATACTGTTAACTGTCAAAAAATAGTACTTTTAATAACAATCGGCAAAAAAAAATCCCACTCCTATAGGCTATTAGGACGTTAATTGCACCTTTACATCGTTACGCAGTTCCTCTTAATTCCGTAACTACCAACAATGGGGTAGTTTCGCCTTTCTTGATTTTTTTATTAGAAACAAGTATTTTTAAATTTAAATTTTCCATATGTTTTTATTTTGTACAATTTTTGTTTTTAAATGAGAAAAAAAATACTGAAAATACCGGAAATATGTATTCCCGCCACTGTGACGTTACCCTTGCCGTTTCCGTTGTAACTTAGTTCTGACGTGCTGCTCGAAGTATGACAAAGATATTTTGCGACGTATGTCTTGCGGGGTAAGGGGAACTTGTTTGTTAGGTTAGATTGCTGTCAAGTTAGCACGTATTTTTACTTATTTATTTTTGTTTGAGCAAGTTTGTAACGACGTTTTGTATTACAGTTGATAAATAGAAACAAGGTTATGTCCACGGCGTCAGTATCACCATCAACTGTCACTTTGACATGTAAAACGACACTAGCAACATTTGCGGCTTTAAATATGTAAGCGTGACGTCGCAGAGAAGAGGTCGATTTGAATCATGTAAGTTTTTAAATAACTTTTTTGAAATATTTACATAATAAATGGCGAATTTTATTACAGTATATATCTTATTATAAGTCATATATTGTAAACAAATAAGAATTTCATTAAATTTTAACATATGACAACTACTCCATTAGATATTTTAAACTTGTGAGAAATATTTGTTCATTCTTATAATATATGATTTTGAATTTAATTTCTTTCAAATTCTTCTTTTATAAATATATCCATTTAAAGGTTATCATTGATTTGTCAAATGTGACAGATTTCATGGAATGCTAAGATCCTTTGTTTAAATTTATCAATTTTCAACAGTATTCCTTGAAATTAGTGGCATTAAAAATGAACAGGTAAAAAAATAAATCATCGGGAATGGAAAAAATGTTACTCATATATGCAAATCTATAGGTAAATATCTTTGACCTGGTCTCGGACTTAATTGCCAGCCCTCGCTTCCCTTAGGTGGCAATAACGTCCTCAACTGGTAAATAATTTTATCAATACCGCCACTATGATACGGCACATGGGAAAACTATTCCCGTTATAAAGTGTCCGAGTTTAATCATGATAAATGTTAAATTCATAGCATATTATTTTTTTTATATGTAATTATTAATTTAATAATATATGTACCTACAAAAAATTAGTGCTGCTTGACGCTGGGAATCGTTCCACCAAATACTTTATAAATTTGAATTTTTCTATAATGTTTTTAATTTATTAAATTATAGACCTATGGTGAAACAAAATTTGTAAATGAAAAGTGCTAAGTGAATAGTTTTTCATCGTAACATTTATATCTTACTTTCCCACGAAATAATAATATGAAATATTTTGATGTGTATTTTTTTTAAATTTAATTAATTTTGTTATATTTATTATACAGGAAGTTAAAAAAGGGTAAAAAAATTGAGGGTAGACTCGTATACATTTTGATATGTTAATTTTTACTCATATAGTTATTTATATGCCTTAAACCTGACATTTTATTTTATTATTATTAATATTAGTTAATTAATTCAATACCCAACAGACTATTGTGCAATTCTAGAGTAAGGAGAAAAGATAAACATACATATAGGTATATAAATTTTAAGTAAGATAGGTGATAGTTTTTAATTGTTTTTATACTATTATAACTTGCGCTACTGACTAGGAGTATGCGACCGCCGGCACTGGTACAATATTTCCAGAACGGCGCCGCGCTGGGTGATGACGCAATATTCGCAAGTATGGCGCAGTAGACCCGTCTAGACCTGTAGAAATTTTGAGTCTGCCATTTTCCAAAATATCTGTAAACTATTAGGAATTAATAAAACGAGAACGACTGCATTACATTCGCAGTCCTATGGCATGGTTGAACGAATGAACAGAACGATCAACCGATATTTGTCGAAGGTAGTCTCCAACCACCAAAGAGACTGGGACCGTCATGTTCATCTGTTCCTGATGGCTTATCGTTCATCCGTGCATGAAACAACAGGGCAAACACCTGCAAACATCTTATTCGGGCATCAGTTGCGCTTGTCATGTAACTAGGTGTTCGGCAGTAAACCTGGGGAGGACCTAGCCGGGTAGGATTACGTTACGGACTTACGGAGAAGAATGGATGACATTCATGAACAAGCCAATATAACATCAAGGCTGAAAAAGGTGGATATCAACCTGGGGATTTAGTGTGGCTTTACAATTCACAAAGGCATCGCGGCTTATCGCCAAAGCTGCAAAGAAATTAGGAAGATCCTTATGAGGTCGTTAAAAGGATAAGCGACGTAATATATAGAACTAGGAAAGCACCTACCGAGAAGCCAAGAGTAGTACACTTTAATAGGCTAGCCCCTTTCGCCGGTGACAATAATGAAGACCATCATGGAGCAACGGTTCATCGAATCATAGCTCAGGAACCGACTTTCGAAGACTTATGGAAAAGTATTCCTTTGGTCACAAGTCGCGGTATGGCGTAACAAAAGAAGAACAGCGTGACCTGTTCACCGTATCTTCAGATTATTCCCTCGGCCACTGCATATTAGAGGACTAAAAGATGTCACGCGGCATAGCTTCAGTCTTTAAGATGAAATTTGGACGACTACACGAACTAGCCAACCAAGGTCCATCTGTCGGGAAAATGCTACGAATGACGGATAGCAATACAGAACATCAGCGGTATATCTACTACCTGGTCACAAAACCACGCTCGTACCAGAAGCCATCGTATCGCAGTCTTTGGAACTCGCTGTGCGATTTGACGGATCATATGCTAGAGAGACATATTTAAACTAGCGGTACCAAAGTTAGGATGCGGATTAGATGCTTTGGATTGGAGTATTGTTAGGAACATGTTAGGGATCATCTTCCGCTATACCAGCGTTGAAATTCTCGTCTGGTAGCTTTAACCGTAACGGACAAAAAGAGGAATTCAAGCGGACCATCGACTGTCACTTCTTCAAGACTTCTAAATGCACCAAGGGTAATACATGCAGATTTCGTCATCAAGAACTGTTCCGGGACGAAACAGTCTTAAGAAGGGGGCAGTGTAACATGCACTACTGACTGTAGGAGTACACGACCGTCGGCACTGGTAGAATATTTCCAGAACGGCGCCGCGCTGGGTGATGACGCAATCTTCGCAAGCATGGCGCAGTAGACCCGTTGTTGTATATTATGTATAGGCGATGTAATTAGTAAATTTGATCTAGAAATTTTGACATAGAAAGTATTTGTATGTCGGGCTGATAATCTCGGTACTCGAAACGAAATGTTGTTCATAATGAGGGAACAGTCCATATCATTATTTTATTAATTAATAGTTCACCTTTGATGAAGGTAATTCAAGTTAAAAGATTCTAACACTAACTCCTGTGATATACCTCTTGGCGGATAATATCCATTTAAGATATGCGTACTGAATTTAAAAAAATTCTTTGAACCCGTTCGAGGGAATCGTTGTGATTATTAAAAATTGGATTCCAAATTACCGAGCAGTATTCTAAGCGAGGTCGCACAAGAGATGTACATAACAGTTTTAGAAGTGAAATATCATTGAAAAATTTAGCGTTTCTAATTATTAATCCCAGATTCTTATGTGCTGAACCGATGGCTTGTTTTATGTGATCAGTAAAGTGTAATTTAGGCTCAAAAGTAACACCTAGGTGTCTAAATAAGTAAGGTATGTGCAGAATAATATTATTGAGTGCATGATTGAAGGTGATTGCATTAGATTTTCTATGAAAACTCATGATCTTACATTTATTAACATTCAATAAAAGATTATTATTAACACACCAATTACGAATTTTGTTTAAATTTTCCTATATATTTTCACAATCATGATTAGATGATATAGTACAGAAGAGTTATAAATCATCTGCGTGCATTAAAAAGGGACCAACTATGACATTGGTTATGTCATTTATATACAAGTTAAGAAGAAGTGGCCCCAACACTGATCCCTGAGGTACACCTGATTTTTGTTGAAAAGTTTCTGATTGGAAACCACCATACCCAACAAACTGCTGTCTATCGTACAGGTAGGAAGAAAATAGAACAATTAGTGAATCGGATAACCCAAAGGAATGAAGTTTTTTTTATAAGTATGGAATGGTCTATTTTCTCGAAAGCTTTGGAGAAGTCCTTATATACGACGTCTACTTGACCTTTGTTGTTCAATGTTTCGCAGATGATTTGTGTTATACATAATTTGGTGAGAAGGAACCAACCAAACCGTCGAACAAAATAAAATCACTTTTAATACGCATTCGTTCACTATTTATTTTACAAACACTATTTTTTTTTTTTATGTAAATTTGTATTTCTAATATTTTTTGACATATGCCAAAAATGCCGATTTGTTGTTCCATTTGTCTTTACCAAGGTAACTAATTCACTTGTAATATTAGTGTAAAAGTAACAATGAGCAGTCACTTTTTAACACTGATGTCAAAAAATGACATTTTTAACCATAAAACAAACATTAAAAAGCCTACTTTTAGTAGATTTGTAGAAAAAGAATTTTTATAAACGAAATTTTTAATAAGAATATTTAATTTATATGTTATCTAAAATTACGTGATTAAATTAATAATTTGTTGAAGACGGCATCACATAATCATGTGTGTGTGTGCGTATTTGTTTCAGAAATGTGTTGGATAATATAATTAATTTATCTGATAATTAAGAATACAATTAATTTAACGTGATATAACGTAATTAGTTATATAAAATTGATGATGCGCAAGTGTAAAATAGGTATTTGGGAAAGGTTTTTAAAATAAAAACTGAAAATGTCTTATTTACACTGTTCTTTTTTAATTTGACTGACCGGTTTCGATCATTTACATCAGGGCTTCTTAAACTATGGGTCGCGACCCCAAATGGGGTCGCTTAGCAAAATCCCGGGGTCGCGAGATTATAATGCAAAATATTTAAGCAGCAAGGAAGTATGTATTGTAATCGCGAAAAATTTCGTTTTTCATATTTCAGCGGAAATATCCATTTTGATCATCCCTGAATCCATTTTGACTAATTTCGTCGTGACGTCTGTACGTATGTACGTACGTATCTCCCATAACTCAAAAACGGTAAGCCGAAAGCCTTTCTGGTTATTACACAATTTCCAGAAGTGGCACTTTACATGAAGCCTATAATAGATTTTAATGAAAAATTGTTTTAAAATATAATCCAAAACTTTTCAAATTTGGTATACAAGACTTTTATGTCAATCGAAATAACATAATAGATTTTGGTTAAAATAGGCTAACCGGAAGTGGTACATTACTTGGAAGTTGTTAACAGTTTTTCTTGAATAAAATGATTTTATTTTGATTTTAGAAATAAATGCTTCAAATAAAAGTTTTAGAGAATTAATTTCTGAGTCTAGCACATCAAGTATTATTAAATTAGCCCTTTGTATAAGCGAGATATGTAAATTAAAAAATTATATACTTTTTTATTTTTGTAATAAAGCTTGCTATGGATTAGGACAAAAACATAAAAAAAAATGTTCATGTCAAATTACGTTAAATACGTGCAATTTTATGATTCGTACAATAACAAATATTATATTTTTATTGTGAAATTAGTCATATTCATTGTTGTAATCAAATATTTCTTTGTTGTAATCAAAACTCTCTTTAAAAAGAACCGGGTTAGATTATGGTCGCTATATATCTTACTGTTTTCTGTTTTGAAGTTAAAATTAATATTTTGTAATTTATTTATTAAAAAAATATGTATAGTTTAATAATCGTACAAGGAAGTCGTGTGGTGTCCACATCAGATTTTTTATTTATGTTATTACAGACAATTCATTTATTATCAAAAATAGAACATTTCATTTTTGTAACTATAATAAATACAATTTTACATTTTGTGTAATTTTTAATTTTATATTTTTGTATGTTTCTAAACAAATTCTAAAACTATATTTTTTCATATGTATGTATATTGTTACCTAATCAATAAATCATCACAAAATATTTATATATCTTTTTTATATTTATATGGGGTCGGCAAAAAACTCATAATCATAAATGGGGTCGTGAATGAAAAAAGTTTAAGAATCCCTGATTTACATGATCATTTTCAAAGTCCGATAAAGAACATTACAAATGACAGAAAAATTACTATGCAAAAAGGTAAATGCATATTTTGGAAAAAATATGAAAAAGTAAATCGTCAGATACGTACAACTAGTAATGAAACAATTCTTTCAATGTTCTCTACCGGACTTTGAAAATGATCATAAATAATCGAAACCGGTCAGTCAAATTAAAATAACCAGTGTAAATAAGACATTTTAAGTTTTTATTTTAAAAATCTTTTCCCAAATAATTACTTATTAATTGGATTTGTTAAATAATTAAAAGTTGGGATTATAATATTAAGGTGAACATAATAAACAGTCACTGTCATACAGCAGAAATGTTTGAATAAATGATACCAGTAAAACTCTGAATTTTTATATTTTCTTTGTGTTTCTATGTAAAATACCCTCGAAAATACTTATCGACTGTTTAACAAATTATCTTTTATTAAAAATTTCGCGTTTCCGAAATTTAGTACGGCCAAATAATAAGATTATTAAAGGAGACAGGATAATACGTAGCTCTACAGTACGTAAATATACCTATTAAACTATACAGGGTAGAATGCGAAATTGGAAACACTTTTTTTCTCGGAAGTTATTATAGATACCGAAAAATTGTTTAAATAAAGTTTTTAGTACTTTTAATAAGCTAATTAAATCTGTATAAATTTGGTAAAAAAAGTTTAATTTTCGTAGATATTGCCATGTTTGTACTTTTTTAATGGAACACCTGTATATTATTACACTAATTAATAGAAAATAATTTTTGCTTTAAAAAAGTTTAATGCCCGTATTACACTTAACAATAAATTGCACAATTTATTGTACAATAAATCGCACAATTTATTTTGGAAATATGAGCATTTTACACGTCACAAGTTTCTGCCAATTTATTGTTGTTGGGAGCAGGGCTACCAACCATTTCGTTTTGAGGTTAACCTTTCGTTGTATATGTTTACAGTTCGTGCTTTGTTCGTAGTCAAACATCGAAATAGTCAAATAGAAATAGTTCAATATGTCAAATATTATTCAGTTGGCACTGGTGAAATAACCAAAAAATTGTGGAAAAATAGAACACGTTCTAATTTTCACAATTTATTGTGCAATTTATTTTCAAAAGAAATTGTACAATTTTGCTGTATTACACTTGCCAATAAATTGTCAATAAATTGAAGGTCGTAAAATTGTACAATTTATTGTGAAGTGTAATACAGCTATAAGGGTTCTTACCTTCTAAAATTGATAGTTTTGAGATATTAATGAAAATATTTAAATGTATACCACTGTTAGAGAAATTTGATTCATCTGACCATAAAATTGTATTTATAAAATTAGGATCTGCAATATTTTCCAGTATTAAGTAATTACAAAACTGTAATCTTCTTACATCATCGGCAGGATGAAGATCATGAATTTTGTGTATTTTATAGGCTTTGTACTTTTGCTTCTTCAAACTCTGAAGAACCTTCGTATGTGTGGTATTTAATTCCAATACAGCTTCTCTAATTGAATTTTTCGGGTAAACATTGAAATATGCCAATACATCAACTTGTAAATTTTCATTTATCTCACATGTTTCGTAATTCCTTAATACTGATCCAGTCCTACGCAGCTTTCTTTCTAATTTGAATAAATGCGAATGGTTTGGATAAAAGCGATCCGGATATTGTTGTCTGTATAATTGCAGGGCTTGTCTTGAATTATTATATGATAAATAATAACATTTTATCATATCTAACTTTATTAATTGAATAATCTGCCATTATTGACACAAAGTAATAATTGTATGTATGCAACACATTTTTTTAGCGCAAGTACAATACAAGTTAAAGATGGCGGGTAGTGATGTGCAATTAAATAATCAAGCATCTAACAAGTGTTAAGCTGGATTCAGAGATTGCGTAGTAAACACAGCATAGGAATACACAACACAGGAAAACATAGAAACTTAAAACCAATTCAGAGATTGTACAGAAAACATAGAATTGTTGTATGTAGATAACTTCATGTCAGTATTTGTTGCTGATTTCACAAGTTTTATTTAGCTGTCACTTTTTAAATAATTGTAATAAACACAACAGCAATACAAAATAACTTAAAAGTTGTCTTAACCAAACTTCAAAACAAATGTTAGCTAGTTGTCAACATTAACGCGCTGTAGAAGTAGGCGTGGTTTAACTACGAATACTCACGAAACATAGCGCACATGGCCGAACATGGCAAAACATAGCTTCGAAATATATGGCCAATTCCCCGTGTTATGCTGTGTTGTGCTATGCTATGTCTGTAACTCTGAATCAGTACACGCTTTTCCGTATGTTCATTATCTATGTTTTTCTGTGCTATTCTATGCTATGTTTACTACGCAATCTCTGAATCCAGCTTAAGAAGTGCAAGCAGACTGCATACATACAACAATTCTATGTTTTCTGTACAATCTCTGAATTGGTTTTAAGTTTCTATGTTTTCCTGTGTTGTGTATTCCTATGCTGTGTTTACTACGCAATCTCTGAATCCAGCTTAAGTGGTGCTAAATGTGTCACGTGTGGCACAATATCTCACAGTAGTTGTGCTAAATTAATAAAAAAACGTTAAATTCATTGACGAATCCTCAATAATATGTTGTGATGTGGATGATAGTGAAGAACACGAGATGACTTTCAATAGTGCACCTGTTATTAATTATGCCGTGCTTCAAACAGAAATTAAATATCAAAAATAATTATTACTGAATAAAGAACTAATTATAGAAAACCAAAATGATCTTATTGATTCATTAAAACAACAAATTACTTTATTAAACAAAAGTGTAAATAAAATGGCACCATCACCGCCACATGACAAAAATTTTGTTAAAAAATCTGAAAACGTACGCAAGAATGATTTAGCGAAATCTGCAAAAAATAATTCAAGTAAAGACAATAATTTACCGGCCGAGACATCAGGTGAAGAACATGTCAAAGCAAATAAACAAAAGAGACATGATGAATCTACCAAAACGATACCTCCCAAAAGTAGTTTAAACAATGTTGATGCTATAGTTACGGGAGAAAGTAGTTAAACTGGCGTAGAAGACGGAATTTCTCCTCAAAACCTTCAATAGTAGGCAATCTAGCTCCTAATACTTAAGTGCTATAAAAGCTGCTGTTTCACAACCTGCACTCCTGCACGTCTACAAGCTCCATCCTAGTACGACTGTGGAAAATCTAAAGGAATATCTACTCCCGTTGTTCCCAGAAGTGCAATGTGAAAAATTAATATCTAAGTATCCTGACTATTACTCATCTTTTAAAGTAACTGTAAGCGAGTCTAATAGGGAAAAAGCAATGGATCCCTCACTGTGGCCCACTGGCACTTATATTAATATTTTTTTTCAGTTAAAAAGCCTTCAAAAGACAAAGAATTCCTAGTAAATAACACCTCTTTGTCTAACACGCATGACTTTTTAGTCTTAAATTGTAATGCTTTGACTATTTCAAAAGTAAATTTAATTACTACTGAATACTTATACAAATTTAAAACTTTAAAGTTTCTTTGTTTGACTGAAACTTGGTGTAATAAAGACCAAGTTGATTTTTTTATATTCAATGAATTTAAATGTGTCTCTAATTTTTGTAGATCGCAATACACAGGAGGCGGGGTTGGAATTTGGTGTCACACTAGTCATTCTAACGAAGTTCAAGCAATAAACCTTTCACAATTTTGTGTTGAAAAATATTTTGAAGTCTGTGGTACTTTGTGGAGACCAATTTCTAACAGCCCTATCCTAATATTAAATATATATATATATATATATATATATATATATATATATATATATATATATATATATATATATATATATATAGATATATAGACCTCCTAGTGCTGATTGTAAAATATTTTGAATTAATTTAAATATTGTTTTAGATAACATCTTCAAACCCGATTATGATATCTTTATATGTGGAGATTTCAATCTGGATCCAGTAAGAGATTATAATGAATATAGTCATGTGTTTCACATACTCTCCTCTTATAATTTATTAAATAAAGTTAAAGTCCCAACAAGAGGACGTTTTATTTTAGATCATTGTTATACTAATTCTACGAACTGCAATGTAGAAGTAGACAGCATTTTTTATCTAACCATAGCGCTGTTCTATTTAGCACTAATACAAATAAAGATTCTGCTGATTATATTTAAAAATATAGGAGAATTTTTGACGAAAAAAACGTAAGTAACCTTATTAAGGATCTTTCTAACGAATCATGGTGTAATGTGTATTTAGAATCTGAAACAAATGCGGCTTATAACAGTTTGTTTAATACTTTCATGCATATTTTTAATAAAAAAAATCCTGTTCCAAAAATCAATATTCACAGATGTGAAAACAAATGTTGGGTAAATTCAGATATAATAACTTCAAGTAACAATTTAAAATCTTTATTTTACTTAAAAAGTAGTTAGCCTGAGCTCATTCCTGTTTATAAAGATGCGAAACGAAAACATTCACTTCTAATAACTAAAGCTAAAAACAATTTCTTTCAGAATAAAATAATTCACTGACAATAAAGTTAAATGTGAGTGGAATATCATTAATAATTCTAAAAATAAGATTAACCCTAATATATGACTTATGATTGACAACAAAGTAATTGTGAACCCGGAAATAATAGCTATAGGTTTGTTCATAGAACATATTTCCAACGGTTGGAGTTTGAGTTTGAGTGCACATGCGTGGTTTCAAACTGGTTGCAAATCAAACTGTTTGAATTCTTCTGTGAACAGCATTATGTCACTTAACTTTTTAAAATGAATAATAAATGTCTCTGCTTAATTTTGGTAGTAAATATATCGATATTATCGATCACTGTAGTGACACTTGTCAGTGAGTCAGTCTTTTATTATTTTATTACATTAATTTACAATTATTTACTTACCGTAAAATATTTATTTCACTAATTTATTTTGTATGTAAGTATATAACCAAACATTAAATGAAATCAAAACCTGTAATCAAAACAAATACAAATGTCTTGTCAAAACAGTGTAAGTGCGCATGCCTCAAATTTAAAATTTCCTCCCGAGTTGGAAATTATTCTGATAGTTGGCAACCGATCAGCAACCAGTCAGAAAGTTTCTATGAACATTGAACTAATAATTAGAGTTGGAAATTTGTGACTCTGCGAACGCTTTTATGTAACTGCGCATGCCTCTGACGGTTGCTGACGGTTTCAAACCGTTCTATGAACAAACCTATTTATTCAATAACCACTTTAAAGAAGCACCCTTAAATATTGTAAAACGTATTCCTGTAACTAACTCAGATGCTAATAATCGCATAAATGATAACAATGCGTATTGTAACTTATTCTTGAGTCCTTTTATTGTAACAGAATTACTCGAAATTATTATCAATAAACTTAAAAATAAAAAATCATCTGATTATGATAATGTACCTAATTTTGTTATAAGGAGTGCAGCACATGTGATATCAGCTCCTTTAACACACATAATCAATTTATCATTCCAAAACGGAAACTTTCCAGAAAAACTAAAAATTAATAAAATAATACCTGTTTTTAAAAAAGGAGACAATCAAAATACCGATAATTACAGACCTATTGCTCTGACCTCTGGGTTTTCTAAAAATTTTGAATACTGTTTCCTAAGTATATTTGATGGTTTCCTAAAACAATACTCAGTTTGGTTTTAGAAAAAATATCTCGACCACTGATGCTTTGCATTATTTATATAGAAAAATTATTCATCATATTCATAACGGAGAATATCCAGTCGGTATTTTTTGCGATTTTAGTAAAGCTTTCGACTGTGTCGATCATTTGCTGCTGCTTAATAAATTAGAACTTATGGGTATACGTGGCGTTGCGTTAAACTGGATTTCTTCTTTTCTAACCAATAGACTACAGTTTGTTTCAATTAATCATTTCAATAATATGACAAATAATATTGCTAATTCCGATTTAACAAAAATTAACGTTGGTTTGCCTCAAGGCGCAGTGCTTGCCCCAATTCTTTTCATTATCTTTATTAATGATTTAAGTGCCATTCTAACTAATGATTGTGACGCCGACGATACTACTCTTTTAATTTCTGATAAAAGCAAAACTTCTCTAATTGATAAATAAACTGTTCTTAAATGACAACAAAACTAATATCATTCGTTTTCATACAATAAGCCCTAAAAATAATGACTTTCAAGTAAATATTCAGTTTGATGATAATCATTTAGAAAGTTGTCCGTCAACCCGTATATTAGGTCTCACTGTAACAGAAACCTTAAATTGGAATCCCCACTGTGATGAACTTGTCAGTAAGTTAAATGTTGTTTGTTTTCAATTTCGTCATTTAAAGGAATACTTAAATATTAGCCAACTTGTTATGTTTTATTATGCAAGTGTTGAGTCTCGTATGAGATATGGGATTTGTTTATGGGGAAATTCAAGTGCTATTAAAAAAGTCTTTATTGCCCAAAAGCGAATTATTCGTTGTTTAGCTGGAGTCAGTTACTTATCATCTTGTCGTGAACTTTTTAAAAAATACATCTTAACTGTTATAAGTTATTTTTAAAAATCAAAATACTTTTCCAAAGACATCTGATATTCATAATTATAACACTAGGCATAATAATAACTTCTATGTACTAAATATTGTTAAAAATTCTCCTGAAATATTTGGATTAAAATTGTTCAATAAATTGCCTAAGAGCTTAAAACAAATTAATAACATAACATTTTAGAAAAGAACTAAAACAATATTTAATCTTCCATACTATTTACACTCTAGAAGAATATTTCGGCATATAAACATATCATAAGCAATTTTTATTCTATTTTTTTTAAGTATTTTCTGACGCTTTCTATACACTGTATTATGTGTCTCTGGAAATAAATCACTTTATTATTATTATTATTAAAATAACTCAACTGTCAAAAAAATGTGTTTTCAACGCACACTATTTTAAGAAGAAATATTTTCATTAATATCTCAAAAACTATCAAGCTTAGAAGGTAAGAACCCTTAAACTTTTTTAAAGCAAAAATTATTTTCTATCAATTAGTGCAATAATATACAGGATTCATTTTTAAAGAAGTACAAATATGGCAATATCTACGAAAATTAAACTTTTTTTACCAAATTTATACATATTTAGTTAGCTTATTAAAAGTACTAAAAACTTTATTTAAACAATTTTTCGGTATCTACAATAACTTCCGAGAAAAAAGGTGTTTCGCATTCCACTCTGTATACCGCTGAACCTCTATTTCTCGTATAAGTGGAAAGTGTCCTACCCGGTAGGCGTGGGGTCGGCGAATACAAGTGCAAACTTCAAAAAGCAAATTGCGAATTTCTCCGTGAAACAAACAATATAATAAAAATTACAAAGTTACGTCTAGTTTCACTAGTTTACAACTTCTGAGTCAACTTCCATGAAGCCATCGTCAGAAGTCGGCCAGCACAACAAGTAACCACAGACGCGTTTCGCACTTATTGGTGCTCTTCAGTGTGGTGTAACCTGTAGTAGGCGAATAATGAATCAATTTTTTTTATCTTAATATGATTAAAATATGGCTATAATAACAAGGTCATGAAAGGAAAAAATGAATACGTGTTAATTTTTTTACATAGAATGAGAATGCCCTAACAGAAAGAAGTGAATATTTTGTTCTTTTAATCAATCATAAATGTCAACGCAAAAGAAATATTCACGTATTTCTTTCATAGCATTTTAATTCTATGTAAAAAAATTCACACGTATTCATTTTTTCCATTCATGGCACTGTTATTATAGCCATATTTTAATCAAATTAATATAAAAATTTACATGCATTTTTCCTAAAAAAAATGTTATGTAAGGATATGAATATATTACACCACTGAATTCAGAATTAAATTCTCCAACGAATGAACAAATAAAAAATATATTCTCATTTAAAATAAATCCCGTATTTTGAGAACCACTGATCAAAAAAATAAATCTTTTCTTTACAATTGTCTTGGTAAATAGAAATTGTATGCCCATTTAACCGACTTTGTAGCTCTTATAGTTCTCGAGATAGTATGGTGGCAAATTTAAAATGAACACCTGTATATAAAATAAAAATTATTTTATTTATAAAATTTACTGATAGCTATATTGTGAATATATGTGTAAGTGTCCCACTTTCACTATCATTATTTTAAAAAGTATACAATGTTATTTAACGAAATTTAGTATCAAGGGGTTTTCCGACATGTCCGTTTCAACTGAAATTTTACATGTGAAATAATAAAAACATATTAAATTCATGATACGCCATTTCCAGCGTATATCAACTGTTTTGATTTTTTCATTAAAAACGGCCCCTTCTTTAACACTATATCTCGTGAATGGAATCGAATTTTTATAATCTTTGATTTTTTCATTAAAAACGGCCCCTTCTTTAACACTATATCTCGTGAATGGAATCCAATTTTTATAATCTTTAAAAAAATCAAGTCTTTTAAATGAAACATACTATTTTTTTTATAATTTTGATGAGATCTTTGTTAAAAAAATAGAGGTAGTTTATGTAGCATGTCTTTTGTTGAAAGTTGATAGATTTTTAGTAAAATGGAAAATATGTAAAGTGAATGTGTTAGTAGTTAGTATTAGTATACCATTTTAATTTGTACATATAAATATAAATAATACATATTTATATACCAAGTGAGTTAAGATAATGTTTATTTACGAAAACATAGTCTTTGAATGAATAAACATTCTTAACTCATGTGATTTATAAAATATTTTATTCTATTTTGACGATATAATAATAAAAAACCATTATTTTTACTTTTGATAAAATAAAAAAAAACTATTTAATTAGTAGGCGTGCGTCATAATCGTCGTTGATAGACGTCAAGTTGTATATAAATAAATTATAAAAAAGCTTTATTTTCTGTCATTTGTGTTGTGAAAAATAATGAAAAGGGTTGATCTGTCTGGTAAAGATTGTGGTACTATTTTTGTGCATGATGTTATTTAAAATGCATTATTTGTTGCAGAGTAAAATTCTATGAGAGTGACTTAATTTTTTTAAATTCGCTATCAAATAAACAGTTGCTCATAGTTGTTGCTATTGAGTTATAATGACAGTTTCAAATGTCAAAATTAAATAAAATAAATATATCATCACGACATATTACCCATTGCTGGGTGTGCAAATCTACTTAGTACACAGATATTGATAATATTAATGACATATTTGTACCGTGCGGGCGTTTACCAGGTGTCACCACACGAGTACTAATTACTGGCGTGTGCACACAAGGGTCATATTTGTGTCATTTAAAATTCAAAATATTTTTAATTTTGCGTCGGTCGGGATCGCACCCGGTTTGTGACCAGACACTCAGGCACATGGCTTATTTATATACTTTATTTAAGGTATGACAATAAATATATATGATTAAAAAAATCTTGTATGACTAGTACAATACCAATTCCATTTTATTTTACATGTGTAATGGGAACATATTGATTATATTCCATTAAAAATTATTTTCTAATGGACCTTTTACATGAAAAGAGAGAGATAGACAAAAAATGACATATATGTAGTACGCAGTAGTTTGTTTGCGCATAGAGGAGGCCAGATATATTTCAAACAAAATTTGAAATGGCGCAAATAAGAATGTAACTATGTTGAATAAATTCACACAAAGCGTTTGTGATGATAACTATTTCAAGACGAGGACGGGTAAATGGGAATCAGAAACGTGGTTATATGTTCTAAAGACGCGAAATAAACACCACATAAAGTGACAGATAATTGCGTAGTTGCCAGTTTGTTATTAAGAAAGTTACAAACAAGAATAAAACTATTATTATTATTATTATTTTTAAATAAATTGTTTTGTCTGTATTAATAATTTCTTTACAATCAAAGTCAAAATAATTTCAGGTTTTGTGTTGTTTAAATAATTTTTTATCAAAAATAAATGCTTGTCTTTTTAATCATTTTACTTTTACAACATGGTGTCTACTCATCTCTAGTTCATAAAAATTTCACTACGTGGTGTATTGAAAAATTACGTCACGGTGCAATAAAAATGTAAAAGGTCCATTTTATTACCCTTTTTATTTCCAGCAAAATTATATTTCAAACTCAATATATAAACTATTCTTGAATTTTGACACTGACAATTATCCGTTAAATACAAACATTTCAACTTGATTTTCTAGGGGTAGTACAGGCTGGGAGATTTATTACAACAGATTAGGTACTTAATAAAGTAAACAAGCGATGTTAGGTAGATATTTGACGGACATTTTTAAATATTTAAACTACATTACCGACACCAGTATGCCGACATCTGTACTAGAAACGTTGAACTATTTCTAAGGGCACTGTTGCCGAAAATTATCGGTTGAGTGAAACTTTTTAAACTTCATTTTTAGCAAATAAATACAAAAATCTACTACTACTGAAGAAACGGCCCCTTAATAATAATACTTACCATTCCGACTCTTACAGGTACTGGCAATGGATTGAGATCTTCATCAAATGTAACTAACATTCTTGGTTGCATCGCAGCAGCTAATGTATACAATAAGTAATGAGAACGTCCCAAAATAACTGAAACAAGATAGCAGTATTAAATTTCAGCAAGTAATTCTAATGATTAACCTACTGTTCTTAACGTCGAGAAAACCAACTAAAGTAGCTAGAAGACCAGCGACTGCCACAGGACTTAAAAGTTGTCTGTCACTGTGATAGGGACTAAGAGTAAGTGTTCCTTTTCCTAAGTGAGTCAATCCTTGCGCAACACGAACCATAAATAAATTATTGGGATCTTTAGCATGAAATTGAGCTAACTGTCTTAGCATAGCTGCTAATCTAAAATTACAATAAAAAACATTTAGTAAAATCATTATTTTATACATACAAAATTGGCTATAATAAACTTATTTTTTTTATATTTACCGTGCATTATTGGTGCCTGCACCAACCAAACCCATGGCAAAAATAGCATTATGGGCCACTTCTGAGTCACTGTCATGCGAAAATTTACTTAATGTGTCCAGTATACTAAGTTTAGGATTCGATACTGAAATAAGACCTAAAGCTAAAGGTACAGCACGTCGAATTACCGGCTCACAGTAACGTAACAAATGACCAAAAGTTCTAAATGCCATTTCGCTACCGATATCTTCACCCATACTAATTAATGCAATACCAAGTACAGCAACAGCTTGTCGCGAAGAAAGATCTTTCTCTTTTTCTTCCTTTTCTTTGTTTTTTTCATTTTTCGTGTTTTTATCTGAACGTGAATCTTCTTTATCGTTAGACTCATAATGTTCAGAGCAAATATGTAAAAGCTGTTGAACTTTCAGCACATTGCCTGTACCTGCGTAGGCGCATACTTCAACCATAGTAACTGCCATAGATCTGTAGAAAAAAGTGCAGTGAATAAATAAAAATTGAATTAATACGTATATAATCAACATAGTTCTTTTTAAATTGCCCGGCCGCGCTTTTAGTTTTTATGACAATGAAAGAAATTCTGCGCAGGTGAATTTACTTTCGCGCACCAATTTACAGGGCTCTGATTATGTAATAAGCAACGCTAGGGACAATGCCAATAATAAATTCAAAGCCGCAGTGGCTCTCTCTTTCTCAAAAGCCAATCAATTGTGTCTGACTATACTGCACAAATTTATTTTTGTTTAAACACAATGTTAAAGTGCATTTTTACAGTGCACAGGCTATAATAAAAAATAGGGGGAACTATGATCATCAGTTTATTTATCATTGCTGAATTTGTTCAAATGCTTTATTTTCAAATTTCGACAACGACCTTGTATTTTGACCATACAGGGCGTTTACTAGATGCCATTTCACAGACACTCAGCCGATAACAGTACGCTACAGAGATCACTTTTATTCGAAAAACATTTCAAAATATTTATGAATTTGTCGGGTTCAAATTCGGAACGTCAAAACAACAACCGCTTACGTAATACATACTCTGCCGTCTCCACATGAATGAAAAATTTACAATATGCCTACGTCGGATCAGTCATATTAACTTTTTTTTTATATATAAGTAACTTTTAACATTTAAATTGTTAAGCTAAGTTTCCATACACATGTTCAATCCGTCACGTCGTATTCGTCGTAACGTATTATAAAAGCGTACGTTCACATGCATACAGTGAACAGTATCCGTTTTTGACATTCAAATTCAAGGCGATGGAATGAATTTAATAGATTTGAGAACGAGTGACTGACAATATTATAGAAATTATTTTCGACTGATTCCTGAGCATTTCGATGCCATTTTATTGCGAAAACAAAACCACTTGATTAAAACAATGTGCATTTCACTTATATATATATATATATATATATATATATATACAGGATGTAACACCAAAACCGACCACCGCCATTATTTTCTTTATTATTATAGTTACAAAAAAACACTATAGAAGAAAATTATAGGAGACCAAGGGGGACATCCCATTTAAGGAGAAAATACTTTTTTAAAACAGTGGTTCTCAATTTGCAACACAAAGTTATATTTTTTCAAATGGGATTATACATACGTTTTATGCCTATTCGATAGAACATTTTTTTCTGCAGTCAACTATGAGATTATTTTATATCCTTACATAACAAAAATATTAAAAAACCATGTGAAAGAACAAACTATTTTAGATAATCATAAAACGCAAATAATAAAAAAATATAATTGATACATTTTTAAAAGTTAGATTCTATAATGAGACTAAATTACTCTCCGAGAAAGATGATTCCATTCGCAATGAAATGAGTTTAATAAAATTGTATTATTTAGGAGTCAATAAATATTTTATAGATTATTTCTATTACTCTTCTTTACCTAGTAAATTATTTAATTCAAATTTATTTTTACTAAGTTTATGTCCAAGAATTTACATACAAAATAAATAGTAGCATTACTTAATTTCTCAGATTTAAATTTAAAGTTTCTCACGCTAGTCTTCAATATTCACAACTCAGATATAGTCGTTAGCCAATAGAATTCAAATATTACGTGTGTGCACATAATCCCACCTTGGGTACGTGTGTGAGATAGACTTATGCAGCAATCGACCTTTTACATCAAAAAGAGAGAGATAAACAAAAACGACATATATGTAGTGCGCAGTAGGTTGTTTGCGCATTGGGGAGGCCAGGTATATTTCAAACAAAATTTGAAATGGCGGAAAGTAACAACAAACGACATATATGTAGTGCGCAGTAGGTTGTTTGCGCATTGGGGAGGCCAGGTATATTTCAAACAAAATTTGAAATGGCGGAAAGTAACAACGTAACTATATTAAATATATTCACACAAAGCGATTGTTATAATGAATATTTTAAAACAAGAGGACGGGTAGATGGAATACAGAAACATGATTATATGATCTAATGATGCGAAATAAATACCACATAAAGTGACATTTTGCCATTTTGTTACAAACAAGAATAAAACTGTTTTTTTCTTTTTTATTAAATTTTTTTGTCTTTAATAATAATTTCTTTATAATCGAAGTCAAAATAATTTAAGTTTCAGTGTTGTTAAAATATTTTTTTATCGAAAATAAATGCTTGTCTTTTTAATCATTTATCTGACATGGTACCTACCCGTTTCTAGTTCATAAGAATTTCACAACGTTGCGTATTGAAAAGTGACGTCACGGTGCAATAAAAATATATATGGTCCATTATATTCCCATCTCTCAGTCAAGGCTTCACGGAGAGCAAGGGATCAGTGAAACTTGACGAATTCTGTCCGTCGTTGATCCGTCACCCCACTAAGATCACAAATTTCAATTTAGCGAATCAGAGCTCGTGACGAATACAACATGACGGACTGAACGTATGCGTAAAAACTTAGCTTTAAAGTAGAGTTCCCGTCAGCTAAGAAAAAGCCATTTACGTCATCAGCGCAGAAACCAATTTTTGTCATTGCCCTGTTCACGTGATAACGCCTGTGTAACTTAAGGTTAATGTTAGGGATGAATAGGTTAGATTTGCCAAATGCAAAGATTATGCCCTATATTACGTATTTTCACCTGCTTTAACCTAAACCCAGTTTTATAATCGAAAAGCAAATAAAAAAATTATTCTAGATATTTATATACCTATAAAATAAGTTTCAATATGACTAATACTTTTCAGGCATGTTCAAAAATGCAAGAGAATTTTGAGTCATTATGCGATTCATGTTATTATCGATGTTCTGTACGTACCAGATTTCACAATATTACATACAGAGTATTCATCGAAAACCCGTACATTTAACAAGGGAAATTAGTTTTTTGGTTGAAGTTTGTCGAACTAGCCTGTATACAAGGTGAGCTCACGAGAATGAACGAGCAACATATTTTCGTTATTAAAGTACAGAGTTCTTTTAACTAAATTTACTATAGGTAATATGGGGAAAAGGCTGTAATATTATCATTTCCGGTTCCGTAGTATGCGATAATAACTAAATGAAACATACTATTTCAAGTTTTTTTAAAACCTACAATAAATTTACAATATTGGTAATAAGTAGTATTTTATATTATAAACTAATATAATAGCGGGCACTTAAAATATATACAGGATGGTGGCGGTTAGGGGTGAATATAGGGATTTAACATGGGTTCTTAGTTTTATGCAATTTCTTGTCCTCCTGTTCATATATTTCGCGAAAACTGTAAACTGAAAAGTTTTGAAAAACTAAAAGTTGCATACAAAACTGCTTTTGCATTTTTTTACGTGGTTGGTTTAATTAAATTTAAAAAGTTCGGCCAATTAGTAGTAATAACCACGGCGGAAGGGGCGGGCGAACCGGGCGACAGCCCAGAGCGCCAGTGACAAAGGGCGCCGCGAGGCGTGGCGCATCTTGACAACGATTTCGATTTTTGATCATATTAGAATAAAAGAAATAATCAAAATATATAATTATAATACTACATTAATGTGCAACCTAAAGCGCGCGACGATTCTTGTCAAATTTTACTGAATCCGACCCGAGAGTAGGGCCATATAAAAAATATTATCAGAAAAATTATTTGTTACTTTCCCAAAAATTGACAATTTTGTGAATAAAATGGTGTTCCAACCGTCGCAATAAATAAAAATTATTTTGCCAATTTGCATTAAAATATTTACAGTTGCTACGGAATAAAGCTTCACTTTTACTGCCGTTGGCAGAGAAACATGATTTTATTGCCCTCTATCAATAAAATCATTAAAATTTGTTTGTACATTTTTCCTATATGTAAAATGATGTCAACGACATAACATTTAAAATGTATATTAGTTCTAAACAATCGGTGAAAATATTATGTGTTCAACATGGCAAAAATGAAAATTCACTGACTAAATTAAAAAAACTTAGCTTCACTTTGTCATTGTAACATGGCTGCGACAGTGAATCTGCTACTTTTTTGCTTTGTTCGTATTGTTCATAAACTATGGTATTAGGAAAAGTGTTATAATTATATTTTGAATGTATTTCAATGAAGTAAAAAAAAATATAAAGATATATTGGTTTGACTTACTCACAAAAAAATCTGTTGTGGTTAATATCTCTGCTATTTCCATTATATGTTATATTGGTATCGTAAGTAACATTTAGCCTGTGGATATATTTCAAAATTACTGACCGGTTTTCGGTGTTATCGAAGTTGCACTGATTAATATAGTAAACAGAATGCAATATCAGATTCTTCTTAGTTTGTGGTTTAAAAATGTTAATTTAAAAGGGCGCCAAATTTGCTTTCTGCCCGGTTCAATATTTTATGTTGCGTCGGCTCTGACGTCTACCTAACTTATGGAAAATAAATCCTGTACTCTTTTATAATTATTTCCACCATAATATTTATTTATGATAAAGACAAGTTTATCATTCGAATAATCATTATTATTTAATATACTTCTTACAAAAAAAAAAAATGACGTGAATAAAATAATATTGTTTTTTATAATGTCATATGGCCATTGCTACTAATTGATGGAACTTTATAAATTTCTTTTTAAAATTGTGAAGAAACCAAACACATAATGAAACATTTAAAAACAGTTTTGTATGCAACTTTTTACTCTACAGTAAAAAATTAAAATTATATGTTAAATATCTACGTTCACCCCTAACCGCCACCACCCTGTATTTTAAAAAATAAATCAAAAATAAGTGAAATTTTGATTTATTGATACTGTTCGCCAGCTAACACTATATAAATGAATTTATTTCAAAAATACTATCATCCATGCAAAAAACAAATATAATAAAAACTCACACTTAAGTTAAATTATTAAATATTTCGAACGTGTGCCATTTATTTTTTAATACAAAATATCAGTTATTTATCCCTATCGTAAAGAAAGTGGATCATTTTTTTTATATTTTATAGAAAAACAAGTATATGAACAAAAATATGTTATTTATATTAAATACATTTAATCGATATTACCTAAAAGGTTCAGGAACAACTTCTAAAGCAGCAATAATCGCTTCAACAGCTTCTTGTCGTCCAAGATGACACAACCCAAGTCCAAGAGGTAAAAATCTAGCATAGGTATCTTTAAGTTCAGTTTCAGATTTTTCCATTAAAATCTGCATAATAGAAGCAGTTACATCAGGATTACATGAACCAACTGCTATCATTCCAGATGCCAATCCAGCCATACCAATAACTTCCATACTTGATTTACTGTCGCTAAATACGGGTGCAAGAAGACTTAACACTGCTTCACGATTAGATCCTGCATATGCCAAGCCCAAGCCTAAAATAAGTGCATATAGTGTAAGTGTAAATACGAAAGCGTATGTAATTACACACTATTTACCTAATATAGCTCCAATTCTCATTATATTTGAACTATGTAAAACATAATCTGATAAAAGAGCCAAAGCAGGATCACATTCGTTACGAACACCACAATTTACAATGCCACAAGCCAAAAGTGCTCCTGATTTGATATGATCTTCAGAAGAATACAAATATTTATCTATAGGAGTGAGACCTCCATCAACATCCCACAAAAGAATTAGGCCCAAAGATGCAGTTGCACTTAACATTCCATGTTCCTTATTCTTAAATAACCATTTATTTCCATCTTCCATGAGTAATTTGTCTTGTCCAAATGCAGCATTTACAAATCCATTAACAAAACTTGCAGCTAAATTCTGTCGAGCTGAATCTACTTGCCCACCACCGAATGGTGGTCTAGTATTCTCTAAATGTGATTTGTATACATCTTCTGGTGTTTTCGGTTCCATAATATCCAACTATAATAATAATAATAATAATAATAATAATATATATATATATATACAGGCTGTTTCCTTTAAAACAACCATCGCTTTTTTGGGCGAACTAATGACTTTAGAGAAAAATGTTATATACAAAAAATTACCAGGAAAAAGGGCTTAATTTATGAGGAATAATAAATAAAAAATTCAACCAGTGGTTCTCAAACGGTAGAATAAAATTATATTTTTTTAAATGGCAACCTATATAAATTTTTTGTCCATTAGATAGAGAATTTTTTTCTGATTTCAACGATATAAATATGATATGGGGTTGTATAACAATTATTTCGAGAAAAATGATATTAAAAATCAGAAATAATTCTACAATATTGAAGTAGGCTATGCAATAAACAAATGCAAACAAATGATACAGGTGACAGATAGTGATTTATATTTAAATATTATTGAGACGGACTTAACCCTATTCATTGACAATCTGCCGTTAAATCAGTATAGAGAAACTTATTTCCAACAGGATGGAGCTCCAGCACACAACACACAACGTGTCAGTCTTGCACTTTATCAACCGAACATAAGACTTTAACATGTGAAATCAAACTTTCCAAATTTCCTGATTCCCTAATTATTCTAGGTAAAAAAAACTTCAAATAAAAGAGTATAAAATTCTACATGTGAATCAATAAGCAAAATTAATTTTGTATGCCTCGTAACGGCAGAAATTAGATATGAAAATGTCAAAAATCACCTCAAAAATAGCAAAATCCATGGAATTGAGACAAAATAAATAACAATTGTTAAAAGGCTTATCTGTCATGTGAGGATAATTTATTTTATTAGGTATTATTTCTAATTTCTGTTCCAGTTAATAATTATCTGTTAATTTAAATTGATATTTGTTTTCTTGAACAGAAATTACAAATAATAATAAAAATAAATTAACATAGCTTGAAAGATAAATTGTTAACATTTGTTAATTTTCATACTTAATTTCTGCCGTTACAAGGCACACAAAATTATTTTTGTTTATTGATTCAGATGTAGAATATTATCCCCTATAATTTTTACTTGAAGCTTTTTAACCTAAAATAATTAGGGAAGCAGGAGTCTGGTTTTACATGTTAAAGTCCTGTATATAATGAATAAATAAAAAATAATAATTAAGACTCATTTACCTCTCTTGCTAAATTTAAGAAATGATTGTTTAAATGACAATTAGCCATGATTTCAGTTAAATCATCATATTCAGTAGTATTTTCATTAATCTCTAAATAAATCTGCTGCCTGCCAAGCATAAATGCTAATTGTTTTTGGATAGACCTAAAATGAAAACGTATTTCTGTTATAATAAAATAAAATGGATATACATATTAACAAGCTTACACATCTGGGCACGATGTAAAAATTTCCTCAATAAGTTGATGATCATTTAACTGCATAGCTAATCTTAAAGCTTGAGGATATTGTTCAAATTTTCGAAATAAACGCAAAGCTGTTTGCAACAGTGTTGTATTTTCAGGATCGGCAACGTATGGTACACAACTGGAAAAGAAATATGTATGTTAAATGTCCAAATAAGTTCTACTATAATTATACTATAGTATAGTTGTGATAAAATGCTATGTAAAACGACGGTAGATCTTCGGAAAGCAGGTTGTGTCCAGGTGATATAAGAAAGCAATCAACAGTAACACGTATTAAACAAATATGTATTTCTTGTTTTATTTTTGTAGATAATTTCCATGGTTTTTATTAATTTCAGGTCAGTAAAGAACATATAATCTACCTTTCATTACTTGAGCATGCCGCGCAGTCGACAACCACGCCATCGAATAGCCGTAGCATCGAAAAACCGTGCCATCGAAAGTCGCCACGTCGACACCTACCCCCCACCACAGGCCGTAGCTGCGAAAACCGTCACATCGAAAGTCGCCACGTCGACAACAGCCCCCCCCCCCCACCACTGGCCGAAGCTACGATAGCCGTTACATCGAAAGTCGCCACGTCGACATCACCCCCCACTATTGACCGTAGCTACCGATAGCCGTCACATCGAAAGTCGCCACGTCGACATCACCCTCTATCTAATCGCCACTGAGTCTTTCAAAACGTTAATTTATCTGACTCGCTATAACATACTCGTAGTTTGTACTTTATATTATTTACGTTAGATGACACCGCCACGTACGAGTTTGGCATGGCATTTACTCAATTGTTTAAATGGAATAAAATATCTATTTTTGTAAACACTTTACTGTTACCAAATATAAAACAATTAAACATTATATGATAGACTGAACAAATATATGTGTGTATTATAAAATAATGTAGGTATTGTATGTTTAAATATGTTTCAAAATAGGTGAAATATTTACCATTTTATTTTGTAATGCAGATTTCTAAATTTGTTTTAAATGTACGAGAAAAACAGAAACATGCTTTTAGAATAGTATTAACATTGAAACACTTGCAATACTAAAAACTAGATTGTAATACTTATAGAGATTAATTGTTTATACAAAATATTTTATTAGCTGTTAGGTATATCTAGAAAATGTACCGTTATAGTATGTCGTTTTCGTACATTGCTAAATAGAAGATAAAAATATGTATGGAGGTATAATTTGGAGGTTGATAGTCAGAATTTGGAGAGCTGTGCTGTAAATATAATGACAACGTAGATTTTATACTCAAAACTCAAAATAATTTTTAAGTTTTACAAATAGTAAAATGTACAAAATGGTTACATGCATGCTCCGAAAAATTGTATGAATATACAATATAAAAGCAGTAATATTACAATTAAATACAAGATAAGAAAATAATTTACATACCGTTGCCGTTGGGTTATTGTGTTATAAAAAGTTTATGGTATAATTATTTTTTACTGGCGATTTACAATTTATATATATATATATATAAAATCCGTTGTACTCTGCATGAATTTTGGTTAACAAAATGAAACATTTCAAATTAAAAAGGCATAAAGTTGAAGCTATTACTTATTAGGTATATTTCTAAGATCAGCCGGAGACAAAATAAGACTAAAATATTTATTACTGATATTACTATATAAATAAATTTATTATTATTATTGTTATCAACGCCTTTTTCACTAATAAACACTACTATTAGATCTATGACAGATGTGTACAAAGTAAATAATAGAATATCACAGCCAACTATTATCATTTTATTATTTTTTTTATTAGACATAATTTAAAGGGAAACCCTTACTTTTTATACATCATTGTAAAGAGAAATTGATTTAGAACTTTATTCCGTAAAAATATACAGCTATTCCATTTAAAAAATCAAACTAAATTAGTAGGCCATGGAAAAAAATTGTGTATGCGAAATTATAAATTAAGTTGTTAGACCATCCTACATTTCACTTTTTCTTGTATATTACATATTTCAGAAGATATAACCTGGACAATGAAAAACCAACCAACCTTTTATATATATGTCCCAAATTAATTGGGCTACCATTGGGAGCTCCGAAACTATAAGAGCTACGAAGTCGATTAAATAGGCAATGTTGCAGTTTTGAGTGCTCATTTAGATTCCGCTGAGAACAATTTAAAATTCCGAACATTTTGAAAGTTATTAAAAAAAAAAAATCGCGATTTTAGAAAATATCAATTAACTCTGTAATTACAAAAGATATAAAAAAATGTTTCATATAAAAGTTTCATGATTTAATGAGACAAACTTAAACTGATGTTAGAATAAAATTCAAGATGGCAGTTTCCAAGATATTAATAGCAACTTTTTTATTTTAAATGGGCCCATATTGGATTTTTGCTTTAAAAAATACTTATTTTTCTCTCTTTCCAATGGTGAATGGGTTATTATGTTTTAGTTTTGTTTTACCTTTAAAATCTAAGATTTTTCATATTTTTTTCATGAAATTTCTTATTTTTTTGAAAGTATATCTGTAATGGAAGGAAGAAAAATTACTGGAGTTCAGTCAATAAATTTATTTATTTTCCGCCTCTACCGGTTTCGACACCTCATGTGTGTTCTTCAGGAGCTACAATAATAATATAAAAAATATAAACAAATTTTGTTGTGAAAAATTTAGGACAAACATGTGTAACTTACGTGAAAATGAAGAATTTAAAAAAAATGGATAAATACATAAAACAATTAATAAATAACATAATTTGCATACAATGGTCGTCAAGGTTTAAAAAAATAAATAAATAAATACATTAAAAACTCATGTAGTCGTCAGATAAAATTGGATATTTATTTATAATCCTTGAATTAACAATGGCACCCTTTAACTGAAGGATAAGTTATGACTTGTTCCGAAGGTCGTTACTTGAAATGCCGCTAGTTTTTAAGTCATTTCTCTTCTTATTATTATTTTATAAAACTTTAAAAAAATTTTTTTTTTATAATTAATATTAATTTGGTGTATAATTTTTATTTTGTTTGGTTTTTATTGTATTTTAAAATGTTTGTGTATATTTTCTTATATTTGTAATGTCTGTGTTTGAACCCAATATCAATGTTTAAAATACTATTCACTAATAATTTAAACATTGATATTGGGTTCAAACAAACGAAAACAGTAGGAAATCTTTTTAGCAAATTAAAGGCAGACATAGAAAAAGATTACAGGTCACAAATAGTGTACAAAATTCCTTGCAAGGACTGTACCGCTATGTATACAGGACAAACAAAGCGGTATTTACGAACCAGGATGGTAGAACATGAACGAAATTCCAAAAAAAAGAACAACAACAACGGGAAATGTGCACTAGTGGGACACGCAATATCACTCGGACACTCTTTTAATTTTGATGCCGTCAAGGTCATAGATACAGAACAAAATTTACACAAACGCCTTACTCTAGAAATGTTATACATAAATAATGACAGCAACAACATAAATTTAAAAACGGACATTACAAATATAAGTAAAATATACACAAACATTTTAAAATACAATAAAAACCAAACAAAATAAAAATTATACACCAAATTAATATTAATTATAAAAAAAAATTTTTTTTAAAGTTTTATAAAATAATAATAAGAAGAGAAATGACTTAAAAACTAGCGGCATTTCAAGTAACGACCTTCGGAACAAGTCATGACTTATCCTTCAGTTAAAGGGTGCCATTGTTAATTCAAGGATTATAAATAAATATCCAATTTTATCTGACGACTACATGAGTTTTTAATGTATTTATTTATTTATTTTTTTAAACCTTGACGGCCATTGTATGCAAATTATGTTATTTATTAATTGTTTTATGTATTTATCCATGTTTTTTAAATTCTTCATTTTCACGTAAGTTACACATGTTTGTCCTAAATTTTTCACAACAAAATTTGTTTATATTTTTTATATTATTATTATTGTAGCTCCTGAAGAAGACACATGAGGTGTCGAAACCGGTAGAGGCGGAAAATAAATAAATTTATTGACTGAACTCCAGTAATTTTTCTTCCTTCCATCACCTTTCCAGTCAAGAAGTTTTGCAGCTATATCTGTAATATTTACATTTCATGTTAGTTATTTTAATTAAATCAATTATTTTATTATGACTAAAAATATTATGGTCAATAAAAATAACCTATTTCAATAATAAGTTTTTTATATCAGATACCTGGTTGAGATACACATACACACATGACAAATAAACAGCAGAATATTTTGAAATTTTGAAAGTAAAATTATGACATATGACAATTCTGGCATCTATGTAAATAACTACTAGCCGTCATTCTGACACGGATCCTCATATCTGCTGGCAAGGCTAACAAAGTCGCATGACTGCTCGCGCCCTATAAATAACGAATTTAACATTTCTTGTACACACAAATAATTGAAATTATCTGTTCTTTCGTTCAGTGAGGAATTTTGTCCTACTCTTCTAATATGTTCAAAATACTTCAAATTCATTGACAGTTTTTCTTAAGGATATATGTAATATTAACATACCTATAATTTTAAAAACATTTAATTAATAATACAATAAGATATATTAAATGTACTCGTACCTCCCAGAAAAATCTTCCAGTAATGCTAATTTTTGACACTGAAAATTTGCATTTATCTTTCAATTACTAACATTTAAATATTTCAACTGGTATCCGTGGACTTTTTTGGGCATCGAGATTTATTACAACAGATTATTCTATATTATTACATACTATATCTCCAAACCTATAGGAGATATAATAACAAAATTAAATGTGTCAGATTGAGAATTTAAATATCGTTATTATTTGTAGTAACAAATTTTCAAAAAATAATATTTAGAATTATTTTTTTAGCCTAACATTTATTAGAAAATCAACATACATATGTAATAAAGACAATTTAAGTATTCTGCATTGTGAAAGGGAAAGGCCAAGATTAACTTTCCTGGAATCCTTCGAAATCAAGAAAGCTATTCACAATGGCTATAACCTTATGAACGTACAGTTAGACCTTTGTCCCATCTCCGAATCTGGATTGTTTAATCTCAGCATTCCCTAGAATTATTTAATCTTTGCACTATGGTTAACCTCCCTGTGTGAGCATTCTGAATTTTAAAATTAATTTTTGTAATTCTTCTGATGGCAGGAACGCCGAAATTGCAATAAAGAATCTTTTAAATTTTGTGAAACCTACCGAGTATGTATTTTTTTTCCTTATTTCAATCTAGTTTTTAATATTGATAATGTTAAAATTTAAAACAATTCTAATAGCATGTTTCTGTTTTTCTCTAACATTTAAAACAAATTTATAAATCTGCATTATAAAATAAAATGGTAAATATTTCACCTATTTTGATATATATTTACACATACAATATTATATACATACACTATTTTATATTATAGCTTGTTCGGAGATATTTCGTTATGGCCCTCTCAGCGGGTCTATTGTTAGGGATTTAAGCTTGATTTATAGGGGTGGAAGGACAAGTATGTATTCAATATTTCCCAATTTAATTTTACTTTTAATAATGAAACAGAGAATTTTGTACAAATATTATTAATGATTATTATGAAAAAAAAATGTTACATAAAAGTATCATTGTATAACAATTCGTCATTTAATTAAATAATGCAATTAACATCAGTATTGTCTTCTTCAAATGGTCGCCACATATTAAATACGTATATTGTAGACCTCAGTACGAAAGTTAGTATTACTACTGATTTTAAATTTTTGAAAACTCATTTATATACCTACTCACTAGGTATGCCTTTGGTATCTTAGTTTCCCTAATATGTATTAATACCGGTCAAGGACGATTCTTCTCATCTTATATTTCTAGTAATAGTCAAAGACTTAATTTAATTTTGCGAATTCATTACTATTTCAAGTAAATCTGAAATACGTAATGCGCACAGAGATTAGAGATTTCCGAATTTAAATATTTTGCAATCCTACCCTGAGCGCCAACAGGTAGAATCTCTTGCTGTGTGTGGTTCACCACAGGCTTAGTAAGTTAAAGCCATAACGAAATATCTTTGAACAAGGTATACACACATATATTTGTTGTCTATCATAAATGTTTAATGTTTTATATTTTGTAACATTAAATTGTTGACAAAAATAGATATTTTTTCCATTAAATCATTTGAGTAAATGCCATGCCAAACTCGTACGTGGCGGTGTCATCTAACGTAAATAATATGAAGTACAAACTATGTTATAGCGAGTCAGGTAAATTAACCTTTTGAAAGACTCAGTGGCGATTAGGTAGGGGGTGATGTCGACGTGGCGACTTTCGATGTGACGGCTATTATAGCTACGGTCAATGAGTGGGGGGTGATGTTGACGTGGCGACTTTCGATATGACGGCTATCGTAGCTACGGTCAGTGGTGGGGGGTGATGTCGACGTGGCGATTTTCGATGTGACGGTTTTCGTAGCTGCGGCCTTTTTTTTTAAGCAAAAACAAACAAAGATATTATTTACTCCGTTCTAAATGAAATTAGTAAAAGAAAAGAATAACCAATAATTTTGTGTAAAAGTGTTGTCATTGTATTCAATGCAATCTATAAATGGTCTTAAAAAATCCTATTCTATTCCATTCCTTATTCTATTCTATTCCATTATATTCTGTGCAATCTATAAACCAGGCTTAGTATGAAATAATAATTGATTTTGGTTTGCATTTCTTTGCAGCACTATTGTATACTCTTTCGAAAGGATCAATGATAGATTTCGAGCTACACCCTGGACCTTTTATATTTCATTGCACCGTGACGTTTTTCAATGTGCTGCATTGGTGAACCAGAGATGGGTGCTACCAGCATTTATTTTCGATAAAAAAATATTTCAACAACACAAAAACTTAAATTATTTGGCTTTGATTATAAAGAAATTTTTAATAATCTTTATCTCCCTCTTTTGATGTAAAAGCTTCAAAAATTCTAATAAGCATAAGTCCGATCCACTGAACTCTATATATTAAATGGAAGGCGAAAAGCCTGTGGCATGCGCGGAGTGAAAGTGTGACAAATTGAAATATGTACACGATAAGGACGAAAATTGTGTAGAACGGGGCTACGGAGCATGCGCTAAACACAGAACAGGTAAGTTTGAAGCGTCGCCTACGTTATACTTACAAGGCCTGGAAATGTTCGGTATATTTCAACAAAAATCGAGCAACCGAACGTTGCAAAATTTCTCCGCAAGAGGCCCCTTTTCCGACCATTTGTATTCGTATTTTAAACTGAAATCGATTTATTATTGCAATCTATGTAATTACATACGCATATATTATTTGTTGTATTCGTTATTTATGTTATTGCTGTTATCAAATTTCTTGATTTTGTTTCCCGTCTCGGTGTTAAATATAGGTATTACGTCTAATACGCGTTGTACATTAAACTGTACAATTCAAAATGGTTTATTATTGTGTGCCTTTTTGTACCTCAAAGAAAACAAAAAACAGTGATGTTCGTTTTCATGAATTCTTTGTTAATCCGAAATTACGAAAACTTTGGCTGCAATCTATTTCAAGAGAAGGAGATAAACGTAGTTCTACATGGAAACCAACGGACGCATCTTATGTATGTAACAACCATTTTATAGAAGAAAATTATAGTAAAAGTACAAACAAATATACACGGTTATTACCAAATGTAGTGCCACCAGTATTTGTAAATTATCCAGTCCATAAACAAACGGTTAAGAAACCTGGAAGGAAAGTATATCTCCCCCGAAAAAATGTTTTGCGTAATTGTAAAATATTAATAATACCTAGATTTACCGAAGAATTAAAATGCAACATATGTGACAATACGTTATTATTAACTATTTTATTAGAAAAAAAAATATTGGATAATGTTGCGAGAACTATTAGTAATATTATTGTATTAAAAAAATTGATAAAAAACCAATAAATCGCAAAATATTAAAGATTTAATATTTAAAGGAGTTTATTTTTTAATAACCATTCATTTTATAATATATATGTATATATAAACAGTACTATAATATTGTATTTTACTGTAAAAGATTTTGGTTATTACAGTGTTATATGTAAATATTTGAATTGGGGTCGGAAAAAGCGCACCTAGCGGTCAAATTTCTGACTGAGAGGTTGCCAGCCCAGCGCGTTGCATTTCCAGGCCTTGTATGTAGTATAACGTAGGCGACGGTTTGAAGTTTGTTTACAAACAGCGCCATTTTAAGTTTTAAATTTTGTGCGGCTTGTGGTTTTGTTTTGTTTCCACATCAATATGAGAAATTGTATTGTGCCATTTTGCAAAAATAGAGGAAAAGTTGATGGAGTATCTTATTGTCGGTAAGAACATGAAATGTAAATCTATCATTGTTATTATTATATGTTATTGATTTATTTCAAAGAATATGCATTATGGGTATGAAAACTGGCCTATTGTGATTTTATATTAGTAATTTAATGTAGTTATCATTGAAAAACAAAAATTGACAGAAAATGAATGACATGTAGATATTGGAATAAATTATATTTTTGTCGAATGTATTTCAATTAAATAAATCATTTTGTTAACCCATAAGGGTGGTGCATTATTTATTTCACCAGCAGTATAGTTGTAAATAAGGTGACGTCCTTTGCGGGTAGCTTAAGTTCCGATCACTACATTTTTTGGATGTCCCACCGAGATATTGCTGGAGAATTATTTGAATACAGATATAGTCATTTCTGATCTGGCTGGGCCAAAGATCATCTTTGAAGCTACAGGGACAGGAATAGTACCTACCAGAAAAGCATCTGTAATCATAATAAACGTTTTGCTTCTTTGAAGGCCCCACCCTGAGCATTCGGGGGTTATTCAGGTGATATCGTTCCATAGTTACTTATTACGGGAACGTTATTTATATTAGACTTGAATTTTAGTGAATTACTGATAGTACAGTTTTCCTTCATAATGGAACAAGTTAAAATTAGGAGGAAGGCACTTCGTAAACAAATTACAAGACTTGTCAGTAAATCAGAAGCTGAACTTGAGAAATCTAATCCAGATTCAATTCATGTTTAAGCATCACTTGACATAATTCAAAAATTATAAGAGGATATGTTACGATTAGACGTAGAAGTTATGAATAAGTTGTTAGCTGATGCCGACGTGACAGAAGAAGCCGTTGAATCAGAAACTTTGTCAACGGACAGTTACATAGAAAAGGTATCTGTCATAAAAGTTAAATTAAATACCTTTTTGGAGACAAGACAAGATAATCAAAGATCAACAACAGTAACCCCTTCTAACTCATCAACGTCAGTATATTCAGCGTCTAGTATTAAAAAGAAATCTTACAAGTTACCAAAAATTGAGTTGGGGAAATTCAGTGGAGAGGTCCGAGATTGGTTAGCTTGGTGGGATCAGTTCAGTAAAATTCATGAAGATGAAGAGCTCCATGTGAGCGACAAATTTGTTTACCTTAAACAATCAATGGCTAGTAGATCTGAAGCAGAACCTTTAGTTAACAAGTATCAGCAAACCGAAGAAAATTACCCAAAAGTAATTGAAGCGTTAACAGGATGTGCAAAGGGTCCCCAATATTTCTGCGGGACGGGTCGGGTGTGCGGGAGATAATACGAAAGACGGGGCTTAAATTGTGACGTATAACTTTAGCCACTCCTCCTTGAGTACAGGCTGGTGAAAAAGTTATCCATTTTACCATAAATAGTATTTCCACCACACAAGATTTAACACTTTACATTGTGTCTAATCTAATTTTAACATTTTCACGATGATGTCTGTGGGTGTGGATCCTCTTACGATCTTAATTCAATTATTATCATTCTGAAAAATTTAAAATTATGTATTTCTGCTTTATTCTAATTTGGAGAGTCCATTAGATTTTGGTGTAAATCGGATAAACGGAAGTGGCACTTTCCCAACTAAATTATATATAACCTAACCCAACCCTACTGAAAATTACATGCCATTTTTTCGCGATTTATGTTATTATAAAAAATGTTACAATATAAAATTGAATTAATATAACGGTAAGATTTTCGAGTTGAAAATAAGAACAATAGCTATATTACACGGATTATAAAAAAAGAATACATTTGCATTATTGGCAACTATTTATTTACTCAAATAAATAAAAATTGCTTGGCGGGAGATAATGTGCTGATCACATCAGATTTTTGTAACATATATCAATGTTTTTATTATTATAACCAATTATCTTTCTTTAGTATAATGTTATTATTATATCTAAATGATTGTAATTGGACATAGAAGAGAGATTTTTAAATTTCAATAATTTTTGTTTCAAAAAAGTAAATTATAAATAGGTTATTATTTTAATGGAGAATCGAACCCCAATCTTCAAATTAAAAAGCAGCCATGCTAACCAGTAGTCCAGTACTCGCTCCAGTAGACCACAGAGGCATTTGATGATCATTTCATATTACGTATTAAAAAATTGAACAATTATTTATTTACAAATTTGTATGCAATAGCAAAGTAATTAATATTAAATAACATACATGATGTTATATACTATTATCATCGTCATAACCGAAATCTGTGAAAAAAACAAATTGGCACACCCAGCAATGGGTAATAAGCCGTGCTGATATATTTATTTATGTACTATTATCATGTTCAATATCATGGCTTAATTTTCTGCCGGACACTATTTACAAAAAAAAAAAAAAAAAACTTTTCCCATGTTAAACGCCTATATGTCAAGGATTCAAATTGCATTTTAACAGTACCAATGCATTGTTCTGTCGTAAAGCGTTCCATCTTTACTACTCGGAACAATTGCAGATTACAAATGCCAATGTTTCAGACATACCAAACAAATAGAAAAAAAAAATGGCGCGAAATTTAAATCCGATGCTCTTATTCAGACACCTTTTATTACCGTAATTCTCAATATGCACAACGAAATGTTGTACAGTTGTCTGAGCCTAAGCTACAAGCACAGACCGTCGGTGGTATATTTCCCCTCATACCGCCACACTTCAGATACGCATATTCTGGAATCGATATTTTGTTATAGAACTCCTTAACAATATTGAAAGTAAATTTTGATTAAGACTGTATAAGGGTGGAGCTAAATGTTAGTGCAAGAGTCTACCACTAGGGTTGTTAGCTCGTGGAGTAATTCCTTGTAGAAAAATAAGGAAAACACGCTGTCATATATTGCATAGATTTTTCTCTATTTTTGTATAAATTTTGATAAATTATACACCATTTTAAAGATAAAGAGTGTATCTAGGGCCACAAATTATTAGAATTTGAAAATTTGATTATATATTACCAAAAAAATTGCATCAAAATACTGTCATTTTCAACAAGTAAAAATATATTTAAAAAATATTAAATTTTCAAAAATAATTATTTAAAGCCCTATAATGAACATTTTACTTACCAATAGTTTTTAAAATTTTACATTTGAACATATAGTTTATAAAATATTGCGTATTTTCGAAACTATCTTTTTGTCCGCATTGGACTGGGGGTTGCACATCCACTTAAAGGAACGTTTTGGTGAGTCTAAATTACTTAGAAAAGTTCATGTTCGAGATTCAGTTAGTTATTAATAATGCTACTACTCGATCAATGAAGTTATCAGAATTATTAGATCGTTTAGAAGCAAGTTTGGGCGCCATTGAAAAAAATTACCAGGAAAAAGGGCTTAATTTATGAGGAATAATAAATAAAAAATTCAACCAGTGGTTCTCAAACGTTAGAATAAAATTATATTTTTTTAAATGGCAACCTATATAAATTTTTTGTCCATTAGATAGAGAATTTTTTTCTGATTTCAACGATATAAATATGATATGGGGTTGTATAACAATTATTTCGAGAAAAATGATACTAAAAATCGTAGGCTATGCAATAAACAACTATTAATACGACTATTGCCTAGGTTACGATAGTATATTATTTTCTTATATCTAAAATAACTTGTTTTACTAAGAAATTCATAATAACAAATGAACTACATAACGAAGAAAAAAAAAATCTTCGTATCGTAGAATTTAAATTTCTTTCACACTCTCCGTACATAGTAAGATTAAAATAGTCTAAATTTGTTAATTCTTGCAACTGCAAAGCCATTTTTTATTAATAAGTAATTAAACAATTACGAAAACAAACACTTAATAACGTAAGTAACAAAACTATCTGTCACCTGTATCATTTGTTTGCATTTGTTTATTGCATAGCCTACTTCAATATTGTAAAATTATTTCTGATTTTTAATATCATTTTTCTCGAAATAATTGTTATACAACCCCATATCATATTTATATAATGGACAAAAAATGTATATAGGTTGCCATTTAAAAAAAATATAATTTTATTCTACCGTTTGAGAACCACTGGTTGAATTTTTTATTTATTATTCCTCATAAATTAAGCCCTTTTTCCTGGTAATTTTTTGTATATAACATTTTTCTCTAAAGTCATTAGTTCGCCCAAAAAAGCGCTGGTTGTTTTAAAGGAAACACCCTGTATATATATATATATATATATATATATATATATATATATATATATATATATATATATATATATAACCATACGCAGACTAGCTTTTGGTTATAATTGGTCAACCGGAAGTATCTTCATTTGAAGATTTCAACAGTTTTGCTTGAAAAATATTATTATAACTTATAGCATATATTATTCTCTATACGATTTGATTGCATTTTATATTTCATATTCAACAGATATAGAGTTAAAGAATTATAAAGATAATAAATTTCATAAATCAGTCAGCTATGCTAACTTAACCATGGAAACTGCTAATATATTCAGGTAATTCAAATTGACAGATGTCAGTATCAATAAAAAGTAAATGAATGAAAGAATAAGGGAAATAACTTTAGTGTTTCTAGAAAGATATAAGAGAGACGATTACATTGGTTTGAACATGTCATGAGGAGAAATGAATATATTAGAATAAGAATGAATAGCGTAGTAATAGAAGGTCAAAGAAACATAGGAAGACCAAATGGAAGGACTGTATTGCGGAAGACTTGAGCGAAAAGGAACTGAATGAGGACGATACGCAAAACAAATTGAGTGGAAGAATAAAATAAAAAATAGCGATCGCCCTAAAGAACGGGAGAAACTAAAGAAGAATAAGATGTCAGTGTCAAGTGAAATTTGCATGAAATTTTTTTACTGGAAATATAGGATCTTTTGCAAGAAAATTTATGTATACCCAAGTAACACTGACCGACGGTCGACCAAAAAGTGACGACGATTTCAGGTCGAATTTAAGTCATATTCTGCCGTCTAATCCGACGTCTATACGACGACATTGCGACGTTGATTTTTGGTCTGAAATAGGTCTATTTAGACGTCTAATCAGACGTCTATACGACGACATTGTGACGTTGATTTTTGGTCTGAAATAGGACTATTTAGACGTCAGATTTGTGGTCGCTATGACGTCCATATGACGACTTTATATGGTCATAATTAGGTCTATTTAAACCTTTTTTACACGACTAATTTGACGTCTTTATGACGATTATTTTTACTTTATTTTTAATATTATTAAACATTCATATTTTAAATTTATTTAATTTGGCAATTAATAACACACGAAGGGATATATTATTTTTATTTATATATCAATTCATTATGCAAAAATATATAACAATATATTGTTTATTATAATGATTTTTAAAATTAGAACAAATGTAATATAAAACAATTTATATTTACATATATGTATAATATAAATATTTTTATTTATTTATTGCCATTACCAAAATCTACGAATAGAAGCAGATTGGCACACCCAAATATGGGTATGCCGTGGTGATATTTATATTTTATTTATTTAAAACATATTACATGTTTACATAATTATTAATGCGAAACGGAAACAATTTATATCTGTTATATTTTTTGGTATAAAAATCATGGACATATTAATTTTCAAGAATTTAAACAAAAGCTAGTAGTGCTTTAAAAAACATTTTAAGAAATGTTGCTAATACAAAAGCAAATGTATAAACAAAGGGAAATATATAATATAAAAACAAAGATTTATCTATATAGTTTCACGGTTTTACCTGAGCATTTCCTATAGCTCCAAAAATCCCACTTTCCTAAGTTTTCCAAGAATCTTTACATCTTCCCTTTCAAGCTATTCTAGAACGATTGGATTTAATTAAACCATCGACAAAGAGACATCATAGTGATTTTTAATACATATTTCGATTCTGGTGATCTTGACCAAGTTGCATTTTTTTTTTAATGGAAACTTAATTTCTAATTTCTCTTTTGTATAGTTTGGCAGTTGCTGTAATAGAATTTGTTGGTACAAATTCTATTCAAACTGCCAAAATGTTGGCTGCGTAATAAAAATAATAAAATTTATTGCGCTTGGCCCGAAAATTTGAAATATAAAAAAAAATTGGTTCGGGCAATTAACAATTATTCCCAGCAGGCCAATTCTGAATATAAATTCCAATTCTGAATATAAATTATACGAGGTGGAGATTTTAGAATAATTTGGTAAGTCGAAAGAATTATACTTTCATTTTTGTATTTACAACTCTTTTCTAAAATTAAAAGAAATTACAGCAAAATAAAAATAAATCAAATAAAAATTGACATATGCTCAGACTACTGTATATGTATGAACGCACCCTCCGCCATTTTTGTGTTGTGTCATGTCCAGTCAGAGATATTTACTGTATAAACATCTGTTTCCAGCATTTTAATTACCACGGGAGAATACTGAAAATAACATTTCTTAATGCGAACATTGAAAATTTAGTATATTGTAAGTAGATAAAATTGTGCTTATATTGCTTATGACAATTATTTTTTTATAGATATGGTAAGACACGAAGCGAAGTGCCATTATGAAGAATATAAACAAGCAATGGTGAACTAGTTGAAATATGCACCACACAACAACGTGCAAATAAATACATAATTTTTTTGTAGATATAAGATGCATTTATTTATTTAATTTGTATTTTTCGTAATATTTTTTTTTAAATACTTTTTATGTTTAATATTTATTGTTGGTATATTGTTTTGCAATAATATTTTTTATATTATATAGTATAAATAAAACTAGAATTACATTATTTATTTTTCCTACCACCATGTATGTTTATACCATAAAAAATACGTCGAAACAATGCCCTAAAATGACGTCGAAACAACGTCTTAAAATGACGTCGATACAACGTCTTACAATGAAGTCGAAACAACGTCTTATAATGACGTCGATACAACGTCTTATAATGACGTCTAAACAACGTCTTAAAATGACGTCGATACAACGTCTTATAATGACGTCTAAACAACGTCTTAAAATGACGTCTAAACAACGTCTTAAAATGACGTCGTACAGCTCCACGCTGAGACGTCTTCACGACGTCTATGTGACGTAAATTAGGACGTCACAGTGACGTCGATTGTAGGTCATTTGTGTTACTTGGGTAGGGCTCGTGCAGTGACGTGACTTTGCTGACTTTGGCAAGCAAATATGGGGACCCGTGTCAAAATGACAGTTACTAATTACGTCCATAACAGACAAAAGTCATAATATTTCATTCAAAATTTCAAGATTTTCTTATTTCATGTGGTTATTTGTTATCAGGCATGTGGACTTCAGTTGTCGAGAAAAGGAATCATAAAATACCAAAAAATGAAATTTTGAATGTATAATTGACATTTGTCAGTTACTGACATAATTAATAGCTGTCATTCTGATATCTGCTTGCCAAGGTCAGAAAGTCACGTGACTGCTTGTGCCCTATACATAAATTGCAAAAGATCCTATTTTTTCAGTAAAATTATTTTATAAACAAACTATGAAATATTATTTACACATTTAATGTTATTATAAATATTAAAGAATATTCTATTATCTATACGAATTCATATTCAATGGATATAGAGTTAAAGAATTATAAAGAAATTAAATTTTATTAATCAGCCAACCTATGCTATAATCATAGAAACAACTACTATGTTAACAAAATTCTAACTGAAAAGATAATGAATGTGGTAGAGATGAGGATGTTGGGATAGATGTTGGGGAAGACACGGAAAGATACAATAAGGAACGAATGAATAAGGGAAATAACTCGAGTATTAGAAGTTTCTAGAAAGATACAAGGGAGACGATTACACTGGTTTGAATATGTCATAAGGAAAGATGTAGAATATATTGAAAGAAGAATGAATAGCTTAGTAGTAGAAGGTAGAAGAAACAGAAGAAGACCAAAGATAAGATGAAATGACTGTATTGCGGAAAACTTGAAATAAAAGGACCTGAATGAGGACGACATGCAAAAGAGAAATGAGTGGAATAAAAATATAAAAATTGCGACCCCTAACGAATGGGAAAATCTAAAGTAAAAGAAGATAACAGTGTCAAGTGCCATTTGCATAGTTTGTTTATGAAATAATTTTACTGGCAATTTAGAATCTTTTGCAAGAAAATTTATGTATGGAATTTGTACATAATACACAGGATTGAGGGAAGGTATTGTGCTGGCCAGAACAGATTTTTTCTGTATGTATGAAGCAAATTCTATCTCTAAAGCATCAACTTCTGCAGCGGTCCATCCTAAAATTATTGTTAGTTCCCAATTATTTGTACCTATTTTTGTTTTTACTGTATGTACCTATTTGGTTATAGTTGCGGGACCTTTTTGCTTTAAATAAATATTAATGCACTTTCTAATGAAGATATTGCTATTAAAATTGTTATTCGGCCATGGTTTTACATTGAATAAACATGCTGCAAAGTTGGTCACAATCGGTTTATAATTAACTGGGAAATGACAAAGGGCCTCATATATTTTCGGACCGATAAGGCCCATTCCCGAAATTTCATTTACAATTTCACTTTAGAATCCGCCTATAAACTTTTATGGCAATAGCCGTTTGTTGAGAAATTTTATATTATTTTTTATATTTTAAAAACGACCAAAAGGACATTTTCTAATTAAAATATAGTTGTTAAATTTGGTATTCGAGCATGTATAAATCACAATAAGTACGTTTTAAATTTGGTTCCGATCGGTTAATAAATAACAAAGTAATGACAAATGGGCCTTATATATCTTGGGCCGATTTGGCCCATTCACAAACTTAGATCTGCGATTTTTCTTTAGAAGCTGCATACAAAATTTTATCAAGATTGCGTTCTCAAGTTACCATGCGCGCGGACCATCGACCTATCGAGGGAATGAGTGAGGGAACTCCCCGCTGTCGCTCGATACAAAAAAAGTCTTAAATTAAACAAATGTAAAATAATTTCGAGTAGTTTGACAGTTCGCGCAAGTAATTACTATCAAGTTTATTAATTCGTTTATTGTAATTTTGTTTAATATAAAGCAAATATGTACAACATTCAAGAAAAAATTCAGTGCATAAAATGGTTTTATGAAAGAATTCCCAAGCTGAAGTAAGAGATTTATTTAGTGCTGTATATCACGATCGGCCTATACCTACAATATCTACAATAAACAGAATAATTAAACAGTTCAACTCAACTGGTAGTTTATAAACCCTTTAAAAAGTGCTCATTGACAGTAAAAGAGAACAATGAAGAGGAAGAAAATATGAACGATAATAAATTTAATGTGTTCTTGGCGGTAACAGAAAATCCAAATATAAGTACAAGTCAAATTGTTACTGAACTAGGCATCCATCAATCTACAGCACAAAAAAATTTAAAAGTGAAAATTACAAATCCTATAAGTATCACAAGAACCAAGAAATTTTCGAAAATGATAAGCAAACAAGGGCAGAATTCTGTGAAATCATGATGGAAAAAAGCAAATTTGGACAGAACATTTCTAAAAACCATATGTTCAAAATTTCTGGATTTGGGATAAGAATAATCCACGACAAATACTAGAAACACATACCTAATACCCACAAAAAGCGAATGTATGGGCAGGTATTTTAGGGTCCAATATCATAGGACTTTTTTTATTGATGGATGTCTGAATGGCGAAAAATATTTGGATTTGCTTCAAAACCACATTGGTCCGGAAATTGAAACTATTTGGTATCAGCAAGATGGTTGCCCTGCATGCTCCGGAAGAAGCGTAACAGAATATTTGAATCAATGTTATCCTGATTCGTGGATAGGTCGTAGGGGTACAAATAATTGGCCGGCACGGTCACCATATTTAGTGCCTAACGACATTTACTTATGGCCATACCTTAAAGAGAAAATTTATCAAGAAAATCATCCTAATCTAGACGCTTTAAAAAATGCCATTCGAAGAGAACGTAATAAAATAAAAATTAGACAATTAAATAATGTAACACGTGAATTTTATAATAGATTAGGTCATTGTTTAACAGTTAATGGTGATTTGTTCGAACATTTATTGTAATAATAAAATTAATAAATAATTTGTTATATCAGTTATCTAAAATTTATTTCAACAGTGTTATAATCGGATTTTGTTTAATATTCACGATAACTAAAAACCCGTATTTTTTTGTAACTGTAAATATAATTATTTCTTACACAGCATGCACAGATCTCATTTCTCTTTTTTTATTATTAATATGTTATATACTACTTACTAACTTTTCTGACATTTCGAACGTCATATCTTTGTTTGTGCCTTTGTTTAAATTCCATAGCTATCGCTATAAATCAGGGCATCGAACCTTTACCGAACCAAAACCGGAACCAAACCGTAACATTTTCGCGAACCCAAACCCAGAACCGAACCTCAAATATATTTTGAACCCGTGTCGGAACCGAACCGGGTATCAAAATTCTGGTTCAGGGTTCAGCTCCGGTTCAGGTTTATTTTCAGTTCAAAACGTAAACGTAATCATAATATTTATAGCCGATCATCGACGATCGACGCGTTCTGCGTGTTGATTGTTCGTGAAAAATGTGTTCATGTTCTTGTCTTGCATTGCATTACTTATAAATTCCGGCACGCATTTTAAATTTATTCTTTATAAAGATTGTTATTCAAAAAACATTAATTCAATTTTCATTAGGTTGAACCGAACCTGAACTCGGAACAAAACCGAAAATTTTATTAATGTTTGAACCGGAACCGCACACAAACCCATTTTTCAAAAAACGAATTAACCTGAACCGAACCCAGTTTTTGGCGGGTTCGATGCCCTGCTATAAATGAACAATTTTATAAAAATATTATTCCCAATTTTACGCGTTACAAAAAGTGTAAAAGAAAATGTGGATGCAGAATTCAATTATCTATTACTTTTATTTAAAGCATTTTGCTCTAAAATAAATAAAATTGCATTAAATTTCCTATATTGCATAAATCAATTCACCACCCGGTATATACATAGTTCAATTCACCACCCGGTATATGTTCAGTGTAGGGCTGTCCAAAGTATTCGGTTAAGCGGAAACCGTTTTTTTTAAACTAAAGTATTCGGCAAGCCGGTTAATCGGTTTTTTAGCCTAATAATAGCCGGTTTTTATCCGGCTTATAGCCGGCTTTTAATCGGTTTATAGCCGGTTTTTAACTGGTTTATAACCGGTTTTTATCCGGCTTATAGCCGGCTTTTATTCGGTTTGTAACCGCGGTTTATAGCTGGTTTTTAACATTTTAATAGTGAGTAGTTGCAAACATTAGTAGTGCTACTAATATTCACTAAAATGTTATGAGCTTGGCTCTAAATTGTCAAAATTTTAGTGCACACGGTGAAACTTTTAGCGAAATTGGCCGAAATTTTTGGCGTTAATTTTAAAATTTAGTTTATTTCGTATATTTCAGTTAATTATTTAGAATTCTTGTTTATATACAGGGTTATTGAAAAAATAGGTACAAATATCTATTTTCTTATTATTAATTTGAGACCTATAGTTTAAATTACACAGTTGCGTGCGAAGCTAAATACCACTTTTTGTTGTGAAAAGATCCGGAATTGTACTTCCGGTTTACATAAAAGCGAAGTTATCGTTGTTTTTTTAAATGGAATAGTACATATATTTTTATATTTTCAGGAAGTATTTTAAATATGCTTTACAGTGATGCCAAATACTTGCATTTTCATTAAAAAATAACCTAGTTATTAATTTTTGCATATTAAGATATTTGAATGTATTATCAATTTGCCATGACATTTGGATCGTCTTTATTTGAGGATTATTTCGACGTTTATCAGACATAATATTTCTTATTGATTATTTTGAACCGTCAGAGGTTTAAAAAAGTATTATTGGTTTATGTACCACTCCGTTTATAAAAAAACCATAATTTCGCTTCCAGCGAAACCGGAAATAGAATTCCAGATCTTTTCACACAAAAAAGTGGCATTTAACTAGAAGTTTAAATTTAATAAAAAATAAATTAGCTATTCGTATCTATATTTTTAAGCACCCGGTGGTTTAGTTTACTTTGTAAATTAAGTTTTGCTTATATTTTAGTTTAGTTAGAATTTTCCATTATCTTAGAATTCCGGATCTTTTCACACCAAAATGTGGCATTTAACTATAAGTTTAAAATTATCCAAACGAAAATAAGGTTACTAGCCAGAAAAGAAGAGTTAAAATAGGCTACAGGAAGCTAATCAAAAACGATGAAGTATGGGATTGGAACGACAATGAAGGAAATCTAGTCCTAAGGGAAACTAGAAAATTCGAAAAAGGTGACGTAGAGCAAGATAAGGATAAACAACGAATTTCAAAAAACTAGTAGCAAATACGATGACAAAAACAGATAAAATGGTGGCGGATAGGCAAAAGGAAAGGATAATTCAATTAGGAACTTGGAACATTAAAAGTTTAACCGGGAAGGAAGAAGAGTTAATAGAAGAAGTTGAAAAAGCAAAACTGGACATTTTAGCCATAACAGAGATTAAAAAGAAAGGGAAAGGTATACTTAGACTAAGGAATAACCACATATTAATACATAGCGGAGTGAAGCTTAATGAAAGAGCAAAGGCAGGAGTGGGATGCGTCATACATAATAGACTGGAAAATTCTATAAGTGAATGGGAATGTATAGACGAACGAATACTCCGAGTAAACATAACAGATAACAATTTCTCTGCGAATATAATGGTACTATATGGGCTAAGCGAAGATGCAGACAAGGAAAGCAAAGACGAGTTCTGGGATAAGGTACAAATAGAATTCGGAAAACTAAAAAACCAATTTACATAATAGGGGATTTGAATGCAAGGGTGGGGAACAAAAATACAGGAATAGAGGATGTTATGGGCACTAAAGGAGAGACAGTAAAAAACAACAATGGTAACAAATTAATAGACTTCTGCATTATCAATGATTTAAAAATATTAAACACATTTTTCACACATAAAGACATACACAAGTATACAAGAGAAGTTAAGTCAAGAAATGAAAAGTCGCTGATCGATTTTTTTTATAACTACTAAACAGCAAAGAAAACATGTAAAGGACGTAAGAGTTAAAAGAGGAAGTGAGATAGGAAGCGACCACTTTTTGACAATAACAAAAATAAAAATAAAAGAAGAAAATCCTAGGACAACAGAAATAAAACAGAAGAAACACGAGATAATTAAAACTAAAATAGATAGATTACAAGATAAACAGGTGAGAGAAAAATATCAAAATTGCATACAAGAAGCTGTTGATAACTTACAAGAGCAAAATATGGAAACTATAGAGGACATATGGAAAGCTTTCAAGAATATAATAGAAAAGGCAACTGTACAGACATGTGGAACAGTAAGAGACAACAAAAATAGAAAAGAAACCCACTGGTGGAACGAGAGAGTGAAAAAAAGAAGTGAAGGAAAAGAAACAATTATGGAAGAAATACCTGGTTACGAAAGAACAACAAGACTACGAGAACTATAAAAAACAAAGGAAATTAGTGAAAGAAGAAATCAAACAGGCAAAAAATAACTCATGCGAGGAATTTGGAAATGTGCTGGAAGAAAACTTTAGGGACAATCAGAAACTATTTTACAGGATACTTAATAAATGCAAGAAAGATAAGCAAGTGACACTCAAACAGATAAAAGATAAACAAGGAAAAATATTACTTGAAGAAAATAAAATAATGGAAAGATGGAAGGAACATTTTGAGGAGCTACTGGAAGGAAACAAAAGAACAGATGAGGAAAAAAAAGGAAGATGAATATCAATTACCAAGGAGAGAAGAGGGTAAGGAACTAGAAAAAATTACAGAAGAGGAATTGAAAGGGATTCTTAGAAAATTAAAAAATGGAAAAGCGCCAGGCCATGATAAAATTAAAACTGAACAACTGAAGTACATGGGAGAGAAGGGGGAACAACTACTACTAGTAGTATTGAATAGAATCTGGGAAAGTGGAAAAATACCTGTGGACTGGCAGAAAGCGGTAATCTTTCCTATATACAAAAAAGGAGATACTAGGAATTGCAATAATTATAGAGGCATATCCCTTCTATGTTCGGCGGCGAAAATATATGAAGCTATTCTAGAGAACAAACTAAGGTTGGCAATGGAGTCGACAATGGAAAAAACACAAAGCGGATTTAGAAAAGGATACCAAGCGCAAGACCATATATTTACAATAAGGAAATTAATAGACAGGACAATGAGACAAGAGAATAAACTATACATAACATACATCGACCTAGAGAAAGCCTTCGATAGAGTCCCACGGAATAAGATTTGGAACATATTAGAACAAAGACAAGTAAACAAACAATTGTTAAAGGCAGTCAAAAGTATATATTCTAACACAAAAAATTACATACGAACAGGAAACGAGATATCAAAAGAATTTATAACCACACAAGGACTGAGACAAGGAGGCGCTCTGAGCCCACTACTGTTCACTATTCCTGGACAACGTGCTTAAAAACATAAATAGCAAAACAAAAAAAATGGAGATTGGATACTACAGAATGGAAAAAGTAAAGATAGCGGAGTGTGAATTTGCAGATGATATAGCAGTGATAACTAAAAGCGAAGAAGATATGCAACACAATCTGAACATATGGAACGAAGAGCTCACAAAACACAACATGACTATAAATATAGAGAAGACAAAGGTAATGGCGATCACAAAAGAAGAGGTGGAAACCAATATAACAATAAATGGAAAACAAATAGAACAGATAGAAACATTTAAATACCTTGGAAGCATGATAAATAACAAAGGAAGCCAAGAACAAGAAATAAATAACAGAATACAGACAGCAAATAAAAGCTACCATACATTGAATAAAATAATACTAAATAACAAACAAATATCGAGTAAAACAAAAACAACTCTATTTAAAACAGTACACAGACCAGCGCTAACGTATGGATGTGAAACATGGGTAATGAATCAGAAAACAAAGTCAAAAATACAAGCAGCCGAAATGAAGTTTCTACGACGAATAGAAGGGGTCACAAGATTAGACAAAATTAGAAATGAGGACATAAGAACAAAGCTACAGCTAGAAAGCATGCAAAAAAACAATAGAGAAAAGACAGCTAGCCTGGTATGGACATCTAGTAAGCATGCCTGAAGACAAACAAGCAAAAATAGTCTGGAACGCTAGAGAAAGGATTAAAAAGAAAAGAGGAAGACCAGCGAAGAATTGGGAAAGAAACATAGAAGAAATTCTAAATAAAAACAACTTAAACCTTCAAGAAGCAAACAGGAAAGCAAGGAACAGGACAGAATGGAAAGGCTTTATAAATAATATAGTGTAAAAAGAATTATAATCTCTACACCCGTAAGGACAGAGTGAGATTTAAAAAGATAATAATAATAATTAAAATTAATAATAAAGAAATTAGCTATTCGTCTCTATTTTTTCAATCACCCTGTAGTTTAGCTTACTTCGTAAATTAAGTTTTGCTTATATTTTAGTTAGAATTTTCCATTATATTAATTATAAGTACATACATATAATTTGGTTTGGTTTTTTTTTTCTATATGGTATTTTATTTGACTTTGTAATCTTTACTTTTGATAAAATAATTCTCCAAAAGCCTAGGTACTTTTAGAGAAAAATTACTAGTTTTGAGGAAACTTAAACTTCTACTTTTTTCGTGTTACCGCATGGTATGTTGATACAAAAGTTTCTCCAAAATTTCTTCTTCGGGAAACAAATTTAAGGAAACTTAGCCAAAAGTTTCCCCGTGTGCACTAAGCATAACCTTCCGTTAAAAACAGAATTTTGACATTAAAATCGATTTCTGATCGGTTATAATCCGGTTTTCTAGCCCGGCGGAATGCGATTCATGACCGATTAAAATCTGGATTTTTTAACCGGTTTATATTCGATTGAAAATTGCGTTCCAACCGTTTTAAGCTGGTAAGAAACTGGTTTTCTGACAGGTTAAAAACCGGTTTCTGACCGGTTAAAAACCGGTTAATACCGGTTTCTGACCAGTTAAAAACCGGTTTCTGACTGGTTAAAAATTAGCTTCTGGCCGGTTAATAACCGGTTATTCGGTTAATCAGTTTATAAAGCGACGGTTAACCGGTTAGCAATTTCAGCAGATTTTGACAGCCCTAGTTCAGTGGTCTGATCACTCCTACGGGAGTACCAACCTTTTGAAAATGACCCTATAGGTGTAGGTACACATTAATTTATAATTTGAAAATAATTGTAGATAATTAAATTATGAAACTTGGTATATTTGCTTCATCATATATGAACATTATTTTATAATTTTTTCAGATTATTTTGCAACACATTCTGATTGATTACTAGAGTGTTGGTGGTAAAAACAATGCAAACTTTTTGTTAATGTCGAAAATTTACCAAGAGAAAAAAATATTTTCGCGCCACTAGATGAACAATAAAAATATCTATCTTATTTGAAACATTTTCCTTGATTACCAATGGAGTATTCTAATAATTATTTTATTTTCTGAAACTTTCACATATTTGTATAATAAATTACTTAATTTGAGCGAGATATGAATTTTTAAACATGAATTGGAAATTTGAACGTTACCCGATGTGATATGTGACGTAGGACGAGCTGATGAAATTTATGAAATAGAAAATATATGAACACAGAAAATGTATTAAAACTAACAAGAACAAGACAGTTTACGCGATATAAATGGCAAAAAAGTGTATATTATGTACAAAATTTGTTAGAAACGTAATCAGTCACTCATACGTCACAAACCACGTGATACCTTTTTGCGCCAAAATATATTACAAGAAAATTCATGTTAGAAAAAATAAATTTAGATTTTTTAAATATATTTTTCAGTTATAGCATAATTCACAATGTTATAACATTTTTTACCTTAAATTTTACTACATTAGAATACACCGAAAATAAAAATTTCAACCAAAATCAATTTTTCGTCATTATCTAGTAAACTATGAGTATTTTTGGCAAGACACACAAATAAACAAAGATGCAAAAAAAAACTAAGTTTTACAGGCGCGAGAAAATTTGTTAACTGAACAAATTTAAAAAAATACTTAACAAAAAATATTTTTTTTACTGAATACAGACTGAATAAATATAAAAAATACTGAACAATTTTAATTTATTTGACTAAAATAAAGAACGTTTAAAAACGTGCCATTTAATAATACTAAGTTATAAATGGAATTTTCTATAGTTGATTAAGGTAATTATCTGTTGATGGTCACAATCCAAAATATGATTCAAATTAATTTATAATATTCATTACAAGTCCTAGAATTTGGATGTAAATTAGAAATCATAGGTAACCATTGAAATAACGAAGATAATTAAATTTAAAGTTGACACTGAAATGCACTGTGTATACAAAGGTTAGCAGTAATTTCACTAAACAATTAGAAAATATTATATCATAACAACCCAACACATGTTTGAGAAACAAATATGTTATTCTTTGATGTTTGAGATATTTACTAGAAAAATAAAAACTTTGGGACATCACAATCATTGTTGAGAAATCGCACATAAAAGGTTGCAGTCTCAAGAAAAAATATATTTTGCCGCTATTACGCATACACGCAGTAAAGTGTGATGTGAACTGGCACCGTTGCAAATAACTATTCAGGGTGAGATTTAATTCACACAGGATCAGAAAAATAATTACTATTTTACTTCACCTGGAATATGGTAAATTATATAAGAAATAATTGTGTAAAACAGGAATCTTCTTTTGTTTTTGAGCTACAGGTAAAAACTCGTGTTTCGCTAATTTCGAAAATATCTCATATCTTATTTATTTTGATAGACAAAAATTGTTTTAACAAATTTTGAACCGTTCTTAATGTAGAATAAAATGGCCTAATTAGATTTTTAGAAAACTTAATACTTCTTGAGATATAACAAACTTATATTTAAACTTTTTTTAAATGGGAACCTATGTTGAAAATAGTCTTATCTTTTTGTTTATTTTATAAGCTTTTCAATGATATATTATAAGTCTACATTCCTTTGTTTAAACATGAATAAAATATAAATTATTAATTTTTTGGGTGAAAAAATTGAAAATTTTAAGAAACAAATGAAAATAATTTATCACAAATTATCATTTGTTCAATTTAATTCTATATCTAAAAATTATGTTCTTAATTTTTTTTTTTTTTTTTTTTGGGTTAAATAAGATATTTTATCAACGTTATAGTTGTAGTATATATGGGGTCTCGTAACAGTGTCTGGTCGCGAATCTGGGGACCCGGGCTCGATCCCGACCGACGCCAAAAAACATTTCGAGTTTAATGGCACAAAATTGACCCCTGTGATGCACTCTCCACGCCAGCAATGAATGCCCGTGAGGTACGCCTGGTAAGCGCCCGCACGGTACAAATATTTCATCATTACCGATATCTGTTTACAAAACAGATTGGCACACCCAGCGATGGCTAATATACCGTGATGATATATTTATTTATTTAACGTTATAGTTGGCTTTGGCATAAATCTAAAAAAAGGTTTAATATGCTTTCTGAGGTATATAAATTGAAGTAATGATGAAAACTGAAGAAAATAATATTAAAAATAAAGAAAAGGTTATCTGTAATAGTTTTTTATTTGTTTCATAATTATTTTCCATTTTTTTCACTCCAAAAAATTAATAATTCATGTTTAAAACAAAAGAATGTAGACTTGTTATATATCATTGAAAAGCTTATAAAATAAGCAAAAATATGAGTCTATTTTCAACATAGGTTCCCATTTAAAAAATATAAGTATATGTTATATCTCGAGTACTGTTGTTTTCAAAAAATCTAATTACGCCATTTTATTCTACGCAAAAACAGCAAAAAAAATTGTCGAAACATTTTTTTTTCTATCATAATAAATAAGACAAGATATTTTCGGAATTAGCGAAAAACTATTTTTTTGCGTGTAGCTCAAATACAAAAGTAGATCGAAAATTCCAGTGATGACAATTAACCTTTCTCGAAAAGTTGACCCTCGAATGTAGAAACGGTTTTGTTCTATGGTTAATATTACCCGAGATACCTTAAAAAAAAAAATCTGATGTGACCAACACACCTCCCGCCATTTACCTATGTATATAATTTTTATATGACTTTATAAATTTATCCATACAATATATACAAAAAGTATTAAAGCAAACTTGTAGAAAATCGAATAATCTTTAATTTTTATAACAAATTGAGAAAAAATTACATTTAAAGTTATTCTTTGAAGAAAAACTATCTTGAGCTTCAAGTAAACTGCCATTTCCGGTTATCCGATTGCCACCAAAATCTTTCCATATTAGAATAAGATAGAAATACATGGTTTCAAAACTTTCTGAATGATAGTATTTTACACACACACACACACACACACACACACACACACACACACACATACACATACACATACACATACACATACACATACACATACACATACACACATACACATACACATACACATACACATATACACATACACACATACACATACACATATACATACATACATACACATATACATACAGACATGCATACATGCATACATTCATACATGCATACATACATACATACATACACACAGACATCAACGTGAAAATGTTAAAAATGGATTCTAGGGACTTTAAAACGTGGTCATTTACCAAAATCTCGATATGCGATTTTTAGCACAATCCCTATACCTCCCTTACCAAGGGTAGCGGGAGGTAAAAACATCGAAAATGAGACACCTGCATTTATAAAAATATACTTCTATTTATTTACAAAATTATATTGAATTATTCTTCCTTATATTTTTTTATCATATACCATAGTAAATGCATGGAGTACATAATGACATTTAAACGACCAGGCGGGCTCGTCTGCTCTGTCTCTATCTACCGCACGGGGCTACGATTCAGTTCCGCGCGCTCGAGTCTTGTCGGATTACATGACAATATTATACCGTGCGTAGCAGATTCTGCCCGCGTAGTTAGCCCGGCTTCTCTGTCTCTCTCGCACTGAACGGTCCTCAGTTTTGTTGCATCCATTGATCTAATACATACATATAAATGGAGTCTTCCTTATACCGTATATTATTAAATGGCCAATGACTATTAAACTGCATTATTATCAAATTTAAAAAATTCTTAATTATTAATAAATAATATTTATTTGATAATACCTTACATTTCGTTACTTTCTGTATGCAAAAAATATATTTAATAAAATACAGAAATCAATATTACATAAAATAAATATATAAACACCCTCACAATGCAACTTGTTACAAAAATAACTATTATTAGCAAATTGCAGAAAAACTTATAAAGGAAAAGGAATACCATAAAATTGAAAAATAAAATAAAAATAAGAATAATTTATGAACAAACTAAAAAGTATTATATTTGCATTACTGGTTTTTAAAATGAATTAATTTTGCGTTTTTAATATCATCCTATATTTAATTTCATTATCTGATTTATTTCTATAGTGAAGTTGAATGGTAAAATCGTGCTCGAGAACTATGAGAGATACGAGGTCTGTTAAATTAGCAAGCAATTTTTATTCTATTAGACTATTACAATGAGGAAGTAGATATTTTTTTCTACCAATGGTTCCCAAAATACGAGATACAGCTTTCTTATTTTAAATGGGAACTAGGGATGTCGATTTAAAAATTATAGTCCATTTTTTAAAAATCGATTATTTTTAGCCTGTATCGATTTACAGATTAAATCGGGAAATATAAATCGATTTTTTAAATAGATGATGTGGTCGTAAAATAGAGAGCGTAGCACAGTACATCTGTCAAATGATACATTAAAAATTAGTGTCCAAAGTTTTACAAGAAAAATACAATCAAGAGTACATACTGAAAACATTCATATTTAATGCCTTAACAAGTAAGTACCGGATCCACAGATCGATTATGCGTTTTGCCTACAGCTGATAAAATCTTTCATTCCTAAATTTAAGATATGTACTTTATCCCATGGTCTACCGAATTGAAAAATAATAATTTTGAAACTCTCTGTTCCGATACTCTACTTCGGCTATTTCGGACTACATTTTCAGTGGTATCGTGGGCGTAGCCACAAAATTTCAATGGGTATTTTACATAATAACAAAACTTTTTTGTTAAAAAAAAATCGGGAAAAAGTAGAGAACATAAAATCGATCCACCGATTATTTTTAATTGGAAAATCGATGTTTTAAAATCGATTATGAATTGAAAATAATTGATTATTTAAAAAATCGATTATTTTCGACATCCCTAATTGGAACCTACTTTTTATATTCGCTTATTTGATTCAGCATTTTTTTCTGAATTCAACGATATACATATGTCATGCCCTAGTATTACAAAATATTTGAGAAAAATGCAAATGAAAATTAGGATGATTTAATTTATATCTGATTGTAGTAAGAGTGCTTTGACGAAAACAATTGAATATTTTGTTTCATGATAATTGTAGTTTAATGTCAAAACAAATATCTCATATACGTAATTTCTCAGTGATAAAAGGAATTTTATTCAAGAAGAAAACCTTGATATATATGAACTTCATATATGGGCGCCGTTTGGGGGGGGGGGCAAGGCGGGCACTTGCCCCTCCCTGGAAGTTAAGTTCAACCACTATTTTCTCTCTTATTTTGTTCTACATTTAGTATATGTCATTACAGTTGGTATATGAATACTTAATTTAATATTTATAAGTATGGAAAATGCAAGTGTATAATATAAACAGTATGTGGACATAATACAAGTAATTTCTTTTGGATTTTATTCTAATACTTCAGTCATTCTAATACTCTTGCATTTTGGGTTAACGGCGCCCATGACTTCATATTTTGCTTTCTTCACAGTACTTTTACTTCGTAGCTCTTAATAGTTCTCGGGACAGTAATAGTGGACAAAATAAAATTAATATACCGGGTGTCTATTTTTTTCAGATCATAGGATATACAATGGTAAAATTTCTGCCCTATTTATTTTAGAAGAAAAGTGTAAATGCAAAAAATGTTCAGAATTAAAAACTGCATCTAATAAGTCCATTATAGTTTACATGCGCTTCGTTCGCGAGAGGGAAGCAAAATTAAAGTTATAATTTTTAGCTATTTACAGACTGTTATGCGAAATAGAACAAAAATGTTAAAACAGTTGTTTTGTTTGACTTGACAGATGACGTCTGTCATAAAGTTTTAATAATGATTGATATCATTAATCAATTAATTAAAAATTAATTTAATTAAATCAATAATTATTAAGACTTTATGATATTATGCCATCTGTCAAACTCAAACATTCAACTTTCAAATGAAGTCAAAGAAAAATCTTTAAACTCTCAAGAATAAAAAGTATCTATTGTTTTTACTCCCATCACTCTTCAGTAACCAATCAAGGAGTGTTACGAATAATCAGGAAAAATTACAAATTAATATTTTTATATAACGTAGAAAATTTACCAAGTTTAATAATTCTATCCAAAGCTATTTTCCAATTAGAGACCAAAGTATACAGCTTTTGGGTCACCTTCAAGAGGTTGTTACTCCTGTAGAAGAGGATACAAGGGATGTTCCGAATATTCGTAATCCTTTTAGCGGATATTCGCCAACTTTAATGTATTCGTATGCGGAACCGTATTCGTTACATTTCGGTCGAACACACGAATACAATGCGAATAATAAACCAAGTAATTTTGGGCTGCAAACTAATTTAATTTAACAATAAGAAACTAATTAAATTTTTAAAAATTGTTTTATTTCTTTCAACAAATATATTTTTTCATTAGAACTATTGGCATCCTATCTTTATTAAGAAATTAAATTCCAAGTCAAAATCTCGCAAATTTATAGAAAATTCGTAAATACATATTTTGTATAGTAATCATGAAAAAATGATATTCAAAGACATTTTCCAAGAAATATTATTTAGAGCCACTTCTGATATTGTGATTGGTATCCAAATCTGGAGGTGTGTTTCCATTTTAGTAATGAGTAGAAATGCAAGTAGGTATTCAAAATTTTCGGCTTAGTTGAAAATGTATTAAAGAATATACTGGATTCACTCACACATACACATATATATGACATCATCATAAGAATATAAAAAATTGGTTCATGGACCTTGAAACGTTTCAACGTTTCTATTTATCAAAATCTTAATATACGATTTTTTACCACGATCCTTATTTCTCCTTTACCTGGGGTAACAGGAAGTGCAAAAATAGTCTTTGTATTCGTATTCGCGAAGAGTATGAAAAAATATTTGTATTCATATTTCAAATACCTGTTTATGTATACTCAGAACATCACTAGAGGATACCGGGAATATGTTTATTTGATTTTTTTTTGCTTAAAATAATTCAAAGAAAATAGCGACATTTAAAATAATTTTAGTAAGAAGGTTTTAATAAATATTAAATCGCGATTTAAATTATACACATCAACAATGTACCAGAACATTATTAAAAAATACATTGGCGAATGATAAAAATATTACATTTTTATTAAATACATTTTTACATTACATACACCTTTAAAATTTAAAGAAAATTAATTAAATAAATATTTTATCTATTTCAATAAATAAATAAAATAAATATATCATCACGGCATATTACCCATTGCTGGGTGTGCCAATCTGCTTTGTACATAGATATCGGTAATGATGAAATATTTGTACCGTGCAGGCGCTTACCAGGCGTCACCTCACGGGCACTCATTGCTGCCTTGGAGAGTGCACCACAGGAGTCAATTTTGTGCTATTGAAATTCGAAGTAATTTTTGGCGTCGGTCTGGATCGAACCCGGGTCCCCAGATTCGCGACCAGATACTCAGGCACACGGCCACGAGACCCCATATCTATTTCAATTCGTTATTTTATTATTACACCTATTATTTAATATTATCAGAATAAGTCTAATTCAAAAAATAGTGTTGCAAAGCCTTCTGTATTTAATAAAAATGTAATATTTTAATCATTCGCCATTGTATTTTTTAATAATATAACATGATTGTTTTTACACTATTGGATAGCAAATTTCATGTACTTTTCAAATATGAAGAAATATATAGATTGTTCCATTTGAAATTATACAGTTACATACCATTGCGTAAAATTGGAACAACCTGTAGAAAATCATATACTGCAGATTTATAGATATTAATTTAAAATCAACTTCGTTTGAATTTTTTTCCATATATAAAATAATCGGGTTATTTAAAAAGAAAAGATCGATGAACAATATTATTTAGATTGTAGAATTTTTTTAACTGCATGCGTTAAAAACTAGTTATTTTAGTGTTAAAATAAATATTTAAAGTAATTAAATAATAAAGTTATTTTTTTAAGGAACATAGTTCTGTATGCAGTGTTTGTCGGATAAGGGACCTCGGTTATTTTATTTATTATTGGAAATAGAATAAAATCATTCAAATAAAAATTGTAGTATATCAAGAAAGATATTCAGTTATTGAAGAAAAATATTTTAGCCAGTTGTTCTCAAACTATTGGGATATTTCAATAAGAATGTGAACCTGATGGCGAAATTTGGAACTAGAACAATGGAGCAATTTAATTTTATTCGTATATTTTTCATATGCGTGCATAGTTTGTATAATGGTAAATAGATAATAGAACTAATATTTACAATTAATTCAACTATTATTATCTAATATTTATTATAAATCTGGCCTTAAGAATAAACTAAACGATGAAGATAACCTAACAACTATTAACTAAAGTATTTAAAATGAAATATAATAATTAATCTACTGCTACAAATAATAAAACAGGAAACAAGGTATTATACTATACCTAAAATAATAATGAGCACTGAAAGAAAAGTCAAAATACAAGAAAAATCAAAGGAAAACTATTGACAGCAATGTTACGCCTATGGAAGTTAAACAAAAGTGCTCCCTTGTCCAAGGGTTGACGGTGCACAATGCCATCTCTAGGTAGTGAAATATCCCAATAACAAAATTATATTTTATTAAATGGGATGGTATATATATTTTTTAGACCCATTCGATAGAGAATTATTTTCTGAATTCAAGCATATAATCATTTTATATCCTTACATAACAAAAATAGTGAGAAAAATTCAATTGAAATTTAAATAAATTTTATGTTTATATTTACTTTTCAGTAGCCATAAAAACAAAAACTAGTCAATTTGAATTTAGTGCATAATTCACTATTTAATGGTTTGAACACTATTTATAAAATTATTAACAAATATTTGTTTTGTTTTAATTTATTTTATTATTGAAATAGAATGAAATTTTACCTTGTTAAGTAGAGACAGACTCTTGGGTAAGCATTTTCGTCTACAAATTCTTCAAGTAAATCAAGACGTTCGATTTCCATGAGTAGATCACATGCTTCAGCTTCTGCATTGTGAGCCATGTTATACGGTACTATTTGGCGAGCTAATAAAATTAATTTTTCTTTTAATGCAGTTTCATTTTCATCTTCACCAGTCATATCAGCCCACTCGCCAGCAATTTCACCAGCTAAATGTCTACAAAAATGTATATTTGAATTACAATGAAATGCAATGTGTGTTTACGTTTACCTAACATATTCGTGACCCCAGTCACCGATTTGATTCAATTCTGACATCAAACGATATTTCAAACATTCTCGTTTTTCACCCATAGTCATTGCCAATACTGAAACAACATCAGCACACATTTTCTTTACTTGTGGGTGCTTCAAATTATTGTATATCTCTTTCATGGTACTATAGTGGGGCCTCATAAATTTTAGAGGTTTTGGAACAGATGTCATAGAAGTAGTGGATGCACGAATTTGATTACCCAACGTTTGTAACGCTGCGTGATACAGTCTGGGATCATTTTCCTGCAGATACAACGACAATAAAACATAAGAAAATACATGACTAATCACACAACTATACCTGAAGTCTTTCAACGCAGAGGGTCAATTCTTCCTGAAGTAATTTATCTTCCTCCGACTAAAATATTAAATAAAACATATTAATGCTATTAATTTAGTATTTTTATACTTTTGAAATTACCAAATCAGACTTGTCATCCTCCACTTTAATGTCTGTTTTTGCCGGTGATACTTTTTCAGTCATATTGATCTTTCAGAATCTTAAACTGTATACACAATTTTATTTAACGGTACGGTTTAAATGATTTACGTTTGTCTTATGCCGTACTTCCCAACAACAATGTAAATGTTATACTTGACGCTTTTTTAATCACACAGCAAGGTTTGGATAACCGTAAGTGAATTCGCACGCGCACTGCCAACTTAAAATATATTCTATTCTGCGATGTCATTCGTCAGTGGATTTAGTAATTTCTTTGGTATTTGTCAGGGTTACAGCACTGATTGTCAATTATTACTAATGTGAAAATAAATAAGTCAAAATATATCGATTAGGACAAATACAATCAGTAGTGCTTATTTTTAATGTTAACATGTAAATTCCTAGTTATTATTTGATATTATATATAATGAATACACAAATACTGAATAGAGATAAAATCCACCTTCACGGAAAAAATAATGCAGGATCAAGCAGTTCACAAAACAGAGCAGAAGACGATGTTGAAAGCAAGGTTAAAGCCCGTTTAATGTCAATGTGGAATAATATGAAGTATGGTTGGACTGTAAAATTAAAAACTAATTTCTCTAAAGAATCACCAGTATGGCTTTTGGGTAGATGTTATCACAAAAAATATGAAAACGAAAACACAACGGAACTGGGTACAGATGTAGCTTTTGCACAGAGTCAGGGACAGGTATATAAATAGGTTAAGTTATAACGAATACATTATAATTACTATTTATGTACCTGCAGATTGTTAACGATGAAGATGAAGCTGAAGGAATTGAAGGATTCAAGTTTGATTTCATTAGTCGACTTTGGTTAACATATCGCAGAGAGTTTCCTATTTTGAATGGTTCTAGTTTTAGTTCCGACTGCGGTTGGGGTTGTATGTTGCGGAGTGGACAAATGATGCTTGCTCAAGCTCTCGTGTGCCATTTTCTTGGCAGGAGTAAGTTAATTATTAACAAAAATATTTGTTTTGTAATTGGTTACTAATTTAATTAGGCTGGCGTTGGAATCCTGAACAGCCGATTATTACTAGAGAAGCTTTTACAAAAGATGCATACCATCGTATGATTATTAAGTGGTTTGGTGATAAACCTTCTCGAAATAGCCCATTATCCATTCATACACTAGTATCTTTAGGTGAAGCATCTGGGAAACAACCAGGAGACTGGTATGGACCTGCTTTTGTAGCTCATTTACTCAGGTAACAATGATTCTTTCGCTTTGTTTTCGTTTAATATATTTGTTCTATTGGTATTATTTGTTTTGTCCTAGACAAGCTGTGCAATTGGCATCTAGAGAAAACTATGAATTCGACAATTTAAATGTTTATGTGGCTCAAGATTGTGCTGTTTATATTAAAGATATTATAGAAGAATGTTCACAATCTGATGACAAATGGAAATCTTTAGTAATAATGGTTCCTGTTCGACTAGGTGCGGAGAAGTTTAATCATGTATATGGACCATGTTTAACTACGCTCTTGAGCCATGAAAATTGTATTGGAATTATTGGTGGAAGACCTAAACATTCCTTGTATTTTGTAGGTTATCAAGGTACCTATAAATTATATTACCCTGTTTCTCCTATTATCATTATTATTTTCGTTTTTCTGTATCGCCTAATATTTATACAAGTCAACAAATTTAGGATGGTAGTACGTGTTAAAACATATTAAATGCTTAGTTACAGAGCTATACAGGCTATTCATTTTAAATGGACCAGCATTGCTATATTAAGATCTGTAAGAGCTACGAAGATTGTTAAATGGGCAAACAATTTCTATTTCACAAGACATATTTAAAGAAAAAATATATTTTTTTTCGACCAGTGATTCTCAAAATACGGGACCTATTTTTAAAATTTTAAATAAGAATATATTCTTATCTAATGGTATTAAATCAGGGGACCGGGCTGGCCAGAAAATAGGTAATATTAACAATAAAAATATCGAAGTTTGAGCACAATGAACACAACAATAAAGTATTTGTTGTACATTGACAATTAAGAGAACTAAAAACAAAATATTTCAATGGTTTTCATAGCCTCCTTGAATAAAATATATGAAAAATTTGTAAAATATCATTAATTTTGCAATTTCTTACTAAATTTAAAAATTAAAGTACGTGTTTTATATTGTTGAAAAGAGAGAAAAAAAATGTTTATTTAATGGTATCAGCCTACTCTGGGCTCCATATGAAAATTGAAAGTTAATATGAATTTCTCGAAAATGGAAAGATATTTTTTTGCCTATGAATTCCTCGTACAAAAGTGCAAGTTAAAATTTAGTTTGAATTCACATAAAAAAGTTACAAGCAAAAAAACGAAAATTGAAAAAAATACATTTTTGCCCATATCTAGTGACCTATGCATTTTTTCCGAATAAACGAAACCGCTAAAATGATCCACTAATGGGACAACTTTTGTCTAATGAACCAACCTCGTATCTCTTACGGTTCTTGAGATCCCCATGCATTCGTACCTTAAATGGGACACCTGTATATACAGGTGCTCATTTTAAATGGGCCACCATTGTTATCTCGAGAATTATAAGAGCTACAAAGACGTTTAAATGGGTAAACAATTTCTATTTCACAAGATAACTTTAAAGAAAAGATTTTTTTTGTTTTCGACCAGTAGTTCTCAAAATACGGGACCAAACTTTTTTTATTTTAAATGAGAACATATACTTTTTATTTGCTCATTCGTTAGAGAATTTAATTTGAGTTCAGTGGTATATTATTTTATATTCTTATATAACGATTTTTTTTGAGAAAAATGCATATAAAGTTTTATATTAATTTGATTAAAATATAGTTATAATAATAAATGTTATTTTTTTATATAGAAGTGAATATTTTGTTCTAATAATTGATCATAAATGTCAACGCAAAAAAAAATATTCACATATTTCTTTCATGGCATTCTAATTGTAAAATAGCACGTAATCATTTTTTCCAATCGTGACACTCTTATTATAGCCATATTTTAATCAAATTAATATAAAACTTAACATGCATTTTTCTCAAAAAAAAAAAAAAACATTATGTAAGGGTATAAAAATATATCACTGAATTCAGAATTAAATTCTCTAACGAAGGAGCAAATAAAAAATATATGTTCTCATTTAAAATAAAAAAGTAAGGTTCTGTTTTTTTGAGAAACATTGGTCGAAAAATTTTTTTTTTCTTTTCTTTAAATCTGTCTTCTGAAATAGAAATTGTTTGCCCATTTAACCGTCTTTGTATATATACCGGGTGTCCCAAGCAGTCCTTGACATAGGCGTTCAACATGGGAAAACAGTTTTTTGTAAATAAAAAGTGTTCGGCAGAAAATTAAACCATGACAGGACATAATAGTACATTACCTTCTGTGAGTTATTTATTATTAATTACTTTATTATTATTATTGATCAAATTGGAAAAAAAATAATTTATAAGTAAATATTTGTTGCAATATTTTATGACGTTTTATAAAAAGATTTTCAAATGTCTTCCGTGGCACAATGGTTAGCATAGCTGCTTTTGGAATATTCAATTTTATTGATTTGGGTTCGATTCTCCAGTAGGACATTTTTTTTATTTTTTACAAAATAATTATTGAACTTTTAAAAATCTGTCTTTTATTTCCTATCACAATCATTTAGAAATAATAACAAGTTTATAATAAATAAAGGGAAAATAATTAACACAAATTGATTACAACAATCAAAAGAGTGATATAATAAAAATGCATTATATTTTCTTCGGTGTCAATAAAAAATAACTTTGTTTTTTACAAATACAGTAAAAATGCAATACATGCACATGTTCATTATTCCTGTCTATCTCAAATATTTTTTATCAACAAGAAAGAAAATAGAATGCATTTTTATTATATCACTGTTTTCATTGTTGTAATTTATTGTTAATTATTTTCTCTTTATTTATTACAAAAGTATTATTATTTCTAAATACTTGTAATAGGAAATAAAAGGGATTTTTAAAAGTTTAATATTTTTTGTCAAAAAATAAAAAAAATAATTATCCTGCTGAACAGAGCTGGAACCAGTACTCGAAAAAGTATTTAAGTACTAAATACTTACAAGAAAAGTATTTAAATACTAAGTAAAGTAATACTTTAAGTACTTTTTTACCTACTTACGGTACCAGTACTAAGTATTTTTTATGAAATCAGTTAAAATATTACAAAAATTATCGAATTTAGTTTCATATCACTTTCATCTATTGAGACAGTTAAAGTAGCCCACTAATTTTAAAGTACTATGTACAGTCCATACGATGTAACTTGGCGAGGCAAAAGAATGTAATTCAGTTCGCTATTCCTAAGTTGCGTTTTGTCAAATATTTACTTTTACTTCGATGCCGCACAGCTTCAGAAGTGAAATAGTGATTTTACAATGTTTTATTGCCTTACACAAAGCAAATTTCACCCTAATACACTCAAACTCGGGGTGTCAAGTACTTTTCAACCCAAAAAGTTATATTCATACATAAGCGTTGGTGCATTTTTTTTTAAATAGCAATAGAAATTTTATTTTCTTAACTTAATTAATTTAAAAAATAATTAATTATAATATGATTTATATAATAAATAATCCATTCCAATATTTGTAATATTTTTTTTTGTATAAATAATTTCTTTTTTTTGTAATATTCGTAATTTTCATTCTTCTTCGATACGCCTATGGATTTTATAACTTCCCCATTACCGCAGTGATAATATGAATTGCCCCAATTCGCCAAGTTACATCGTATGGACAGTACCTATTTAAAAAAAATATTACCTATATTTGTGGAACAAGTGAAGAAGTCTGTCTACAATTCCACATGCGTGTAAAAAAGGCATCATGCATATAAAATGTTTTAAAATAAACTCCTTTGCATTTTACGCATTGCTATTAAAAGCAGACTTCTCATAATGCGATTAATGTGTGTAGCTACTACTTCACGAATTGGAGTAGAAAAATTCTTTATTTAGTTCTATAATATTGATGAGCAACTTGAAATATCCTTTAATAAATAAATTGTTCAAAATTTTCATCATAATATGCAGCATTGCGTCTTGATTTATCTTTATTTACGTCTCCAACTATTTGATTAAAACTGTATATAGCGAAAACTTTAGTACTTTCCTATACTTGTTCAAACCCGTGTTGACAGTAGTGCACAAAACACACAGCAATATGTTCATGCGCATGCGTGAAGTATTTAGTATTTAAAGTATTTTAGTTACTTTAAATACTTTTGGATACTTTAAGTACCAAAAAGTATTTGAAGTACTTTTTATGAAAAAAATATATTTTAAGTACAGTACTAAGTACTAATTTTCAAAAGTATTTTAAATAAAGTATTGTAAATACATGTATTTAAAGTAATACTTCCAGTACTTTTACTTTACGTAGTTCCCAGCTCTGCTGCTGAAGAATCGAACCCAAATCTATAAAATTTAACATTCCAAAGACTGTTACGCTAACCATAATGCCACGGAAAACATTAATAATCTAAATCATTAAATGTTAAAACAATTATTTATTTATAATTTATTCTAATATGCACAATAATAATAAAATAATTAATAATAAATAACGTACAGAAAGTAATGTACTATTATCATGTCCATCATGGCTTAATTTTCTACCGGACACTTTTTATTTACAAAAAACTGTTTTCCCATGTTAAACGCCTATGTCAAGGATTTCTTGGGGCACCGATATATATATATATATATATATATATATATATATATATATATATATATATATATATATATATATATTATTGCTGTGAAGATCCGACAAAACTTGGATCCGAGAACCCGGATTTCAAAATATCGGGATCCTCGGATATCGAAGCGGATCCGGATCTGGACTTGGATTTGATATTTTGTTTATGGATCCGGATCTGGATTCGATGTTGTGTTGACGGATCCGGATCCAAATTTTAATTCTGGATCCGATTCTTCATTTTAAATGTGAAAGCTAACATCTGGAATTGAGTTCAAATTCAAACTTCAAACCGTTAATGTGGGCCTGTACTGCGGTCTGTAAACACTAGTAAACAAACAGTAATACATTTTATACTGCCCCTCTAAAATAGCCAGGTAGTTTTTGCAAATGTAAAGAACCAAGGAATTTATACTTTCACAGAGTCCTATTTAGTAAATTGTGAATAAAAAAATCAAATTTGTATTATTTTTATTACACATGTAAAGTAACTAGAGATGGGCGATTATCAGATTTTTCAAATTCGATATTCGAATTCGAATACAAAATGGATCTCGAATACTCGAATAGCTCGAATATTTTTAATATTGAAATTTGAAATAAAAAATAATATTAATATTAGTTATAAATAACACACTTCAATATTTACTTCATAATGAACATGTGTAAGCTATAAATAAAGAAGAAAAGGTGACAAATAATTTTATAATTTTGGAATGATATTATTTATTATATTTTAATTCTTACTTTTTTAGGTTACACATTGCTTATTTAAACAATTCAAAATAAATTTTATTAACAGTAAATGGAAAATCAAAATTTATTTTAGGTTTTTATTCAAAAACACGAGCATACGAACGCGTTCAGGGTCTAGACTGCTCCTTTTCTTGTCGCAAATTAGACCAGAAGTACTGAAGATATACTCGTCTGCTCGCCTGCTCATACTGTACAAAGCACAATATTCGAAGTATTCGACTTTTTTCTTTTGTTGTTAATATTCGAAAACCTCGAATCTCGAATACTTCCAGTATTCGGTGTATTCGAGTATTCGCGGGTACTATTCGCCCATCTCTGAAAGTAACATATTAATATGACATATTAAATTACATCCATTAATGATAAGTATTTATTTTTAACAAATGAATATGGTAAATACTAACAAATTTGGTGTGGTCGTAAAGAGAATAAAAAATACAATCTAAATTTATAAAAAACTTGTATAGGTTGTATTTAAATTAACAAAGTTGATATCACTTCCGGTTATACCGGAAGTCCCAGAATTACACTTTTCATATAAAATAATGGCAGATATTATATTGAATAAATTATGTCCTATAAGCAATAAGCGTATCTGCAATAATAAGCCAGATAAATGGGTGTAACCACTTTTTCAAACACACTGTATATATATTATTTGCTCATTCATTGGAGAATTTAATTCTGAATTCAGTGATATAATATTTTATACCTTTACATAACGATTTTTTTGAGAAAAATGTATATAAGACATTATACTAATTTGATTAAAATATGACTATAAATATGAGTGCCACGAATAGAAAAAATGTATGTGTTAATTTTTTACATAGAATAGAATGCCATGAATTACGTGAATATTTTGTTTGTGTTGACATTTATGATCAATTAATATAAAATATTCTTTCTGTCCCGTATTTTGAGAACTACTGTTGAGAAAAATATTTTTTTTCTTTAAATTTGCCTTGTAAAATAGAAACTGTTTGTACATTATCGTTACTGTAGATCTTATAGTCCTGAAGATAGCAATGGTGGCCCATTTAAAATAAGCACCTGTGAAGTGTTAATTAAAAGTTTTTCCTTGCGTAAAAGTTCCCAATTAATTTTAGACAATAATGTTTCAAATTAAAGTTGTAGATAATTAAATGCTACGCCTAAATCACTAAACAGATTTTATTTTGCCCGTTTGGTAACCTCTAAAATCAAATTATATTTTATAAATATTGCTCATTTATAGTGATAGCCATAGAATTGAACCCAAATTATGAAGAAAAGCATATCGTTTGAACTATCAGAAATTCAGTTTCAAATAATGATAATAATAATTATTATTATTCACATTTTGTAATCTATAAATTTAAATTTTTGATACTTCAAACGATATGTTTTTCTATGTAATGTTGTTTCAATTCCATGGTTATCACATGAGTAATATTTATTATTGCAAATTCGATTGTACAGATTACCAAACAGACAAAATAAAATCTTTTTATACTATATTCACAAATTGTACCACACTAACAACGGTTACTTTTTCAGTAACCAGTTGCATTTTCGGAACACGGTCGCTAAAAGATCTGGTAACTTTTCCGGAAACAAACTAACCGCACTAAATATGCTGTTGTGCTGCGGTTACATTTTGGCGTATGACAGATGAGCACTTGCTTGCACGTGCTCCATAGATTTTAACACTAGCGTCTAGCCGATATACCTAACTTTTGTCATGAAAACGAACGATTGTAATTGTCATGCAATTAATAATCATTTTGATGTGTTATTGTTGTTATATTTAATCAATTTAACCAAACACAACAACTATAACGTCACCTAATGCACATAAATCACTAATGAAATAATATATTTTTCACAAATAACACGCACAACAAGTGTCAAAGTATGAAATGAACAAAATGTATACCTATACTATCACAATATATGCGCACGCGCACATCGGCTCCTACATCGTGTATCTTCGATGATACAAATTGGTATACCGGCTAAAAGCTTTCGATTTCAACTATCTTAAATTTGACAAGTTGAGGTTAGCTGTTAGCTGATTACCAAACGTTAAGAAAAAAGCGTTTCGTTTTTCCAGCTCGATTGCGGTAACATTGTAAATGCGGCTAAGCCTTAATCATTTTCAGTGGTTACCGTGGTTCAATTTCGGAATTCGCAAATAGTGATTTACAACTTATATTTGAAACATTTTTGTCTTAATTTTATTGGGAACTTTTGCGCAAATAAAAACGGATTTTTCATGTTAAACGCCTATTGGCGACTCATATCACTGCTGTCGCAAACGAAGATGCTATTTTGTGATTACATTTGTCAAATATGAAGAGAAAATTTATTTCATATCGCAATTTTTTTTTTTTTTGGCAATATACCCGAATTTTAGAAATATCATAAACTTGGTATCTGTCTTTCACTAGTTCTAATTTTCCCACTAGATTTCTCATGCTTAATTTGAGTTACCTAGTTCGCTTTTTAATTAACACCGTGTACGTATACAGGGTGTTAATGAATACGTGTTACAAATTTATAAGGTATGTAGGCGATGCAAAACAGACTAACTTTTACTAATAAACTCATATCCGGAAAGGTATCGATTTCGAGCTACAAGCTCTTAAAAAAATAATTATCTACCATAATTTTAGTTCGCTATGACCTGTCATTTCAGTTATTATTTTGTTAATTTTAACTTCTAGCACTGCATTTTTTAAATAATTATTTATTCTTGTAATACATATAATAATTGCTGAAAATGACGACCACCAATTCCAATGCAAGCATTGCACTTTCGGAGCATATTTGGATACATTCGTTCAAAAACGCAAGGATTTGTTTGAATTTCTTGTACTGCCGTATATTAAGGTGATATTTTTTTTCAAATTTAAAACCATGACATTTAAAATGGCTCGGTCAGAACAGAATCAGCATGAGTAATAGTAGTCGATGTAGTAGAATACAAGTTGAAAAAAATATTGCGGACAATTCTTTTTTTATCTTTAACATGATCATATGTCGTCTATAGGCGACATTTATGACCCCATCTTCTGAATCCAGCATTACTGCATGTGTAAATTTTGTTCAGCATTAAGTTAAAGCATTTAACTAAAAGTAATAGAAAACATTAGCACAAATATGTTTAGCACCTAGGGTGAGTACGTCCGCACCGAAAAATCAAAGTTTTACGAATTAAATAAATTTTATAAGTTCAATATTTTGTTTTAACCAGGGCACGAAACCGGTTTTTTAACCGGTTTAAAAAACCGGTATTTTGGGTCTAAAATTTTGATTTTTAACCGAAACCGATATTTTTAATTACTAAAAAAACCGTTAACTGTTAACAAAATTAATTTAAACCGGTTTTTTAAACCGTTTCTGAAAAAAGGGAATTTTAAATATAAATCACGATTTAGCCGGATGCTGTTTCCTTGCGCACCTTCTTGTGCTGTACTGCGCCGAAGTCTGACCATGCTTGTTCGTGCTTGCACGCTTGCACGTAATATGTTATTCCCCGGTAATACTCGTATTGCGTTTTGTATGTATTAGTTTATTATTTTATTTAGTAAATATACCGGGTGACCCTCAAAATCCGTTACATAGGCATTTAACATAGGAAAACAGTTTTTTTTGCGCATTGCTTCCTAAATTATTTTAGATACTTAAACATATTTTAAAGTTGTAGATTATAAAAATTTGTATTTGAATCAATACACAAAATTAATTTTGCATGCTTTGTAACAGCAGAAATTAGGTATGAAAATGTCGAAAATCAACTCAAAAATAGTGATAGCCATGGAATTAAAACAAAACAAATGTATATTTATCTGTCATAAAATTTAATTTATTTTTTATATTTTTTTTTAGTAATTTAGGACACATGTGTAAAAAGTGTTGTTTTATTTGTTATTTCACGAACAGTAAAATTCCTATGAGTGATAATACTTTTTATTTCCACACAATATGTAAAATAATTCAAAAAATAAATTTTACATGTTGCTCATTTGTAATGACATAACAACCCTATAAAATGTTATAATTCAAAACTTACTATTTGTCACTACATTATTTTTTCACTCTTTTTATTTACCTATTGTTAATCAGTAAAAACTTTTTTAAATAAAAAAAATCAATTAAAAAAAATACGTTTTTAACGTAGATAATTAATATATACTTGATATTTTTTTCCTGCATGCTTTCATTAATCGCTTAATATAACTAGTTTAGTAAGCGGTTAATATAACCGGCTTAGTAAACCGTTTAATAAACCGGTTTACTTAACCAATAGAAAAACCGGTTAAGTAAATATGAAAACCGGTTTTTAACGAAAACCATTTTAAAAATTAAGTTCTCGATTTTGGTTAACCATTAACCGATATTGTTTTCGGTTTCTTGCCCCGGTTTTAACGTCGTAGAAACTAGTTTTAATTGAACATTAATCCTGTAATTTATTTCTAAATCCCCTTCATAATTGAGAGTAATTATTTTTTTTAAAAAGTTGTTGACTTTATGGCTAATACTGCATATACCCACATATATACAAGTGGCCCAGGACGAGCTTACGTTATCTTTATTATAAAAACTACGAGGGTTGCCTTTTATATTTCGGGATTAGAGAACAAAAACAAATATTTATCATCGAAAATGACTTTATTGTTTTTCAAAATATTCTCCATGAAGATCAATACACTTTTGCATGCGTGTGAACTAATTTTCGAAGCACTTTTTCTACTCCGAATGAGGTATCTGAAAAATATTCATTTTGAATACATCAACCGCTTTTTCAGGTGTCGAAAAACGTTGACCACGCAATTTATTTTTGATGTACGGGAATAAAAAAAATCATTGGGTGCCAAATCAGGACTATACGGCGGATAATTCATCAAATCGACGTTTTAAGCGCTCAAAAATTCACTTGTTCCAGCCGGTGTATGAGAGCTCGCATTGCCATGGTGGAGAATGATCCGTCTTCTGCGGTTGGTTTTCCTTATTTCTCCGAAGACTTGTGGCTAACAAATGGTTGTGCACCAAAGGTACGGTTGAGACATGTCCAGTTTTTCCGAACAAACAGGCGATCATTTGCTTCGAAGTGCTTCGAGCACGAACGACTTCTGTTGGGTTTGGCTCGCCTTGGAAGACCCATATAGTCGATTGCGTTTTACTTTCGGACTCATACGCGTAGATCCACGATTCGTCATTTGTCACGATGTCATAAACATGTTTTGAAGCACTGCGATCGAATTTTTTGAGCATTTCTTGCTATCAATTGACACGAGCTTGTTTTTGAGCGATTGTGGGACCCAACGCGAACAATTTTTTTACGGCCAAATGTTCATGCAATATTGAATGTATGCTGGTCCCACTAATGTCCAAGGATACTGCAATCTCACGATAAGTCACATGACGACCTTGCAGTATCAGTTCACGCATCGCACCAATATTTTTCAGAACAACAACCGATTTTGGACGACCTTCACGAAATTCGTCCTTGAGCGAACTACGGCCACGATTGAATTCAGTAAATCATTGATAAATATTGGTCCTTGATGGTGCTTCATCGCCAAAAATCGAATTAAGTTCATCGATGCACTGTCGTTGAGTTAATCCACGTCGAAAGTTGTAAAAAATAATCGTACGAAAATGTGTACGATTTAATTCCATTTTTTGGCCGATATGAAATTTTCAAGTTACTGTAAACAACACAAACAGCGCTCGTACGTCAAAACATTGTGAGTACGTATACCGTCAAAAATGTCAAACTTTACGATAGAGACGTCAGTTACCAGATAGCACTAGGATTGCCCAATCCCGAAATATAAAAGGCAACCCTCGTACTTGTATTATTTTACGAAATTTGGTATCTAAGGGTTTTCCTTGCCGACATGTCCGTTTCAACTAAAATAGTTTCAAAGCAGTAGCACTTTCGGTTTGACCGGAAGTAGTCCTTAACTTTATTATTTTAAATGGAATTCTATATTTTTATTTTATCATTGAATACCGCAGAAACAATTACATACGAATTAATAAAAATATTTTACTCATAATCAACCACTTCCGGCGTATTTCACCTTTTTTACTTTTTCTTTAAATACTGTTACTTCTATATCAAATCGAATTTTCATAATCTTTAAAATAGTTTTATAAATATAGCTTTTGTTTGCACTAATATGCATTAAAAATCGATAATTTTAATAAATTTTATTTCTACGTCATCGTAAACTTAAAAGTTCAAAAAATTCAAGTTTTTTAAATGGCACACCCAATTTTTGATTATTTAAATGAATTCTTTGTTAAAAAATAAGGGTAGTTTGCGTAGCATGTCCTCTTTTGAAAGTTGATAGATTTTAAGTAAAATGGAAAATAAATAAATTGCATTTATTTACATTAGTTTTTAAATTGAATTGAAGTGGGCCATGATAGAAAAAGAATATTATATTTAGTATCTATTTATTATTTATTTTAATAAATTGTTATAAATTAATGCACATGCAGTTTACATATTTTTCATTTTACTAAAAATTTATCCACTTTCAACTAAAACATGCTACATATACTACCCCTATTTTTTTAACGAAGTATTCATTTAAATAATAAAAACTGGGATGTTCCATTTAAAAAAACTTGAGTTTTTTGAACTTTAAATTTACGATGACGTAGTAATTACATTTTTTTTAAATTGTTGATTATTAATTTATATTAGTGTAAACAAATGCTTTCTTTATAAAACTATTTTACAGATTATAGAACTTCGATTCTATTCTCAAGATATAGAGTGATAAAGAAGTAAGGTAGGCGAGATAAATAAAGCCCAGGTGTTAATAAAACCCAATGTCAAACTTCCTCCGTTTTGATTTTTTTTACAATTGGCTACATTGCCTACTTTGGTATAACACTTTACTTTTTTAATTTTTGAAACTTCAAATTGTATTCTCTAGAAAGCGACCCCAGTGTTAGCTGTCACCGGCAACCTGTCAGAACAGGAACAAATGCCAAGACACATTTTTGTTTTCATTTGATTTGTTTTGCACCCCGGGACATAACAATGTATTCCAATCATGATTTTAGTAGATAAAAACACTTCTTATTTGGCAATGAGAGATGACAGATTGACATAAACAACTATGAAGTTAGCTGTCCATATCAACAACCATTAATCAACAACATGTAAATAGTTTCACAGTCTATCATGCGCACAACACCAGTGAAAATAGTCCATTAAACAGTGAGGTTCTATACTATACTAGAGCGCTCACTGCCATAAAATCGTGTTTTTCTATAGCATTCTAATGGCTACTATCTCTTTTTAAATAGTAGTTCTCAAACGGTGGTTACCTATTTCAGTAGTATTCAAACAAGCGTCAATAAATTACATAAGGATTATAGAAAACATTTTATTTGAAAGTAGCCATAATAATCATTTTATTTTAGACAATTTTTATTACAATTAAAGAAGAAAATGAAGATGGGATGAAAGAGAAAACATTGTTTACAAAAAAATATATTGTAAAATCATTAACACAATATCAGCTGTATTCATAGTGCCTCTGTTCAAGTTTAAACCAGGTCTATCTCAAGTCTAACTTATACTGGCACAAACAGTTAATCATAGAGGTAGTTGAGCGTTAGTACGGGTTTAAACCTAGATTAAAATTTAGACCTCGCACCCTAGTTTATTGTGGGATTAAGTCAGTTGACAATAGTATAAAACTAGAATTTTGTGTGTAATGTAAATTATTGTTATTTCATATATATTTTTTTGTAAGTAGTATGTCATAAATAATTTCGGTCGATTGAGATAAATAAATAAAATTTGACTGCAATCCAGTTTTTTTTTTTTTATCGTAAATTCAAGTTTTTTATTTTAATTTATTTTTCATTTTCATCATTTCATACTTACATAAGTTTAAATATTTTTTCTTCTCATCCTTTGTAATGCAATTCTATTTCATATTTTTTGTTTTATTTTCTTCTCATATAGCTCTAAACATTTCTCCACGTACATTGTCAAAGTTCGCGTAGTAGTGATATTCTTTCTTTTAGACATTAATTTCAAATTATCTCGTCCAAGTAAATTTTGGGGAAGGGATTTTTACTTGAATATTGAAGAATATTGGTTCTCATACTAATATTTTATTTTTGGAAGTAGTAGGGGCATTATTTTCGAGAACTGAAAATTATGTTCATCTATATGTGGTCTCGTGGCCGTGTGCCTGAGTGTCTGGTCGCGAATCTGGGGACCCGGGTTCGATCCCGACCGACGCCAAAAATTACATCGAATTTGAATGGCACAAAATTAACCCCTGTGGCGCGCGCACTCTCCACGCCAGCAATGAGTGCCCGTGAGGTGACGCCTGGTAAGCGCCCGCACGGTACAAATATTCCATCATTACCGATATCTGTGTACGAAGCAGATTGGCACACCCAGCAATAATGGGTAATATGCCGTGATGAAATATTTATTTATTTTATTTATTTATATTTACAACAAATCTATCTTTCCTTGCAAATCCTGATTTACTAAAACCATCAATATGTGTTACCGCAATCAACAAATTATGGATACAAATTAATTGTATTAACTTCGTAGTTAAAAGCTAATAAAACGTTCTCAATGCAGTTTTAGTTGTACGAAATCAGCGCAGTAAACATCAGCTGTCTTCACAAAATTCAAAATTGTATTCACTACGCATGAGCAGTACATTGAATGGCCATGGCCGACTAGATAGACTGGTTTAAGTTCGATTTACTTAGATCAGGTTTAAACCAGGTCTAAATTTGACTATGAATAACCATTTTTAGACCTGGTTTAAAGCTAGTTTTTCTTCTTTACTATGAATACGGCTGAATGTCTGTACAATTTAATATATTACAATTTTTTTAATAAAATTGTTTTATTTAATTTTGCATGTACGAATGGAGGAGTTCCCTGTTTTATTAATGGTAATTGGCTAGCATGTGCATGTGCCCTACTTTGTGCAATTATGTTTTTGTATAAATAAATCTAAAATGTTCCAAAATATTTGACATTTAAATGTATAATTTTAAACATTTTTTTTGCTGATATGTGATCGGAAACTAATTGTTTAAAAAAATTCTCAGCTTTTTTAACAACATAATGTAACGTTTTTTTTATATGGGTGAAGTGTAAAACACAGACAAATATTATTAACTAAAAGAATACGTTTATTAAACGATAAATAATTAAGGATTAAATATTAAAAGATAATAAAAACAACTAACACTATGATTAAATAATTATAAACACTAAGAATATTATTAAATGCTTAAACACTACTATTATTTATCTATACAATATTTATATCACTACACTTATTTATATAACTACATTTATTTATGTTAACAACTGGTAAACTGTATATTTATATCACCAAGTTCATTGCTCGTTGCTTATATATATATCAGACTGTCTCTCCGCTTTCTTTCGGCCGGTATTTATACAGCTCATATACTTCTAGAACCCTCTGAAGCGACAATGACCTGTATACAAAAGAATGAGGTCACGGCGTAATTAACCTCTAGCTGGTGCGTCGCCGGGGATCGCGTCATCGCTCTGGTACATTCTTTCAGTGGCGACGTTGTATACTCTTCTCTCAGGGGCGCACGTCACACTGCCCCCTCCTTAAGACTGTTTCGTCCCGGAACAGTTCTTGATGACGAAATCTACAAGTATTACCCTTGGTACATTTGGAAGTCTTGAAGAAGTGAGAGTCGATGGTCCGCTGGAGTTCTTCTTTCTGTTCGTTAGGGTTAAAGCTGCAGACGAGAATTTCAATACCGGTATAGCGGAAGAGGATCTCTAACATGTTCTTAACAACCCTCCAATCCAAACTATCTAGTCCACAGCCTAACTTCGGTACTGCCAACTTCAAAATGTCATTCTCTAGCAGATGATCCTTCAAGTCACACTGAAAAACCCTCTGAAGCGACAATGACCTGTATACAAAAGAATGAGGTCACGGCGTAATTAACCTCTAGCTGGTGCGTCGCCGGGGATCGCGTCATCGCTCTGGTACATTCTTTCAGTGGCGGCGTTGTATACTCTTCTCTCAGGGGCGCACGTCACAATAAAATATGATTACTTGCAAATTTTATGAATAGTAATCCATCTCCATCTAGGTGCCATATCTGATGCAGACGTCGGCGATCATGAATCTCCATAGGTTGCGGTCCTCGGCTATTCTTACAAAGTCTTCAAAACTTTTCACTCCCAGTTCGTTTCGTAAACACGTATTTAATGAGTTTCGCTTTCTATCGCGCGTAACTGTCCCCACTATTTTACCATTTAATATGTCCTCACTCAATACCTTTGTCCGTAGCAAATGTCCCAAAAATTCAAATTGATGTTTTCCTATTTTGCTCAATAATTGTCTGTGTACACCCATCATTTCGAGAACTTTTTTATTGTTAATTTTACTTGTCCATTTTATTTTTAAACTTCTCCTATATATCCACATTTCCACTGATTTTATTTTATTTATCATATTATTATTAATTCTTATTTTTCACACATTTGGTTTTACATTTGCTGATAAACTTACCAGTTGACTTATTTTTGAATTTTGAATGCTTTTATTGTAACATATTTTTATAATAATAAAATAACTGTAGTATGTTATGTACCCTTATAAAAACTGGAGCAAACGACACTACTGAATTTGTCAGAATGGACGGAGCAAAAATCTGAATTCATACAATTCGTAGATGATCTTGATCGGACATGTTTCAAAATTTTTACTGTATGTATTTAAATTAATAAAAATTAAATGGCGGGAGGTATTGTGTTGGTCACATCAGATTTTTTTAATTATTTTTATACAGGGTGATGGCGATTACGGATAAACATAGGGATTTAACATGAGATTTTTGATTTATGCAATTTTCTTCTCTCCTGACGGCAAAAATTATAGAGTGCAAAGTTGTACAGAATTAAAAGTTGTACAAAACTGTTCTTACATTTTTTATTATTGTTTTAAATTCTTATTAGTTTAAAAAAGAAATTTTAAAAGTTCCGTTAATTAGTAACGATAGCCATGAGTTATGGCATTAGAAAACAATATTATTTTATTCATATTCTATCTTTTTTTTGTAAAAAATAAATTAAATAATGAATGTTAAAGGACGTGTCATTATTATAAAGAATTATTGTGGTGGAAATAGTTATCGAAGAATACGGAATTTATTTTCCATGTCAGATTAACGTTTAACATTTATAAATAATTTCTGAAAAACAGAAAAAAAAGAAAAATTGTCATGACTATTGCTATGAACTAACAGAAAATTTGAAATTTGTGTTTTAAAATAGTGAAGCAACTAGGAACATAATATAAAAATATAAAAACAGTTTTATATGCAACTTTTAATTCTGTACAAATTTGCACTCTACAGATTTTGGCGTAAAATGAATAGGAGACCAGGAAATTGCATAAAACAAAAATCCCATGTTAAATTCCTATGTTCACCCCGCCACCAGCCTGTATAATATCCATTGACATTTCAAGTTCCAACTAGAATGATATTTTTTCCTACTTTTGCCTTTATTGTCGTGATGGCAAGTCTTTTTATCTACATCTAAGTACTGTTGTTACTTTCATTGTTATTTTCTAAATTTACTTCAGAGTTAGAAGAGGCCGGGTCTCGAATGTCGATTCACTATTATCAGTTTAGACAATGTGCCACTATTTAAAATTAAATTTAATCAATCATCAGTAATTACTTTTTTTTTAAATTTAATCTATTATAAATTCCATATGGGGCTCGGCCCCATACGAAACTGTTCATGTGGGGCTCAAGCCTTTCGGCGCCTATGTTATTAATTGTCCACGATTCAGAACCATAAGTAAGAACACTCCAGATATAGCATTATATTAAAAGCCACCTTTGCTAGTATAATTCTGTTATTTATATCTGATTCGCATTTGCCCGTGCTGGTTACAATACTACCAAGGTATTTGTATTGGCTTACCCGTTTCATCTCGTTATTGTACAATTTTAAAACACTGTTTTCAGCTTGTTTTATGAATAGTAATACTTTATTTGTTTATGTGATAATAATAACAAGTATTACATTGTTTAGAAAATCAATTTTATTACTAGTTCATAGTTAATAATATATCGTATAAAGAAAATAACTATTGCAATAATTTTGTGAAATCAGTTTAAATTATTTTGTCACAAAAATTAAACTTCGTATTTTAAATAATTAAACAAAAAAAAACGAAAAATAAATAACTTACCTATGAAAATGAAGATTTTTTTTATTGCATCACGAAATTACCATGTTGGCAAAATTAGCATTGAATATGTCCACATAATGACAGAATTGAAAATAAGAAAGTTTCAAAGACGGAGCTGGCTTAAATACGCGCGCATGCGAAGGGCTGGCACGAAAGAGAGAGAGAGAGATCTGAGATTAGAAAAGTATATATATATATATATATATATATATATATATATATATATATATATATATATATATATATATATATATATATATATATATATATATATATATATATATATTTATTGTAGTTTTGAAGTTTCTCTAGTGACAAGCTAATCCATATTTCCAACATTGGAGTTTTAGTAAGTAAGCGCTGTAGTATAGTGTAGAACCTCACTGATTAAACACAATTTTAAGAGAATTTAGTTTATTTATGTCATATAATAAAGCTCGCCAATTTTTTGCTTGAGAAAGACAAAGCACAACAAGTAACAAAAGCCTTATTAAAACAAATAATTCAAAACGTGGGAAAATAACCTGGAATATCTAAATAAACATCAAATCACGAACAGCAACGAAGTACATCGAATCAAAATCAAATTGACAATTTCTGGTACTGCCACTGCCTTAGTGTGCAACATATGCGTGTAATATTTAATATGAATATGTGTTTCATGTCACACATGATGCAGGAACATTGCATTGGTTGTACTATGTCTGAAGCCTGATTTATAGATTGCATAGAATAGAATGGAATAGAATAGAACAGAATAGCACAGAGAATAGAAATATAAACCAATGTAGATGCATGGAACCATTTATACTTGCACAGAATGGACTAGAATAGGAAATAACCAAATTTTATTTCTTATTCTATTCTATTCCAATCCTATTCCATTCGGCTTGCTCCGTTAATATTCGTGTGACTGGCGTGACTTCGTTGCTTTTGGCCCATCCCCTAACCTAAAAACTTACTGTGGACAACAGTTTTTCTGCAGAAATATTATCTTTTTTAGCAAAAACAAACAATGATATTATTTACTCGGTTCTAATTGAAATTAGTGAAAGAAAAAATAACCAATAAATTAATTAATTTAGTGTAAAAATGTTACAAAAGTGACGTCATTCTATTCCAAACTATTCTATTCTATGCAATCTATAAATGGACTTAAAAATTTCTATTCCTATTCTATTCCATTCCTTATTCTATTCCATTCTGTTCTGTGCAATCTATAAACCAGGCTTGACGAAGATTTCGAATGCATTTCATGTAGTAAATAAGTGGGTCTTAACTTTTGTTCTGCCCAAAATCATTATTTTTTAAAAAATATTCTTGTATAGTATAGAATCTGTTACTAAGAACATAAAATAGTTCTATTTTGTGTTATAAGCAGGGCAAGAAACCGAAAACAATATCGGTTAATGGTTAACCAAAATCGAGAACTTAATTTTTAAAATGGTTTTCGTTCAAAAACCGGTTTACTATTTACTTAACCGGTTTTTATATTGGTTATGTAAACCGGTTAAATTAACCGGTTTATAAAAATTAAATAAAATTTTATGACAAATAAATCGGTTAACCGGTTTTTTAAACCGAAAATGAAAAAATAAAAAAAGTTGAATTACGCCGAAAGTGGTTGAACATGAATAAAATGTTTTTATTGTTTCATACGTAAAATTTTCCACCGAATTCAATGGTAAAATAAAACATCATTCCATTTAAAATAAGAAAGTTAGGAGCTACTTCCGGTTAAACTGGAAGCGCTTACTGCTTTGAAAATAGTCTAGTTGAAACGGGCATATCGGAAAACCCCCAGATACTAAATTTCGTTAAATAATATTGAATAGATTTTAAAATAAAGATTGCGTAAGCTCGTCCGGTGACATCGTATATTGCTATGGGCAGAGTAGTACATAATTATTGTATACTTTGAATTTCGGGATCCAAATAATATAAAAAAAACAAGTGTAGCAAAAAACGACAGCCGAAGACGAGAACTGATGTGTAAAATATTTTTTGAGGATTCATTACTCGATATTTTGATAAATTAATGTTTAATGTTGTGTTGTGCATAATGAAATGAAATTAAATGTTCAGTATTAATCTGAAATGTTCTGTATTATTTTATACATATACGTTTGTCATTAATTAAATTGGACGGCGTTATTATTTTTTATCTATTCACAAAATCACTTACCGACGCCTATAGACGTCGCAACGCCTTGTATCGTTTTTAGTTTTCTTCGATTCTCAAAACAACTCGTTGATCCGAAGATGTCGATGTTTACCGACTTCGCGATGCTAGTCGTCGTATTTGAGTTTTCATCTATTTTCAAAACCACTTATCTGGAGTTAATTCCGAAGAGCGCCGGAAAATAACGACGTCCTTCGACGACGACTTCGCGACGCTAGTCGTCGTATTTCAGTTTTCATCTATTTTCAAAACCACATATCGGGAGTTGATTCCGAAGAGCGCCGGAAAATAACGACGTCCTTCGACGACGCGACGCCAGGCGTCGTTTTTGAGTTTTCATCAATTCTCAGAAACAATCACTGGGAATCAAATTTGACGGGTGTTGAAAGATATCGACGTCGTGATGCCAGGTGTCGTTTTCGATGTTTCATCAATTCTCAAAAACACTCATCGGGATTCAAGTTCGACGCGTGTGGGAAGATACTGACGCCCATCGTCGTCGCGACTAGGATTACAGGGTTCAACAGAACTAATTTTTGTTCAACATTAAATTCCAGCCCCCCCCCCCCCTTCATCCCAGTTAAAACCATGGTGAATGGAGTTCTTGCCGTCCCTGAAAAGTTAGGGATGTTATATTAAGCGTCGATGGGAGCCAACATTGAGCGAAGCGTAATGATTGGCTTCCAGCGACTCGCCAGTGTAGCGCTTAGAATATGAAAGAATTTCTTTGTTAGGTAAAGGTAGGTTTGAGTGTCAATAGTCATATTTAAACATTTTGCATACAGATAACAGTATTTTTTTTAATATGAAACATTTATTTTTATCTGTGCACCTTCAAAGCAGTACTAAAGGAAATTTTTACTGACTACTGACATACAAAAAACGAATACAATTGTCGGAGTTTTGTATGCGTGAGTTTCGAGCGTCAAAATAGATTATGGTTTGTTATTGTTTAGAAAAAAATGCTAAAGGTCTTAAAAAATATTATAATTAATAATCGTTAGAATCCATATGAACATGAAGCTTAACGGTGTCGGCTTTCGTCAATTTGCCCGAAGGGCCGACAGTGATGAACATACAGTGTGTTCAAAAAAATCATAACTCGGAGTAGGCAATGGACAAAGAAACGTATGTCAATTTAAAAGTATTTAATTAAATGTCAATTTGACACGAGATATTGTCAAAAATGTTTTCTAAAGAAATCAAAGCTTTTCTTCTTGGAATCTTATTTTAGAAATGGAAAAAAATTAGAAAATGGTGAATGGAAATATACTGTATCCCTTTTCATTATCTTTTGTCCTTAAACGTATATTTCAAGATCAATTTTGACAATTTGACTTTTGAATTGAATAATGATCAGAAATACGTTTCCCTATTGATAGCCTACTCCGAGTTAGGTTTTTTTAACACACTGTACTTGAAAGCAATCAATGTAATCTAATATAAATGATAAACTACACAAAAAATAATAAATGTTACAAAGTTTCGTCATGTTTCACCAGTTTACTGAACAAAATTTTTTTTTTCTGAAAATATATCAAAAAATACTGAATAAAATACAGTTTTTTTACTGAACAATTATTATTTATAGTGAACATAAAATACTAAACAAAACCAAATTAAATTTCAAATAAATAAAATATGAATAACTGAAATGACATAGCCAATTAAATAACGCAATAAAAAACAAATTTAAATACAATACAGTGTTCGTATACAAAATATTGTATATAAACGTTTTTAAAGTTAATTTAATATTTTGAAAATCCATTTAACGTGCGCCCAAATTTCATATCACAAAATAAAATGACACTTTATACTTTTATCATAAATAGCAATTTTTATATTTTTTATTTGTTTATTGCACAAAGTTTAATCATTATTACAATACATATCAAGGAAGAGTTTCCTAGTTTTTCTACACAAACATTTAAAATTTGGCGTTTAATTGAATTTCCGCGCTCGCAAGCCAAATTATTTATTTAATGTACAAAGTTTAATCATTATTACAATACATATCGAGGGAAAGACTTTCCTAACTTTTCTAGCAAATATTTAAAATTTGACGTTTAATTAAATTTCTTGCGCTCGCACGCCAGTGAGAGTGCACGACTGATTAAAAACTGGACAAAAACATCGATCTCTGAAACTAAGCATTTCGGATTTAGAGGTGGGCGCAGGTCGTGAATTTTGTCGGGGCACGATGGCTCACGACGTGACCCGCGTAATCGTGAATATATTTTAAATTTTGCGGCGTGATGGGCTTGGGCGTGAAGGCCTAAAAATATATCGTGACTGATCGGACGTGATTGCAGTTTAATCATTTAATATGATTTCTTCTACTTTTTATTTAAAAAAAATGTAGTTTTACATTCATTATTATTAGTATGTCGAAATATGTGATCAACAGTATTTTTTTCTTGAAAATAAGTTTTCTTCAGGGCTTCGAACCGAACCGGAACTTGAACCGAAACCGGAACGAACCGGACATTTTATATGAACCACTAGCTCGAACCAAACCGATTATTTTGAACCGGTTAAATGAACTGAACCACATATGTACTAGCCACTCCAGCAACTCAAGTAAGCGTGGAAAGGCTGTTTAGCGGGTTAAAATTCATAATGTTTCCTCAACGAGCCACATTAACAAGTTCGATTCTTGAAAAGATTATGTTAATCCGATATTTCGAGATATTTAATAAACAATAAAAATTATATATATTTTTCATTTAATTTGTTTAATTTTAATTAAACATTACAAAGAATAATTAATATGTTTTACAAGTTTATTTTTTAACTGTTGTACTTTTTGTTCAATTACATACATTTTTTTATAAATAAAAGGCTGAATAATAAGTGTTTACTTATTTAAATCGACAAAAAATTACACATGTTTAAAACTGCTGTTATCATGGTTGGTAAGAGGAAAATGAAAATATATTTATGAAATAAGATGAACCAAACCGAACCGATCTTATGAACCGGTATACGAACCGTTCCAGAATTAAATTTCATTAAACCAGAACAAAAACCGAACCGGTAAACTACTCCGAACCGCGAACCAAAACCGAACCTATTTTAGCAGCGGTTTACAGCCCTGGTTTTCTTGCACCCAAAATTGTATACATATGTAGTTGACTTCGAAACCATTAAAAATATACATATTTTAAATGTACAAACAATTACGTGTCACGAATGTGAGGGACCGTGAATCAAACATAAAAAGTCGTGCGTGATTGGTCGTGATTACATTTTTAGTTTCGTGAGCGTGCGTGCTGGTGAACAAAAAGTTACTCACGCGCCCATCTCTATTTCGGATACACGTTTACTTCCATTATTGTTGTCGTATGTATTATAGTCCCAAAATTTACTAACCTCTTTTACCTGAACACCTGTATGTGCAAGAGAAGCAAAAAGTGATGTATTAACTCATCAGTGATTTAATGCCCCCCTTATTTCTATTTTAGTATATCGCATTTTATTAAAATTTAAAAAGTAGAAACTAGTGAAAAAAGTCCATTGCCTGTCAGTTTACATTTTGTGCTCGTTACCTTAATCGCGATTTAGCTCAATCATTATTATTCAAATTTACTGAATAATAATTTCAAATGGTAAAATTCAAATTGACGTTATTTCATTCACACCAGAATAAATATTTATATGCAACTCGAGTAAAAAAGTAAAATATTTCATACATATAACATTTTTACACAATTAATCTCATATTAATTCTATAATTTCACCAAAATACTTGAAAATTTAAATTCTACCATTTTACATTATTTCTTTATTTGTTGAAATATCGCTTTTAACAATTGTAATTCGTAATATTTTTTTATAGACGATAAATTAATTCATTTAGACCCACATTATTGCCAAGAAATGGTAGATGTATGGGCTCCAGGATTCCCTTTAACAAGTTTTCATTGTCGATCTCCTAGAAAAATGCACTTAAGTAAGATGGATCCATCTTGTTGTATTGGTTTTTATTGTTCTACAAAAGTAGACTTCTTCAATTTTATTAAAACTGTTCAACCAGTAAGTTATTGTAGGATACATTTGTATTTTTACTTTATGTAACGAAATTTTAAATTATATTTAACTTAAAAAAAAGAAAAATAATATAATAACGAAAAAGTGGACTATACGTAGAAATATATGTGTATCCCTTTTTAATCATAAATATAAAATAATTAAAATAAAACGAATTTTTATGTAGTTTTTAGTTCCTCCATCTACTCAAAAGAATACTAGTGAATATCCTATGTTCGTGTTTTGCGAAGGACGTAGTACAGATGCATTACCTCCCCCGATGATCTATCCAAATTTGGATGTAAATTACACTCATTATAATCCAGGAGCTGATGATGATCTTGAAAGTGAAGAATTTGAAATACTATAAATTTCAACGTAATATATTGAATCTCAGTAGTATCACGTCTGTTATCGTAAATGACATTATTCTATAACAGTATATTTATATTGTTCACATTTTTCAATCTCCAGTACATACTATTTATATTGTTAATGCAGTACTTCATACATTTAACTTTAAATTGTAAATTTTACATTATTTATTGCCAATATTTATGGAAAGAAATGTAATAAATTATTTAGTAAAGCGAATGTTGTTGTTAGTTTTTAGATATTTAGTTTTGAATTAACTTATATCATCCCTAAATATAAAAAAATATGTGAAAGATTAGATATTTTTTATAAACTTTTGCAGTTTAAAATAATAATTAAAAAACGTTTGCATCTTTAAAATTTAATATAAAATACAATACATAGTTGCAACGATTATGAACATCATGTTCATAATCGTCAGTCATCATGACTTTAGTTAATATTTTGCCGCTAGGTGGCAAAGCGTCAACGTTTGGTATTAACAATGATGCTAGTTCACAAAACACGTGAGAGAATATGTTCGTCCAGCGTACGAACATAACGTAAAATGACAAATATTGTTGAGAATAAAAAAAGTTGGCTTGAATACAACTGGAAATAAAGATATTTTAACAAAAATGTTAAACATATGTAACAGATTACAGAAATTTTGTATTGATATGGACTATTTCAATATATATTTTTTTTATTATTGCAGATTAAAATTATTAAACTTGTTATGCTACATTCATATACCTTCGGTGGCAACAATACATTTTTTAAATCACTACACATATAATAAAAATTATTAAATTATATTTTTAAAGAATACTTGCTTCGATAGGTATTTAATTCGTATGTAAAATTATTTAAACGTATAAAAAGTTATATTTTATTTTGCAGTTATTTTATAGGGCGCGGGCATACATCTGGTTTAAGTGTCCTTGAAAACATGTACAGGCGCCCCACTTGTCATAGTGACAGTACAGCCATTTTGTTTGTTGTTTTGTGTTAGTGTATGGTCATGGTCTGTGGTGTTTGTCGTTTGTGTTGTATTTCTCTGCGATTTTAGTGTGATATTAGTGGGTGACTTCTTTAGTATATGTGTATATGGAAAACTTTTTGAAAACTTATAATATACGATTCAAACATATTGTAAAAACATTTCAAATTAAATATTGTTAATGAAAAATTCTCAAAAATGTTATGAATCACCCGTTTTATTTCAGAAAGTTTAATTCACTTTTATGTAGACAAAAAAGTCTCGAGTTTCATGTATTTTGAATAAATAATTACGCACCATGGAGCAGTGCATTTCGGTACATGGCGCTTAAAGCGTGGATTTGAAAACGCTTTATTGAAAATGTTAAATTTCAATATTTAATTTCATCATTTTTTCCAAAATATTATTTTAAAGCAGAACATACTTTATATTCAAATATAATATAATCGTTCTCCAAAAATAAGGGTGAAATTAAATATAAAAATTTGGCATTTTCAAAACAAGGCTTGTGGTGCCAGCCAATATGTGTACCAATATGTTTGTAGTGATGTTTTTTTCAAAAATAAATAATGTAATTTCAGAAAGTATTTAAAATATTTGTTTCAGATTTAATTATCAAAATAAAAAAATATATATTTAGTAGATTTTTAATACGGTATTGTTACGAAAACAATAATTTCATATGAAATAGTTTTAATATCGTGTTCTTAGGGAAATAAATAAAAATTACAAAATATTTATAATATCCTGATGAGTGTTCGAATAAAATGAAATAAAAGACTAATCCACATTATATGAAAGTCAAAAATATTCCTAGAAAAATAACTTTCGTCGCAATCATATGGATCAATGTTATTATTAATTTAATATTATCTAAGTAACGATTTTTTACGTCACTACTTAATGCTTTAAAATAAGCTGATATTCTCAAACACAATTTACAAAAAACTTTAGGCACAAATAAATGTTGTTTACACCTCAATGTGAGACAATGGTAAGACAGCAAACTGATTTCAACTTTTAATTTTGAATTAGCACTAAAGAAAACTATGACAGAACAGATGGCGCTGTTATCAGGGCGCCGGAACAGCTGATCGCAAGGCTACTGGAAACAGCTGAGTGTCCGAGCCCTATAATGCATATGCACCTAAGTTATAGGGCTCGGACACTCAGCTGTTTTCAGTATCCTTGCGATCAGCTGTCCCGGCGCCCTGATAACAGCGCCATCTGTTCTGTCATAGTTTTCCTTAGCGCTAATTCAAAAGTTGGAATCAGTTAGCTTTCTTATATTGAGATGTGGTGTAAACACACACACACACTAAATATTAAGAAGTCACCCACTAAGATCACACTAAAATCCCAGAAATATACAATATAAACGACAAACACCATAGACCATACACTAACACAAAACAACAAACAAAATGGTTGTACTGTCACTATGACAAGTGGGGCGCCTACACATATGTTTTCAAGGACACTTAAAACAGCTGTATGCCCGCGCCCTATACAATTTGATTTGCCAGTGCCCATATATGAACAGGCATTCGATTATTATTTTTTTTCATAATCCTTTTATTTGTTCAATAATTACTCTTCTATTAGCTATGGCTATTATTAAAGCCACTGGTAGTATTTACCAGTGGCGGCTTGTCAGGGAAGGCAGGTGAGGCAATGCCTCATCAGAAAAGAAATAAAGCTGCATGTAAAGTAGTATGTAAATTAAATTTTAACTTATTCCGTTAATGCTTGTCTTTATAAATATCAAAAGAATAATTTAAGCCACCACCATAACTAATATGTAATGCAGTTCACGTAATTTACACCCTATAAAGTGCTTCTCGAAATGAGTAGTATAACTGCCTATGTTTTTGATAAAACTTTCATTCCGGTAAGAAATACGTGCGCTAGGCAAAGAGCTGTTTGAGGCTTCAAATGATAAATTCCATGAGTGCGTAAAGGATAAAAGATAGTCGCTTTACCTTCCACGCGGCCCTATAGAGGCCGTTACCATACATGAATACAATCAACGCCACGTACTGATAAATTTTGTAAGTAGGTTCATGACATTACTGCATATTTTTGCAAGCAAGATTAAATAATATTAAATTGCATTCGACAATAAACAAACGTAACATAACGTGTCTTGTCTAGCATTTTTATTATAATAGGCTTTGGTTTGCGACTGATACGTATTGCAGTAAATATTTAATTCTTTTATTTTAGTAGGTAGTTTACCCACGTAGTGTTTTTGTAATTTGAATTTTAGTTGAAAACAAAAAACAAATAATGGCTTGGACTTCAACTTTAAAAGAATTGAGTGACAATATAAGGAATTCTGAAGATATTGTTAATTTTTTAATTAACAAAAATCCATTTAATCAACTGTCTTATGAAAATAAACTATTTGTCAAAGAATTTCCTAAAATGTTCTGTGATCTGGCAATTTATTTTTGTACATGAGGGGAAAAATATGCATTTGCACATCTTTGAAAAAATGTAACTTTCAATTATAAGGCATTTGACCTTGAATAAAAAAAAAATTTCGCCTGTGGCGCATTTTTTTTCTCGATACTTTGCCTCACCAAAGTTTTAGTGCACGAGCCGCCACTGATATTTACTCTTAATCAGGAGTGATTAAGCTATGATGAAAATAACAAAGTCAGTTGTTTTTTAGTCATACTAATGTATGGTAATCATGCTAATTAGTTAGTTAGGGTGACTAAAATTTTGAGTAAATACTACCAATCGGTATGTTGAAATAAACTTTTTGTCCCTAATAAAACTGAAATGTCAAATCCCTTGTCGACTCTTAACATACTACCGTTCTTCCGTAGGATATACAGATATTGATCCACCATATAAATCTGATACAAATATTACAAATCAATGTTCTGAATATACTCGTACTACGAAATCTTTAAAAGTATTTGTACTTTTATACTTGAAATATGTAGCTTGTTGAATAGAAAAATCACAGCATTTTTCTACAGAAATTTTTGTGCTACTAATTATTACATCATAATCAGTTCTTTCAGATTCCAAAAATCTACAGTTTTTATTTTATCGTACATGTAATTACTTTTGTTACAATGCGTTGGTCAATATCAAATAATAAAGCTAAAGTTTGTAATAAAAATTGTGCGGAAGTTTGATTTAAATAACAGCAGTTACCTTTAACGTACAATACAGATTTTTTACAAATAGTGATTCTTCAAGACCACACTAAAACTTTGTCGATCAAATACGCTAAAATGTGTCAGTTGATTTTCATTAAGAAATTAAAAAGATAAGCTATGACCCACGAAAAAGGATACCAAACTGCGACTGCATCGTCGTCTACATGTAAACCTCCTATTACATTTTTTTAAAGTAATAATATCCATATACAAGTGTTCAATGTGGTAGTTTCGCCTTTTTATTTTTTTATTAGAAGCAAGCCCAAGTAACACTGACCGACGGTCGACCAAAAAGTGACGACGATTTCAGGTCGAATTTAAGTCATATTCTGCCGTCTAATCCGACGTCTATACGACGACATTGTGACGTTGATTTTTGGTCTGAAATAGGTCTATTTAGACGTCTAGTCAGACGTCTATACGACGACATTGTGACGTTGATTTTTGGTCTGAAATAGGACTATTTAGACGTCAGATTTGTGGTCGCTATGACGTCCATATGACGACTTTATATGGTCATAATTAGGTCTATTTAAACCTTTTTTACACGTCTAATTTGACGTCTTTATGACGATTATTTTTACTTTATTTTTAATATTATTAAACATTCATATGTTAAATTTATTTAATTTGGCAATTAATAACACACGAAGGGATATATTATTTTTATTTATATATCAATTCATTATGCAAAAATATATAACAATATATTGTTTATTATAATGATTTTTAAAATTAGAATAAATGTAATATAAAACAATTTATATTTACATATATGTATAATATAAATATTTTTATTTATTTATTGTCATTACCAAAATCTACGAATAGAAGCAGATTGGCACACCCAAATATGGGTATGCCGTGGTGATATTTATATTTTATTTATTTAAAACATATTACATGTTTACATAATTATTAATGCGAAACGGAAACAATTTATATCTGTTATATTTTTTGGTATAATAATAATTTTCAAGAATTTAAACAAAAGCTAGTAGTGCTTTAAAAAACATTTTAAGAAATGTTGCTAATACAAAAGCAAATGTATAAACAAAGGGAAATATATAATATAAAAACAAAGATTTATCTATATAGTTTCACGGTTTTACCTGAGCATTTCCTATAGCTCCAAAAATCCCACTTTCCTAAGTTTTCCAAGAATCTTTACATCTTCCCTTTCAAGCTATTCTAGAACGATTGGATTTAATTAAACCATCGACAAAGAGACATCATAGTGATTTTTAATACATATTTCGATTCTGGTGATCTTGACCAAGTTGCATTTTTTTTTTTAATGAAAACTTAATTTCTAATTTCTCTTTTGTATAGTTTCGCAGTTGCTGTAATAGAATTTGTTGGTACAAATTCTATTCAAACTGCCGAAATGTTGGCTGCGTAATAAAAATAATAAAATTTATTGCGCTTGGCCCGAAAATTTGAAATATAAAAAAAAATTGGTTCGGGCAATTAACAATTATTCCCAGCAGGCCAATTCTGAATATAAATTATACGAGGTGGAGATTTTAGAATAATTTGGTAAGTCGAAAGAATTATACTTTCATTTTTGTATTTACAACTCTTTTCTAAAATTAAAAGAAATTACAGCAAAATAAAAATAAATCAAATAAAAATTGACATATGCTCAGACTACTGTATATGTATGAACGCACCCTCCGCCATTTTTGTGTTGTGTCATGTCCAGTCAGAGATATTTACTGTATAAACATCTGTTTCCAGCATTTTAATTACCACGGGAGAATACTGAAAATAACATTTCTTAATGCGAACATTGAAAATTTAGTATATTGTAAGTAGATAAAATTGTGCTTATATTGCTTATGACAATTATTTTTTTATAGATATGGTAAGACACGAAGCGAAGTGCCATTATGAAGAATATAAACAAGCAATGGTGAACTAGTTGAAATATGCACAACACAACAACGTGCAAATAAATACATAATTTTTTTGTAGATATAAGATGCATTTATTTATTTAATTTGTATTTTTCGTAATATTTTTTTTTAAATACTTTTTATGTTTAATATTTATTGTTGGTATATTGTTTTGCAATAATATTTTTTATATTATATAGTATAAATAAAACTAGAATTACATTATTTATTTTTCCTACCACCATGTATGCTTATACCATAAAAAATACGTCGAAACAATGCCCTAAAATGACGTCGAAACAACGTCTTAAAATGACGTCGATACAACGTCTTACAATGACGTCGAAACAACGTCTTATAATGACGTCGATACAACGTCTTATAATGACGTCGATACAACGTCTCATAATGACGTCTAAACAACGTCTTAAAATGACGTATAACAACGTCTTAAAATGACGTCGTACAGCTCCAGGCTGAGACGTCTTCACGACGTCTATGTGACGTATATTAGGACGTCACAGTGACGTCGATTGTAGGTCATTTGTGTTACTTGGGAGTACTTTTAAATTTTCCATGTTTTTATTTTATTTTACACAATTTTTGTTTTTAAATGAGAAAATAATTACTGAAAATACCGGAAATATGTATTCCCGCCACTGTGACATTACCCTTGCCGTTTCCGTTGTAACTTAGTTCCGACGTGCTGCTAGAAGTATGACAAAGATATTTTGCGACGTATGTCTTGCGGGGTAAGGGGAACTTGTTTGTTAGGTTAGATTGTTGTCAAGTTAGCACGTATTTTTACTTATTTATTTTTGTTTGAGCAAGTTTGTAAGTACGTTTTGTATTACAGCTGATAAATAGAAACAAGATTATGTCCACGGCGTCAATATCACCATCAACTGTCAATTTAACATGTCACAACCCATCGCTGTAAAACGACACTAGTGACATTTGCGCCTTTAAATATGTATGCGTGACGTCCCAGAGAAAAGGTCGATTTAAATATGTAATTTTTTAAAAACTTTTGAAATATTAACATTATAAATGGCGAATTTTATTACAATATATATCTTATTATGAGTCATATATTGTAAACAAATAAGAATTTCATTAAATTTTAACATATAGTAACTACCCCATTAAATGGAACTATTGCTATCTCGAGAACTATAAGAGCTATGAAGTTGGTTAAATTAGCTAACAATTTCTTTATTATAAGATTCTTAAAATGAACGCAACAATTTTTTTTAAACCAGTGTTTCTCAAAATACAGAATATAACTTTCTTATTTTAAATTGGAACATACCTATTTTATTTGCCGATTCGATTCAGTATTTTTTCTGAATACAACGATATAATACACAGAAAAAAAAAATTGAGAAAAATGCAAATATTTTTTTTTTATATTTGAGTTTAAATCTGATAGAAATAAGAGTGCTATGACAGAAAAAATTGAAAAATTTGTTTCATATTAATTGTTGTTAAATGTTAAAATAAATTTTTCGTGTGCTTTCTTGGTGATAAAATAAATTTCACTCATGTAACATTAAATTACATTGTTTCTGTCATAGCACTATTATTTTTATCTAAACTGAAATATAATTTTTTTTTTATTTGCATATTTCTGAATATATTTGTTATAATAAAAATAGAAGAAAATCATTCAAATAAAAGTTGTAGTAGATCAAGAGGGACATTCACTTATTGAAGAAAAAAAAATTAACCAGTGGTTCTTAAACTATAACATAAAAGATATATTTCTTCAAATGGGATGGTATGTATTTTTTAGGCCCACTCGATAGAGTATTTTTTCTGAATTCAACCATGTAATCATTTTATATCCTTACATAACACAAATATTGAGAAAAATTCATTTGAAATTTAAATAAATTTTATGTTTATATTTATTTTTCAGTAGGCGATGTATGAAAAACAAAATCTGCTATAGGTCAATTTGAATTATTTAATACATAATTCATTATTTCATGGTTTTAAGTTTATTTATCTTTAAGGACTGGCGTGGAATGTACATCACAGAAGTCACTTTTGTACCTTTTAAAATTCGAAATAAGTTTAGGCGTCAGTCGGGATCGAACCCGAGTACCCAGATTCGCAACCAGACACTTAAGCACCCGGGCACGAGTCTCCGTAAAATAAGCACTTTGAAATTTAAATTTCCAATTTATGGAGTTAATTTTCCTACAACAATTTACTAGTTTTATTAATTATCTAATATGATTAATAAAGTAACATAAAGTAGTAACAAAACAGTTAATTATTTAATTTAACAAATATAACTCACCCCCTACGAACATAATTTTAAATCAGCAGTATTAATATTATGTTTAGAAACTAGATAATAAAATAAAAAGTATTTATATGATAAAAAAGATAAAGAACAGAACAAAAAAAATAGAGATAGTACACTACAATCTAACAATGAATATAATAGAGGAACTCGCATTTGCCGATGACCTGCAATTTTGGCAAAAAATAAGGATGATCTGTAATATAACATCAGCATATGAAACGAAGAATTCAAGAAATACACGACGATAATAAAACAAAGATAATGGTGACTGGTGACAGCGAGAGAAGATATAGAAGCAGAAATAGTAATAAATGGCAAATAAAACAAGTACAAGACTTCAAATATCTCGTCTCAATAATAAACTACAAGGGAAAATTATAAAATGAAATAAATGGTAAAATATAGCTGCATTATAAAAAGTAAGCCTAAAGCATAAGTAAGAAGCAAAACGAGACATCCAGAATATTTTTCAAAATTATTCATTTTATAAGAATGGTGGCGGTTAGGGGTGAATATAGGGATTTAACATTGGTTTTATGTAATTTCCTGCTCTCCTGTTCATATATCGGTGAAAAGTTTTGGAGAATAACCATGGCACTTGCTTTCTTTTTTTCTGGTTTTTATAAATTATAAACGATAAACTTATGAAAATAAATCCCGTATTCTTTTATAATTATTTCCACCATAATGTCTTTATGATACGTTCCTCATTTGAATAATCATTATAATTTAACTTACTTTTTACAAAAAAAAAAAATTGACGAATAAAATAATAGTTTTTTATGTCATAAGTCATGGCCATTGCTACTAATTGACGGAACTTTTTAAATCTCTTTTTACAATTGTGAAGAAACCAAACACATAATAAAACTTTTAAAACAGTTTTATATGCAACTTTTAATTCTGTAAAACTTTATACTGTATAGTTTTTGCCGAAAAATGAACAGGAGAGCAGGAAATTGCATAAAATTAAAATCCCAAATTAAATCCCTATGTTCACCCCTAACCGCCACCATCCTGTATATTACAAATGTGTACATGAAATCATGAACATATATTTATTATTTCATTTTATTTCTAGTATTTTATACAAATACAGTATTAATCTATAATATAACATGTGTGCACAAAAAATTCAGTTTTTTTAAGTATTATGTTTGTGACTTGACATGACTAGAATAAGTGCCCGATATTAAAAGCCGAAACTGTAGTATTAATTATTCCTGAATTTAAATCGATAGTTAATTCAGCAACACAGGTAAAATTAGTCGGATCATCTGGTAAACGAAAATTATATGAAGTAGAAGCTAAATCATCAGCAAATTATTTATATACAGGATGTAAATTAAAAAGCGGACCACAGGCGTTTAACAATTAAATAATTCTCAATTAATGTTAGACAAAAATATAATTATAGAGAATAAATTCTACATCTAAATCACTAAACAGATTTTATTTTGCATGGTTAGTTACCTGTAAAATTTAAATTTTATAAATATTGCTTTTTTTATAGTAATAGCCATGGAATGTTAAAGAAATGCATATCGTTGGCACAAAAATTCGATTTTCAAATAAAAATTACAGATAATTATAATTCTCCACACCTGTTACTAAACATATTTTGTTTTTATATTCTACATCTAAATCACTGAACAACTTTTATTTATTTTTATTTTGTAACCTGCAAAATCGGAATTCTGACAGTACAAACTAGGTACAAACGATATGTATTTCATTGTAATTTTGTTTAAATTCCATGGCCATTACTACAAATAAGAAACATTTATAAAATTTCAAATACGATTTTACAGATTACCAAATGGGCAAAAAAACTGTTTAATTTAATTCTCTAAAACATGATTTGAAACTTTTTTGTCTAAAATTAAATGGGAAATTTTACGCAAGGAAAAACCTATTTCCCATGTTAAACGACTATGGCCCGCTTTTTAATTAACACATACAGAATGTTAATGAATACATGTCATAAATTTATAGTTACAACGCAAAATAGACTCACTTTTACTAATAAACTCATCCGGAAACGCATCGTTTTCGAGCTATAAGCTCTTAAATTATCTATCTTAATTTTAGTTGGCTGTGACCTATAACTTTAGTTATTAATTCTGTTTATTATTAATAAAAATAATGTGTTTAATACGGCACTTTTTTTGTTTCAAATGTATATTTATTAGTGCTGTCAAGAACCGGGTATCCGGTTCCAAAACTATTAGTAGTGGGACCGATCTTCGGTTCCTAATAGTGGAACTGATCTTCGGTTCCGGTTCCAGGTTATGGAGCAGATCTTCCATGGAGTTAGGAATCAGGAATAATATGGAGAGAGCATAAATTTCAAATATAATCAAGGGGAATGTAACCCGGTGGGGACGGACGCAGGTACTGTAGTAGCACACATTGTAGTGGGGATTCGCAAAACATCTAAAAGAAAAACCAATATAAAACACGATTTATATATACAGGCTGTTTCAGGAGGATGTGCAAATATTTTGCGAGGTGATAATAGAGAGTAAAACAAGAAATAAATTGTAATACACCGAGGTCCAATACTCAATGGTTTTCTAGGTATAGAATTTTTAAATTTTTATTTACACTTTCAAATCTTAACGTGATATCGCGTTACCTAAATGCTGACTTTTGAATAAAACAAATGACAAATAATCGTAATTGACAGTTGTAACCATTGTAAAGTATTATCAATTAAATTTAACCCTTTAATTTAATTATTGGTAATAACAATGCCACATGTTTTTACACATGAAGAATATGCTGATATCGTGTTTGTGTACGGGTTTTGTAATGGAAGTGCTTTTGCTGCTCGCAAAGAATATCGTCGACGGTTTCCTGACCGCAAACTTCCGAATGAAAGAGTTTTTTGGAATGTTTTTATAAGATTTCGTGAGACTGGTAGAGCTCCCAGTAGTTACATTTCTTCAGAAAGAGCAAATTAACAAAATCTGAATGAAGTAGGAAATATTCTTCAGTCGGTAGAACGTAGCCTCAATATAAGTACACGAAGAATCTCTGCTCGTATCGCTGTTTCACATACAAGAGTTTGGCGAACATTACGTGAACACGGATTGCATCCATATCACTTGCAGCAGGCGCAACACCTTCAACCAGGAGATGAAGTTGTTCGATATTAGAGTTTTGTCGATGGTAATCGTCAATTAATTCAATCAATACTGTTCACCGACGAAGCTACCTTCACCCGTGACGGTATTAATAACAGCCATAACTCACATCAATGGTCCGACGTAAATCCATACGCTCCAATATCGCTTCTCTGTTAACTTGTGGTGCGGGATGGTCGACAAACTTTTGATTTGGCCTGTTGTGTTATCAAATCGTCTTACTGGACCTATTGATCTGGAGTTTCTAGAAAATGATCTTCCACTACTACTGGAGGATATCCCCTTAAATACAAGAAGATATATGATATGGCAACAAGGCGGAGCTCCTACTCATTTTAGTCGTCAGGTGACGCTACATCAACAGAGTTTTTCCGGCACGATGTATAGGCCGCGGTGGTCCCATTAATTGGCCACCGAGGTCGCCAGACCTCACTCCACTAGATTTCTGTTTGTTGGGATGGCTTAAAAGTGAGGTGTTCAAGGTAAAAGTAAACACCAGAGACGAATTAATCGCTCGAATCATGAATTGTGCAGCGCTCATAAAGGAACGCCAAGATGCTATTAGAAGAGCAACGAGCAGCATTTCTAATAGAATTATTAAATGTATCGAGGTTGGCGGTGGAATTTTTGAACCAATAAAGTAAAATTGACAGTAATAATCTTGTAATTTCAAACTGACATGGGACACATTATAATAGAAGGGGAAGCGTCTTCACTAGCGATTGCAAGTACTCCCTCCATATTATTCCTACCTCCATGCGATCTCCGGTTTCGAGTAGTAGAACCGATCTTCTGTACCGAATAGTGGTATCCAACTTCGGATCGGGGTAATGGAGTCGATGATTAGAATATTCAATTATAACTTTTAATTAAGCCTCGCTATTCTTGAGATATAAACAAATTTTCTGTTTTATTTGACAAACAATATTGAATGATACTACATTTTTTATATGTATTTAATTGAAATATTATTATACCAAACGCAAGAGGATGCTGAAAATTGTTTAGAAAATGTAATTGCAGATTATACTTTCAGTTACATATTACATTTTCAATTTTCATTCGCTATGATATACGAGGTGTGTTCAAAAACTATCGCGAATTTTGAATTTTCGCGGGTTACGTATATTCGAATTTCGATCTTTTTGTGGCTTTATGTTGGTACTCATGTCTCTCACTTATGTCGACAAGCTCGGCCATTTTGAATGTTCACTTACTTGTTGACAGCTGCTTTGCTTGCACGTGTTTTGGATCGTCTTCGATTTTTACCTATTGTGCTTATTCGTTAAAAACTGACTATGATTTTTTTGACCAAGACAATATCTTTCTTATCTAAAGGCGACGGAACGTAGAAAAAAATAATTCATTTAAAATTTGTCATTGTCATAAAATGTTTTTATCAAAGAAGTTATTTCATTTCTACGAGTAGAAATGAAATAACTTCTTTGATAAAAACATTTTATGACAATGACAAATTTTAAATGAATTATTTTTTTCTACGTTCCGTCGCCTTTAGATAAGAAAGATATTGTCTTGGTCAAAAAAATCATAGTCAGTTTTTAACGAATAAGCACAATAGGTAAAAATCGAAGACGATCCAAAACACGTGCAAGCAAAGCAGCTGTCAACAAGTAAGTGAACATTCAAAATGGCCGAGCTTGTCGACATAAGTGAGAGACATGAGTACCAACATAAAGCCACAAAAAGATCGAAATTCGAATATACGTAACCCGCGAAAATTCAAAATTCGCGATAGTTTTTGAACACACCTCGTAGGTATTTCAATAGTTTCACCTTGAGTTATGTTTTGAGTTAACGGTACCTACATAATAGTGGCTATAATATTGAAGGGATCGAGGACAAAGCAATGAATATTTCTAAGAATTTCACTTACTACAATAATTATACACGAAGGTAAAATATAAGAGAGACAATAAAATTATGAATAACAAAGCATGTTCGAGAAAGGTTTATAATACTAAACTTCAAAATTAAAATAAAATGAAAGGAGCTACAAAGTGTAAATCCTACAGAAATTATTAAAACAAATGCGTCGGTCTCTATTCATTAATGAAAAAAAAGAACTTTCAAAATAATGAACTTGTTATTCATAATCATAAAATATTGATTCATAATATGTAAATTTAAGTCATGCATTGTAATAATGTAATGTAAAATATTCAAAGATCTGAAATATTTCCGAGATATTCATAATGTTACCAATTTCATAATCGAGATTCGTCCTGCTTCGGTCCCAGAATCGATAACAGATTAGTTTCGGTTCAAGAATCAAGATTTGATCTGTTTTGGCCCCAGAACCGAGAATTGATGAGCTTCGATTCCAGAATCGAGAACCGATGAGTTTCGGTTCCAGAACCAAACAAGAATCGAGTAGTTTCATTTCCAGAATCGGGAGCCGGATAGTTTCGGACTCGGAACCGGGTAATTACACATTCAAATAACCGGTACCTGGTAATTTTGGAAGCGGAATCGAACCAAACCGGAGCCGATTCCAACCGAGTGTCCACTTTTTTTTAGTTATAATTCAAATTTAACATTATATTTCCTATAGTTTAAAAACAAAGTAGACACTCGGTATGTAGCTTAACTTGGATAATTGTGTTTCTTGAATTACTCTTGTATTTCTTAATTAAATTTTATTAGCTAAAAAATAGTTTTTATAATTCTCTACTATTGTTGGTGTACTAAAACTTTTGTACATGAGCTAAAAAAATGTATTATTAATACATTTGTAACTACTTTCTTTTACGAAACATTTAATTATTGTCATCAGTTTCAATAAAACAAAAATATGTAATTTATATTTTTGCTGAATGCGTATTTTGTACTGGAATCTTTGATTCCAGGCATTTGAATACACGTGGCCAAATTTCATCTGAAGTTTTTCCATGAAATTCTTGAAGTATTCCAATTTTTTTATAAAATTCTATTACAGGCTTTGTTAATCTATCATATTCTTCCAGCCTCTTCCTCACAACTTCTGGTTTGTCATCTTCTCTTTGAATTAAATATTCTCCTGTAATATCATCTTTTCCAACGACTTTAGGTGCATTGAAATCATTGTTGTAAACTCTTCCACTAGGTAAATGAATCCAACGGCCTTGTACTCTATCAATAATTATATCAAAAGGAACACATAAATTTACTGCTATATCAATTGGTTGTACTTTCCGCAACTCCTCCGCTTGACTGACTGTTCTAGGAAAACCTACAAAGAGGTTAAGTGAACTTCATAATATAATAATTATACTATACAGTAACAGTAATCTTACCATCCAATAGCCAATTTTTATGTTTTACCGCATTTATTTCATTCATAATAAAATTTATCATAAAATTGTCCGGAACTAATTTACCAGCCTCAATAAATCCTTTCGCGGTTTTTCCCAGGTCTGTAATTATATAAGCATAAGATTTCTTCAAACTAACATATTAACACAATTTGGTTATGTTGTGATAGTTTTCAATTTATCAAAATTCCGAGTGCTGAGATATATCTATTACTTAAATATTCTATATATTACTTAAATATTGTATACCTGTGTTATTCTGGATATGCCATCGTAATTTATCGCCACTAGAAATATATGCCAAATCAAAATTTTTAATTATCCTCGCAGAAATTGTTCCTTTTCCAGAAGCAGGTGCACCCAATATTAAAATTTTAAATAGTTTAGAAACCATTTTACACGAATGACAAATATATACTTTGTGCTGAAAGTCTAGTAGTCTATATATCTGGCAAACGACCTTTGGATTCATTGTAAATATTATGTATTAGATTATTGTCAACTATAGTTCTAGAAAAACATTTATATATATAATATACGAAAACATGTAATAAAAGTGTTTTTAATTTTTTATTAACAAAAATAGCATTTTTTACAAATATAAAAACAGACGGTATGAAAATTGTTTCATATACTAACATAAATAACATGTCTTCTGTAAAACAAATTAAAATATTAGCGACGATACTTCTTTAAGCGAATATCTGCTTCCCATGTATTCTTAAATTTCATATAAAGCAACATTGCGGCTCTGGCATCTTCTATAGAGCTATGTTCCCCTGTTTGAATTTCCAAATTTAAAAAAAGAGAAGCCAAAAATTTCAAACTAGGTGTATTGCCGTTATTTTCATCTCTAAATTTTTTATATTTTGATGTGTCTCTAATATATTTTTTATTATGATTGAGGAATAATACTTTCAAATCATTTCTAACTGCATGTCCTACAAGTACTTTTCCATTTATAATTGCATTAACCTCAGACTGTACTGTTTTAAAATCACGGCCATTGATTAAATCAGATGGTCTAACTCCAGACACAGCAGTGCGGTAGTCGGTAACCTATAAAGTAAAAAAATAATTACATTTTAAGCATGCTATTTTGCTGTCAACAGATGTATTTGCAAATTTATATTAAATAAATAAACAGTGATAATTCGAATCTGGCAAATTTACCTTTTGAGTTTGTTTCACAAATGTGTCGTACATGACAGTTCCATTTTCATCTACTAAAGAGACTCGTGCTAACATATGATCACGTCCTGATTCATTTATTCCAACCATTTCACAGTCAATACCAATACATCTGCCAGTAGTTGATGGTGTTTGAGTTTCCATTTTCTTGTCTTTGATATTTACATTTTTAATTCCACTATCCGATGAAGTTATGCTTTTTGGAAACTTATGAGGAATATTTTTATTTACGCAATTAGATTTGTTATTATCAATATATGAGTTCCAATTGGACGGTAATTTACCACGTTTTAAATTAATTTTAGTCGGTTTAGAATTGTCACACTTTTCATCTGTGTTATTACCCTGTTCCTTGGTATCTTCAATTAATTTCTTATCTTTACTATCAGACTTCACAGCCACAGACTTTCTTTTTGTTTTCGCCATATAAATGTTAATATAAGATTTTTGGATTTTAAATTGTTATTTAAAATTTTACATAACCAAACATAAAAGTACACAGAAGAAATGAGATTATAAAACAATTTATTTTTCAGCATTGCCAACCACACGATTATAATATAACCATATTCAAATGATGAAAAGTTTTTTATTCTTATTAAAGATCATACAATAATGTAAAAAAATAGAACTTGGAGGCTAACTTATTAATTTTGAGATAATAAACATTGTTAAAATAACTAATCGATTATTTAAGTAGAATACAGTGAATGATCAAGATAAAATAAAGCATATTTTTCTGTTGGTACGGTTATATTTAGATGGACGGACAAGACTTTAAAATATGTATCTAGCAACTGGCAACACTGTGGATACGTTTGATTGTGTTGGGTGATGTTAAATGAACGAGTAATATAATATAAATAATAATGCAAGGAATATATATAATTATTATAATTATTTATAACATATTGAAAAGAAACAAAATAGATGTAATAAAAAATATAAGATTATATATGAATATTATTAAGTTTATGGTCGTTGTAAAAGAACTATAACTATAAAATATAATTGTACATTAATTTTTGTTAAGAGAAACGGACTAACAGAAACCAGTGCTTCTTTTACTCTTGTATGTTTTGAATACATATAAGGCAACGCAAACGAACATGGCATAAACTTATCAATATCATTTACAACTTTTTTTTACTAAATCATAAACAGTGTAGTACAAGCTATACACGTGATTAGTTACAACTTGTGTAAAAACTTAAAAATATAGTGTCAGAGTGTATTTATACATTAACGTAGTTCTCACTGCAAAATTGATCTGCAAATTATTAATTTTTGCTTTTAATGAATATCGTCACATTACCAAATCTTTTATTCTATGAAATATAGTTTTAATTTAGAAGATTGATTAAAAAAATATTATTTATTAAATTAAGTCACATTTTTCGCATAGAAATTATAAAATTATTTGGATATTTCATATAATTTTCAAGTAATTTATTTTACAAGTACAAAACAAGAACAGTGCAAGAAAGATTAAATAAATAAAGTATATGAAATTAATACGAATTTAAATTTGGTTTTTTTTGTAACAGAATGATGAAATGTAATTCATTTTCTCGAATCCTTTCTTCGATATTGAGCGCAAAATTTAAGGTATAGTAGAAATTAATTAAAATTAAGTATTAAAATATTTTTAAAAAGCTTGAAGGTCAATATGAAAGAGGTCACAGCATTATTATCATTTTATGTTATCGCAAATTAAGCAATAATAATGAAATATTAATATGGATATTAAAATATGTAATAGAATATATTTCCAATTTTAGAAAAGTATAAACCATTGGAAGAAGAATGCCTATGATACAACATACAGTGCAAATCCAGCATGTTATATTAATGTTTATCGAACTCAACTTCGATTGTTTCGTACCAGTTGTACTTACAAAAAAATAATTTCATTTCACTTATCTGATATTGGAGAAGGCATCAGAGAAGTCATAATTAAGGAATGGTAAATTTTAAAATTGGTTTTCTCACTATGCATATAAATATACATGGTATCCCAAGCTTATCCCCTAAATCTAAAAATAATTTACCCGTATTTTTAAAAATTTGTTAAGTAAAATGAATTCGTGAAAAACTGTATTCAAAATTCTATGACGTCACCGGTGTAAAGTAATGCAAGCAATGAGATCGAAAGAGATGCGTACAGACTTCTGTTTCGCTCGCTCTCATTGCTTATTACTTCCTACAAATGACGCCACATAAGTTTTAATGCTGTTTTTCACGAATTGTATTAATATTCAGCAAATTGAAAAAAAAAATACGAGAATGTTATGTTTAATTCTATATTAATATTTTATTTAAATTTAATCAAGGTTACATACCCCATTGCAGTGGTTTTTTACATTCTATTTTTTTTTTATTGTAACTAGTTTGTGACAATTCCTGTGCTTGATACTTTTTAAAAAGTGTTAACATTGTCTATATAGTGTGAAATTGATTTTTTGTTTTAAAAATTGCGAATATTTATTGCAAAAATATGTTTTTTTAAAATTTAGTAATTAACCATGCTCGGACTTTGAACTATCAGCTATTACCTGACACCTGACGATATGGAAGTTGTCAAAAATGTCAACGACCTGTGGACAATAGGAACCCGAGAGCTAAATGTTTTAAATGCGGTGTAATAAAATATTGCCTAGGATCTGAGAAACGATTTAATTTAAAATCTAATACAGTAGACAGTAGAAGTAGAATCTTATGTTTTCGGTATAATGTGGGCTCAGCCCTTTCCAGATATTCCGGATATGAGAGACAATATTAATAACTATTTGTTTCAATATTTTATTATGTAATATAAAAGTATTTACAACTGTCATTGTAGCTGAATGGTTAGCATGTCTACCTGTGGAATGAAATAATTTTTTTTGTTGGGGTTCAAATCTCCATCAAGCTAAACTTTTCATTTTTTTAAATTTATTTATGTATTAATTACAAATTATATTAAAGATATGAGATATTATGGATAAATTAGTTAAATAATTACAAATAAGTTTCTACCACGATATAATAGTAATTTCAATGGAAGTAGTACCGCCAAAAGCAAGATTTTAAACTATACCACATACTTTTCCTTTATAAATACAGTAAAAATACAAAACATACACGTATTCATTGTGTTATTATCATGTTTTATTAAAATCAAAAGAAATAATTATACATTTTTATTAAATCCATATTTTGATTGTTGTAATCAATTTTTGTCAATGTTAAAACCAATTATTTTTATTTATAAAATATTGTTATCCATTTCAATATCTATCTTCTATATCCAATTACAATAATTTAGAAATAAGCTTCTTCTATAAAAAAATATTTAAAGTATTTTTCTTTTCGTGTCAACAATGTGTTCATTGTTTGGTTTTTTGTTTTGTTTATATTAAATATTCGTGTCAAAATGAATTTCTTAAACACTAACGATCGAGTAAATATTATAAAAATGTATTACAATTCGTAATTAATTCATAAATAAAAAATAAATAATGAAAAGTTTAGCTTGATGGAGACTCGAACCCAAATTGCACAGGCAGACACAATAACCATTCAGCCACAATGACAATCGCAAATATCTTTATATTACATAATAGAATATTGAAACAATTATTTATTGACAGTTATTTATAAATTTCTTTAATTTATGCATTGATAATGCAGTAATTAGTATTAAATAACGTACAGGAGGTAATATACTATTATTATGTTCAATAGCATGGCTCCGTGAAGCTGGCACCATAGGGTAAGGCACGAATTATGAAGCTAGTACTGTTGGTTAGTGCCCAATTATTGCCGTTTAGTGCCCTAAAAATTACTTTTGAATTATTTATATTTATCGCGTTATTAACGTTTAGTTTTGTTTGGTGTTAACTTCACGCTAGCACCAAAAGTACATATTTCTTAATATTTTTTAAAATATTTCTTTAGTGCCTAATTGGTGCCCATTAGTGCCGTTAAAATGGAAAATTAATTATTAATAGGTTCCGAGTTATTTTTATTTATTTGTTGTTCGTGCTAACTTCACGCCAACACCAAAATTTTGTATTTTCAAGAAAAAAAATATTTAATTCTTTAGTGCCTAATTGGTGCCCTTAACAATTTTTTTTAAATGTTTACGGATAGCGATTTATTAATGAATATTTTTTACGAAACGTGAAGTTAGCACCAATGGGGTGAAATTTTTCATTTTTCTTGATCTTTTTTACATAGATGTTTAGTGCCTGATTGGTGCCCATTAGTGCCCAAAAAAATTATTTCAAATTTTGTACAGGAAAAAAGATATAGAATTGTATTTTTTTGTTTCGGTGCCAACTTCACGCTAGCACTGAAAGTATAATTTTTTAAAAATTTCTTTTCATCAATGTTTAGTGCCTAATTGGTGCCATTTAGTGCCCCAAACAAACTTTCAAAGATGTTTACGTATAGCGATTTATTAAAGATTATTTTTATGAAGCGTGACCAAGACGGTAAAATTTTTATATAAAATTTTCACTATTCACATAGACATTTAGTGTTTGATTGGTGTCTATTATTGCCCTAAAAAGTAATGTCCAATTATTCGTTAAAAAGAAATTATTTACTTATACTCTTTTCTTTTTGTGCCGAATCCATGCTACCCACTAGGAAATGGTAGCAGTTATATACGAAATTGAATTCAAAGTTTTATTCATATATTTTATTTACAAAAATAAATTATAAAATAATTATAAATACAAAGTTTCTATTAGGAATGATAAACACAAACAGGTAATATGATACAACCTTTTTTAGTTTTATTTCTGTTTATTTATTTAAATACCGACGGTAAAAAAAAGGTTGTATCATTTTAATAGAAATGAGTTCTGAAAGATTTTTTAATAACAAACAGGTAAGTTACATTTAAGTAAAATTAAATATATCTTTATATATTTTACATAAATAAATAAATTAATGAGGAGTTATCATTACGTTCATAAATTCGTTCCTTTGGTCATCGAAAATTTCCCACATTGCATATAAACGCCGTCCATATCTTCTTAAAAACGTAATCGTAACATATACGATAATTGTATTCAATACGAGTATCACGAGAATAAGGCTGATAATGTCCCACTGCGTTTTGTAAAATCCGTGAGATTATCATCATTACCGAAATCTGTATACAAAGCAGATTGGCACACCCAGCAATGGGTAATATGCCGTGATGATATATTATTATTACTATAGTGTATTTAATATACTTATTGGTTTTTCTATAAATAATTTGTATTTAATAAATTTTAATTCTGAGAAATTAATTTTATGTTTTTATGCACAATATTCTTTGGTTTAATTCATGTGCCTCTGGGGCTCATTACGAGCGTTACAATTTTTTCCGGTAATTAATTCATACAAATTGTCCTACAGGTCTTCAGGATAATATAGTTATTGCATTTTGTTTGTAACATCATATGGATAATATTAGCTAAATCAGAAACAAACACTATCTTTAATAACAACAACAAAAATTATTTAATTCATGGGTATGCTAGTGTTATTAATTAATGAAAATTGTTCAACGGCTCTTCAGGATAATATAGTTATTGTATTTATTAGTGACAATATAGGGATCATATTAAAAAGAAGTATATTGCAATATTAGAACAATTCATAAAACTATTTTGAATTTACCGCGCATTTCGACCAAGACATAAGTGTCAAGTTATTGAAAACTTGTATTTATAATTATTTTATAATAAGAATAAATTTTATTTTTGTAAATAAAATACCTATATGAATAAAACTTTGAATTCAATTTCGTATATAACTGCTCCCATTTCCTAGGGTACGTTCGGCATCAGAGACAACTAATCTACTAAATGCCTAGGTCACACATGTATCCTGTATGATTCTGTACGATGTACGATGAAACTTGTCTTGTACGATGAAAAATAGAAGCGTTTCTATTTTCGTCGTACAGAATCATATGAAATATTTGCTACTAATTTCACAACTATGCATTTCAATACTAGTGGATCTCAATTCACTGTATTGTTTGACATTTGAGAATTTTAGGTTAATGTTTTTTTTAAATCTTCACTTTTCTTATCTTTGTTTATAATCTGTTTAGTTTTTTGTGTTGCTTATTAATTTTCTTTTCTTGTAGTAAACTGGTAATTTAGTAATATAATTTCCTTTATTTTATATAATATTTTGTTTTATTTAGCAATTTTTATACCGTATTGTTTTTAATATTTCATATACCTCGATTTATACTTATACCTATATTATATTTTTCTTCGGGATAATTAGTTTTTGAATGTGTTTATTTTGAATCAAGCAAATAGTCATTTTATAAACAATTTTTACATTGACGAACATGATATCGAGTAGTAGTTCCGACGAAACCATAATTTTAATGTCTGCGTGTATGTTTATTAACAAAATAAAAAAGAAAAAGGTTTAAGAAGCGAAGATCTGTGACTGTGTGGACCAAGAATTGGTTGAAAAAAAAGTATAAAACCAAGCGTCTCAAACATCCAAACAATAAACTCATAGGTTTAACAGTGTTCGAAAGCTTCCAAGCTTCGTCGTGAAATTAGTAATACATGGTATCATGTTGAATAATCTGAAGAAGATAACTTTTTCGTATGGTTTTTGTCATACAAGTGTGACACCGTGCCTATAGTTTTTCATCGTACATTTCGATTTTCATCGTACATCGTACAGAATCATACAGATGTGACCTAGGACGTAGAGAGACTTGACAAATCCATGTTAATCTGTTGTTATAGAAGTTGAACCTAGCGACATCTATTATTCCGACCAAGGTACTATATTAAATTCAAATGAAATGGCGGGAAGTTTATTTTACTTGAAACCACGTCAAATAATAGCAAAATAAAACAAGCATATACATTATAAAAATATATTTGTAACAAAAATTGTAATAATGAAATAACAAAAAATAATAATGAAAACAAGAAAAATAACAAAAATAAAGTAATTTATAACAATAACAAAACAAAAAATTAACAGTAACTAATAGAAACTAACTTTACCATATATTGCTACATAATTGTCGACGACATCATTTGTTCTCATATCTTTTTTTACAATTTTTTTATTTGCCATTTGTAAAAAATGTTTTTGGGGCGTTTAGAAAGCTCCCTCGTCGAAATGCAAAGCACAAACACGAAAATGTGCTTTTATGGACTGGGGAGTATCACGTACCACCTCCGCAATACCTAGATTTTTAACCCAAATTTCCAACGTAGATTCCTTTGCTGGCAAACAGAAGAAACCTAATCCAGGGTTATCCTTGTTGGAACTTGTGCAAGCAGGCACAATACATTTATGAGTCCTCATAGCTGAAACAAACGAAAAAAATAAATTATTCACTCTGATATATAATTAAATTTTATCATCAGATTAGTGAGTCTGTATCTACAAACATATCTCAATGTTAATCGATGAAAAATATTGTTTCATTACCTACATGTTCATTTATTAATTATATTTCACAACACATTCCTGTACAAACATATTTTTTTCGCTTCATGCAGCATATTTCACATAAATAAAATATTGCTAACGGATTATATTCAATATTAACGACATACATTACTGAAGAATTTTATAATGTTAATAACAAAAATATGAATTACATGCATCCTTACCTCTTAAATGTAGTATAAAATGACAACACAGTAGATCACGAACTCCCAAAAACTTTGGAAATGGCGAACGAACAAATATTTCACAAACACTGGTGACTAGGCACAGGTAAATGATATATAGAATTATTATCGAACTGTGCTCATTATTTATAGCAGGTACTCCAACCCTCCTACAATTAGGGCGTATTGTTTTTCCAACCCCTTCCATAATCTGCTGCATCTTCCAAATTTTCTTAAAGTTAATAAGCCACTGATTGGGTAGGTATTTCACCCCTTCTGGATGAAAATGACCTATGGAAACGTTGGAATTTTACAATGTTGCAATTTTAATTCCTAAATTGACAATATAGAATTGAAATGTACTAGATTCTACAATACATATCACCCATGAAATTCATTTTTTCTTTTGTTGCAATGTCTTTTGTTAGCTAATATATAACAACCATAAAATTTGATCGTGAAATATTGCTTTCCGCGCCATAATTTTTGTAGAATAATGTTTTTAATTCTTGCGTACTAATGTTCAAATTTGAAATTGTATATTTTTGTTTCATCATAGCTAAAAATGTAAGCCTTACACTAACAAGACCAAATTTTTAGCGGTTCATACCAAAAAAGTTAAATCGAAAATTTGACAGCAATGCATAATAATTCACTTGACATTTCATTTCAACGCAATATTATCATACGTAATATAACAAGTGATATGATTATCATCGATGATATTCTCGAGTAAAACCGAGCTGCAGATTTCACGAGTCCGAAGGACGAGTTGAAATGTGCTGCTTCGGTTTCACGAGCAATATCTTCGATTATTAATCATATCACGAGCTTATATTTAATGAGAGAATATAATGAATTTTTGCAATCTAACCTAACCTAACTTTTGATATACATATTCATATTGTACTAAAACATGGTACTTACGAGTTTTATTTAATATTTCGGAGTTTGAATTATTGTTATTATTTATTTTTATACTCAAAATTAACTGTCAATGTTATAAATAAAGAAAACAAATCCCTTAGTAACGACTATAAATACGGTGATAATTTCCTTGTTTTTTATCATCGCTGTGATATACATGTAGCTAGGGAGATTCTGAATGTTGATTGGCGGAAAACATGTCACGTGACTAAGGTATTATATTCTCAATGTAAGAAATGCAACGGGCCACATACTTTCATATACAGAATGAGTCACCGAAATCGCCGTCTTCGATATCTCCCTTGTCGTTAGAAATACAGCATAAGTTTATTAACAGAATTTATTCGTCTACTCAAGGAGCATAACGTAAAATTATTTTCACATACACAGGGTGTTGCATTACGGCTCGGCGAGAATAGTTTCTCTTTTTTTAAATGGAACACTCTATATATTTTTATATATTTTGAATTGTATTTTATTCACCTATACGAACATATGAATTTTGTTTTAGTTTTCCTCGGCGTTGCCAAGTTATTCCGTTTTTTCTCTAAAAAAGACCGAATACACGCATTGCTTTATAAAGGCTTACTGAAGTTATTTTAATAGTAAGAATTAAGAATTTTCTTTTCTGTACAACTGTAATTATACTCTATGTTCTGACATATTTTTTTTTAAATGTAATTATACAGGCTGTTCAATAAAGCGAATCAAATATGCTCAATTTCAAATGACTATAACTCGTCATTTTCAAATGGAACACCCTATATTTTATTATTCAGTTGTGTGTATTTTTGTATTATCTTCATATGTTATTAAGGGTATCCCATGCCTAGAACCAATAATTTCGGAGATTTTCACCATTTTTCTCTAAATTTATATATTTAACTAAAAATTAAATCTAGTATACCATGGATATTGTTTTTTGGATAAGAAACAATTGCAGTAATGATAGTATTTTCACTAGCCAGGTTATTATTAATAACAGAGGGATTAAGTAAATTAGTTTATTAATATGAGTCTCTCGCAAGAAGAACTTACGAATATGGTGTATGCCGGTCAGGCCAGGCGTCACCTCACGGGCACTCAATGCTGGCATGGAGAGTGCGCAAGAAGAACTTACGAATATGGTGTACGCACTTGAAGCAGCGGAAACAAACACTCTTTTGGCATCAAGAATTTATGCACAACGGTTTCCGGGAAGACGACATCCAAATCCGCGTTCTTTTGAAAAGCTAAGGGATAGGTTTGAAAGAACTGGTCATGTTCAGTACGACAAAAGAGGGTTTCTTTCCGCTTCTCCAAGTGCGTACACCATATTCGTAAGTTCTTCTTGTGAGAGATTCATGTTAATAAATTAATTTACTTAATCCCTCTGTTATTAATAACAACCTGGCTAATGAAAATACTATCATTACTGCAATTGTTTCTTATTCAAAAAACAATATCAATGGTATACTATAGATTTAATTTTTAAGTGAATATATAAATTTAGAGAAAAATGGTGAAAATCTCCAAAATTATTGGTTTTAGGCATGTGATACCCTTAATAACATATGAAGATAATACAAAAATACACACAACTGAATAATAAAATATAGGGTGTTCCATATGAAAATGACGAGTTATGGTCATTTGAAATTGAACATATTTGATTCGCTTTATTGAACAGCCTGTTTAATTACATTTAAAAAAAAAATATGTCAGAACATAGAGTATAATTACAGTTATACAGAAAAGAAAATTCTTAATTCTTACTATTAAAATAACGTCAGTAAGCCTTTATAAAGCAATGCGTGTATTCGGTCTTTTTTAGAGAAAAAACGGAATAACTTGGCAACGCCGTGGAAAACTAAAACAAAATTTATATGTTCGTATAGGTGAATAAAATACAATTCAAAATATATAAAAATATATAGAGTGTTCCATTTAAAAAAAGAGAAACTATTCTCGCCGAGCCGTAATGCAACACCCTGTGTATGTGAAAATAATTTTACGTTATGCTCCTTGAGTAGACGAATAAATTCTGTTAATAAACTTATGCTGTATTTCTAACGAAAAGGGAGATATCGAAGACGGCGATTTCGGTGACATTCTGTATATACGTACCCTCCAAAAAGTTAAATCGAAATTTTGACAGCAATGCATAATAATTCACTTGACATTTCATTTCGACGCAATATTATCAATGTAAGAAATGCAACCGGCCACATACTTTCATATATTTACTTACCCTCCCAAAAAGAAAGAAAGAACATTTTCTTCAATAACGTTATTGTGTTAGTTAAAACTTCCATTATTTCCTTAAAAAATTTCAAACATAATGGCAGTTACGATTGTGCTTCCATCTAACCAGATCATATTGTTTTACTTGTGCTTTAATTTGACTCTTGATGCCATCTACAATCGTGACCAACTAACTAAAATCCCCTTTCCCCGCCTTTGCTTACTTCTATAACAGATCTTCCTATCTATTTGTCACCTCCCTCTTGTTCGGCATTGACATCTACGGATTGCTCAGAGCTCATAGGTCACGGGACGAATTTCACAGATGTTAATACTAATGCCGAACGCTCCAGATTCATAGTTTCGGCGGGAAATTATAATACACAAATGTGTAAGTAGGGCTGTTTTCAGTAACTTATTAAAAAGTTGTTTTTTATCGTATTAAAATATATATTTCTAAAAGTTTTCGTAGTATTTATAAATTTAATTTTGTAGGTATTATTATAAAATAAAGACATGAACATGACTACGGACGAATTCAAAATGATTATAAAATTTGCATATGCATTGCTGCTGTTGCTGTTAAAGTTTGGCAAATAAAATTATGTTTAAATTTAATAATATATTTTATGATTACCTTCATTAATTAATTCTCTATTAACTGATGGGGATACCGGCGATGGTGAATACGAGATTTCTGACAAATGTTATATGATGTGTTTTGCGAAATTTTTAGAACATACTTTCTGGCTTACCTATTAATTCGCAATATTTATGGTCTTTCTCCACATGTGCCAAAGGGCACATATATAAATTCAATTCTTTGTTCATTTTAACTGTTACTCCTGACTGGCTACTAACGTAGAACTGAGTCAATTAGTAGTTCAAATTCCTTGGAACACATCTGGTGACAACATGGTTTAGAATTCTAAGAACTACCCTTCGCCGGTTTAAATTATGTTCGCCAATATCTACGCGAAAATTTTTAACTGACCCGCTACAGAAATGACAGTTCAGATGAAGGCTTATACGCATGCTCAGAATCGAGAGCTCAGCATGCTCGATGACCAAGCGCCGAGCACACAGAGCGAGCTTTAGATGCTCAGCGAGTTCAATATTGAACGCTATAGATCGCTCTGATGTCAATGCCGAACACAATCGAGGGCTCTGAGCGCTAAAAATGTTAATGCCGAAAGTATCCCTAGTGGTAGCATGGATTCGGCACAAAAAGAAAAGAGTATAAGTAAATAATTTCTTTTTAATGAATAATTGGACATTACTTTTTAAGGCAATAATAGACACCAATCAGACACTAAATGTCTATGTAAAAAATAGTGAAAATTTATATAAAAATTTTACCGTCTTGGTGCCTATATCACGCTTCATAAAAATAATCTTTAATAAATCGCTATACGTAAACATCTTTGAAAGTTTGTTTGGGGCACTAAATGGCACCAATTAGGCACTAAACATTGATGAAAAGAATTTTTTAAAAAATTATACTTTCAGTGCTAGCGTGAAGTTGGCACCGAAACAAAAAAATAAAATTCTATATCTTTTTTCCTGTACAAAATTTGAAATAATTTTTTTGGGCACCAATCAGGCACTAAACATCTATGTAAAAAAGATCAAGAAAAATGAAAAATTTCACCCCCTTGGTGCTAACTTCACGTTTCGTAAAAAATATTCATTAATAAATCGCTATCCGTAAACATTTAAAAAAAATTGTTAAGGGCACTAAAGGGCACCAATTAGGCACTAAAGAATTAAATGAATTTTTTCTTGAAAATACAAAATTTTGGTGTTGGCGTGAAGTTAGCACGAACAACAAATAAATAAAAATACCTCGGAACCTATTAATAATTAATTTTCCATTTTAACGGCACTAATGGGCACCAATTAGGCACTAAAGAAATATTTTAAAAAATATTAAGAAATATGTACTTTTGGTGCTAGCGTGAAGTTAACACCAAACAAAACTAAACGTTAATAACGCGATAAATATAAATAATTCAAAAGTAATTTTTAGGGCACTAAACGGCAATAATTGGGCACTAACCAACAGTACTAGCTTCATAATTCGTGCCTTACCCTATGGTGCCAGCTTCACGGACCCATGCTATTGAACATAATAATAGTATATTACCTCCTGTACGTTATTTAATACTAATTACTGCATTATCAATGCATAAATTAAAGAAATTTATAAATAACTGTCAATAAATAATTGTTTCAATATTTTATTATGTAATATAAAGATATTTGCGATTGTCATTGTGGCTGAATGGTTAGTGTGTCTGCCTGTGCAATTTGGGTTCGAGTCTCCATCAAGCTAAACTTTTCATTATTTATTTTTTATTTATGAATTAATTACGAATTGTAATACATTTTTATAATATTTACTCGATCGTTAGTGTTTAAGAAATTCATTTTGACACGAATATTTAATATAAACAAAACAAAAAACCAAACAATGAACACATTGTTGACACGAAAAGAAAAATACTTTAAATATTTTTTTATAGAAGAAGCTTATTTCTAAATTATTGTAATTGGATATAGAAGATAGATATTGAAATGGATAACAATATTTTATAAATAAAAATAATTGGTTTTAACATTGACAAAAATTGATTACAACAATCAAAATATGGATTTAATAAAAATGTATAATTATTTCTTTTGATTTTAATAAAACATGATAATAACACAATGAATACGTGTATGTTTTGTATTTTTACTGTATTTATAAAGGAAAAGTATGTGGTATAGTTTAAAATCTTGTTCATAATTCGTGCCTTACACTTTGGTGCCAACTTCACGGACCCCAATAGCATGGCTTAATTTTCTGCCGGACACTTTTTATTTGCAAAAAACTATTTTCCCATGTTAAACGCCTATGTCAAGGGAAACAGTTTTTTTTTTGTAAATAAAAAGTGTCCGGCAGAAAATTAAGGCATGCTATTTAATATGATAATAGTACATTACCTCCTTTACGTTATTTAATACTAATTACTTTATTAACATTGCAGATTGGCATACCCAGCAATGGGTAATATGCCGTGATGAAATATTTATTTTATTTTTATTTATAAATAAAAAAAAAAATATAAGTAAATGTCAATAAATATTTGTTTCAATATTTTATTATGTAATATAAACATAAACTCCTGGACAAAATTAACGCACCACTTTTTTAAATGCCGATATAATGATAACTATTATTTACTAGTTATCTTGCAAATAGAATTTGAATGTACTCTGATATTTCAAGCAAATATTACCAAGAAATGTTTTGTTTTAAAATTAAAATTATTAATTAAAGCCACTTTTGCCAAAAATTGATTTAAAATTTGTTCGGATATTGTTTGTTAAGACAAATTATCTTTAGCCACAAAGTTTTTTTTGTTATCGACTGTATCAGATACAAGTGTTTTAAAGTTGAAAAATGAATCGCCCAAAAAAAATATCGGTGGAGAAGGCAGTAAGAGCATCAACTTTGCTGGATGAGGGATACTCGATGCGTTATGTTGCTAATGCCATAGAAAGAAATCATTCGAGCATAAGTTGGATGGTAAGACGATTTAACGATACAGGATCTTACTTTAGAATGCCAGGGCAAGGACGAAAACGATGTACCAATCCAAGGGATGAGCGTTTTTTTAGGCAGTCTGCTGTACGAAATAGGAGAATCACTAGTAATATGCTAAAAAATTAGCTTGCCGCTACTCGCAATCTTGTAATATCGTCTCGAACAGTTAGAAGACGTTTAAATGAAGCTCGATTAAGTATCAGAAGATCGGCAAAAAAACCATTACTCACCAGAGAACACAAAATTCAAAGATGGCGTTTTGCCCGAAATCATGAACATTGGACTGTTAATGATTGGAAGAAGGTTTTATTTTCAGATGAAACGAGAGTTAGCCTCAAATCTCCTGATGGACGTGAACGTGTCTGGCGAAGGGCAGGAGAGAGATTTGCAAGTTGCAATATCTCTCCAAGAGTTCCGTTTGGCGGTGGCTCTGTAATGTTTTGGGCGGGAATCTGTTTCAACGGCCGCACAGAGTTGGCCCCTATACGTGTAAGATCAATGAATGCGGATTGTTATCTGGAAAACATCGTAATTGCAAATGTAATGCCATTTGCTCCTTTTGTGGGATCCAATTTTTTATTCATGCAAGATAATGCTCGTCCCCACGTGGCTAGACAAGTTATTGACTACTTAAATGCTGTTGATATTGCTTTTATGGAATAGCCACCGAACAGTCCCGATTTAAATCCTATAGAGCATCTATGGGACGCTCAAAGGTTCGAAGTCGTACACCCCCACCTGCCCACCACAATCAACTGGTAGAAGGAGTAATTGCAGAATGGAAGAATACTCCCCAGCAATTATTGAAAATTTAATGTCTAGCATGCCAAGGTGCATGAATGCTGTAATTAGGAGTAGGGGAGGACATACACGGTATTAATATCGCGTTGAATCCACTATTTCTATTTTTTTAAATTTTTGTCTATTTTTATGTTGTGCAATTTTTCAACAATTTTTTTTTTTAAGTCAATAATAATTTAAGATAAGTTCGTTTTTCGTTGATTTCGTTTGCAAACGATTAGACAAACCTAATTTATAAGTTTTTATTTCATTTTTATTATAATAGTCATTCTAAAATTGTTATTATATGAATTTAATAAAGTGGTGCGTTAATTTTGTCCAGGAGTTTATTTACAACTGTTATTGTAGCTGAATGGTTAGCATGTCTGCCTGTGGAATAAAAGAATTTTTGAAGGTTGGGGTTCAAATCTCCATCAAGCTAAACTTTTAATTTTTTTTTATACAGGGTGGAAACGAACTTAATGTCATAAATTTAAGGGTGAGTAGTATGACATGTGTAGATTACGAAACTGAAAGAATTTTTTTAAAATTCGAAAAACGAAAATTCGACTTTTCTTATTGAAACTTCTTTTTACTGCTGTTTTAATTCATATTTCATTGAAAATATGGTTATCAAAAATACATTCGAAATTAGTTGTATAAGATATTATTCTTAATAATTAAATTAAATAGCATTTTTAACGAAAATAATTGTGTAATAGATAAAATAATGCAAATGCGTTGCCAGTGGTCCAGTGGTACCAAAATGTTTGTTTCATGAAAACTACCCTTAAATATGCGAATTTTTAAAAAAATCTTTCTGTTTCGTAATTTACACATATCATACTACTCACCCTTAAATTTATGACATTAAGTTCGTTTCCACCCTGTATATGTATTACAAATTATATTAAAGATATTATGAGATAATATGGATGAATTAGTTAAATAATTACAAATAAGTTTCTATCACGATATAATAGTAATTTCAATGGAAGTAGTAACCGTCAAAAGCAAGATTTTAAACTATACCACATACTTTTCCTTTATAAATACAGTAAAAATACAAAACATACACATATTCATTGTGTTATTATCATGTTTTATTAAGATCAAAAGAAAGAATTATGCATTTTTATTAAATTCATATTTTGGTTATTGTAATCAATTTTTGTCATTGTTAAAACCAATTATTTTTATTTATAAAATATTGTTATCCATTTCAATATCTATCTTCTATATCCAATTACAATAATTTAGAAATAAGCTTTTTCTATAAAAAAAATATTTTTCTTTTCGTGTCAACAATTTGTTCATAGTTTGGTTTTTTGTTTTGTTTATATCAAATATTCGTGTCAAAATGAATTTCTTAAACGCTAACAATCGAGTGAATATTATAAAAATGTATTACAATTCGTAATTAATTCATAAATAAAAAATAAATAATGAAAAGCTTAGCTTGATGAAGAACCGAACCCCAACTTTCAAAAGTTCTTTTATTTCACAGGCAGACATGCTAGCCATTCAGCCACAATGACAATTAAAATATTTTTTATTACATAATAAAATATTGAAACAAATATTTATTGACAGTTATTTATAATTTTCTTTAATTTATGCACTGATAATACAGTAATTAGTATTAAATAACGTACAGGAGGAAATGTACTGTTACCATATTCAATAGTATGGGTTAATTTTCTGCAGGGCACTTTTTATTTGCAAAAAACTGTTTTCCCATGTTAAACGCTTATGTCAAGATTTGTTTGGGACACACAGCATACATATACAGGATGTTCGAAAAATAGGGGACCAAATTTGGAAAATATATTAATCAAACCAAAACAAGAAAATAATCCTAATATATCCATGTCCGGAAACGAACCATTTCGGAATAAAACACTCCTTTGTTTGAATTTTTAATTTTATTTTTAGTAATCTTTTTTACTCTCAAAATTACAATAGTTACGTTAATAGTTGAAATCTGTTTAATCACGTTTCCTTTGTATCTACATTTTCTGGAAAATGATTTACCAAATTTATTGGAGAATGTTTCGCTATTCACACGGCATCATATGTGGTTTATGCACGACGGGGCGCCTCCACATTTTAGTCTCCAAGTAAGACAATATCTTCAAAATTTATTTCGTGATCGGTGGATAGGCAGAGGTGGTCCAACTACTTAGCCTCCATGTCACCAGACTTGAATCCGCTTGATTTTTATTTTTGGGGTCATTTAAAGAGCTTAGTTTATTCGACGCCCATTAACAACGTAGAGGATTTGCGGCAAAGAATCATAGACTGTTGCAATAGTATAAGACAAAAACCAGGAATATTCGAACGTGTTCGACAATCCATGAGAAGACGTCTAGAATGTTGCATGCAACTTCAAGGAGGACATTTCGAACAACTATTGTAATTTTGAGAGTAAAAAACATTACTGAAAATAAAATTAAAAATTTAAACAAAAGAGTGTTTTATTCCGAAATGGTTCGTTTCCGGACGTGGGTATATTAGGATTATTTTCTTGTTTTGGTTTGATTAATATATTTTCCAAATTTGGTCCTCTATTTTTCGAACATCCTGTATATATATATATATATATATATATATATATATATATATATATATATATATATATATATATATATATATACATCTCTCTATCAATTTGACTTCCGTACATAGAAACATGCATTTGGCGTCTATGGGAAATACTGGTCCTAGGCGTCTACTTCTTCGAGTATATAGAATGTTTCACCCCACCTAATAATGTGAGCATAAGGATATTTCGAAAAATTCGTATTTAAAGAAAACAATATACACGTATATTTGACTTCCGTACTTTATACGGGTTTTTGCCGTCCCGAGTATATTTTTGTACGTATTACTGACAATTTGGCGTCCAAAATTAATATACGTTTACAAAAAGCTATCAATCGGGCATCCTGCACTGTTGCCAAATATTGTGTACTGTAGCACCAACATGAAATACGAACATAGTCGTCTAACATGGGATCATGATTTTTTTTAAATTATATTTTTTATTAATATTTTGAAAACTATTTGTTTAAATTTGATTGTAATGCAATTCTTCAATTAAATCAAATAAAACAAAATTCGTTCTGCATGTTTAATAAAATGGGTCTGCAGATATGTATTTATACGCCTTATGTGCAAAATATTTTAACATTGCTACGTAAATGCTCTTCCTCTGTGTGGTTTAGTTTTTTTTATCTTCCGTTACCTTAGGTAAGGAAGGTTTTGTCTGGTCAAAAATTTCGTTTTACTATTTTTACGATGATGTCTGTATATACTCGTATGTATGTATATGTGTGTGTTTACGTGTGTGTGTATCTCTCTCTCTCTCTCTTTGTGTGTGTGTGTGTATATTTATCTGTGTGTGTGTGTGTTTGATTGTGTGTGTGTATGTATGAAAAAAGTTCTCCGATAACTCCAACAACTACAATTCCAAAAATTATAATTCTTTCATACTTTCCTTTTGTACGTCCGTATAAAGACTTGATTAAATTTTGGCTATAATTGGTACACCGGAAGTACTCTTATTTGCAGTTCTTAACAGTTTTTTTTTTTTTAAAGCAGTTAAATATCTTTTTTTCACATTTTGTTATCACAAATATTATAGATATGTTATTCTCTATACGATTTGAATTTTTTTTTTTATATTCAATGTATTTGGAGATGAAAAATTATAAAGAAATTAATATTCATAAATCTTGCAACCTACGTTGCTATAAGCACAATGGAAATCAAATAGAAACAGTATATTTTAGTAATTGACAGATGTCTGTGTCAAGTATAACTTGCATAGTTTGTGAAATAATTTTACTGGAAATATGTAATCTTTTGCAGGACACTACCTTATCTGTGAGTAATTTATATAAAATACATAGAATAGACGGAAGGTCATGTGTTGGCCACATCAGATTTTATACAAATTTATGTCTGCTTCCGACATATTGAAAATTTGAATTAAAGTAACCAAATGCTTTTAGAATAGGTAAACATACTTGCACTGGGGTTTAGAAGATTTAGCATATTTTTTGATTGTTTTACAACCACAAATTAAATATTTAGTTTAGGTGTTCCTAAATAGATACAAGTTACAAGGTTCCTTTTGAAACAAAGTTTAACCGTAGGTACATGAATTATTAAATAAATATTATGATATAAGGACTATTTAATATATGTATCGCAACGTCTGACGCCTAGACGATAAAAATATGAAATTGATTTTCTAATAAATTAAAAATATTGACTGGCACTCTGAGCACCCAACTAAGAAGACTGAAATACTTATACATTATATTAGCATATTTGTGAAGTAATCAATTGTAAAATTGGATGATCGGAATAACAATAATTATTTTTATTTAATAATTACCTACTAGTTTTCTCACATCTTTCATAAACTTGTTTATATGTACCTCAGCGTATAAGATATAAAAGAAATTTTTTTTTGTTCCATATCTCAAAAATATTATTCACATAGATACATATACATATGTGTCATTTGCAAGTAAGAAAATTAACATCCATATTTCAAGCATTTTGATTATATTAAATATTTGTTTTGTCAAATTAAGTTTGTCTATCCTATAATAACAGTATTTTTTAATGAAATGTATATGTGTATCACATGTAATATTTAACGCTGTTTTTGCTACACCTTAACTTATATGATCGCAGTTCAAAAGACAGAAATAAATTTTCAAGTTTATTTTTGATTCAAATTACAATACTGATTTTGATTTTTTAAAATACTGAACTTTTTATTCAATAATATTTAACCAGGAATAATGTTGCGAAGTGCTATGCACATCTCTACATAGTATAAAACTAGTGATATACCTTGGCTTCACCTAGGAGCAATATTGAATTTACCTGCAAAAGTTTTTTTTAACCGAGTTCTTATAACATTTTGCAGAGATAAGTCGGCCGGGGGGCCGCGCTTCCAATAATATCCTCGAAACTATAAATACCGTATTTTAAAATTTTATATTTAAGTAATTTTCAGTTTTTATCCGATAGTGTTGTAAAGTTGTTAACCATTTTTTATATTCTTGTCTATTTTAAATTTATTTTAACCTAATTCTATGTCATTATTTATTTTATCTCATTTATTCTTCTATTCAATTCTGAGGAATGTTTTATCTATAATTTAATATATTGTGTTTTCTATATAATGACATCCTAAAGAGACATTTATTAATCTTGAAGATGGTTATTGTAATGACAGAAACGTTGGTGTAATATCAATAAATTTTCTTTACTCAGGTTCATAATAATATACAAAAATAATTTGGGCGAGGTTTTCTTTATCAGTAATAAATGCTTATGATTATTTTTTATAAATGTTTATCGAGATGTTTATAAAATCATTGTAGTAGCAGGTGTAGATGTATTTTAATACATAATTGTGTAATAAAAAATAATTTTGAATTTTACAAGTCACACATTCACAAAATACTTATAACAGTATAATAACGTGCGAATGGGAATGCACGAGCAATAATACGATATTACTTTCGTTCGAGCGAGATATTTTTTAGACGATTATAAAAATAAAGTATTTTCAAGAATTTTGTTTCAATTGACAATACTTACTATTTTCATTTTTTCAATTAATCTACCATAGCAACAAAGAAAGCAAAGCTACCTGGCTATGTTGATTTGGTATTTAAAGTACCTACGTGTGACGAGCTTAAAAGCACGACACGAAGCGTAGTGTTTTTTTTACGTCATTTATGCTTTGTAAGCACTTATGCCCGTATATTATACGCTATTTTCTTATACCTGCATATTTATACCTGATTTGCGAATTCGGACAATAATTTAATCAGTCTAATAATTATTTTACATCTGTTAAACTGAAAAACTCGAAATTATTTTCCAGCATGATGAAAATTAATTAAAAATTGTTTAAATTATTTCGTATTTTTTAAGATCCAAAAATAATTTCCTATTTCGCGTTTACAAAGTTTCGTATACTGAATGAAGAAAATCTAATGTGGTCATCACATTACCTGCCATCAATTTTATATATTTTTAAATCCTTCTTGCAAAAGATTATATTTCTAGTAAAATTATTTCGCGAACATATTTTGACCCTGACATCTGTCAATTTGGATGAATATCCAAATTGTTTTTATTGTGATGCTGCATAGACTGCAAGATTTATGAAACTTAATTTCTTTATAATTTTTTTTCTCTTCCAACTATAGCAAATATAATGAAAAATTGTAACCATATAATATAATAGTCTTTAATGTTTATAATAAAAATTTGGGTACTTTCGGTCGGATTGACCAATTATAACCAAAATCTAATCAGTTCTTCATAAGGGTATACAAATGAGAAGTACGTAAAAAATTGTAATTTTTGGAGTTTGCAGTTATCGAATAACGATTGTCACACACACACATATACAAACATCATCGTAAAAGTAGTAAAATTGTATTCTAGCGACTCTAAAATGTGCTTATTCGTTAAAAACGGACTATGAATTTTTTGACCAAAGACAATATCTTTCTTATCTAAAGGCGAGGGAACGTAGAAAAAATAATTCATTTAAAATTTGTCATTGTCATAAAATGTTTTTATCAAAGAAGTTATTGCATTCCTATATGACACAGTAACAAAATATCGGAACAATAAATAAATATAAAACTATTTTTCATGTTTTAATGAATAAACTTTCGTCTTTATATGTGGAAAAGATTTTTTTTTAATTGAGAAAATACGTTCTTAACCTTCGAGTTCTCAAAAAATAATTATTTTATAAAAGTACATTATTTCTGCAAATTATCTTTATAAAATAAACAAAATAATATGGAAAATAATAGACATCTTTATAATTTGACTCAGTGTTTACTAAATTCTTTAAAAATAATAATAATTTCTCAATATAATATTAGATTATGCTATCATAACCAATTCAGGTTCATATTCTTTAAACATTTAAAGTGAAGAAATACTGAAAACTAAACGCACGAGTTACACATGCCATGTTGCCAAGTGTATGGACGTCAAATTGGCGGTGATTTTCGATTTTCAATATACGCCGGCGTATATTATGATGCGACGACAGCGCCACACACGGAATTTCGATGAACTAAATATACGGCTGTTAACAACAAAACAGTCATTTGACGTCCAAAATAAAAATTTGCAGGTAGACCCCCTACATCACGTAGATGCTAAAAATGTGAGAAAAACTGATTTGTAATTTGGCGTCCATATTCGGACGTCACTTTACGAAGGACGTCAAATTGTTGGGGATCTGGCAATGTACGGACGTTCGGTTGTTAGACTGATGAATATATATATATATATATATATATATATATATATATATATATATATATATATATATATATATATTTATTTATTTATTTATTATGGACAAACGATATTATTATTGAATTCCTGGACTTATTCCAAAATGAACCAGCAATTTGGAACCCCAGACATGAGAAACATAAAGAACGAAATGCAATTCACGATGCGTGGGTTCGAATTAAGGAAAAAATGAGTGTAGATTTTCCTATGGAGGAAATTTAAAAAAAAATCATTAATGTCGACATACAGAAAATTGCACGTTGAAAGTTGACATCCACCAGCGTCTTTTCTGTTTGATTTTCTTTTGTTTTAAAATTTCGCCCGACAATAAAACACATGTAGCTGCACACACAGCAATCTTTCTCTGTTGTCTATTCATAATGAACTGCATTACTGCCTAAGCGTCGTCAAATTATCTTAAAATCAAGATGGCGGGTGCCTCGGTTAGGCCCGTGCATGCTTGCGCGCGCTGCACGTACTACGCGCCGACGCGCCGTGGGAATGATCGAGGCTTGTAGAAGTTCGTGGAGCGAAGCGCGTCTACTCAGGTAGTGGCGTGGGAAGCCGGCTTTAAAAATCACTGTGTTGTTTCTTTGTCGATGGTTTACTTACACAGAACTAATCGTTCTAGAATAGCTTGAAAGGGAAACAATAGGGTAGAGTAGATGTAAAGGTTCTTGGAAAACTTAGAAAAGTGGAATTTTTCGAGCTATAGGAAATGCTCAGGTAAAACCGTAAAAATCATTGTTTTTATATTATATATTTCCCTTTATTTATACATTTTCTTTTGTATTATCAACATTTCTTAAAAATTTTTTTTTAAAGCACTACTAGGTTTTGTTTAAATTGTTGAAAATTAATATGTCCATGATTTTTATTCCAAAAAATATAACAGGTATAAATTGTTTCTGTTTCGCATTAATAATCATGTAAACAAGTAATATGTTTTAAATAATTAAATATAAATATCACCACGGCTTACCCACATCTGGGTGTGCCAATTTGCTTATATATATACATACGTATATGTAAATATAAACTAAGTTTCATATTAATTTTTTTTAAAAATCATTATAATAAACAATATATTGTTTTATATTTTTGCATAAAGAATTGATATTTAAATAAAAATAATATATACCTTCGTGTGTTATTAATGCCAAATTAAATAAATTTTATTATTTTTATTACGCAGCCAACTTTTCGGCAATTTGAATAGAATTTGTAGGAAATGTCTTCAACGCCCGAATATTCAAAACCAGAATATTCAAAGCCAGAAATGCATGAACAGAATCATTCAAATCCCGAATATTCAAAAACAGAATCGCGCATCGCTAGAAAGCGCTGCACCCTAGTCATTCAAAAACCGAATATGTGGGCGTGGCCAAGCAGAGGTCACTTTGGGTTAGATTAGGTTTGGGTGGGATTGGTTAAGTTAAATACGGTTTCGTGCAATGCATGATTCTGTTTTTCAATATTCGGGATTTGAATGATTCTGTGCATATGCATATATTCTGGTTTTGAGTGTTCTGGTTTTGAATATTCGGGCGGTGAGTATGCACCCGAATTTGTACCAATAAATTGTATTACAGCAAATGCGAATATATACAAAAGAGAAATTAAGTTTTCATTAAAAAAAAAATTAAACTTGGTCAAGATCACCAGAATCGAAATATGTATATATTAAAAATCACTATGATGTCTCTTTGTCGATGTTTTAATTGAAACTGATACACAGAATAAAGAATTGATATTTAAATAAAAATAATGTATACCTTCGTGTGTTATGAATTGCCAAATTAAATGAATTTAAAATTTGAATATGAATTTTTAATAATGTTAAAAATAAAGTACAAATAATCGTCGCAGCCGTCAAATTAGACGTTTTAAAAGGTTTAAATATACCTAATTATGACCACATAAAGTAGTCACATGGACGTTATAGCGACCACAAATCTGACGTCTAAATAGTCCTATTTCAGACCAAAAATCAACGTCAGAGTGATGTTGTATAAACGTCAGGTTAGACGTCTAAATAGTCCTATTTCAGACCAAAAATCAACGTCACAGTGACGTCGTTTAGGCGTCTAATTAGACGGCAGTATATGAATTAAATTCAACCTAAAATCAACGTCACTTTTTGGTCGACCGTCGGTCAGTGTTACTTGTTACTTGGACATGTTCTTGGGGCGTGTCTGAATGTGTGACTATATGCACAGTGGCGTAGCTTGAAGCGAATGGGCCCTTGGGTAAACTAAAAACAAAACAAAAGTCACTGAGTCTACAACATTTAGTAGATATTAAATATTTTCGTTCCTACGTCTTAAAAAAATTAATACTTGTATCTCAGGATTCCCTTCGCTCGTGGACCCAATGTCCACCTTCGATTACGATGATACTGCATGTTTATGCGATTCATTGTAGTTTCTTTGTCATTCTACTTTTGTCTCACAGCAGGCAAAGTATCTCTCTCTATTGGGGCATGACGTCACAAGCAATTTTCAATAACTTTATTAATTTTTTTATCGGGTATTTTTAATTTAATGGAAAAATAAAAAGACGGAACACATTTTTTATGAAGATTTAGATAAAAAAAAAAAAATCGTGGAAACCCCCAACAGAATACTGCAAAAATACTCCAGATTAGTTTATTTAACTTGTTATTTTGTGTAATATAATCTAGCGCATAAAACAAGTGTCATTTACTTTCCTTTTGAAGTTTTTCATAAATCTTGTACATGAATTGTATACAGTAAACTGATGGCATAGATTTGACAGCTGATATTTATATTGTAACGTTTTTATTTATATGGGTGAAGTGTAAATAATCAGCCAATTGTTATTATCTAAAAGAATACGTTTATTAAACGATAAAAAGATAATTAAAAGATAATAAATTTGACTAACACTTTGATAAACAAATATTAACACTAATTTAAAGACTAAGAATATTATAAGACACTTAAACACTAATATTATTTATTTAAACAATTAACACTACTCTTTATGTCACTAATTACATTTATTTATGTTCACTTGTCGACTGTTGTTTATATCACTAACTATTCACGACGCTTATTTATATCAGACTTCTTTACTCGTTGCTTCTATCATACAGAATGCGTTCTCTGGCTTTGGCGACGGGTTATATACCTGGCGACTTTAGTTCTAGAACTTACTCGTACCTACTCGAATACTTCGCGAGGTAAACAGCATGCACAATAGACCATGTCCCGCGACCTGTCCTAACAAGTCCGCTACGCGCAGACACAGCGGCACCAGCTATGGCGCGGCGGCGGTGAGGTCTACGAAGCCGTGGTGGCGGCGACGTTACACTGCCCCCTCCTTAAGACTGTTTCGTCCCGGAACAGTTCGTGATGACGAAATCTGCATATACTACCCTTGGTGCATTTCGAATTCTTAAAGAAATGACAGTCGATGGTCCGCTCAACTTCTTTTTCCTGTCCATTAGGGTTAATGCTGCAGACGAGAATTTCAACGCCGGTGAAACGGAAGAGGATCTCTAACATGTTGCTTACAATCCTCCAATCCAAACCGTCTAGACCACAACCTAACTTCGGTAATGCTAGCTTCAAAATGTCATTCTCCAGTAGATGATCCCTCAAATCGCACAGCGAGTTCCATAGGCTTTGATACGACGGCTTCTGGTACGAGCGTGGTTTTGTAACAAGGTAGTAGATGTACCGCTGATGGTCTGCATTGCTATCTCTCAGTCGTAGCGTTTTCCCAACAGATGGACGTTGGTTGGCCAGTTTTTGTAGTCATCCATATTTCACCTTAAAGACTGAAGACTTCACTAAGAAGTAAAGAAATCTTTGTAGCACAAAAACGTGCTATAAGAATTATATGCAAAATTGGAGCTAGAGAGTCATGTCGTGGTAAATTCAAAGAATTAAATTTGTTAACTTTCCCAGCATTGTACATATATGAATTATTAAAATATGTTTTCAATAACTTAAATAAGTTCAGTTTTGTTTGCTCTACTTATGATACTAGGCAAACAAATATTATGTTACAAATACCACGGCATAAAACTACTTCTTATGAGCACAGTGCATACTACATGGGAGTTAAAGTATATAATTGCTTGCCACGGAACATAAAGGCCCTACCGAAAAAACGAGCACTTTCTACCATCAAGAATCTTTTAATTGATAAAGAATACTATTCAGTACAGGAGTTTTTTTTGATGATTATCTATCTATGTAAATTTGGTTTTTGAAATTTTCTTCTAGTAATTCTAATTGGGATTTTAATTATTCTGGCAATATGTATGTTTATGTATGTTCATTTCATTTATGTAAAATTTATGTTTAATTACTTTTTTCGATAGATTTTGTAGATTTTTTCTGTCACTGTATTAAAATTTATTATTGTATTTTGTACATTTATGTATTAGTAGAGTGGAAGAACAGCATTGCTGAACTCTTGCTTTTTGGTCTACTTTTTGATCAATAAATATTAATATTATTATTATTATTATTATGCCGCGGGACATCTTTAAGTCTTCTGATACGCAGTGCCATCTGAAGACAGGATGAACAGATCTCGGTGTTCTTCTTTTGTCGCGCCGTACCGCGCCTTGCGCCCAAAGGAATAGGTCTCCATGAAATCTTCAAAAGTCGGTTCTTGAGCTATGATCCGAAGAACTGTTGCTCCATTATGGTCTTCGTGGTTGTCTCCGGCAAAAGGGGCTAGCCGATTAAAGTGTACCACTCTCGGCTTCCCGGTAGGTCGTTTCTTAATTCTATATACCACGTCGTTTATTCTTTTGACTACCTCATAGGGGCCCTCCCAATTATTTTGCAGCTTTGGTGATAACCCGCGGCGCCTTTGTGGGTTGTAAAGCCACACTAAATCCCCAGGTTGATATCCACCTTTTTCGGCTTTGATGTCATACCGGTCCTTCATTCGGTCGCTGGCAGTTTGAATGTTCGTACGGACTTGTTCATGAATGTCATCCATTCTTCTCCGTAAGCCCGTAACGTAGTCTTCTCCGGCCAGGTCTTCCCCAGGTTTGCTGCCGAACACCAAGTCGCATGGTAGACGCAACTCACGTCCGAATAAGATGTTCGCAGGAGTTTGCCCTGTTGCTTCATGCACGGATGAACGATAAGCCATCAGGAACAGATGAAGATGTCGGTCCCAGTCTCTTTGGTGGTTGGAGACACCTTCGACAAATATCGGTTGATTGTTCTGTTCATTCGTTCAACCATGCCATCGGACTGCGGATGTAATGCAGTTGTTCTGGTTTTATTAATTCTTAATATCTTGCAGATATTTTGGAAAACGGCAGACTCAAAATTTCTTCCCTGGTCGGAGTGAAGTTCATGTGGAACCCCGAATCGGCATATACATTCTTTAACTAAAGTTTCAGCGACCGTGGTGGCTTCTTGGTTGGGTAATGGATAGGCTTCAACCCACTTGGTGAAGTAGTCCATGACGACCACGATATATTTATTTCCTTCGTTACTTTCTGGGAATGGTCCAGCCACATCAATCGCAGTGCGCTCAAATGGACTGCCAATGTTGTATTGACGCATTGGAGTTTTCTAGAGTTTTGGTGACTCCAAAATGGCCTCCAGATCCGTCATGGATCTCTTTCAACACGTCTGGTATTTTACTCTTAGGAATGATCAACTGAGTTTTCTTCTCAGTTCCATCAGCATTCTCTACCACACGCTTCAACAGGCCATCCTCAATCACCATGGAGTCCCATTGCGCCCAGTACGCTTTTACACTCTGTGAGTGTGGTGCAACGTCTTCCCATATTGGTTTGCATTCTTCTGCTTTCCATTTCAATAAAATTTTCGGGTCATTTTCTTGGTCCTTGCGTAGTCCATCGGCCTGCCAACTATCGTCGACTACTGTTATTCTGGCGACGGTGGCCTGTTTCTCGTTAAGTCGACTACAATGTTTGCAGTCATCTTGGCAAGGCCTTCTGGACCATGCATCGGCATTACGATGGCTGGCACCTATCCTGTGTTCGATTTTGAAATCGTATTCCTGTAGTCTTTCAATCCATCTAGCCACCTGACCTTCAGGATTCTTGAATTGTAGCAGCCATTTTAATGCAGCATGGTCAGTTCTAATCAAAAATTTTCTTCCGTACAAATATTTGTAGAAATGTTCCACGGATTTCACGACTGCCAAGAGTTCTTTTCTGGTCACACAGTAATTCCTTTCTGGTTTTGACAAGGTCTTACTAAAGTAGGCAATAACCTTCTCATGCCCATCTTGTATCTGAGAAAGAACGCCACCAATTCTAACGTTGCTGGCATCAGTGTCTAGAATGAACTCTCCTTCAGGTAAAGGATAACTCAAGACGGGTGCGCTTGTCAAAGCATGTTTTAGTTCTTTAAATGAAACTTTACAGTCTATTTCCCAGATAAATTTTCTTCCTTTTTCAGTAAGCCTTGTCAGTGGCCTGGCTATGTTGACAAATCCAGGTACATATCGTCGATAATAGGTACACAAACCAAGGAAACTTCTAAGTTCATGTTTGTCTCTAGGTGCTGGCCAGTCTCTCACAGCCTTTATCTTCTCCTGGTCAACTGCAATACCCTTACCGGAAACCACGTGTCCAAGGTAATGAACTTCTCCCTGAAACAGGTGACACTTCTTCGGGCTAAGTTCCAGGTTAGCCTTCCTCAATCTCTGGAAAACCTCTTCCAAATTCTTCATGTGGTCCTCGAATGTCTTACCTACCACAATAATATCGTCGAGGTACACTAAACAGGTTTTCCAAGATAGCCCAGCTAATACTGTTTCCATGAGTCGTTCAAACGTTACAGGAGCATTGCAGAGCCCAAACGGCATTACGGTAAATTGCCAGAGTCCTGTACCAATGGTGAAGGCTGTCTTCTCCTTGTCTTTTGGATCAAATCCACTTGCCAGTAGCCGCTCTTTAGATCCAAAGTGGAGAAAATCTTTGAGCCAGCCAAAGTGTCTAATGTGTCGTCCATTCGAGGTAGCGGGTAGCTATCCTTCTTCGTCACGTTGTTAAGTTGACGATAATCGACGCAAAATCGTGTAGAGCCATCCTTCTTCTTCACTAACACCACTGGTGAAGCCAATGGACTGCTTGAAGGTTCAATCACACCTTCCATCTTCATGTCCTCGATTATTCTTTCCGCTTCCTCCCATGCTTCGCCAGTGGTAGTCTTCTTGCTGGTTGACGGATGGGTCTTGTGTCTCCGGTGTCTATTTTATGATGAACTATATTAGTTCTCCCTTTGGTTTTCTCATCAAATTGGAACACATCTTTAAAATTTTCAATAAGATCCTTTGCATTTGTTCTCTGGTCGGCGGTCAATTCTTGAAATGATGTTGATATCTGATTGATTAAAGTGTCTGGAACTTCTTGAGATGTGTTTCCCTTGGTCTTCAGAGTTCGATTAATCGAGGATACTGCCATGCATTCTCCTACAATTGTTCCTCTCTTCAGAACAACGGGATAAAAATTTACGTTCATTATTCGAACTGGTATTACCCGGTTGGCTTTGACCAGTGATATTCCGACAACAACTCCAGTGACAGTTTTGGTATCATCATTCTTGGGATAAAAAAACGATACTTCCCTCACAGAAACTACCATCTAGATGTGCCTCCAGGATAGTTTCACTTTGTTCTGGGAGGGTAACGTCTTCGGCCATAAGTACGCGCGCAGCTTTGTCATCTCGTGGATTTAATACGAGTTCTTCTTCATTGATCATCATCACTCCCTTCTTCAGGTGAAGTTTAAAACCATGCTTTGTCATTGCGTCCATTCCGAGTATTAATTCATCTTCAACTTCAGCTACCAGCGCGCGATGTTTGAATGAGGTTTTTCCAATAGTGATGGTGACATCTACTTCTCCTAATGCGGTAGCTTGTTCACCCGTTGCTGTGCGTAATCGCCACTTAGTTGGTTGAAGATGCCTCTTGCCAGTTTTCCTTATCAATTCGGGTCTAATTATAGTTTTTGTTGCACCCGTATCCGGTAGCATTTTCAGTGGCCTTCCGTTAATAGAGCCATCCACATAGATGCTATTGGCTTTATGATGAAGAGATGCGACATAACTCATGGATTGTGGAGCTACTAGATTACGGGTCGACAGTTGCCCCTTCGCATCAACTCGATTTAGTTTTCCGACTCCTTTTCTTCCTTTGTCGATTCCGTCTTCTTTTGCATTTTTCTGCAGTCTTTGCGGATGACCCAGTTCACCACAGTTCCAACAGCGGAGTTTCTTTCTTCCGGTAAACACTTCACTTGCGATTCGTCGCACTGTTTCTTCTAGATCTTCAGAGTTTTCTTTTCTCTCAGCATCCATATTTCGCACTCGCGATTGGTTACGTGAAGCTTGTTTGGCAGCTTCATGCTCCAATGCATAGGAGAGTGCGTCAATTAAAGTTTTTGGACGGGCCAATCGCAGTGCTTGTTGGGTTTCGCTGTCTCGAACTCCGTAGATAAATGATTGAGTGGCCAAGCACTCCAAAACGCTGTCAGAAGCTGTAGGATGTGCGAGACGAACCAAACGGGCTACGTCGGCTTCAAATTCTTGCAAGCTTTCTTTTGAAGTCTGATATCGGTTTCTCAGCTGCGTCTGGTATACCTGCTCCAGATGCGCATTGCCATATCGCATATCCAACCGCTTGAATAGTTGGTCGTAGTCTTCTTGTTCCTCTTCCTTCAGCGTTTGTAGGATGTCGATAGCTTCTCCATGTAACGAGACAGTCAACGCTGTAGCCTTCTCCATGGTCGTCCAGTTATTTGCTTTGGCAGCCGCTTCAAATTGTTTTAAATAATTCGGCCACGAAGACTTCCCATCAAATTCCGGTATTTTTATGTGAATTTTTGTAGTAGTATCAGGTTTTACTTCCTTCTATTAGACTTGGCTCAGCCACACCAGAATTCGGAATTGACGACGATGTAATTTTAGTGAATTTTTCTCGTAATTCTTCTATCTTCCTGTCATACTTTTCTTCTAAATTCTTCAGGTCTTCGGGTTTTCTAGAATTCTCCTCTAATTTTTCTTCTAAACTTCTAGAATTTTCTTCTAATTTTTCTTCTAAACTTCTAGAATTATCCTCTAAGTTTTGTTCTAATACTCTAGAGTTTTCATATAATTTTTGTTCTAATGTTCCTGTCAATTCTTCTTTTAATGTTCTACAATTTTCTTCTGCCTTTCTCGAATTTTCTTCTAATTTTTGTTCTAATGTTCTAGAATTTTCTTCTGATTTTCTAGAACTTTCCTCTAATTTTTGTTCTAATGTTTGCTCCAGAGTTTTAGAATTTTCTGCCATTTCCTGTTTTAATTCTTCTTTTAATTTACCAAATTTGGATAGGTCAAATAAGTAATCGTCAGGATTTTCACCAGCAGCGATTAATGCTTGCCGCAGACGAGATTGTAGAACGCTTTTCAGTCCTGTCGTATCTAATTCTCGTTCTTCCAGTTCTCTCTTGAGATCACTTACTTTTAATTCATTTAATTTTATTTGTTTAGTCGCCATTTTATTTATTTTTATTTACGCTTCACAGTTATTAACCACCCCACACCTGACACCAATTGTAACGTTTTTATTTATATGGGTGAAGTGTAAATAATCAGCCAATTGTTATTAACTAAAAGAATACGTTTATTAAACGATAAAAAGATAATTAAAAGATAATAAATTTAACTAACACTATGATAAACAAATATTAACACTAATTTAAAGACTAAGAATATTATAAGACACTTAAACACTAATATTATTTATTTAAACAACTAACACTACTCTTTATGTCACTAATTACATTTATTTATGTTCACTTGTCGACTGTTGTTTATATCACCAACTATTCACGACGCTTATTTATATCAGACTTCTTTACTCGTTGCTTCTATCATACAGAATGCGTTCTCTAGCTTTGGCGACGGGTTTTATACCTGGCGACTTTAGTTCTAGAACTTACTCGTACCTACTCGAACACTTCGCGAGGTAAACAGCATGCACAATAGACCACGTCCCGCGACCTGTCCTAACAAGTCCGCTACGCGCAGACACAGAGGCGCCAGCAATGGCGCGGCGATGGCGAGGGGTACGGAGCGGGGGTGGTGGCGACGTTACAATATTTATTTTTATCTATTGATATTTTTTCAAATTTGGAAGCAAATTACATTAAACCTGACAGTATTTTCCCGGACTAAATAACTCACGTCAAGCATCAATTTAATCAACATAAAAGTTCCGCAAGGAATACATAAAATTAAAATCACTTCAACTTCATGTTTTTCTTACGTAGGAAATATGAAACTGCGTATGTCTGCATTTTATGTCAATATAATTATTTTTGTTTGTGAAATAGCCGTCGACGTTGTAGGTCTTTTCTTTGTGCATATATATTATAAATTAATAAGTAATTATAATTACTTATTAATTTAATTAGATCGTATGAATGTTTATATGATAATAGAAAGTAGATATTACAAAGATGTATTAAGGCTTTGCCAAGTTATTTGCGATATTTTGCAAATAGCATTAATAAATACAATATAAAAACAGAATTTCATTAGTTTTATTCAATGTCTCTGCGATTATTTGTTCTAAAGTTATACCTATTCGCAAAGTTAGTTGACAAAACACAAAACGCCGCCAATTTGGAACTAAAATTTCCTTCTGCAGCCATTTTGAATATCTAATGCTGATTGTTGACATCTGTTACGTGTTACGTTTAAAGGTTATAAATTGTGTTAAGATGAAACTTCTGTTTTTATAAACTTTTTTAGCTATATTTTATTTAATACGTTTATACATAATTAATGCCAAGTATTTTGCAAAATGTTTTGTAATCGAGCGACCAGTAATAATTAAAAACCAAATATGACATTTGGGTAACAATGTTGCCGATTGGTGTACACCGTTGTCACATTACAAAAGACGAACTACCGCAGCGCCATTTGACCTTCGGTGTTCAATCACTTTGCGAATTTGAAAAGAATGTTAATAACTACAGTGACGTGATTTACACCGAGTGCCGGAGTAGGTACCATACTGCTACAGGGCAATGTTTGTTTATCAGACGTAGTTTTTGCAGTTTACTTAGTACAAACGAACGTTTTTGTGTTCAGTTCAGTGATAGTAGGTTTTAGTATTTTGTGACATTAAAATGCCTAATTCTTGTGGTTTTAGTTACACACATAATAAAACTAAAAATAAAAACTTTTCTTTTCATAGAATACCGGACAAACATAAAAAACGTGATTTGTATACAATCCTTCATATCTAAATTACATACAGTCAAAAAATAATAAAAAAAAAAAACGCGAATAACTTCGGTTACAAGATCTTTTCTAATTAGACATATTTCTTGTATAATTATTATGGAAATAAACATGTAAAATAATTCAATAATATTTACTTTATTTGTGATCAATTGTAAATATTTAATTCGTAGAGATAGACTTTAATGATTAAAACTAAAATGAAATAATTAATCAAAATGAATATTTTCATTGACAGTTTTGAAACCCTAGATAATTATTCTTTGCGTCCGGGTATTTTTCTCTTATTTTACCACACAAGAAGGAATAATCCATTATTCTTATCAGAGTGAAGCTAGCGGCCGATTCGGTTTAAAGCAAGTATTGCATCGCCCTGGCGGTAAATGTACTACGGACATCAAAAGTATTATTATTTAATGAACAACAAGATATTAACAAAAAATTAATCATTTTTCTATTTGTAACATATTCATATACAGGGTGGTTATGAACTTAATGTCATAAATTGAAGGGTAAGTAGTATGACATGTGTTGATTACAAAACAGAAAGATTTTTTTTGAATTTCTAAAATAGAAAATTCGACTTTTCTTAAGGAAACTTTTATTTACTGCTATTTAATGAATATTTCATTAAAAATATGGTTATCAAAAATACATACAAAATTAGTTGTATAAGATTTTATTCTTAATAATTAAATTAAATAGCATTTTTAACGAAAATAATAGATTTTATAATGCAAATGCTTTGCCAGTGGTCCAGTGGTACCAAAAATGTTAGTTTCATAAAAACTACCCTTAAATATGCGAATTTTTAAAAAATTCTTTCTGTTTCGTAATCTACACATGTCATACTACTTATCCTAAAATTTATGACATTAAGTTCATAACCACCCTGTATATTATCAAAAGAGTAGTTCATATACCTATAAATATTATAAAAAATATATTTTATTTTGGATTTGGATAGTTAGCAATATTATGTTGATTCATTTCAATATTTATATACAAGATAATGAGAATTTGAAAGGGTAGCCGTATCACGTATATATTAGGTAGGGTGGTTACCATATCTCCCCTGAGTAATATAATGTACATTTTGTTTAAATATTCAGAGATGGATATATTTTTTTGAGAGTTTAGAGTGTTAAAACATTATTGGCACATATAACAACCATATTTCGTAGGGTACTTAACTCATCTCTCCTGAGTAATATAATTTACATTTTATTTAAATATTCAGGGGATGAGATATAAATTTTTGATGATTTAGTGTTAAAATATTATTTGAACATGTAACAACCCCTATCAATTTAAGGAGAAACCGTACCACAACCATATTTGGTACGGTATTTAACTTAAGTCTTCTGAGTAATATAATGTACATTTTGTTTAAATATTCAGGGGATGAGATATAATTTTTTGAGATTTTAGAATGTTAGAATATTATTAGAACAAGTAACATTCCCTATATTGATAGGGGATAAGGAGAAGCTGTATCATATCCATATTTGGTAGGGTAATTAATACAACTCCGCTGGGTAAATATAATAGGGTACTTAACTCACCTGAGTAATATAATGTACATTTTGTTTAAATATTCAGGGGGTGAGATATAAATTTTTGAGAGTTTATAATGTTAAAATATTATTGGTACATGTAACATTCCCTATCATTATAAGGAGAAGCTGTATCACAACCATATTTGGTGGGGTAGTTAACCCAACTCCCCTGAGTAATATATTGTATATTTCGTTTAAATATTCAGGGTATGAGATATAATTTTTTGAAAGTTAAAGTATTAAAATATTATTTGGACATGTAACATCATCTATCAATTTAAGGAGAAGCCGGATCACAACCATTTTTACTAGGGTACTTAAGACAACGTCCCTGAGTAATTTAATGTACATTTTATTTAAATATTTAGGGGATGAGATATAGATTTTTAGAGTGTAGCGTGTTAAAATATTATTTGAACATGTAACAGCCCCTATAAATTTAAGGAGAAGCCGTATCACAACCATATGTGGTAGGGTAGTTAACACAACTCCCTCGGGTAATATAATTTTTCCTTTTTGTTTAAATATTCAAAAATGTACGTCATATTCCTCAAGGGAGTTGTTTTAACTACCCTGCCAAATATGTTTGTGATTCAGCTTCTCCTTAAATTGATAGGGGATGTTATATGTTCCAATAATATTTTAACACTCTACTCAAAAAATTACTTCCTATCCCCTGAATATTTAAATAAAATGTACATTATATTGATAAAGGGGATATTGTTAACTACACGTTACCAAATATGTTTGTGATACGGCTTCTCCTTAAATTGATAGGGGATGTTACATATTCAAATTAAATTTTAACTCTTTAAACTCTCAAAAAATTATATCTCATCCCCTGAATATTTAAACAAAATGTACATTATATTGCTAAGAGGAGTAAAGTTAACTACTCTACCAAATATGGTTGTGGTACGGCTTCTCCTTAAATTAATAGGGGATGTTACATGTTCAAATAATATTTTAACACTAAACTCTCAAAAAATTATATCTCATCCCCTGAATATTTAAATAAAATGTACTATATTACTCAGGGGGTTGTTTTAAGTACCCTACCAAAAATGGTTGTGATACAGCTTCTCTTTATTGATAGGGAATGTTACATGTTCAAATAACATTTTAACCCTCTAAACTCTCAAAATTTATATCTCTTCTCCTGAATATTTAAACAAAATGTACTTTAAATTACTCAGGAGAGTTGTCTTAAGTACCTTACCAAATATGGTTGTGATACAGACTTAAATTCATAGGGGATGTTATATGTGCCAATAATATTTCACACTAAACTCTCAAAAAATCCATCCTCTGAATAGTTTACCAAATGTACATTATATTACACAGGGGAGATATGGTAACCATTCCATTCAATATTTACGTGATACGGCTACCCCTTCAAATTCTCATTATCTTGTATATAAATATTTAAATGAATCAACATAATATTTCTAACTATCCAAATCCAAAATAAAATATATTTTTTATAATATTTGTTGGTATATGAACTATTTTTTTGATAATATATGAATAAGTTACAGACAAACAGGAAAATGATTAATTTTTTTGTTAATTTCTTGTTTTTCATAAAATATAATACTTTTGATGTCCATAGTACATTTACCGTCAGGGCGATGCAACACTTGCTTTAAATAGAATCGGCCGCTAATTTAACTCTGATGTAATTGTTTCTTGTCCTAATTGTATACAAGCATTTATCTAATATACAAATTGGGTATAAGCATTGAATAAATAATCTACTAGTAGATTATTTATTCAATGGTATAAGCTTTATGCCTCTTACCAGTGGTGCGTAAGTGGTGGCCTTTTACGATTTTTGAGTGGCCCTTTATGAAATTAAAATATTTTTTTTTATAATTTTAAAATCTATTTCTATATGTATAACTATATATATTTCTATATCTATAATCTATAATTCTATATACACACACTATATCGATCAAGAATAGAAAATTATAATTTATATTGTTTTTTATGTTTATAAGAGAGCGTTTATTTATTATTATTATTTTTTGTTTAATTACGATAGATATAAAGAAAAACTTAAATTACTGAAACAAGAATTTGATTCTGGCTTCTTTGAATTTGCAGCCGAAGAGGAAAATATGCCACTCTTTACTGATCCGTTTCATTAACTGAACAGCAAATAATACAAATTAATACTGAGTTGCAGTTAGAAACAATGGATATTAAATTTAATGCTGCACTAAAAATATGATGAATTTTGTAATTTAATAAATGAAGGTGAAATTATATTTTTTTCTGGAAATTATTGCCACACTAAAATTTTCAGAGGTTAAGACAATTTGCATAACGATATAAAAAATAAACAAAGGTCTCGATTAACAAATGGCAGTTTTAAAAATCTTTTGCTTCTTGCGACCACTAATATCAACCTGATAGTCAGTTAGCTTCGAATAAAATGTAAAGCTGCTTAATTTAAATTTTATATTTGTCAGTATTTTATTATTACCTATGTTATTATAATTATAATAAATATTATTTTTGTTATTATTTGTGTTTGGAATAATACGAGTATTATTAGGTTAATTATGTATTATTTTTAATTATGTACCAGTCCACTTATTTTTACAAGTTGGCAGTGGCGCACCCAGGATTGTATCTTGGGGGGGAGGGCTAACAAATATTTTCTTCCAAGGTCAAACACCTCTAAAACTTTATACACAATGCGCTACAATTTGATGGTTATGGTTTGCAGAGCTGCCAATATAAAAATTTAAATTTTACCCGCCTCGTTAGCCAAATTCCCCAAACGTTCATAAAATTACACACTATGAGCCACATTCACACTAGTCACAATTTTCATGATTCTCAAGTCCAGGGCTGCCAATATGCCAATGCACATGTTAAGAAGGAACACAGACAGAATAATATTTGTCTATTAGTAGTTGCAAAAATTAAACATAAAATTTATGTAGAAAAAATCATGAATTAAAGTACTTAAAAATACCCGCCAAAACGTGAGTCTCACGAGCTACCCAACCACATATAAAAATACCCTTTTTCGCGTAATTACCCGCAAACTGGCAGCCCTGAAGGTTTGTGACATGGAGCCAAGAATAAATAAGGAGAGAGCAAGTTGCTGTAAAAGTGAAACCATTTCCCCCACTCCACGTAGCGCCTAACTGGCGCTGTAGTTTTTACCTTAACCTTCAACAAAGCAATTTTGTTTCGGTTGTTTACGTGTGTGTTGTGTTGTTTGTGTTTCATCTTCTTACTTGATGTAGTAACAACTATTTTGCAAAATTTTGTAAATATGAACATATTTTAAAATTCAACAAACCATTGCTTAAAACATGGATCTATAGAGAATCACATCAAATTGTACATACAAAAAAAAAAATTAGTCAAATCTGAAATATTCGGCAATAAAATTTTAACTGTATGTAGAATAGTTATTTATGTATCAAGGCTCTGAAGTTTTATTTTTTTATCACGAATGTGGAATTTAGTTGCCGAGGCCGTAAGGCCGAGGAAAATAAACCATATGAGTGATACAAAGGAACTTCAGTGCCGGGGTGCATATTAAATTTTACTTGAAATCGAAATTTTGTGAAAATGAAAGATATATTAATTTTTATAGGTTATGTTGACAAATCTGTCCATTGCTGTCAGTTAAACAAACGAACTTATGTTCAGTGTTGCGAACTTCCGGACATTGAAATTATTGTAATGAATACTCAAAATTATGCGTATTATTTCAAATTTCTTCACCGGAATTATTTAATTCGTTCTTCTTGCACATATTTTTTATCATTTTACATACAACGTATGTCTGCCCAAATTATCTTATATGTATAACAATTATCATAAGGTTGGCAACACTACATTTCACGAAAGCGTCCTATAATGAATTACTTTAGTGCCGATTTCTGAACTTTTCCTGACGATTTTTGTGCACTTTAGTGACGATTTCAAATAAATAATTTTATATTTGTTTTGTGTCATTATAAAATATATTTCAAATAAAACATGATATATTTGTTTTATTATTTTGTTGTTCATAACATAATAAACTTATTTAGCTAAATTGTTCGTTTTTAATAAAATTTAGAAAACTAAATTCAATAATTAAAATGTATATAAATAAGTAAGTACACATTTCTTTCAGTATTTAAGTTTTATAAAATTTTATTTGAACCAACAATGCATTTTCGTTTAAAAATTTCCGCGATATCCCCTCTCTAGGTTGAAATACATGCGTTATGTGTAGTACTATATTAAAACTGTTTGAATTGAAATGTAAAAAAAAATAATAAGAAAAGATAAAAGGGGTTTATTAGGTGTACCTATAATACAAAGAGTTTAATGCCTAGTGCACACGGAGAATCTTTTAGTAAAGTTTCCTGAAATTTGTTTCCCGAAGAAGAAGAAGTTTTGGAGAAACTTTTGCTTCTACGTACCGTGTGTTCACACGAGAAAAATAAAAGGTTCCTCAAAACTGGTAATTTTTCTCTAAATCTATAGGCTGTTGGAGAATTATTTTTTCGAAAGAGAACAAGAAGTACACAAAATTACATGTAGGAATTAAATTTAACTAAAATTAAATGGAGAAATCAACTAAACTGTATGTGCTTAGAACTAAGAATTCCAACAAAACTAAATTTATGAAGTAAAATAAACTACATAAGATTTCTGAATAAACTACACTGAAATAAACCAATTTTTATAAGCAAGAATTGTTATAATCGACGCCAAAATTCAAAGTTTTTGTGATCCTAACCTCTTTTTTCTTTAATGTCATAATAGATGAGAAGTTAGGTGCACGTTAAAAAGTTTCCACAAAACCTCTCGAGTTTTAACGGCGCCGTTAACTTTCGGGCAACTTTTCATACTTCTTCTTCTTGGGAAACAAATTTCTGGAAACTTAGCTAAAAGTTTCTCCGTGTGCACTATGCATAAGAGTACGCATAATATTCAAAGTGTATACTGTAAAAATTTGATTAAAGTCCAGTGTTCTGGGGGGGGGGGGGGCTCAAGCCCCCCCGAGCCCCCCCTTGAGTGCGCCCCAGCAAGTTGGAATACAATTTTTTTGCTATCTTATCTAAGTGGCCCTTTGGGGAAAATGATTTTTTTAAAAAGGTTGCGCACCATTCCTCTAGACCAGGGGTCGGCAACCTTTTTGTCCTTAAGGGCACAATACTAGATTTGAAAATCACCGAGGGCGCATATATTACAAATAATCAACAAGGATAAATAGGCATTGAAAAAAAGAAACCAGATTCAAATTTATAACTTTATTTTGTTGGTGTCATACTGAATGGATACATATAATTCAGTGTGAAACTTGGGTATCCATATCTTCAGCTAATTTCTTATAAATGGGGATATATTTAGAGTTACTTGTCCTTAAGCAATTATCTAAATGAGAGTAATTGAGCTTTGTTCGATATTTTGATTTCAAATATTTCATATTTGAGAACAATCTAAAGCTACGGTTACATTATGCACGTAGCATGACTGACTACTCGCTGCATATCGCAGTGTGACACAGTGTAAGTAAATCGCTCCGGCTCAGTGTATCCTACTCATGATCTGTAAATGGTCTATTCTTCTACGTTCTCTCATACATTAGGCACGAGGGCGCATTAAAAATCGACCAGGGGCGCCACGGCACTCGTGGGCGCCGCGTTGCCGACCCCTGCTCTAGACAGTATTATTTTCTATTTCTAACATTTTCCTTCTTGATTCTATCCTTTGACTAACATGTAGTATTTAGCTGTTTTTAAAGAATGTACGTTCCAAAACTATTGTTTAGAAAAATTCGTGATTTGTAATACAATCACTATTACCACGTAACTTACTAATAGCCTGCGATTCTGTACAGCAGTAACATTCTGTACTTCTTGTTGTCATTATTTCACAATAATTGTAATTACACCAAGTTATATTATTATCTAATTTGTGATTTTCTTAATTTTGTTTAAATTTTTCATACAAATATGGAGATACCTATATTTGCCACACTAGATTGAAAAATCAAAATATCTTTGAAAATGTACGCGTGACCCTTGCAAGACTCTTGCAGCAGTTTGCTATGCACACTGATTCTGCAGCGTGATAGCGGTGTAGATGACGTCATCACTGAAACTCTTAACGACCAACAGCTGGCAGTAAAAACAAGTGACTTATAAGATACCAGAGGTTTGACACTCTAAGTATTTAGTACTGTCCGTTCTAAATTAAAAACCACTCGTCTGCCGACCGCAACTGGTCGCCTTAACTCCCTATATTTTTTAAAAAAGGTTCAAAATTGACTTACAAGTGTCTCATTAATACCAGATTAAATTAAACACCAAAGTGACTAGCATTGTATATTATACTTAGAACATATGCGTCTGCCGCTTCACGCGGTCGCATTAGAGTCCTGCGCGGGTATACTTTTTCAGACCCGCACCCGACCCGTACCCGCAACATTAAGACCCGCACCCGACCCGTACCCGACTCAGTTAATTTCAAATTGAACCGCAACCCGACCCGTACCCGCTTATGTTATACCCGCACCCGAACCCGCTACCCGCTAAATAATTACCATCAATCTGAAATGAAGACGGAAAATTTTACTCAAAAATTAAAAAAATCAGAAAAATGTATGTAAAACAATTTATTCCTTATTAATACAAAGTATATAAAACAAAATATTTATTCTTTAGATATAATAGTTAATAAATTTTTAAATACAAAAAATTATAGTCGTATTATTTACAAGTTACTATGTAAAAATAATATATTGTGCACAGTTCCTAGATTAAATTTTGTTCTTCTTTCGTGAAGAACGAAACCAGCAGTAGAAAAGTCTCTTTCACTAGGTGTACTAGTGGCTGGAATGCATAAAACTGAACGTGCTATTTCTGCTAAATGTGGTAAAAGGGCTTCATTTATTTTCCACCAATTTAATAAATCAAAATTCTTTTCACTTTGCATTATTTTCATTTTGCAGTAAATATCAAACTCATCAGTCTGTAGTTCAACATTTTCGTCACTAGAATCTTCAAATATGCCAACAGAAAATATGAACAATGGTTATAATAAAATGAAATAAAAATTAAACATGTGACCCGACCCGATATCAGCGCGAGTCTTCGCGTCCGACCCGCAACCCGCAAAAGAGATCATGAAACCGCACCGCAAATCGACCCGCGGTAACCCACGGGTTTCCGCGGGTACCCGACCCGATGCAGGTCTCTAGGTCGCATTTTTGAAGACGACGGCGCTCAAAATTTCAAAAAAACGCCGATAACTTACTCATGAACTACCATCTTCATTTTTTGATAGAAAATTAATTTATTATGCACCGAGCAGGCGGGCTTAAAGATTTTAAAAATATGATTGATATTTTGGTACTGACCTACCGCCTCATAAATATTAAATTGTTTGTTGCTCAGAATAAATACAAACATTATTCTTTATTAAATTCACAAAGTCTGTCGTTCATAGGTGGGCGCATTATCAAAACAGACAACGTTTACTGCTATATTTAGGTAGGTATCTACATATATAAATTTTGCTATTATACTTACCATTGTATCCTAAAATATATACTTTTTTAAGTAGGTATCCTAAATAGTCGAAAATTAAAATTAAAAATGTCTAAATAATGTATTATCAAAAATCATAACGTTACATATAAAATTAACATAAACATGGTCAGTATCTCTTTACGCAAATTAAACGCCACGTTTTCAATGTCTTTCTCTAAATTTCTTGCTTTGCTCATGCAGATATATACTGCATTTCTATAATCTATTTTTTTTTGAATGAATAATAGTCTTTCCTTTATATTTATTAAATTGAATTTGATCCTTATATATTTGCATTAATTTCCGCAGTAAATTGAAATTTGAAAAGTGTATCATTTTATTTTGAGTATTTTCGGATGTGACGGATTCAAAAAAATATTGATGGTAAATATGGTGAATACTTGTCAAAAAGTAAGCATCTTCGTTTTCTAAGATATGCATTTTAATAAAATCTTGTAATTTAGCTAGGGCGATTCTATGATATATTTGTTTGGAGTACCAGTCTCCATGTTCTTTACTATACCTGTTTTTACTTCCTTGTACGTAAGTAAAGGAAGTATTGTAATCGCGAAAAAATTCGGTTTTCAGATTTCAACGGATATATCCATTTTGATCATCCCTGAATCCATTTTGACTAATTTCGTCGTGACGTCTGTACGTACGTACGTTCGTACGTACGTATGTTCGTACGTACGTACGTTCGTACGTACGTATCTCGCATAACTCAAAAACGGTAAGCCGTAGAAAGTTTAAATTTTGTATTTAGGACTCCTATAACATCTAGTTGTGCACCTCCCTTTCTGGTTATTACACAATTTCCAGAAGTGGCACTTTACATGAAGCCTATAATAGATTTTAATGAAAAACTGTTTTAAAATATAATCCAAAATTTTCAAATTTGGTATACAAGACTTTTATGTCAATCGAAATAACATAATAGATTTTGGTTAAAATAGACGAGAACGAAATTTAAAATTTCATTAAGTAGTGACTATGAATACGACCCTTAACTTATTTAAAGTAAAAAAACATGAAATTATAATAAAAAAACAACATATCACAGCAAAAGTTCAAACAAACAACCATTTACCATTAGACAATTCCCCAATCTGTTGTAGAATTCTTGTCTGACATTTGCTAATTGTTTATATGATATTTGTATACATTTTAACAATAACAAAATTTAAATAAGTTTTTAATTTTAAACGTCAAGAATCTATGGTAGATGTTTGCGCTTTTTTTAAAAAAAATATTCCATGGCATCAATGAATTTTGCAAAAATATTATTGTTTTCGACTATTTTTACGGTTCCGGAAATTGAAAAATTATAAATAATAGAATATTTGAATACAGTATTTTTTTCTTTAGCAAAAACTTAAATACAATTTAGCTCTAAAATAATTAGGGGAGCAAATAACTGCACATTAAGATTTTACCATTGAAACCCTATGCTGCGTTGTCACTACCCTATATATACATACATATTTATATATTTACCATCAATATTTTTTTGAAACTGTAAAGAGATACTGACCATGTTTATGATAATTTTATACGTAACGTTATGATTTTTGATAATACATTATTTAGACATTTTTATTTTTAATTTCCCACTATTTAGGATACCTACTTAAAAAAGTATATATTTTAGGATACAATGGTAAGTATAATAGCAAAATTTACATATGTAGATACCTACCTAGATATAGCAATAAACGTTGTCTGTTTTGATAATGCGCCCACCTATGAACGGCAGACTTTGTGATTTTAATAAACAATAATGTTTACATTTATTCTGTGCAGCAAACAATTTAGTATTTATGGGGCGGTAGGTCAGTACCAAAATATCAACCATATTTTTAAAATGTTTAAGCTCGTCTGCTCGTTGCATAATAAATTAATTTTCTATCAAAAAATGAAGATGGTAGTTCATAAGTAAGTTATCGGCGTTTTTTTTTGAAATTTTGAGCTCCGTCTTCTTCAAAAATGCGACCGCGTGAAGCGGCAGACGCATATGTTCTAAGTACAATATACAATTCTAGTCACTTTGGTGTTTAATTTAATCTGGTATTAACGAGACATTTGTAGGTCAATTTTGAACCTTTTTTGAAAAATATAGGGAGTTAAGGCGACCAGTTGCGGTCGGCAGACGAGTGGTTTTTAATTTAGAACGGACAGTACTACATACTTAGAGTGTCAAACCTCTCATATCTTATGAGTCACTTGTTTTTACTGCCAGCTCTTGCCCTATTTCTCAGGAACTAAGGCACGGAGCAAAATTTGGTTTTGACTATGTTTGTCTAAGTATAATACTATAGTTTTGATTTATGAATAGCATTTTTAACTTAGCAATGCCTTTAAGAAAAGAAAATATGGAAATCACGGCCCTTACAAACAAATATTAATAAAATAAATAATTCAACCTGTAATATCAATTACTTTGCTCGCTACTTAATAAAATAATGACAGTTGAATGTTTTTTTTTAAATATCGCACTTTATTACCAGGGTACTATGAAAATTACTAAAATCATAATTTTTATGTTATGCTCATTGTGAACACCCGTAAATAGTACGCATTTTTTATGTTATGTAACTCTTATGCTTATGTCCATTGTAAATTAGGGCTTCTGTCAGTTGCAAGTGTGTTTCCCTGTTTCGTTTTCAAATGGAGTACCTATATTCAAATTTGAAAAAAGTACATGAAATTTTCAATCCAATGGTATAAAAACAATCATATTACATATTAGGATATACAAGGGCTAATGATTTAAAATATGGCTTATCTCTAATTGTTATTATGAAAATATACAAACAAAAAAATTAATTGGTCACCAAATTTTGGACAATATCTAATTTTAAATAAAAAATAAAGACCGAAAACGCTTAGTATGCGAAAAATAAAAACAACAACAACGCGTTGTGGATTTATCTAAACTTTAAAGATCGAAATTTATTTGTTTTTTTTTTCAACAAATCATAACCTAACCTAACGTACAAAACTCACGTCTTGGTAAGTATGTATTTATTGCTTTTCTAAACAAAACATACCTGAACATAACCTAAATTACCGCACAAATGTGTATTATGAGATTTCAGACAATCCATTGTTTGTTTCGCTTACTGAGCGTTTTCGGTTTTGGAACCTACTAAGTCTCTTTTATCATTTCTAAGCAAAATAATATTTTCCAAACCTTAAGTCTACATATTTTTAAAATGGAGAAATTGTAATACTAATTATGTTACCTAATAATAGTTTTTTTTTCGACAGTGTTTACAGTAATTACAAAAATAAATATTTATTTCGCGTAAATATAGTTTTATATAAATGAAATTAACGTAGAGTTAACAGTTTATATTTTCTAAATTTTCACACTTTCTTAATTTATATAGTTTTATATGTTTGATGAAATTTTAATAAATTCCGTATAAACATAGTATATTAAGAATTAAAATAAAAGTTTATTAAACGAGAAATAAGAGAGAAAAAGATAATAAAAATAACGAGCACATTAAATAAACAAATATAAACACTAATTAAAGACTAAGAATATTAATAAACACTAATATTATTTATTTAAACAATAATACAAAGCACTATTTATACACACGGTATTTATTTCATTATATTTAACATAACTATTTATGTTCACCGCGCTTTACAATATCCGACTGACTGTAAGTTGTCGATTAGACTTGGTGGCTTATATTTATTTATATCACTATTTATTTCACATCCAATACGATGCACTGATGACCGTAAGTTTTAGGCTGGCTGGACTGACTAGCGTAGAGCCGCTTCGCCTTTTACAGTCCATACAATGTAACTTGGCGAGTTGGGGCAATTCACATTATCACTGCGGTAATGGGAAAGTTATTAAATGAAGAATGAAGTTCAATAAAATTACGAATATTACAAAACAAAGAAATTATTTATACAAAAAAAAATATTACAAATATTGGAATGAATTATTTATTATATAAATCATATTATATTTAATTATTTTTTAAATTAATAAAGTTAAGAAAATAAAATATCTATTGCTATTGAGAAAAAAATGCACCAACGCTTATGTATGAATATAACTTCTTGGGTTGAAAAGTACCTGACACCCCGAGTTTGAGTGTATTAGGGTGAAATTTGCTTTGTGTAAGGCAATAAAACATTGTAAAATCACTATTTCACTTCTGAAGCTGTGCGGCATCGAAGTAAAAGTAAATATTTGACAAAACGCAACTTAGGAATAGTGAACTGAATTACATTCCTTTGGCTCGCCAAGTTACATCGTATGGACTGTATATGGCTTTGCATTTATTCTAGAATGCTCGCGTACGTTTGGGAAATAAGCAGGTTTAATTCTGTTACAAGGTCACGCGACGTACAGATTTGTTTACTCAGCTGGAACGCGCGACAATTATGTCATCGATAGGTTTAGATGACCGTGCGTCCGCTGCAATAGTATTACTAAAAGAATAATAACCATTATTATTTCAGTCACGCAAATTTAGTTTTTCGATCTATTAGCATTTGGTATCATAAATATTTTTGATATTTTTTTTAGTACAGTGTTAGTGGTTCAAAATTTAGTTTGGTAAAATACAGAGAACTTTGTATTTCATTAATTTAAAATTACATGTTTCAAATAAAAAAAATTAAATGTTTAGATTGATGTCCAATACGCTATTTAATTATTATACCTGTTATTTAATATCAATTAATAAAATTTTTATATTTGAAAACAAAATATATTGCATAGCCTCCTACAATGGGTTCCTCCACCGTAGTAACAAATTAAAACATGGGTCTTTTATATTAAATCTAGACCTTAACACTATATTATAGGGGCTATCAAAGTTTTAAAAAAGTTATTAGTTTTAAAATAATCTAGTTTTTAATACCCTTGTCTCATCTCAATGTCTACGTCACACTTTATTCCAAATTATCAATACTTCAAGACTTGTGCTATCACCTTTTTAAAATCCATTTTCAAATAATATGAATGTAGAAAATAACAACAGAAAAAAAAGCATCTAAACCAAATAACACTTGTTTAATTTTATGATGCCACGCTAAATTCCATGCGTTGGTATGAAAGTGAAAGATGTGTTGAATGACATAGGCTACAATGGTAATCAGTATTTGGGCTATAATATACGTAAATTTTTATTAATTGTTTTTCTAAATTGCTTATTATCCACGCATATTTTCATTTATTGCCTACAAGAATTATTTTAACATATTTATATATTTTTACAAGTGCTGACAAAGATCAATTTATGTGACCCCAATTATTAGCGAAATCCACTGTTTGAGAACAAAATCATCTCAATATCTGCGTTACAGAATATTAAAAAAATATTACGGCTTTACGAAAAACAATAAAGACTTTATAAAACTACAAATCGCATTTAGTGTAGACGAAGTTTCATAAAAAAATATAAAATAAAAATAGTGGAGGACCCCATTAATAAAAATGTAATATTTTAATCATTCCCTATTTCATTTTTTAATAATCCTACTAATCTAACATATTATTACAAATTAGACGCTTTTTATTCGTCACAAACTCTTTATTATTCCGAAGTACAAAATATGTATTTGACACTTTCAAAAATATGACAATTCTCCTTTTTCTTTTCCAGGCCAACTTTTTTTTATCTCTTCACTTATCTGACTACATTCATGTTACACTCTTCCCCTCTTAAATTTCGACGTTCTCGGAGAAAAGTGAACCTCTTTCATGGTATGGCCACAAACGGTCACTGTGTACCACTTTCAGTTTTCCACGTTGTCCTATACGTATGCGGAACACTACGTCGTTCAAACATTTCACTATTTCATACGGCCCTTCCCAATCACGTTGAAGCTTCGTACATCTTCTTTTTCTCCTTTTTGGGTTATAAAGCCATACCAAATCACCTTCGCTAAACTTTGGGCCACTAGCTCTCAAATGATATCGAGCTTTCATGCGATTACTTGCGTACTTGATGTGATTTCTTGCAAACTCATGAATACTGCATAATGTGTCTTGTAGGTTGCTGACCCAATTTGGTAAATCCTGCTTAACACCAGGTGACTGACCAACAACCAAATCTACCGGTAGCCTGAGTTCTCGTCCTAACGTCATCTTCGCTGGAGGAAATTGCGTGCTCTCATTTATAGCCGTTCTACATGCTAACAAGCAAAGATGTATCTTTTTATCCCAGTCGCTGTGGTTATTATCAACAAATTTTGACAAATAATCTAAGACAGTCTTATTAAACCGTACCACCATACCATCGGATTGCGGATGAAGAGCTGTAGTTCTTGTTTTCTTGATACCTAACAATTTTATCACCAAACTTCTGACTCGAAATTTCGACCCTGATCGGAATACAACTCCATAGGAACACCGAATCTTGCGAACACGTTTTCTATCAAAGCTTCTGCTATAGTTTCTGTTTCTTGATTTTGAACCGATATTGCTTCTGGCCATTTAGTAAAGTAATCCATGACTACTGTCAAATATTTTTTTTTGTCGCTTGGTAGTAGGTAATGGTCCGAGAATTCTATGGCAACTCTTTCAAATGGTGATCCCATATTATATTGCTGCATTTTAGCTCGATGCGGTGTTCTTGGACCTTTTCGTGCGTTGTAAATATCGCACACAATAATTTTGTACATCTTCTCGATAACCAATCCAATAGAACCTTTCTTTTACCTTTTCCAATGTTTTCTTTATTCCAAAATGTCCTCCGCTATTACTGTCATGTAGCTGTCTTATCACATCTTTTCTCAATCTCCTCGGCAGCACCAATTTTTCTTTCGCTTGATTCCCATTAGCACTTTCCCATACTCTATATAGAATATTATTTCTCAATAGTAAAGAATCCCATTGTGCCACATAAGCTTTCAGCGTCGAGCTCGTTGGTGATACTTCCTGAAATTATCTTTTAACCACTGAATGATGGGTTTCAATGAAGAGTCTTTAAACTGAGCTTTTTGAAATCCTGTTTGTGAGACGTTTGCCTTTTCATATTCAAATTCTTCAATTTTCGTGACATTAACAATGCATTCGCGCTCCTCTTATTTGCGACAATTCTTGCTATTTTCATCGCAGGATCTCCGAGACATAGAATCAGCGTTTATATGTGATTTTCCAGGACGATGTTTAATCTCAAAGTGTTCCAACCATCATGCGACCTGGTCTTCTAGATTTTTAAATTTCATAAGCCACTGCAGAGCTGAATGATCCGTTCTTACTATAAATATCCTTCCATACAACAGATTATGAAAATTTTCGATACCTTTAACAACAGCATATAATTCTTTCCTTGTGACACACCAGGTCTTTTGCGCTTTATGATATGTTTTACTATAATACCCGATAACTTTTTCTACTCCATTTTGTTCTTGAGACAGTTCAGCACCGATTCCAAAATAACTGGCATCGGTGTCTAAATAAAAATTGCCTTTTTCAGTGGGATGTGCTAATACAGGAGATGAAGTTAACGCAGTTTTTAAATTAGCAAATTCTTCTTGGCAATCGGAAGTCCATTCAAAACTTTTATTATATTTTGTTAAAGCGAAAAGTGGTTTAGCAATACTAGAGATTTTTCTTACAAATCGTCGATAATAACTACATAATCCCAAAAAACTCCGAATTTCATGAATATTTGAAGGAATCTTCCAATTCTTACAGCTGTTTTTTTCTGGGCCAGTCTGAATACTGTTTTCAGTCAACACGTGACCCAAATATTTTACTTTTCTTTGAAAAAGATCATTTTTTTATTTATTATATATTACACTTGTCTCAGTCGAACCATCTCTTCTTCAAAGTCTGTCCCATAAACGATAACATCATCGAGATAAACGAGTGCTATTTTCCATGATAAACCTTGAAGTACCCTTTCCATAAGTCTTTCAAATGTGCTAGAGGCATTACATAGGCCAAAAGGCATAACAGTAAATTGCCATAAACAGCGCACGATGATGGTTCAATTATGCCTGTTTGATGCATGTCTCTAACCAAATTGTGCACTTCGTTAATTCTGGAAAGTGGAATTCATCGTGGAGGTTGCTTGATTGGTCTAGCATTTCCTACGTCAATTTTATGTCGAACGAGATGAGTGCGTCCAAAATCACCCATGTCGTTGGCAAAAATGTCTTGGAACTCTCTCAAAAACCTTTATTTTCTGGTCATTCGTTAGAGATTCACAACTTCTGTTATACAGTTCTTTCAATGAATTTAGTAAATGTATATACTTCTCATCTTGCCATAAACTTTCTGTATCTTCCAATTTTCTGATTATAGCTAGTGGTTCCAATATTCCTAATGGTGTGCCTTTCTTGACTTTTACAGGGTGTTCAGAGACGTTTACAATTCTTAAAAGAAATTTTGATGTTTGAATTATTGTTCTTGCTAAAACGACAGATTTGTACCAACTAAGTAATTTATCAGGCTCAAAAATATATGGTGTATTTATTTTATTCCAAATTTCTTTTATATAAATAGGAACTACAAACTCTTTCAAGGGAGGTACAATAAAATTGTTAGAAGCTAAAACTCTTAAATTCTCAAGTTGAATATTTCTGCACTAGAGGGGTACTTCTTCTCTATTGCCAATGCAGAAAAAATTATCATTCAGGTCTGTGACACAGTTGTGATTTCGAAGGAATTCTGCTCCAAGAATACAGTCACCAACAATTGTGGCTAAGAAGACGCGATGTTTCTTGCTGAAATCTCCAATACAAAATTCTAGTTCTTCTATACTGGAAACAGGTATTTTCTCTCCATCCGCAGTCTTCAATATGGTTGTTTCAGATGGTTTATTATTGGATGATTGCTTTTTCTTTAATAAATCTTTCATTTTTTCAAAAATTCTGGGATGTACAATTGTCACATTTGCTCCAGTATCTACCAACATTCTACATGGAAAATTCTCTATGTATCCATCGACTGCTGGGCTTTTGTCTATTCGGGAAATACATATTTCGATAACTTTGGGGCTCTTATCTTGTTGCCTCACCAGTCGTCGCCCCTCAGGACTGGTTGGCTTTAGTTTTCGATGCTGGGCTAATAATTAATTGGGGGGGATTTTCCAGGGACTGTCACGCGATAACCTATACGTAAATGCCTTTCCTGTCCACATCTCCAACACCGAAATTTCTTAGTACTTTGTTCAGTAGAGACAGGATCTTCTCGCATGTCATTATTTTTTAGTGTACTTTTGTATGTTCTTATTACTTCTGCACATTCATCACTTTCCACCCATCTTACCTTCCTAGACAAGCGCGTTGCTTTTGTAGCTGCTTCTATTTCAAAAGCTTTAACTAAAGCATCCTGAAGAGTTCGAGGCCTTGACAGTCTCACAACGCGTTGTACATCCATGTCAGCTATACCATCCACAAACTGTTGAGCTGCCATATATTCTTGAGTATCTGTTGGGCTACTTGAAAATGCTCTTCTTGCTAAACTTTGTACCTCGTAAGCGAATATTTTCAAATCCTCCTTTGGTAACTGTGTTCTATTGTGTAACTGACCATGAAGAAGCTCTGTTAAGTGAGCATCCCCAAACCGTAATTTTAGTGCTGATGTTAATTTTTTATAATCACAACGAACTTCTTGTGGCAAGTTCTCAACGACATTAGATGCAGTCTCTCGTAACATTGAAGTTAACATTCGAGCCTTTTCTTCATTAGTCCAACCATTAGCTTAATAATAAAATAAGCTTCCCAGGAATACCTATCAGTATAAGGAAAAGGTTTCGCTGATATTTTCCTGCTGTGCCTATCAATTTCGTGCGCTGACGTTGAAAATCCACCATTAACATCTCTTCTTAAAGTACTCAGTTTTTCATTAACAATGTCAATGATCTTCTATTGAAACTCCCCTTCTACTTGTAGTAATCGTTTGTCTATATTGACATATTTATTTTCTACGGTGATAATAGTATCTTTTACACTGCCAATTTCCTCTTCAATTACAACAAACTTTTGATTAATTGAATCTAATTTACAATGTAGTTCATTATTTTGTTTTTCAATTTTCCCTTCTAATATGTTACGTGTTTCTTTCAATATCTTTTCTTGTCTTTCTGCGGCTTTACTTTGTTCCTTAACAACCACAGCTTTTAATTCTTCCAAACTATTTGTGGTTGTCTTTCTCTGTTCCTCAGCTAACTGATCTTGTCTTTCAGCATTAATTCTTATTAACTCCATCACGGCGGTCATCTGTTCTTGGCATTTCCGCCGCCATTTTTTTTGTTATCGACATCTAGTTTTTATCTCATCCGTAGGTCTCCTGATGAGATTATCCCACTTCTGACACCAATTTGTTACAAATTAGACGCTTTTTATTCGTCACAAGCTCTTTATTATTCCTAAGTACAAAATATGTATTTGACACTTTCAAAAATATGACAATTCTCCTTTTCTTTTCCAGGCCAACTTTTTTTTATCTCTTCACTTATCTGACTACATTCATGTTACAATATGATTGTTTTTATACAATTGCATAACGAAATTTCATGTAGGTACTTTTCAAATTTAAATAAATTTATAGGATGTTCCATTTGACAATTAAAAGTTGCTGTCATTTACTCGAAAACCGGAAGTAATAAATTGAGATAGGTACCAAAATTATGTAGGAGAAGTTAATATACTATATTTTATGTTATATAATTGAATGAAAGTGGTAAAAGTAATACTAAACGAGATATTTGCTGGTTTAATTATAAAGATGGACATTCTGTATACGGAGTGTTAATGAATACGCGTTACAAATTTATAGGGTACATAGGGGATGTAAAATTAATTATCTTTTACTAATAAAATCATATCGGGAAACGCACAGTTTTCGAACTACAGGTTCTTAAAATTTATTTATTATCATTCTACGGGACAAAATCCCAATTACAGAGGGTATTTATAATTTACAGTGACAATTTATAATACAGAAAAATAATAACTATTAGTACCAATAATTCTTAATACAAAGAAAAATGAATAGTATGCCGCCAAACGGTAGATAAATAATAATATACAAAATTACAGGACTTATGAAATACAAAGTAAATTGTAACAATTGTAATTGAACTGCTTAATTATTAGAGAAGTGCGAAATTGTTTTTAATCTAAAACAATTGCATGTGCCAAGAAACAAATCATAATCAAAACTTAACTCATTAAACATTTTGGACATACGGTTAGTTGGTGAATTAATTTCATATTTTTTTTTATAATATTGTATAAAAAATGTACAATTAAATATTGAATTTACACGAGGCACAATTTTTTTTATCTAGATAGGGTTAGACTATCAACAATCATATTATTTGCTAATTTAAAGACGTGTAGAACATTTCTCTGGTTTTCCAATGACAATAAGGTAATATTCCAATTTTACCCGAACATAACACACATATAAAGACATGATTGTGGTGTTATTTTTAAAAATTTTAGAAGACCGAACAACAAAATTTAAATTACGGTATGACGCAGGTACAGTACAGAGAATGTGTCTATCAAGTAATAACTTACTCTCGAATAAAACACCTAAATCTTTGGACTCTGTAACTCTCTCCAGTGGTTCATTATTTATGTCATATAAGAATAGAGTAGATTACTTTTTTTTTTAGTATACATCATTATTTTACACTTGCCAATATTGAAAAATAGTTGAGATGTATCACTGTCAATATCTTTTTGGAGTTCGCAACAATATTCAATGTTCACTTATTTTTATTAATTTAATATCACCAGCATACATGAGAATTTTGGAATAATGAACCGATTCAGTGATGTCATTAATGAATAGTAAAAATAGTAAGGGATACAAATTTGAACCCTGTGGGATACCAGACAAGAAATAGTTTTGGAATAAATCCATTAACCTGTACAAATTGATAACCTCCAAGCAAATAGGAGGAGATTAGTGGACAAAGTGGAAGAGAGAAATTGAAGTCAATGTACAATTTATTTATTAAAATACCATGATCAACTTTATCAAAAGCTTTGGCGTAGTCTGTATACATATAACATCAATTTGAGTATTTGTAGATAGATTAGTTGAATAATAATCAGCAAAATTAATTAAATTGGTAACGGTTGATTTACCTTTAAGAAATCCATGCTAATCAGGAGAAATAAATTTCTCAGTTGCATTATATTATATATACTAGTCCTGTATTTTTTTCTTGCCAGGCGTATTTAAATTGTTCAGTAATAATTCAAAGTTTTAAGTGAAAATTATATGAAGTGATAAGTTAATGCAATTTTAATGTGTTGCACTTGAGAGTACACCTTCAAATTGTACCAGTGATCCATATTCGCTATTTCATTGTAAGTCACATGTTTTTTTTTTTGCCAAATTGAACATGTTTAAGTCAACCGCCATCATTCATCTAACCACCAGGAGCGTATTCAATTTCATTTATATACGTGTACAATGTTTTGTCTCTGTAAACATTGTGCTTCTGCCATAAATCGGAGTAATATTGGTGTTGATTGTAACTCCTGTTAACCGAGGTACCACCTTTCATGTACTAACATTAACATAGAAGATTGTGACCAATGTAAATCTAAACCTAAAACATCTGAGAAGGATAATCAGGAGCAATCAATGACGGGCATCATGAATTTATTAATTGAATTAAAAAATCAATTGAATTCTATGGAAACAAAATTGATGACTTTTTAAAAAAGTTAAACAAATACATTGACAAAATTAAAATTATTGATACACTTACACTTATTGTACCGGAGCCTAAATAACCTTGATGTTCAAGGGCTCCTAAACATTTAAATAATAAAATTAAAGAGGAAAATGTAAATTTAAAATCCAGGATTATATCAGGGCTAAATAATATTGAAATATGTGGTAATCCTGAAAAAAAATAACGAAAATTTAGTTGACATTTTATTGAATATTGATCAGGAGCTTGAGATTCCATTACTATAAATGATATTTACGCAATTCATCGTGTTGCACCAGTTAAACATGATCCGTCAAAGCCCAAAAAATATCATTGTAAGGTTAATTTCTTGTTTAAAAACAGACATTTAGGTAGCCAATTCAAAGAAAAATAAATATCTTAAATTTAATGTCATAGGATTCACAGAATATATATATATATATATATATATATATATATATATATATATATATATATATATATATATATATATATATATATATATATATATTCTGTGATTATAAAATTCTTTTACTTGAATCTAAATCATTGGCTAAAACAAAAATTACAAATTTATATGGGTGAAAGGATTTAAAAATTTTGTTCGTAAAAATGAAACTCTGGTTATTACGAGCATAGAAACATTCCGGACAGTTCGTTTTCTTTGAAAAATGTCAGGTTCCTTGTTGAATTTTGAATTTTTTCATGTTTGGAGTAGTTTGGTGTAGTTAATATGTACACAAAAAATATATACACATGTTTCATTTATCTTTTAGTACCGTTTTTTTTTAAATCTAACTGTACCAGTTAGATTTAAAAAAAAAAAACGATTACTGAGAGATCATGCTGATCCCTATACTTTGCCGCATGAATATGTTTAGGCTATCAAAGATTATAGTGAATTAGCTTTTGTAAGGAATGAACCTTTTGTAAATGTATAACAGTGAATAACAGCTGTACTCTGTACCCATCCATATAAAAGTAAAAAAAGTTTATAATACTCTAATCAAACTATTCTATCTATTATTAACTTTTTTGGTTAAGCTTTTAGTAACTTGAACTTTAGAGCTCAACTAACAGTAGGCGAAAATTTCAAACTATCTGTTGTAAGACGAATAATAGAAAAAATAACTACAACTTTTGCAAATATTTTATTACCACGATATGTAAAGTTTCCAATAACAGAAGATATAAATCGTGTTAAGCATAATAGCGGATCCAGGTGACATTCCCAGGGGGGGTAAAATTGGGAATATAATTTGAAAAATTCAGAGTTGCACTTTTTTGTCCGGGGGGGGGGGTGTTGTTGGTTATTATTATTTAGTTCAAGGTCATGTATATTGAAGTTGCAGTTTTAATGCCTTTTTATGTAAAGAAATAAATCAAAATTAATTTGATTACAATTACTTCACCACATTATGTACCTATGTATAAAAGAATAGGGACATATAAACCGCGAAAACGGCAGAAAACTTAATACTTTGAACTACAAGACAATTACAATACCAAGATGTATTACGGTAAACGCGCGTTCTAATATTAAGAACATGTTTTGTAATTCTTGTTTCATGTACACATTTGAATAATAAATAATATAGAGAGAAGTGAAAGCAACAGCAAAATTTGAATTTAGAGCTGCATTTTTCAAATTTAGAACTGCAGAAACATGCCAGAGCAGAGCTGCACCAAATTATATTCCCTGGGGTAAAAATTAGTGGTGGGATCCGATAGTTTCGGTTTCGGATCCAAAAATATCTGGATATTCGGATAATTGAATGTTGAACTAGCCGGACCTCGGGTCCAAATCTTAGTATCGGATTTTGGATCCGGTTCTGAGTATCGGATTTTGGATCCACATCGAAGTTTTGGATTTTGGATTCGAATCTGAGTATCGGATCTTAAATCCGAATCCGAGTGTCGAATCTTAAAAACGGATTTGAGTATCGGATCTTAGATTCGAATATGAGTATGTCATATTAATATGTTACTTTATATGTGTAATAATACAATTTTTTTTTTATCGTTCAGTATATAGGACTCTATGAAAGAATAAATTATTTTTCTTTACATTTGCATAAACTATCTGGCTATTTTAGAGGGGTATTATAAAATTTATTACTGTTTGTTTGCCTTCACATTCAAAATGAAGAATTGGACCCAGAATTAAAATTTGGATCCGGATCCGTAAACAAAATATCGTATCCGAATCCGGATCCAAAGCCGAATTAAATTTACGGATATCCACATCAATAACCGAACATCGGATATCCGAGGAATCGAATATTTTCAAAACCGGGTACTCGAATCTTCACAGCACTAGTAAAAATAAATATATTTAAGGACCGGTATTTTCACTTTCGAATAAAGTTTCGAATAAGTATTCGTTAAATAAATTTATTCTTTATATTTGTTGAACGAATAACTCCATTGGGTCTTTTCGTACATTTGACAAAAACAAATAACTATCTGTCGAATAATTTTAATGTTCGTGAATTGCTAACCTTGCAGAGTGAATTTGTATCAGAAGAGAAGGATGAAATTTTCCATAGCTACGTTAAGCAGACAAGGAGGAAAAAATGTGTCAACTTCTTTGAATCCGTACTTGTCAAAATTTTGTTTGACATCCTTAATATCATTTATATTCTTCTGCATTTTTAGCACCAGGAAACTGTAATTTAATAAATGTACCATCTATTGCAGTAATCATACGCGGTAAACGAAATATGTATATTGTAAAATTGTCTTTATAATTTTTGTATATTCCTTTCAGTTCGAGGTAAATGAATCTCACTGTAATCAACAAAAGTATCCAAAATCCGAAAATATTTTATCAGCGTCAAATGACAGGACCTTTATAATTAATTACCCTTACCCAGGGAGGGATTTATCTATACACTGTTTGAGATTGAGAACTGCATGTTTCCATAATCGGAATCTGTCAAAAATTCGGTCGTAATCCGATTTATATTATTTATTAATTCATAGGTCAAAGTATTATCATAATCATAAAAAATCTGTTGTGGCCAGCACAATACTTTCCGTCATTCTCGTGCATAATGTATAAATTCCATAATTTTTCTTACAAAAGATTCTAAATTTCCAGTAAAATTATTTCATAAACAAACTATTCAAATTGCACTTGACACTGGCATCTTCTTCTTCTTTAGCTTTTCCCATTCGTTAGGGGTCGCTATTTTTGCATGTCGTTCTCATTCAGTTCCTTTTCTCTCAAATCTTCCGCAATACAGTCCTTCCATCTTATCTTTGGTCTTCCTCTGTTTCTTTAACGTCCTATTACTAAACTATTCATTCTTGTTCCAATATAATTCTTCATTTCTCCTCATGACATGTTCAAACCAATGTAATCGTCTTTCTTGTATCTTTCTAAAAACTTGTAACACTAGAGTTCTTTTCTTACGTATCTTTCCGTGTATTCCCCAATATCTACTTCAACATCCTCATAGCTGCCACATTAATTTACTTTTTATTGATACTGACATCTGTCAATTTGAATTATATGAATATATTACTAGTTCTCAAGTTTGGCATAGCTGGCTGAATTATAAAATTTAATTCCTTTAAAATTCTTTAACTCTGTATCTATTGAATATGAAGTATAAATTGTAATCAAATCGTATAGAGAATAATATATTCTTTAAGTTATAATAACGTTAAATGTCAATAAATCAAATTTAACTGTTAAATCTTCAAATGAGACTACTTCCGGTTGACCAATTATAACCAAAATCTAATCAGTTGTTCTTCTGGATGTAAACTTGAGGAATACGAAAAAATTATAATTTTTGGAATCGTGGTATTGAAGTTATGGAATCCGGAACTTTTGTCACACACACACACACAGACACACAGACACACAGACACACATACATACAGACATCATCGTAAAAATGGTAAAATCATATTATATGGACCCTAAAATGTGCTTATTCAGTAAAAACTCAGCATTGAATTTTTTGACCAAAGACAATACCTTCCTTACCTAAAGGTGACGGAAGGTAAAAAATATTGAATATATACTTTTTGTTAATAAATTTGAAATATGTAGAAATGTAATGAACATAACGAAAAAACCCTTTATCCGCTACCCAACTACCGAATAATTTATTCCGAGAATAAATTTGTTTGCAAGTGAAAAGACAATATAAATATTTATCCGAAGGTTAAATTTATCTAGAGTTTTATTCGCAAGTGAAAATATTGGGCCTAAATGAATTTTAATTTTTAATAAGAGGAATAATATGCGATATAGGAACATACAAAATCATATGTAAAAGAGTTCGTGTCACTTAAACAAGTTACAATTATTTCAGTTATACTACAATAAATTCAGGGTATAACAGCTAAACGTGCGCAACGTGTTCTTGCGCTGCTGAGTTACTTCTTAGAATTGAATTAGAATAAACAATGGCTGAGTGATCAGTTAAAAAACACGAATAATGTTCATACATTAACACTAACAGTGTTATTAAATACGCAAAATCGTCTAAAGTCACAAATTGTTTAGAGGTTGAGGTTGCGGCATTTTTGTAAATTAAACTTATTTTATATTTTTTATATCCAAATACTCTTTATTATTACCTATGTGATTTGTACAAATAAATAAGCCGGAATCTCAGGGGGGTAATTACCCCCATTACCCCCCCCCCCCCCCTTGTATTCGCGCCTGGTTAAGCATCGGTCAGCATTATCAAGCACTTATTTCAATTTATAGCTTACTTCTAATATTTCTGAAAGTTTTAAATCCTTTACATATTACTTTGAATAAATATATTTTGATATAGTTTGTTAATATGTCTTAGATTTGCGGCTCAATTTGAGATTACAAATATAATAGGGGAAATTGGTTGCTTTAATATAGCAATTATTGCTTCTATTGATACAGAAGGAAATCCAACTATTACTTTATTACAATCGTAATGATTATTACAACAAAAATGCGCAAGCGATAAGAATAATTTTGAACAAGGTTCTTGAAATTTATAGTTATTGGGGATTAGTGGATATCTATTACAACCTTGATTTCTTATAATACCAATAACTGCTAATAATACAGCCGAAAGTAGATTTACATCCATACATTGCGCTGCACGTAACACAATTGAAAGATGTTGCGGTGTACGTAACCAAAAATTTCGGTGCCTTCTAAAGCACCGTAAAATTCATTAAACCCTGCTGCGCATGTGTAAAGCCGATATGCATCTCACTTCACTATAAATTTTGTAACATTTAATGAGCGGTAACAATCATAGTAACTTCGCTGGTAACAAGCATTACAGAATAGACATGTAGTTCAAAGTTACTACCAGGATTGCTATACAAGTTATTTAACAGTGACTATACAGGGTGCGATCTGAATCATGCTATATATCATAGTTTACAGTGCTCAGACCACTCACAGCTGGTCCGATTTGACTGAGCGCGCTGACGACTGTGAAGACAACGCGCTTACTTCTTGCTTGTCATTTGTGACATAAAACCTCTGCGCAATGATAAACCATGAAAAAATAGTTGTGTTGGAAACAGTTTCCCTCATTTGTGGGAGCGATGATAGTGATTCAGAAATGTTTATTGATTCTTCGTCCTCGTCTTCGAGTTCAAGTAGTGACGAAGATGATAATGATGAAAGAATCCTATATGTTGCTCTTGTCCTGGGTAATTGGAGCGAAGACCTTTACTTCGCTATTAACTTCCATATTACATACTTCGTTGTTTTGGCACGTAATGGCGTCCAATATAACAATGAAGAATATATCAAGTGACAATAAAATTGTTTTTATGTACAATATGGTTGACAGTCGTTTTCTATAAATATCAGAAGTGTCACATTTTCCTGATTAATAAAATCCTTTATTTAACTGCGTATTTCGTGTCATCCTTTTATAACTGCAATAGGTTATGGGTCCAGATTACGTACAATAAGACTGGTTGCACTTACTAATTAAAAAAAAAATGGAATGAAAGTTTCAGTCTATTGAGAAAATGGAAGGAGAACGGAATTGGGCAGTTTGGAAGTTCGATGTGAACTTTCAACTGACAGTAAACCAAGTAATGCCGGTTGTTTTAGAAGAAATTATAATGCCTGTTTGGATGAACAAAGATTGAATAAAGTAGAATCTCGTACACAAGATTAATAATAGCGTTGCTTTAATTGCGAAAAATAAATTTAAAGAAACATTTGTTGCATCTGACACAAAGAATACTGACAAGAAGAAAAATAATATTGTACTTAGAACATATGCGTCTGCCGCTTCACGCGGGTCTGCCGCTTCACGCGGTCGTATTTTTGAAGAAGACGGCGCTCAAAACTTTAAAAAAACGCCGACAACTTACTCATGAAATACCATCATCATTTTTTGATAGAAAATTAATTTATTATGCATATAATCAAATTTTAAAAAGTAGAGGTCGGCAGACAGTCGCGTTCAACGAGCAGACGGGCTTAAAGATGTTAAAAATATGGTTGGTATTTTGGTACTGACCTACCGCCTCATAAATACTAAATTGCTTGTTGCACAGAATAAATGTAAACATTATTATTTATTAAAATCACAAAGTCTGCCGTTCATAGGTGGTCGCATTATCAAAACAGACAACGTCTACTTCTATATCTAGGTATCTATATATGTAAATTTTGCTATTATACTTACCATTGTATCCCATAATATTTTTTTAAAGAAGGTATCCTAAATAGCCCAAAATTAAAATTAAATATGTCTAAATAATGTATTATCAAAAATCATAACGTTACATATAAAATTATCATAAACATGTTCAGTATCTCTTTAGGCAAATTAAATTAAACGCCACGTTTTAATGTCTATCTCTAAATTTCTTGCTTTGCTGATGCAGATATATGCTGCATTTCTATAATCTTTATTACTTCAATCTACTTTAATCAGTTTCAGTTGTTCATAGTTGTACTTAATAATTTGACAAAGTAATTCTTACATTAATCATTCCATAAGTTAAATCTCTTTGCATTAGTACGTAAACCAAATCCCTTTGACTGGACATACCGATGAAAGTGATTGTTCACATTTCTATCTATAAGATCATTTTCCAATAAATAAAAATATGTTGTGACTATCACAATACTTTCTTCAGTATTTGTAAAAACAAAGACGGTACCACCATTTTTTGTTAAATACAGAATGTAGATAATGAAATTTCACATAAATCACTCAGGTCCTTTTTATCAGATATTTGAGCCCTATGCCAAACATTTTTTCGGGCCTCACCCCCTCTTTATAGTAAAAAATAAGTACACCACTTTATATATTTATAATGAAAGTTTATTTGTTAAAGAGAAAATAAAATTACTTACAGGGGGAAAATCTGATCAATTACATACATACCGCATGTTCGATACTAATTTGGGGTGAAACCTTAGCAGAACAATTTGATAATATGTATATGTTACCCCTCCCTAGGGCCGGCTTGCGATTTTACGTGGTCTCGAGAATATGTTATTATCGGGGCCCCAACATATTTGTAATAAAAGATTTTGTTATCAAGTGATGAAATAATGTATGCATGAATTGTACATTGCATTGGTCATGTTAGAAAGAAAGTAGATCCTTTATATATTTTATATAATAAGAAATCAAAATTGAAAAATAAAGTAGGTAAATTAAAAAAAAAATCATAGCAACCGGATCCTGCGGGCCCCAATCTAAGCGGCCCGAGGCCGTGGCCTCGTGGGCCTAGGCGGTAATAAGGCCCTGAAATCAGTAATCAGATTTTATTTTGCGTATTTTGTAACGTGTAAAATAGTATTTGAAATGTTATATATCTTGCTTATTGTAGTGATAGCCATGAAATTGACACGAAATAACAAATAAATGCTTATGTTTGAATAGTGCAATTAAATTATTTGCAAACTTTTCTTCATGAAATTATTTTGTGATAGTTGTCTAAAAAAATCTTGTGTGCACCTCGGGTTAAAAGTTCCTTTTTAGCCTCATCTAATTTGCCGGCCTCGGCCTTCGCCTCGACTACAAACTTCAGATTCAACCAAAAAAGATCACTTTTACAGCTTTGATACACAAATAACTATCCCTGACTGTTCAAACATTGTGAATTTATTTGTAATTTGACGTCAATTTCATGGCTGTCACTACAAACGAGTAACATGCATAAAATTTCAAATTCTATTTTACGGGTTCAAAACGTGCAAAATAAAATCTGATTACTGATTTAGGTGTAGAAATATTATCTACAACATTTATTTGAAACATTTTTGTCTGAAAATAATAGGTAACTAACTATAGCAAAATTAAAACAATTATATTGTATTCCCTAACAGATTTCAAGTAGACACCCGGTATACAAAAAATATTTATTATTTTGTTTTGTTAAATAAAAAGTTAATTGTGATTTTTAATAACTTAGGTATTAGTATTTAAGCCCCTACTTGTGCTTACTTATTTGTTGTCGATCATTTATGTACTACAAATGATTGAACTATCCTACCTTTTACCGCGCTGGGCTACACCTCTAGAGATAAGGAATCTTAAATCTGTGTACCGATGCTGAAATGTAACTTTCGGCCAGGTAGGTATTTTCTGCTTGTCATTTATATTTGTAATAGCACTTTTACTGATTATAATACTACTATTTGTAATTTTAATCGCACATCAGAATATGAAAACAAGTAATTTAAATATTATTCATATATCAAAAGTTAACATTTGTAAACAAATTTAATAAATCCAATAAAAATAAAATAAAAACTATAATTACCTAAATACTTACGCACATATAAAATACCTAAACTACACTTGGATACACTATGAAACAACAATATAATAATTATGTTGCATAAAACTACTAGACATTTTTGAAATGACTAGTTAAATTGTAAAATTTGAAAGAAATAACAAGTAGAATCCCACACTAATCGAACAGTATCATCAAGAAATTTAGAGAAAAAATCCATAATTTATTTTTATTATAATTGAATTTTAAATATTCAGTGACTTTACAATTTGTAATATAGAAAATAACAAGCCGTTTTACAAAACGATTAAATTCCTACGACAGGATAAGCAATATATATGTTGTAATTGTATAAAATAAATATATAAAATAAGATACAAATCTACAAATACATATTATTTTCTAACATCTAAAAAGAACGTCCAGGGTCTCTAATTGGCAGGTTTCGAATATACCTTGAGTCAACAAGTTCAGGTAAAACACAGTTTTTACAAAAAAATATTAATTTTTGTTCCATTTTCTCTAACCAAAAATTATTATCTCGAATAATTTTATCCCATAACAAACCCTTTTTGGTCCAAAATACAAATATATACAATAATTTTTATTTGCAATTTCTAACTGCCCTTGAACTTGATAATGATAATCATGGTTTTTCTTTAATTTAAAATTACCATAACATATCTCGCCAAATTTTAACAGTTATTTTTTCAATTGCTTCCAAAGCATCATCATCTGTATGAGCCCGTCATTTCCTACTAAACCATCTGGACTTTCAGCCAAAAAGTGATACTTTTCACTGACCGAAAACCCTGCACTTTCAATTTTTAAATTTAATAATTCGCCTATATTTTCTCTAGCTTTAGGCTCCATTTCAATGCCATACCGTGTACTTTTCTTCCCAGAAAAATATACATATAACAATTTTTTTACAGTGTTGGAGCAAGAAGTACTTTGTCTCATTTTGCATACTTTCCCGAAATTTGAAGCAGTAAGTCTTTTGTAACGCTCTTGTTTCCATATTGCACATTGAGCCTGATCTTCAGTATCTTCTTCTAATTTTTTTATCTTTCCAAGACTTGATATCAGGGAATCAAAAAATTCATTTTCTTTTAATTTATATTCTGATTCATCTATATCAGGGTTTTCTTGTTTTCCATAATGATCATCAGCAAGTTTCAATCGTTTCGAACATTTCTTATTTCGATAATGTAATTTTCTTCTGTTTTTTAAATTTAAATTTTCCTTATTTTTTTCTGTCAATATAAATTTTTGTATACTTCCCTGGACATTGTTTGTGTAATAATTTATGAAGAGTGGTGAACTTCTTTTCCTGTTTTGTAGGCTATATCGTTGCTAATTTACATCGAGTATCGTACGATCCTCTCATGCAATAATTTATTCTTTTCCCTGCTATATACTTAACAATAACAGAATTATAGCATTCTGTGCTATTATTGTTTACATTGTATATTAAACTGTTTACTTGATTTATAACCAAATTTATTGCACACTGGATGTCATTCTACAGCCCACATAATTTAAAATCTACCAAATTTTCTTTCCCACTATGTTCTTTTTTGTCACAAAAATAACTGTCACAGTTTGTATGCTCATCGAAAATATAATTGGGAGAATTTGTAATGTCCATTTTTATATTTGTAATTTTATCGGCCCATGATATTTTTTCACTACTTCTGTATTTTACTGACCCTTTCACAGCAGCTACAATTTTTTCAATTTTCTCTACTAATTTTTTTCTTAAAATTATAGGTACATACCCAATATCATTACATTTCTTTTTTGATATATCTCTCAATCGATTCCGAAAGTTGCGACATATATGATTGGTACAGTTTATTTTTTCGACCAATAAATTTGGTCCATAGGGTTGTGTTTTTGTTATTTTATCCATAACACTACTATTATTATCCCCTATAAATTTGTTGTATTTTAATCCATGCATCTGTACACTACATCTAAAACCTTCAGCAATGATGTCCGCTTCCATCGCAGTTGCAGATGCATTCCAATTTTTATAAGATACGTGTGGTTGTGGTTCAGAAACATCACACGCACTGATCATGAATCAAAAATAATTTTGTTGAAATTCGTAAAATTAACAGTAGTTTGCAAAACAATATCATTTTGGGTACCACTGGTTGTCATATTTAAATACAAAAAAGTTAAAAAATAGCTATGCAGTATTTATTAGCGTAATTAATCATAATTACATTAATGTAATAATAATTTTACAAACAGGAAAAAATTGTATTTATTAAGTTTGGAGAGAGCTTTCGATTATTATAATTTTTGACATAGCATTTCATTTAAAAATGTTCTTTTTCGATATAAATCGCTTATTTTTTATAAAATTGTTATCATTTTCACACCATTAATGTCTAAGAAAAAAACCAATATTTTTGGGGAAAGTAAAAATTTCAGTTGTTATATATCAGGTGAATCATTTTTTTATCTATAAACATAATTATTAAAAAAAATATATATTTTTCGGTCAGAAAAGAGAAAGTAAAAAATTGAAACTAGTAAATTTTCGTTTTGCTTTATTATTCAAAATAATTCATTTGAGTATTCGTTATAAATACACCAACGGAAAGTAATTATTTTACGTGCCTTATACGTAAGAATCGATTGAAAATATAAAATATTTACAATCTGTCGTGACACATGGATTACAGTAAAATAATTATTATGTTGTTAGAAACATTCAAATGAATGAAGGAAACATACAAAATCTTTTATTCTAAATTTAATAGTAAATTAAAAAAATATAATTTTCTGACCTGGTAATACGAAATATGCTGGATCATATTAATCACAGAACACAACAATCATTAACAAATGTTATTTTGTAAGTATTCACTTAACAATATACCAAATAAGCACTGAAATGAACACAAGAATCGCTAACAACTGTAAATTGTAAGTATTCACTTATAATAAGAAAAAATTCAAACTTTTCTCTTATATACCCTTTATTCATCCCCTCTAAAAGTTAAATATGTGCCTTTGCGAACTAATTATCTGTATTCCAAGTTTTTGAATTGGTAAAATCCTAAACTTACCTACGTTAATTCTAATATATTAATTATCGGAATTTTAAATTGTTCGGAAATTTCTTTAATCTTTTTCATACTTACCTAATTTATAAATCCTCCACACCTGTGTAGAATTTGCTAAAAGTTATCGGTAAAATTTTCCTGTAGGGCCAACGACTTTTGCATCGTTAATAAGGTTAATTTAATTATATTTCAGGGAAAAGTTATAATACAAGAATGTTTGATTATGTTCTGTGTGCAGTCATATTTAAAACATTAATTTCTAATGAAATAATGTAATAGTTAGCTTTAACTACAAATATATTAATTATATGCATTTTTCAATAATTTTTCTTCCTATAGAAATAGAAATTTCATAACTCTAGCTGCCGACCGCCAGAATATAAGATAAATTCTATTGGCTGACAAAATACCCTCCCGCCACGTGCTCACCCTCGCCTTTACTAGGGCATGAGAATTCTGTAGCATTGAAAATACACAAAACACGTCTCACTTTTTTACTAATTATGGGTGTATTTGTCATTTATTTGTAATAAAATTTAAACCCTGGCTCTTGGAAAACATGAAATTAGGTTCATAATTATTAAATTTTTAAAAATATTTATTCTTTATTCGAAAAGAACTTCAAAATTAACCAAAAATTAACAATTTTAGAGCTTTGCCACAGATACATGAACAATTATATTGAAAAAATAAAGTTACGGACATAATATCAAGTTTTCTTTAATAAATATGATAACAATAAATTACAAATTCGTAACAGATTTTGCATAATTAGCAAACATTTAGAGCCTCTTTTCATTCATTTGGGAAAGCGTAGACGATCCCCTTAATGTGCAGTTATTTGCTTCCCTAATTAGTTTAGAGCAAAATTATATTTAGGTACAGAAAAAAATACTGCATCCAAATATGCTATTTTTTATAATTTTTCAATTTCCGGGACCGTAAAAATAGTCGAAAACAATAATAACATTTTTGCAAAAATTATTTACGCCATGGAACAAAAATTTAAATTTAATTGATGGTAAATACGGTGAATACTTGTCAAAAAGTAAGCATCTTCATTTTATGAGATATGTATTTTAATAAAATCTTGTAACTTAGCTAGTGCGATTCTATAATACATTATTATTTTGAAATACCAGTCTCCATGTTTCTTTACTATACCTGTTTGTTTTTTTAAATTTCTGGGTATAATTTGTACGGCATAATCTGTGATAATGTACTTCTTTGGCAATAAAATCTACGTCTCTAATTTTTGATAATAGCTTTTGATGGTTCAACGTAAGTGCATATTGTTTTATCTTCGAAAATTTTGTCTGACAAGCGCTAAGTGGAATCCGTTTTTTTATACTTATATATAAATACTTTACTGCAAATGATACATGATTTTTTTTAAACACCAGTGCTAGGATTTTTCAAAAATGTCGTTTTCAGTCTAGCAGCTCTTTCTGCATATTTGCTACTTTTGTATTCATCCCCAGGTTGATTTTCATTTGTGACCAATGATTCAAGAAACGTTTGTATATCATTGTTCGTTATAGTCTCCATTTTATCTTTTTTAATTCCAGTATTTTTTTTATAACAACTGGAGTGGTATCCTAAATGGGAAAAGTCGTATTGTTGTGTAAATCGTATATCAGCATATTTAATCTTATTTTTAGACAAAGCTAACTGACATTTTTTAAAACTTTCTGCTGAGAATTTTTTTGTATCTTCTATTAAATTTATATTTCCTAAATGAATACAACAGTTTTTTTTTATAATTCCAGACGAAGTACTAGGTATGTTTGCATCCATAATCTTAAACATAAGAAAAATATGTTTTTATATGGAATAGAATATATTATGAAAATAATTAATAATTCCATAATGTGGAAACATTATACTTATTTCAAAATAACATTGGCAATGACGACGATTTTTATTTATCAAATATAATACAATACAAACACGTTTTTCTAACATTGTAAATTTGTTTCTTATCTTACCTACATACTCGTATTTTGATTTATATAAACATTTTCCACTGATTTTTATAAGCTCACTGTTAATAGTAATTTGGACACTGTACTAAAAATATATAGCTAACAGGAAGATTATTTTATTTGACAACTTATTTTTTAATTTTATTTTTGTAACATATAAGTATATATTCAGGGTGGTGACTTGGACGACGCAGCATAGGGGTTTCAACGGTAAAATCTTTATGTGCAGTTATTTGGCCCTCTAATTATTGTAATGAAAAATTGTATTTAGGTATTTGCGACAGAACAAACAACCATTTACCATTAAACAATTCCCCAATCTGTTGTAGAATTATCTAATTTGCTAATTGTTTATATGATATTTGTATACATTTTTAACAATAACAAAATTTATATAAGTTTTTAAGTTTAAACGTCAAGAATGATAGGTGTTTGTGCTTTTGTTTAAATTTTTGTTCCATGGCGTAAATATTTTTTGCAAAAATGTTATTTTTGTTTTCGACTATTTTTACGGTCCCGGAAATTAAAAAATTATAAAAAATAGCATATTTGGATGCAGTATTTTTTTCTGTACCTAAATATAATTTTTCTCAAAAATAATTAGGGGAGCAATTAACTGCACATTAAGATTTTACCATTGAAACCCCAATACTGCGTCGTCCAAGTCACCATCCTGTATATACATACTTTTTTATATATTATCAATATTTTTTTGAATCTGTCACATCCGGAAATACTCAAAATAAAACCATACACTTTTCAAATTTCAATTTACTGCGGAAATTAATGCAAATATATAAGGATCAAATTCAATTTAATAAATATAAAGGAAAGACTATTATTTATTCAAAAAAAATAGATTATAAAAATGCAGTATATATCTGCATGAGCAAAGCAAGAAATTTAGAGATAGACATTAAAACGTGGCGTTTAATTTAATTTGCGTAAAGTGTAATAATATGCAATTTTATACTATTTCACCAATGTTACCAATTGTAATAAAACCAATTTTTATTCAATTCCTTAAGTTGCTATCATTTGTAATAATATAAACTTTTAATACTCTAATAAGTCCGAGCGGTTTTGACTTACTGTATTCCGAGCGGTAATATTCTTCAAAAGCTTTTGAGTTCAAAAGGTGTGAATAACATGAATTAAATGATTTTTTAAAAGTTTAACAAAATATATTTACAACGATAAAAATTAGATACAAAATAAAATTATAATTATGAAACATAAATTAATATATATTAAATTTTGAAGAGTCAAATACAAAATACAAAAGCATATTTGAATAACAAATTAGAATGACAAATTACAGTGACAAATTACAGTGAGTTCAATCCAAAAATCATAAAAAATATAAATTTCAAAAAAATATTACATACCTTAAGTTGGTTTAATTATCTCGGGAATAACAAGTATTTGATTAAATGATAACACAAAATTACTTCATAGTATTTCAAATTTAGCCTCTACACATCTTTTCTGAACGACGAACCAACACCCAAATACCTATCGTTTCGCTCTACGCGTCATTCTCTCATATATGCTGATTTAGCATAATCGTTCGTCTCATCTCGTAAGGCTAAAGCAAAACTAATACAAATACAATTCCGTTTACAATTTAACCTACATAAAAAATATACATATTTTATTCTAATTACGAATATTAGAAGTAACCTTTGCAATCATTACAAAAGAGACACTGAACATGTTTATGATAATTTTATATGTAATGTTATGATTTTTGATAATACATTATTTAGACATTTTTAATTTTAATTTTGGACTATTTAGGATACCTTCTTAAAAAAAATAGTTATGGGATACAATGGTAGGTAAGTATAATAGCAAAATTTACATATATAGATACCTAGATATAGAAGTAGACATTGTCTGTTTTGATAATGCGACCACCTATGAACGGCAGACTTTGTGATTTTAATAAAGAATAATGTTTACATTTATTCTGTGTAACAAACAATTTAGTATTTATGAGGCGGTAGGTCAGTACCAAAATACCAACCATATTTTTAACATATTTAAGCCCGTCTGCTCGTTGAATGCAACTGTCTGCCGACCTCTACTTTTTAAAATTTGATTATATGCATAATAAATTAATTTTCTATCAAAAAATGAAGACGGTATTTCATGAGTACGTTGTCGGCGTTTTTTTGAAATTTTGAGCGCCGTCTTCTTCAAAAATACGACCGCGTGAAGCGACAGACGCATAGACGCATATGTTCTAAGTACAATATACAATTCTAGTCACTTTGGTGTTTACTTTAATCTGGTATTAATGAGACACTTGGATGTCAATTTTGAACTTTGAAAAGTATAGCGAGTAAAGGCGACTAGTTGCGGCAGGCAGACGAGTGGTTTTTAATTTAGAACGGACATTACTACATACTTAGAGTGTTAAACCTTTGGTATCTTATGAGTCACTTGTTTTTACTGCCAGCTCCTGGTCTATATAGGACATTTTAAGAAAGATTGTCTGCTATCTAAACGAGATAAAAGAAAAGCCACATCAAAGAAAGCCAATGTCGGGACAAGCATTTGTCAGTGTGTCAAATATCCAAAAGGAAGTAGATTCCTGGGTGATTGATTCTGGTCCTTCACATCACATTTCAACAAGGTTAGACTGGTTTTTATCTGAGCTAAGACTAGGAGATGGTAGACTGATGTATGCCTTTGGAGAAGCAGATATTCAGGTAGAATGATGATGTCAGGAAACTGGAATCTTGGACATTTTACCAAAGTTTGGTATGTTCCTGAGAGCGAGCAAAATTTATTTTCTGTAGGATCAGTACTAGACAAAGGATTGTACGAATATGCCAACAATCAAGTTCGTGTGTTTCGAACCAAAAATGGTGATGTAGCAGTAGGGATTCTTCAATCCAGCAGAGTTTATAAACTTCGGGTTCGTGTTCTCACTCCTGGAAATGCATATGTAGCAGCTCAAAATAGCGATCTTCAAATCTGGCATGAAAGGCTTGGTCCTTAAAATAAACGGGCATGTCCAAAATTTCTCAAGAGTAGAGGAATCCAGTTCGAGCCAGACAACAAATTGTGCGAAGCGTGCATGTATGGGAAGATGCATCGGTTGACTTTCGCTCAAAGAAAAGATAGACCAACTAAATGTGCTCACAAAATTAATGTTGACATATGTGGACCTATGCCGAGAAAATCACTTGGAGGGCAAGATTTTATGTTGTATTCAAAGACGTTTTTTCTACGAAGAAGTCAAAACTGCAGGACACACAATAAATTGTTTACTGACAGTGGATCAGAGTTTATAAATTTTGATGTAAAAAAATTAACACAAGAAGTTGGTTTATTTAAATCATCGAAGATCTATGCCATACACTCCAGAACAAAATGGGGTGCAGAACAAGAAAATGGCTTACCGTTCATCCGTGCATGAAACAACAGGGGAAACTACTGCAAACATCTTATTCGGGCGTGAGTTGCGCTTACCATGCGACTTGGTGTTTGGGGCAAGATCTGGCTGGGGAAGATTACGTTATGGACTTACAGAGAAGACTGGATGACATTCACGAACAAGTCCGCACGAATATTCAAGCTGCCAGCGGTCGAATGAAGGACCAATATGACATCATGGTTGAAAAAGGTGGATATCAACCTGGGAATTTAGTGTGGCTTTACAATCCACAAAGGCGTCGCGGTTTAACACTGAGGGATAGCATTACAGAACAACAGGGGTACATCTAGTACCACCTGGTAACAAAAGCACGCTCGTAATAAAAGTTGTCGTATCGCAGTCTTTGGAATTCGCTGTGCGATTTGAGGGATCATCTGTTAGAGAATGACATATTGAATCTAGTGATACCAAAGTTAGTCTGTGGACTAGATGGTTTGGATTAGAGGATTGTTAGGAACATGTTAGAGATCATTTTCCGCTATACCGGCGTTGAAATTCTCGTCTGTAGCTTTAACCTTAAATGATAGAAAGAGGAATTCGAGCGGACCATCGACATCGACTGTCACTTCTTCAAGACTTCTAAATTCAGCAAGGGTAATACATGCAGATTTCGTCATCAAGAACTGTTCTGGGACGAAACAGTCTTAAGAAGGGGGCAGTGTAACGTGTGCCACTGACTCTAGGAGTAAGCGACTGCCGCCACTGGTACAATATTTCCAGAACGCCGCCGCGTTGGGCGATGACGCAATCTTTGTATTCGGTGTTATTATCATTGAGCCGAATGCTCTAGAAAAAGTACGTCGTGCTATATAAACAATCAGGTAGTGTTTCATCAAGACAAGAAATCTTGTCTTGATGATCATTTCTTGTCTTGTCTTGATTTTCAAGACAAGAAAATAAAAATTTCTTGTCTTGCTCATTTCTTGGCGACTTACTTCTTGTCTTGTTTCAAGATTTCTTGATATTTCTTGATTCTTGACGTTTTAGGGGAATCCCCTTTCTCTATCGCTTTATCCAATCCGAACGCTCAAGTGTAGCTTTGGCGTCTGCCATTGGCTCTTTTTCTATGTTACTGATTTCGTCGCGTCGCGATGGGCCGGACCCCGGGGTGTTCGGGGGGCAACCTAATTAATTAACAATCTAATCGCCAGTTTGTCAATATATTGTTATACTGTTTTTTTTTAATAAAGACAACAGGCATAACTTTTTTATTTTATATGATGCATTACGAGTACACAAACCAAATTAATATGTACCCATATAATATGTAGTATTATTAAACAAAAATAGTTTCTTATATTTTTTAACTTTAGTTGATGTACATGTACAAAAAAACTCATAACAGTATAAACAAAAGATTTCTATATAAAAGTGTTTTTATATAGAAATTTGATTCCATTCACGAAATATTGGGATATTTCCGAAGATATTTCACTACTTAATTGTAAATATTAGTTCTATTATCTATTTTCTAACATATAAACTGTACGCGCATACGAATAAAATAAGGTCCGCATTCTTGTTTACATATTCCAATACAGCGATAAGGAAGTGACTGTTTTTAGAGCAAAAATTCAAAAAAGTTAAATTACGCAGGAAATGGTTGATCATATGAGTAAAATGTTTTTATTATTTTATATATAAAATTCTTTGCTTAATTCAATAGTAAAATAAAAAGATAGCATAATATTATTTCATATAAAGTAAGTTACGGATTAATTCCAATTAGACACTGTTTTGAAAGTATATATTTTATTTGAAACGGACATATCGTAAAACTCTTTTGTAAAATAATATTGAATAGTTTTAAAAATAAAGATAGTGTAAACTCCTCATGGGATAGCCTCCGTGAGGTTCTATCAAATACAGAGTGTTAATGAATATTTACATGCTATAATTTCATAGGGTATGTAAAATTGACTGACTTTTACTAATAAACTCATATCCGGCAACGAACCGTTTTCGAATTACAAGCTTTTAAAAGAGTAATTATTATCTACCTAATTTTAATTGGTTTTGACTTATGACGTCAGTTATTAGTTTACATACCATTGATTTTTTTAAAATAATTTTATTCAATTTTTAATACATATTAATAATTGCTCAAATAATAACGATCAATTTCAATGCAAGCATTGCAACGTACCTAACATATTTTGATACATTCGTTAAAAAACGTAGACACAGTAATAATTATTAGTTTTGTTTACAAAACTAATAATTTTGTTTACAAAACTAATAATTTTGTTTACAAAACTACTAATTTCGTTTACAAAACTAATAATAATTGAAGTAACAGGTCACAGCCAACTAAAATAATAGTATATTTAACGCACAAGTCTATATTATGAGGACGAGGTATACTTACCTGAAAATTTAGACTTATACCATCAACTGTCGCGTCGATTTCAATAAAATTATTTATTTTGAAAATCATAGTCAGAGATACCAAATTTTATATTTTAATTATAAATGCGGATTTACAAAATTAATTGTCAAGAAATCAAGATTTCTTGACAAGAAATCTTAATTCTTGATGATACATTCTTGTCTTGTCTTGGGACATAAAATATATTTCTTGTCTTGGTCTTGTCTTGATTTCAAGACAAGATATCAAGACAAGATCAAGAGGGCTTCTTGATTTATGTGAAACACTACAATCAGGGAGGACAGCCGACACACATTCTGATATAAGACACGCATCGTGAATGAACAGTTTGTTATATAAGTAAATAATGAAATAAATATGGTTTAAATAAATAATCTTAGTGTTTAAGCATTTAATAATATTCTTAGTATTAAATTAGTGTTTATAATTGTTTAGTGTTAAAGTGTTAGTTATTTTTATTAAGTTTTTAATATTTATCCTAATTATTTATCGTTTAATAAACGTATTATTTTAATTAATAATATTTCTCTGATATTTACTCCCAAATAAATAAACATTACAATATAAAACGTGTAATCGCAACTGATAATGTTCTTATTCATTTTGATACAAAGAAAACACTTGTTTTATCTACTGATTCTAGAAATGTAGGTTTAGGTGCAGTATTTAGTCAGAGATTTGAAGACGGATCTGAAAGACCTATTGCTTTTGCTAGCAGAACTCTCATTAAATCAGAATTAAATTATAGTTCAATTAATAAAGAATCCTTAGCTATAATTTTTAGAATAATTGTTTTTTTCAATATTTATATGGCAATAAATTCACTTTAATCACAGACAGTAAACCATTAGTGTCAATATTCAACCCTAGAAAGGAATTACCATCTTTATCAGCGCTAAGAATGCAAAGATAGACAAGTTATCTTCAAACTTAATTATACTATTGAATATCGTAATACAAAAAATCATGGCAAAGCTGATTTCTTATCCAGACTTCCAATTCAAAACAATAATAATAGTGGATTTCACGAAACTGATATTTTTGCAATTCAACAAATAAATACTCTCCCAATAGGCAATAACAACTAAAAATATTGAACGTGCAACTCGGAAAGACAAAATTATATTCAAACTATATCAAGAAATTATGAATGATGTGATGTTAAAAAAGGCTGATACGTTTAGACGTTCGTAAGAAAAAAATTCAATTGCTTATGAATATCTATTCTTGGCACATCGAGTATACATACCAAATATATATCATAAGTATGTATTAAACGAACTACATACTGGACATCAAGCAATAGTAAAAATGAAAAACTTAGCTAGAAGTTATGTTTGGTGGCCTAAAATTGATGAAGATATTGAGGTTTTGGTATGTAACTGCGAAAATTGTCAAAAGTTTAAAAAAATGGCAGCAAAATCTTCTTTACATAAATATGAGTATCCTAGGGCTATAATGGAGCGTATTCATATTGATTACTTTCGAGCGAGTTATGAACATTATTTTTAGACGATTACAAAAAATAAAGTATTTTCAATAATTTTATTTCAATTGACAATACCTACTATTTTTTTGTTTTCAATTAATCAACCATAGCAACAAACATAGCAAAGCTGCCTGGCTACGTTTTGTTCTCATCTGTGCGATGTAATTATATATTGTGCTAGTTCGATACTCATATCATGATAGTATAGTATACGATATTATCAACTTAAGTAGGCTACTACGATATCTATTATTTTCTGAAATGGTCGTTACAAAATATGTTTTTTACACAACCGAGTCAGAAAGTCTATTACTATGACACCAAAATCATACCAAACCAGACGTACCTATATAATCTAAATCCTAAACAATTACCTTCGCAAGGCGAAATATACACGAAACTGTTACAATTAAATTGCATATTACTTCTTTATATATATATATATATATATATATATATATATATATATATATATATATATATATATATATATATATGGAACTGTTATTTGGCAATTTAAAGTATTCAAGGTGGAAATCTAATAGAACACTATTTATAAATTTATGTACAATTATTTATATTTCGCTTTAATTTAAGCTCATTTTTTTTCATACATAGCCTACTGAAAATTAATATAAATATCAAATTCATTTAAATTTCAATTGAATTTTTCTTAATATTTTTGTCATGTAAGGATATAAAACGATTACAAGGTTGAATTCAGAAAAAAATACTCTATCAAACAAGCCTAAAAATATATATACAGTACCATTAAAAAAAAATTAACTTTGTGTTCCAACTTGCGAACCACTGGTATAAAAAAAAAATCTTTTTTAAACAGGTGTCCTCCTTGGTCCTCTGTAAGTTTATCTTATAATATTTTATTGTATCTTTAATAATATAGAAATTATTTGAGTTAACTCGTTTAGCTGTTACACCCTGCATATATATCATCACGGGATATTACCAGAGCTGGGCAAATTACTTTCAAAAAGTAATTGAATACAATTACAATTACTTCAACCAAAATATACTCAAATTAAATTTAAAAATAATTACTGTTAGAGAAATGTAATTAAATTACCAATTACTTTTGCATTGTAATTGACATTTTAATTACTTTTTCAATTACTTTATTAAAAAAAATCTTTCACCTTACATTAATAAAAAAAAAAAAAAAATAATACTGCACTATTTAATATGAAATACAAAATAAATAAAAATAATAAGAGTAATAAAATAAATTTATAAAGAATTGCCGACTCTGTACAATTTTGATGTAGTCGTATATAGCTACCTTTTTGGATTGAAGTTATATGCAACTCGAAGGTTGAACAATTCTTCCTTTTTAAAAGTTCGATGCACCAATATCTCTTTAGGATAGGAAAACCTGCCTCACTCCCAGGTAGATGGATGGGGATGCAAATGTTTTAAAGTGATTTGGAATTTCCGTAACACAAGTTATCTATATACAGGCTGAGTTTGGGAGGATACCCCCTTCCCCGCCTGTAGTAAGTAATAGAAAAAAAGTACTCATATAAAAGTTTTTTTTTTTTTTTAAATATACTATTTGATGGCAGATGTAGATATTTTTTATAAAATCACGTTTACAACTATCAACTTTTATTTTTAAATAGCAACCTATAATAATTTACTACAATATAAACCAACATTTTTTCTCTTTTCAACGAGGTAAATGCTTGTATATCAAAAATATGAAAAAAATATAGATTACTTGTAATAAATATGTTGGAAGTGTGGGCATCTTCGCACTCACTCTGTATATATGTATATATGGTTATTAAAAATACTTTATACTGATTTATATGAAGCTCTATATGAAGACATTGCAAATTCCTTGAAAAGTATATTATTATTATTAGGAATCAGAAAAAATAATAAATTATAACAAGTAAAAGTCCAAAGTACGTCGTACGTCCCAACGCGCATGACAAGTTGCATTTGTGACCTGTTGTTACACCCACAACATAGATAAACTGCGCTACGCCCGAATCCCGGGGATTCCCTTACTTGTTGGTTCAAAATAGTAATTAATATTTGAAAAACCAAAATTTCAAAAGTAATTGAGTACAATTACTTTTTTACTGCCCAGCTCTAGATATTACCTATTGTTGGGTGTGCCAATCTTTTTTTGTACACATACATATATCGGTAATGATGATGACATATTCGTATCGTGCGGGCGTTTACCAGGCGTCACCTCACGCACGTATTGCTGGGAGTGTACCACTGAGGTTACTTTTGCGTCATTTAAAATTCGAAATATTTCTTTTGTTTATTTACTGCCAGACAAAATTTTGTTCTATCACTATCTTTGTCAGTTTTTCTTCGATTTTTCGTTTTTCTCGGAAACAGTTGAAGATCAGAACTAAGTTGATTAGGCTTTTTTAAGCACTTTGATCAGTACAATATACCCTCAACCCACCCCCCCCCCTTTAACAGCCTGTATATGTTGTCTTTTTTTAAATAATTAAATCATTTATGAAACTGCATTGTGTTGGTCATATACATACAATAGGGAAAAGGTATTTTCCGTTTGTATGAGTTTTGTATTGAAATTAACTCTATAACAAACAATAATTAATATTAATATTGAGACATTTACATACAAATAATGTATGCGCCTTTTTTGAAATGTATTAATTTGTATTTAGCAATAAGTATAAATAGTCTTAAACAGTCGTAATGATACGGTAGGCTCAAGATATCATTTGCTAAGGGATCAAAGTGCAGCATAAAATTATAATTTTGATTTTTAATCGTTACAACTTTATTATTAGTGATCGTAAAAGCCTACATTTTTGTTTATTACGAGTAGTTGTGTTAATATTTATTATTATGTAATGTATTCATAATTTTTAAAAAAATATTACAAGGCATTTAAAAATTTAAATTATACAGGTGTTCATTTTAAATGGACCAGAATTGCTATTTCGAGAACTATAAGCAGGGACCTGAACCGAAATGTATTTATGGTTCAGGTTCAGGAAATAAATGTCGATTCAGATTCAGTTTCGGTTCAGGCAAATAAAAATTATAAGGGTTCATTGATTTTGGGTTCGGGATCGAATTTACGTTTACAGCAATAAATGATTACAAACGCAAAAAGATGATTACATTTATTAATTTTAAAATCACGTTAAAAAAATATTTTTTATTGTATATTTAACTGACCTCTGAACCGAATCTGAATTTAAAACGGTTTAAAATCGGTTCAGGTTTATTGACCTTGGTAAATAAAGGTTCGGTTCGGGTTCGGGTTCATCAAAAATTTGGGTTAATTTGGGTTTTCGGTTCAGGTTCGGGTTCAGTTTCAGGTGTCTGACTATAAGAACTACAAAGATGGTTAATGACCAAGGTATGTCTATTTTACAAGACAAATTTAAAGAAAAAAAAAAAAATTTTTAGAGAATTTAGAGAATATTTTTATACCCTTACATAACGAAATTAGAGTGCCCTTACAGAAAGAAATGAATATTTTGTTGTGTTTAACGCTCAATAAACCTGAACCGAATTTAAACCGTTTTACATTCAGATTCGGTTCAGAGGTCAGTTAAATATCAAAAATAATTTTTTAACATGATTTTAAAATTAATAAATGTAATCACCTTTTTGTGTAATTATTTATTGCTGTAAACGGAAATTCGATCCCGAACCCAAAATCAATGAACCGTTATAATTTTTATTTGTTTAAACCGAAACTGAATCGACATTTATTTCCTGAATCAGAACCGAACCTGAACCATAAATACATTTCGGTTTAGGTCCCTGCTTTTTATACCTAGTCAAATTTTAATCAAATTGATAAAAAAAAGTAAGTATTTTTCTCAATTATGTGAGGGTATAAGTATATTATGTCACTGAATTTAGAATTAAATTCTCTAACGAATGAGCTAATTAAAAGGGTTTTATTAAATATTAATTAGTATTTTATTTGGTTTTGTTCAGTATTTTTTTTTATATTTGTTCAGTAAAAAACATTTTCGTACGTATTTTTACATATTTGTTCAGTATTATTTGTTAAGTGAAAAAAAAAAACCATAACCTAACTTAACGCACAAGACTCGTTCCTGGAAAACTCGGTTTTGACAATCGACGAAAACTCAAAAACGACACCCGTCGAAGTTGATTGAAACTCGTCGCGACGTCGATGGAGATCGTTATCTTTGATTCCTGATGAGTGGTTTTGAGCATTGATGAAAATTCATTAATGACGCTTGGCACCAAATTCATTAATGACGCTTGGCACCGCAACGTCGATATAAGTTATTACTGAACATTTGATATAAATACTGAACATATATTAATTTACTGCATGAACATTCAATATTTATACTGAACAAGTATTATTTTACTGAGCATTTATTATTAATGTTGGAGTAACGATAATCGACTGGACGTTGGTTGAGGGAAGAAAAAAATAGTCGGAACTTAGTCTAAAGATGTTTAATTTTGATTTAAAACCAACGTTTCGATCATACGATGATCATCTACAGGGTTACTACAATATAATAATTTACAGAAAAAGGAAGAACATTGTACAAACAAAAAACTATCAATAAATTATAATACTTACAATCAAGTCAGAAATGAAAATATTTTAATAACAAAACGTTAACAAGCATGTATGATTTTTTATGTGAAATACACAACGTTTAAACATAATAATTTTAACGGCACAGAAGTGAAATACAATTTTATAAAACTACAGAAAATTTCGGAATACAGTCCAATCGTAATTCCGTTCGTTTGATTGAAGGAATTCTTTAAAACAAATGCAGTTTTGTTTATTGATTTTGAGAAATGTAAATCTAATGGTTGAACTTATATTCATTTTTTATTAACAATAATAATTTTGTTTATAACATTAAATCACGTAATAAAAGAAAAAAAATGGGTTCAAAGTATGTTCGTCATATGCAGATAATTTTTTTATAATGAATAATGAAAAAAAATATTTAATGCAATAAGTAATTGTTATAAACGAATGGAATTACGATATTGCCCTATACTGTAATGTAAATTTAGTGCAGCGTTTTGTCGGAGCGCACTACTGGAGCCCTGCCGTTGTTCTCTCTACACCGCGCTTGCCACCACCCCTCCTCAGGTCATACCGTAAGCTATAGACAGGAGAGGAAACGATTTCGCATGAAAACTTGTTGGCTCGGTACGATTAGAGGCTAGCATCAGTTTTGAAATTTTATGCGCTAAGTTTATATACTCTTATTATAAAATGGTTAAAACTAAAAATTCAAAACAAAACAGGCCTTTCAAATCAAAGAAACGAACGGCGACTGCTTTAAAGAGGCGAAAAAATGCTCTTCTTCAACAAAAGAACTTGCAAATAAATATAAATTAGGCCAAAAAAGCAACTAGAATTTTGTTGGATTCGTATGACGTTCCCAATCAAATGCCACAAAATTCTGCAGTACTAATTAGTTTGGAAGATGGCACACATAATTCAGATGATTTAATTAATTTCGAAGATGTTAATACTCCTTTTGTAAATGTTTATGAATATAGTTTATATAATGTAGGGTTGGCAGATATGTACCAATAAAATGTTCTAAATGTTGACCAATTATAACCAAAATCTAACCAGCTCTTCATATGGATATAAATAAAAGGAATAAGAAATAATTATAACTTTTAGAATTATAGTGTTCGTGTTATCGTCACACACACACGCACGCACGCACGTACTCACATACACACATACACATACACACGCACACATCATCGTAAAAAAATACTAAAATCGTACTCTATGGACCCTAAAACGTGACGGAAGGTGAAAACTATTCTGATATATTACGGTTCTAATAAATCATTTATTTTTAATATAAAAAATTATAAATTATGTATTGAAAGTGATCCTAATCCTACGAGTGAATTTGCTTTTGAGAAAGCCATAACAGGTAATAGAATTGTGCAATTAGGATATGTTCTAAAACGGGCCATAAAATTACAATTGGATCACTCTAAAATTTGCACTATGGGTCACTTATAGCCGAAACCTGTAGAGGATTAGGTCTAGTAAGCCAAACATGCTTCAAATGTTCAGTTCAATGTATGATATTGAAATTTCTAAATACACCAAAGATCCAAATAAAGAAAAATCAGAAATAAATATTGGTTGCGTATGGGGCAATATAGCAACTGGTAGTACATATTCGCACAAAGGAGACTTGCTTTCTTGCATGAACATTAAATCTCTGAATAAGGATACATTTTACAAAATTGAACATGATCTTGAAAAGGTATATCCACCTCCTAATAAATTCACTAATAACTTTATTTAGCTGATTAATAAAAAATATCTCGGAAACATAAATTTCTGTCACATATATCATAACATTGCTTTCTAACGATATTTTATAAGCTGTGCCTAGCCCTCCCTGCGTCGGTATCTGTATTAATCCCGGTTTTCTAATTATGTCGTAGCCAGATTGTAAAATTAGCCAAATTATAAAACACCTAGGCATTTTACAATATGGATAGACGTTTTAATAAACGAAGAATAGCTTTCATACAAGCTAAGTGCACACGACTAGCCAGATTGTAAATCATTGTAGTCAACGAATATTTGACAATGTGGCGGTACTTTAAAATCTCGCCACTTTTTATTTAGAATGCATGTTACCGGAAATCATGAATAGGAAAATTTCAAATGGGTTAATCTGCAAAAGAGAAATACGTCACTTGAGGGAATTAGATTTAGAATAAATTCAGAATAAAATTATCTATCGTTCTATGTAAAAGTATGTTTCCATTTAAATAAAATATATGTACTCCAACTTGAAAAACTATTTTCTTTTATAAGTAGATGTCACTTTTGGCTCCTACAACTTTATTATTTACATATATGCTTTGCTCTTAAAAAACTTGCACAAAATACCATAGTAAATACAGCAAAAAAAAATTATGTTGCAAAATTTTATAGTCAGCCATATGGCATAATTTTCTGGGGCTGCTCTGCCAATGCCGTTTGCATTTTTATAATTCAGAAACGAGCTATTAGAAATATTTATAACCTTAACTACAGAAGTACCTATAAACACAGTTTTATAAAAGAAAAGTTTCTTACTCTTCCATGTTTGTATATTTTAAATGTCATTTTATTTATTAGAAAAAATAAAAATCAAATTTTAAAATATAAAAAATTGTCATCGTTATAATACTAGAGATAAAGAGAATTTAGTGCTTCCAAAACATTTTTTTTTTTTTTTATTTCAATCATTTAATTTACAACTGGCCATTGGTGGCCAACCAGCAATTGAGATACATTTTTTACAAAACATGAGTGAAGGTAGCTCCCAACGGTACTCCTTCGTTAAATTGTAATTTTGTTCTTCTTAGATTGCCAGTTCATGTGGCTTGGTCCTCTTCAGTCTTCTTGTTTCGTTCTCGTTGTTTAATATGTCGCGCGCGAGATTATTTGGGTGGTTGATTAATCGCTTTTCATGTTTTTTCGCAAATAAATTAATTTGTTCTTTTACTTTTTTAATATTTAAATCCTTGTGTAAAGATTCGTTGGAAACATACCAGGGAGCATTAGCTATAATACGTAAACACTTATTTTGTGCTCGTTGAATAATATTTATATTTGTAGGTTTAGCACATCCCCACAGCTGAATCCCGTAGGTCCAGACTGGTATTATGACGGTTTTGAAAATTAATATTTTGTTATCCAAGCTAAGTTTGGATTTGCGACCTATTAACCAGTAGAGTTTTCTCATTTTTAAATTTATTTGCTGTCTTTTAGCAATGATGTGTCTTTTCCAAGAAAGCTTTGGTTGCAAATGCATTCCTAAGTATGTAACATGATCATTTCTTGGTAAGTTTTTATTGTTGATATGCACCTCAGGACACTGAACATGTTTTGTGGTGAATGTTATGTGCGTGGATTTATTATCAATTATTTTGATTTTCCATTTGTTGGCCCAATTTTGTATGTCGTTTAGTGAGGCTTGAAGGAATTCAGAAGCTAATATAGGATTGGCGTTGGAGGAAAGCACGGCCGTATCATCTGCATAAGTCGCGACTGTTACATTATCTGAACAAGGTAAGTCTGCCGTAAACATCTGGTATAGTGTTGGTCCCAAGACACTACCTTGGGGAACTCCTGCTAGAATTGGGTAATTTTCAGACAGTGCGTTTTCATATATTACTCGAAATTGTCGGTCGGAGAGGTACGACTTAATTAGTAAGTAATAATTATGTGGTAGGCGCTCTTTAGTTTTGTAAAGAAGACCACTGTGCCATACCCGGTCGAAAGCTTGACTAATGTCAAGAAATGCCGCAGAACATAATTTTCCTTCTTCAATGTCTTCTTTAATCTCTTTCACTATTCTGTGTACTTGTTCAGTAGTGGAGTGTTGTTCCCTGAACCCAAATTGGTGGGCAGGGATTAAGTTATTTTCTTCGATTATTGGTTGCATTCTTTTAAGAATCAGTTTTTATAATATTTTAGATAGAATTGGTAATAAAGATATAGGTCTATATGAGGAGGGTTCGTGGATTGGTTTGCCTGGTTTTGATATTAGGGTTATTTGAGAAATTTTCCAGTGCTTAGGAAAATATTGTAGTCGTAGTACTGCGTTGTATATTTGAGTAATTGCCACGATGCCATTCTTTGGGAGGTTTTTAAGAATCGTAGCAGATATGAGGTCATGCCCAGGAGCTTTTTTATTGTTCAAATATTTTATTTCATTACATACTTCTGAAGGGGTACAGTGTTTAATTGGTGGTGAGAGTTGCAATGGAATATCTAGAGATTTTATAATTTCTTCGTCACTAGCTTGATTCGGGGTATGTGGTTGGAAGACACTGGATAGATACTGTGCGAATGTTTCCGCTTTGTCCTTGTCAGATCTTGCCCAATTGTTGTTATTTTTCCTTATAGGTGGTATGTGTTGTTGTGGTCTTTTTAATTTTCTTGTGGCTTTCCACAGTGAATAGTCGGAATCAGCTTTTGAGGTTAAACTGTTAATGTATTCCTGAAATGTTTCATTTTTCACATCTGAAATAACGCGTTTTAGTCTTTTGCAGAGATTGTTTAGTATAGTTTTATCTTGCGGATGCCTGGTTAATTGCCATACTCTTCTGGCTTTTCTTTTTTCATTGACAAGATCCCGGATGTGTTTAGGGTAGTTTTGAGTATTTTCGTTTCTTTTGTTTCCTGAAGTCGATCTCCTGGCTGCTTGCTGTATCCCGCTTGTTAATGCTTCGACAGCTTTGTCTACGTCATTTTCAGTTTTGAGGGGAATTTGTAAATTTATTTCATCGTTTACGTATTTTTTAAACATTTCCCAGTTGGTAGTTTTATTGCTTAAATAGGGTTTTTCTTGTTTTTGTATAATTGTTGTGCTAACTGTGATTAAGACTGGAGAGTGGTCGGATGATAGGTCAAAACATTCTTCTATCATCAAGTAATTGGAAGAAACACCTTTTGTTATATAAAAGTCTAACAGGTCCTGAACTTTATTTGTGTCGGTTGGCCAGTAAGTTGGTTTACCAGTACTGATAGGAGCGTAATTGTTCGCGTCACTTGCAGCTTTAAGTTCTCTTCCTTTTGGATTAATTAACCTGGATCCCCAGAAAGTGTGTTTAGCATTAAAATCACCTCCTGCAATAAATCTATTTCCCAACAAGTTAAAATAATCTTCAAATTGGTTTTGTTTGATTGCGTGCTTTGGTGGGCAGTATACAGCTGCGATAACAATAGAGCCATACGTGTCTTTGATGTGGATGTTGGTGGCTTGAAGATGGTCTTTGTCATATTTTTCCATTTCATGGTGATTGATTTTTTCGTTAATGATGATAGCAGTGCCTCCGTGGACATTTCCATCGGGGTGATTGGTGTGGTAAATTTTGTAATTACTAATGTTAAAATAGCTTTTTTGAGTGAAATGTGTTTCTGATATCAATAAAATATCGATTTTTTGGTGTTGTAAGAATACTTCAACTTCTTGTCGATGTTGTATGAGCCCATTGGCGTTCCACAATGCTATTCGTATTGTATTATCCATTACTACTTATGTGTTTAATTAACATGGATAACATATTGATAATATTGCTGTTCTGGTTCATTAGTTGTGTGAACATATTTTCAAATTTGTTCAGAAATTGTTGCAGCGAAATATGTTCGTTTGCTAGCATTTTCGTTGCGTGTGCGTAAGTGTTTGTGTTATCATTGAGGGAATTATTGTTAATATTAGGTTCTATTACATCGTGATATTCCATGTGTTGAGTTTCAGTAGTTTGCCGATCCTTGGAGACTGGGTTGTAGTGAGATTTATTTTGCTGTTTGCTTCGTCGTTGTTGTATTTCTCGGTAAGTTGGACATCCCTTGTAATTTGCAGGATGTGGTCCATCACATAATGTGCATACGGGTGCAGTATCCTTGCTTTTAGAGCACTCTTTCGTTGGGTGGTAGTCTGGACATTTTACACAACGATACGGTTTAGAGCAGTAAGTTTTCGTATGCCCATATTCTTGACACCTTTGACATTGTGGGATGTCTCTTTTTTTTCTTGGAGGTTCGATTTCTATTTTTGTTCCTAAAAGATTTGTTAGTTTGTAAATGTCTTTGTTATTGTCACTGGGCTCCTGGTCTATAAAGAACATAGGCAGTGATTGTTTTGTATGCCAGCTTTTTATGTTAGTTACATTTCTAATTTCATATCCTTTTTCTTGCAAAGCCTCTTTTATTTCGTCGATGGGCATGGAAGGATGCAGATTTTTTAATACGACTCTGTAAGCGCGATTTTCTTTTAGTTGGTATGTGTGAAATGCCACTTTGTTTTGGTTTAGCAGATGTATTAATTTTCTATACGCGTTAGGATTTACAGTATTGACTTTAACTTCGTCATTAGATAGAGTTTTGCACAGGAATTCATTAGAATTAAGCACAGTTTGGATACAGTTAAGCATATTTGAGTAATTTATAACGTTCTGTATGAACACGGGAGGTGGCTTGAATTCTTTAGTTCCGCCTTCGTTTGTATTATTTTGCGATGGGTCTTCGTTATTTAATACGGAATATTTATTTCCGGTATTTATAGTCCCGTTGTGGCTACTAACAAGTGATTTCTTAGCTTTTGGCGAGGAGTTGTTACTTAATTCAGTTCTGGTGCGCTTTACCGTTCTCTTGTTTTTTATGATTTGCCAGGAGCAGGGATGATCTTCTGTGCTGTTTCTATTTGACGATGATGACTCGACATTCATTGCTTGCACTCCGGAAAGTTGTGGAGATGATTGCTGTGTAGTGTAAGATTGTGACACAAGATTTATTGGAGATTGTAAGGTTGAGTAAGAAGAACTCATAATAGGAGATGTCATTGCCATAAATGGTAGTCTGGAATAAGTTGTAATTGAAGTTGTTGTTATTGTATTCACCACCTGCGAGGTGGAGAAGCTCGTACCTCCACTCGTTTCAGGCATTTTACTATTATATATTACTTCTTTAATTGAAGTAAATTAATTGGTGTTAATATAATTGTTGTTATATAATACTAGTATACTTCATGAGAGTATTTACGTATTATATTCGAAGAGAAGAAGACACGTCCGCTCTGTTCGGCTGCTAGTCAACGAATGAACATTAAATTTAACTCTAAATAATCCTTTTGTAATAGGAATCCAATTAGATAACCATTTACCAAAACATATAAAGAACATTGATTAGTTTAATTTATTTAAAAGGAAACAAAAATATTTATTAATTGATAAATGTTACTACATTAATGAATATTATAGGGATAATTTTAAGTAGGTATTTTGTTTATTGAAATATCATGAACACATTTGTGACATGTATGTATTTTTGACATTCCATATACCGATGCAATTTTGGTCTTCCTTGAAAAATAAATTATTATTATTGTTATTACTATTATTATTATAAATTATTTTTTAACTTGAATAATAGAGAAATTATAGGGAGCCGCGTTTTTTTCTAGATATGTTCTTTATGTACTCGTAGTATAAATATAAACCCTAATTATATTTATAAAAATACAATTTTTTTTTTGAAACCAAAATTAAATACTTTTAGTTCTTGAAGTATGAAAGAATAAAAATACTGCACTGTAGAGATATTTCCCGGCCAGTACGTACTAGACTAACCTCCAAGCGAAGTATTATCGCTTGCGCTAGCCGTAATTTTTAAATCTTGCTCTTTGAGATTTTGGCGCCTCTCCTTGCGATTGTAGCGCTAGAGATCCACAGCGGATGAGTTTGTCAAGCCCAATTCGACGGCGACCTTTATAAGCTATGGGAAAAGACGTCACAACCAATCACGAAGCGGCACAATGTATTTTTTAAGTTTTGACTTAAAACGTAGCTTACCAGTTATACTCAGGTGTATTGTGTTATTTTTGATTTACAATGTAATATTTTATTAAATCATAATAATAAAATTTTAAATATTTCAATTGTAATGTAATTTATGGTAATTATTGTTACACTTTTAATGTTCTTTTTTTGTTTTGTAATTGATAATATTATGGTGAATAGACTAAGATTATCAATATCTGTTTGCGCGTTTATACTGTTTTTATCTACTTTAATATGTAGCATTTCGTGTGTGTTTTTTTTGTAGTACAGGTTCTTGTTGTAAAATTTTTGTATTCTCAAAGCCAAATTCATGTCGATTTGCCTTCACATGTTCTACTAAGGCACATTTTATTGTTTTATTTTGGTTAATGGGGTTTCTTTTATGCTCATTTATCCTTGTTTTTAAGTAGCGTTTAGTTTGCCCTATACATGTTTTATTGCAATTTTTACACGGAATTTGATATATTACATTAGATCTTTGTTCTTTTTTTGTTTGGTCTTTCATATTAATGAAAAGTCTATTTATTGTTTTATATTGTTTGATATTATTGATAATCTTAGAACTTAGAACTATTTACCATAATATTATCAATTACAAAACAAAAAAAAGAACATTAAAAGTGTAACGATAATTACCATAAATTACATTACAATTTAAATATTTAAAATTATATTATTATGATTTAATAAAATATTACATTGTAAATCAAAAAGAACACAATAAACCTGAGTATAACTCGTAAGCTACGTTTTAAGTCAAAACTTAAAAAATACATTGTGCCGCTGCGTGATTGGTTGTGACGTCTTTTCCCATAGCTTATAATAAGTAGTATTCCGAAATTTTCTGTAGTTTTATAAAATTGTTTTATAAAATTGTATTTCACTTCTGTGCCGTTAAAATTATTATGTTTAAACGTTGTGTATTTCACATAAAAAAATCTTACATGCTTGTTAACGTTTTGTTATTAAAATATTTTTATTTCTGACTTGATTGAAAGTATTATAATTCATTGATAGTATTTTGTTTGTACAATGTTCTACCTTTTTTTGTAAATTATTATATTGTAGTAACCCTGAAGATGATCATTGTATGATCGAAACGTTGGTTTTAAATCAAAATTAAACATTTTTAGACTGAGTTCCGACTATTTTTTTCTTCCCTCAATTTATTATTAATACTTAACTTTTATAAAAAAATATTGAACATAAAATACTGTTCATTTGTGAGTAAAATACTGAACAAATAATCTATTCTGAATAAAAAATATAAAGGGTATTGGCCGCGGCACCGGCACATAGGACTTTCATGTAAAATCATATTTTCGTAATTTCCTGCTTCCCTAATTATTTTGGGTAAAAATGCTTTAAAATAATAGTTTTTGAACTTCTACATCTGAATCAATAAGCAAAATTATTTTTACATGCTTTGTAACGGCAGAAATTAGGTAATAAAATGTCGAAAATCACTTCCAAAAAAACGATAGCCATGGAATTGAAACAGATATATTAACAAATGTTTGACGTTTTACCTGCAAAGTTGGGTTAATATATTTTTATTAGCTATTATTTGTAATACCTGTTCAAGTGAACAATTATCTATTAATTTGAATAAATAATTTTTCACTTTAACAGAAATTACAAATAAAAATAAATTAACCAAGTGTGACAGATAAATTGCTAACATTTGTTAATTTTTTCTTTCAATTTCAGGGCTTCGCTATTTTTGATTTTCAATATTTTCATACCCAATTTTTGTCGTTATAAAGCACAAAAGTACATATTGTTTATTGATTCCGATGTATAATTGTATGCTCTACAACATGTGACGATGTGGATCCGTCACAAGTACAAGTACAAAGCCGTGGAGCTCAGCCCTTATAAATCCACGAACCGTGAAAACTTTATTCCCGACAATTGGAATAAGGCGCGTAATTTGACCGTCAAGACATCAAAGCCGACCTCCAGGTGAGCAAAGTTTCCGTTTTCTTTGAAATCCGTACCGTGAGCTCTCGAAAGGCGTATTAGAAAACATTCAGAGACACTACGACTGACACCGGCCGTAATCATCTCCGTGGATTAAATTCATTAGTTGCGCGTGTCTAGCCATTTTACAGTGAGTCGTTGCGAGTTTTACCGACTTGAAGTTTCGACGCCGCCGGCGTGTAAACCCGGGCTTTACAGACGTCGAGCCCGCGTGTTTATCCAGAGTTACTGTAAAACGGCCCGTTATCCCAAGTCGTCTATTTTAGCGTGCATCGATCCAAGTGCGTTTTTCCGACTCGGCGCCGCGACGCCCCAGTGCGTAAGCCGGGGCACTCAAGGCCTAGAACTGCGAGGTTTGCCTGGGTCGACTTTCTCGTCGTGCGCCGTATCCGTGCATCTACCGTTCATCCGCCGACATCACCGCCGTCGCGACTCCCGGCGTCGTTTTTCCGAAAACCAGTAATTCGACTAATTCGCAAACCAGCATCTTATTTTACCCATCAGCAACTACCATACTATTTTGTACAGCGAGTTGTCATACAATAAAGTTGTCTTGTACCTTTTATTGTAATTGTGTTCTTCATATTTCACCCTATCTCCAAACCTGCTATCCGACCGTTGGCGCCCGAGCAATCTTACGCCAACTTTCAGCCCGCTATCCCCAAAATAACGTTTTTCCGAAAACCAGAAGCCCCCCACCGTGAAGGACCAAAACCATCCGAACACGTTTTTATACGGATCCTTAAAATTACCGTATCTACCGCATGCCCACCGCCGTCGCGACGCCTAGCGTCGGTCACGCCGAAACCGTTCAAACACATTTCTATCCACATTTTTGGATATCCGTGCATTTACCGTTCATCCGCCGACATCACCGCCGTCGCGACGCCCGGCATCGTTTTTCCGAAAACCAGTAATTCAACTAATTCGGAGACCCAGCATCTTATTTTACGCATCAGCGACCACCATACTATTTTGTACAACGAATTACCATACAATAAAGTTGTCTGGTACCTTTTATTATAATTGTGTTCTTCATATTTCACCCTATCTCCAAACCTGCTATCCGACCGTTGGCTCCCGAGCAATCTCACGCTAACTTTCTGTCCGCTATCCCCAAAATAGCGTTACAAACATTTATTTGAAGCTTTTTTACCGCAAATATTTAGGGAAGCAGGAAATTATGAAAATTTGATTTTACATGTTAAAGGGTCAACACCCTGTATGTTCCCATTTAAAATAAAAAAGGTCCCGTATTTTGAGAACTACTCAGCGATTTTTTTTCTATTTTTTAAATTTGTCTTTCAAATAATAACTGTTTACCCATTTATCCGTCTTTGTAGCTTTTATGGTTTTCGAAACAGCAATGATGGCCTATTTAAAATAAATACTATGTATAATAGTAAAAATAGATAGTATGTTTCATTGTACGTATTTTTTATTAGCTAACAGAAAATTGGATACATCGTCTCCGATAAATTAATATTTTTTTTGCTGTCAAAAGTTAATTTTATAGTTTTAATAAAGACCAGACGAAAAAGCAAGAAAAAAGCAGAAAAAAGCACTTAAAAAGTATATAATTTGGCCAAAAATTGGAAGTCATAAAAGAGACAAAATCACAAAAATTTAGATAACAAACTTGTTTAAAATGTATTAATCACGAAAACAATTAACTTTCAAAAGCTATTCTGAAGGTGTCAATGAAAAATTGTGTCTTCTACCACATGCATAAAATACTCTTCTTAGCGGAGAAACTTCTTCTACGTCGACACTACTTGTTATAGGTGTATTTAATATTTGAATTATGTAATAAACGCAGGATTCATAATAAAATTGATACAATGTTACGAAACTTTAATTTTTACACAGAATGTTGTTTAATTTATTAATGTAGCGCGCGCCCGAATGCGACCGCCGCCACTGGTAGAATGTTCTCGAGCAATGACGTAATCCTCGACATGGTAAACACACCCATGTAGACTTGCATAATTATATCCGGTAGGCTGATTCTTTGTATTCGATGTTATTGTCGCGTCGGAAACTGTGAGCTGAAGCAATAAATTATTTTAGCCGCCAATTTAGCATAAACTTTACTTTTTTAGGAATATCTCGCAACAAAAACTATCTGTCGCTATAGGGCACTTCAAAAACTGTTGTTCTACGGAAATTATACTTTCTCGCAGGTCACAAATTTGTTATCAACAATATACACGTGTGTGAGCTGAAGCAATAAATTATTTTAGCCGCCAGTTTAGCTTAAACTCGACTTTTTTAGGAATATCTCGCAACAAAAACTATTTACCGCTATAGGGCACTGCAAAAACTGTTTTTCTACGGAAATTATACTTATTACTCGCAGGTCACAAATTAGTTATCAACAATATGCACGTGTATGAGCTGGAGCAATAAATTATTTTATCCGCGAATTTAGCTTAAACTCGGTTTTTTTAGGAATATCTCGCAACAAAAACTATCTGTCGCTATAGGGCACTTCAAAAACTGTTTTTCTACGGAAATATACTTTCTCGTAGGTCACAAATTTGTTATCAACAATATACACGTGTGTGAGCTGAAGCAATAAATTATTTTAGCCGGCAGTTTAGCTTAAACTCGACATTTTTAGGAATATCTCGCAACAAAAACTATTTGTCGCTATAGGGCACTTCAAAAACTGTTGTTATACAGAAATTATATTTTCTCACAGGTCACAAATTAGTTATCAACAATATACACGTGTGTGAGCTGAAGCAATAAATTATTTTAGCCGCCAATTTAGCATAAACTTTACTTTTTTAGGAATATCTCGCAACAAAAACTATCTGTCGCTATAATGCACTTCAAAAACTGCTTTTCTACGGTAATTATACTTTCTTGCAGGTCACAAATTAGTTATCAACAATATACAGTTGTGTGAGCTAAAGCAATAAATTATTTTAGCCGGTAGTTTAGCTTAAACTCGACTTTTTTAGGAATAACTCGCAACAAAAACTATTTGTCGCTATAAGGCACTTCAAATACTGCTTTTCTACGGTAATTATACTTTATCGTAGGTCACAAATTAGTTATCAACAATATACACGTGTGTGAGCTGAAGCAATAAATTATTTAGCCGCGCCTTTAGCATAAACTCTACTTTTTTTACATCTCACAACAATAAACATAGTTCTAATATTTAAAGTTCATTTATTGCTAATTTACTACTCATGTTTAAAATTTATTGCTCTTGCCGAGTCGGATAAAATTAATGTGAACTAGCTTAAAGACAAGCTAGCTCACAACCAAAAATTAAAAAAAAAACCTGTTACAAGACAGAATACGATCTGTTATAATTTATTGCTCTATTTAAAAATTTATTGCTTGCAAATAATCAAGATTTTTGTTAAACAAACTGCATACCACACGTTTTAGCCTACTAAATGAATATCTGACTTCAAAAACTGCTTTTCTACGGAAATTATACTTTATCGCAGGTCATTATTAGTTTTCAATAATATTTACGCGTGTGAGCTGGAGCAATAAAATATTTAAGGGGCGCATTTAGCTAAAACTCCAATTTTACAGAATTATCTCGCAAAAACTATCTGTCGCAATAGAGCACTTCAAATACTATTTTTCTACGGAAATTATACATTCTCGCAGGTCACAAATTAGTTATCAACAGCATACACGTGTGTGAGCTAGAGCAATAAATTATTTTGCCGCCAATTTAGCTTAAATTCTAGTTTTTTAGGAATATCTCCCAACAAAAACTATCTGTCGCTATAGGGCACTTCAAAAATATTTTTCTATAGTAATTATACTTTCTCGCAGATCACAAATTAGTTATCAACAATATACACGTGTGTGAGCTAGAGCAATAAATTATTTTAGCCTCGAATTTAGCTTAAACTCTGGTTTTTTAGGAATATCTCGCAACAAAAACTACCTGTCGCTATAGGGCACTTCAAAAATGTTCTTCTATGGAAAAGTATAATTTCTGTAGAAAAATATTTTTGAAGTGCCCTTTAGCGACAGGTAATTTTTGTTGAGAGATATTTCTGTACAATTCGAGTTTAAGCTAAATTCGGGGCTAAAATAATTTATAACTCCAGTTCACACACGTGTATATTGTTAATAACTAATGTGTGACCTGAGAGAAAGTATAATTTCTGTAGAAAAATATTTTTAAAGTGCCCTATAACGACAGGTAATTTTTGTTGCGAGATATTTCTGTAAAAGTCGAGTTTAAGCTAAATTGGCGCCTAAAATAATTTATTGCTCTAGCTCACACACGTGTATATTGTTGATAACTAATTTGTGATCTGCGAGAAAGTGTAATTTCTGTAGAAAAACATTTTTGAAGTGCCCTATAGCGACAGATAGTTTTTAATGCGAGATATTTAAGTAAAAGTGGAGTTTAAGCTAAATTGGCGGCTAAAATAATTTATAACTCCAGCTCACACACGTGTATATTGTTGATAACTAATGTGTGACCTGCGAGAAAGTATAATTTCTGTAGAAAAACATTTTTGAAGCGTCCTATAGCGACAGATAATTTTTGTTGCGAGATATTTCTAAAAAAGTCGAGTTTAAGCTAAATTCGGGGCTAAAATAATTTATAACTCCAGCTCACACACGTGTATATTGTTGATAACTAATGTGTGACCTGAGAGAAAGTATAATTTCTGTAGAAAAATATTTTTAAAGTGCCCTATAACGACAGGTAATTTTTGTTGCGAGATATTTCTGTAAAAGTCGAGTTTAAGCTAAATTGGCGCCTAAAATAATTTATTGCTCTAGCTCACACACGTGTATATTGTTGATAACTAATTTGTGATCTGCGAGAAAGTGTAATTTCTGTAGAAAAACATTTTTGAAGTGCCCTATTGCGACAGATAGTTTTTGCGAGATAATCCTGTAAAATTGGAGTTTTAGCTAAATGCGCCCCTTAAATAATTTATTGCTCCAGCTCACACGCGTAAATATTATTGAAAACTAATAATGACCTGCGATAAAGTATAATTTCCGTAGAAAAGCAGTTTTTGAAGTCAGATATTCATTTAGTAGGCTAAAACGTGTGGTATGCAGTTTGTTTAACGAAAATCTTGATTATTTGCAAGCAATAAATTTTTAAATAGAGCAATAAATTATAACAGATCGTATTCTGTCTTGTAACAGGTTTTTTTTTAATTTTTGGTTGTGATCTTGTCTTTAAGCTAGTTCACATCAATTTTCTCCGTATCGGCAAGAGCAATAAATTTTAAACATGAGTCATAAATTAGCAATAAATGAGCTTTAAATATTAGAACTATGGTTATTGTTGTGAGATGTAAAAAAGTAGAGCTTATGCTAAAGGCGCGGCTAAAATAATTTATTGCTCCAGCTCACACACGTGTATATTATTGATAACTAATTAGTGACCTGCGAGAAAGTATAATTACCGTAGGAAAGCAGTTTTCGAACTGCCCTATAGCTACAGATAGTTTGTGTTGCGAGATATTCCTAAAAAAGTCGGTTTAAGCTAAATTCGCGGCTAAAATAATTTATTGCTCTAGCTCACACACGTGTATATTGTTGATAACAAATTTGTGACCTGCGAGAAAATATAATTTCCGTAGAACAACAGTTTTTGAAGTGCCCTATAGCGACAGATAGTTTTTGTTGCGAGATATTCCTAAAAAAGTAGAGTTTATGCTAAATTGGCGTCTAAAATAATTTATTGCTTCAGCTCACACACGTGTATATTGTTGATAACTAATTTGTGATTTGCGAGAAAGTATAATTTCCGTAGAACAACAGTTTTTGAAGTGCGCTATAGCGACAGATAGTTTTTGTTGCGAGATAATCCTGTAAAATTGGAGTTTTAGCTAAATGCGCCCCTTAAATAATTTATTGCTACAGCTCACACGCGTAAATATTATTGAAGACTAATAATGAGCTGCGATAAAGTATAATTTTCGTAGAAAAGCAGTTTTTGAAGTCAGATATTCATTTAATAGGCAAAACTTGTGGTATACAATTTGTTTAACGAAAACCATGATTATTTGCAAGCAATAAATTTTTAAATAGAGCAATAAATTATAACAGATCGTATTCTGTCTTGTGACAGGTTTTTTTTTTTTAATTTTTGGTTGTGAGCTAGCTTGTCTTTAAGGTTCACATCAATTTTTTCCGAATCGGCAAGAGCAATAAATTTTAAACATGAGTAATAAATTAGCAATAAATGAGCTTTAAATATTAGAACTATGTTTATTGTTGTGAGATGTAACAAAGTAGAGTTTATGCTAAAGGCGCGGCTAAAATAATTTATTGCTCCAGCTCACACACGTGTATATTGTTGATAATTAATTAGTGACCTGCGAGAAAGTATAATTTCCGTAGGAAATCAGTTTTTGAAGTGCCCTATAGCGACAGATAGTTTTTGTTGCGAGATATTCCTAAAAAAACCGAGTTTAAGCTAAATTCGCGGATAAAATAATTGATTGCTCCAGCTCACACACGTGCATATTGTTGATAACTAATTTGTGACCTGCGAGAAAGTATAATTTCTGTAGAAAAGTAGTTTTTGACGTGCCCTATAGCGACAAATAGTTTTTGTTGCGATATATTCCTAAAAAAGTAGAGTTTATGCTAAATTGGCGGCTAAAATAATTTATTGCTTCACCTCACACACGTGTATATTGTTGATAACAAATTTGTGACCTACGAGAAAGTATAATTTCCGTAGAATAACAGTTTCTGAAGTGCCCTATAGCGACAGATAGTTTTTGTTGCGAGATATTCCTAAAAAAGTAGAGTTTATGCTAAATTGGCGGCTAAAATAATTTATTGCTTCACCTCACACACGTGTATATTGTTGATAACAAATTTGTGACCTACGAGAAAGTATAATTTCCGTAGAATAACAGTTTTTGAAGTGCCCTATAGCGACAGATAGTTTTTGTTGCGAGATAATCCTGTAAAATTGGAGTTTTAGCTAAATGCGCCCCTTAAATAATTTATTGCTGCAGCTCACACGCGTAAATATTATTGAAAACTAATAATGACCTGCGATAAAATATAATTTCCGTAGAAAAACATTTTTTGAAGTCAGATATTCATTTAGTAGGCTAAAACGTGTGGTATGCAGTGTTTGACGAAAACCTTGATTATTTGCAAGCAATAAATTTTTAAATAGAGCAATAAATTATAACAGATCGTATTCTGTCTTGTAACATGTTTTTTTTTTAATTTTTGGTTGTGAGCTAGCTTGTCTTTAAGCTAGCTCACATCAATTTTCTCCGAATCGGCAAAAGCAATAAATTTTAAACATGAGTAATAAATTAGCAATAAATGAGCTTTAAATATTAGTACTATGTTTATTGTTGTGAGATGAAAATGCTGAGCCAGCTTTATAGAGCTGCCAGTATGTGTAGATTGGAACTTGCGCTGACTCTAGAACACGCGACGTACAGTTATACGTGGGAGAAACAGTCTCCTCGCAGATTCACTCCTGCTAATTTAAGGGTCTGGCCTTGCGATTTGGTAATAGTGACTGCGAAGCATGGTTTAATGGGGAACTGAATTCTTTTACTTACTTTGTTAAGAATATTAATAATCCCTAATTGGTCACTTTCATTATTGTAATCAGATTTTTCTGTAAAGAAAGATCTCAGATATACCCTGTCAATTCAAGTAAGTCAATTTTTTAATAAAAACTTGCTTTATTATGAACATTAATAATCACCTATATTCTTTTGTAATTTATTCAAAAACATCATCAGTATCATGATTAATCATTTTCATTATTGTAGTCCAAATTTCCTTTATTGTTATACAAGATTTCAGATATACCCTTTTAATTCAAGTAAATCCAATTTCTAGTTGTGAATAATAATAATCACTTATTTACTTAATATAACTGATATTAACTTACAAAAAAAAAACAGTGTTTACCATCCAACATTGACGGGTAAAATAGCTAATACATTTCATAATAACGATTTCGTTAAGTATTTAGATATTTTACAGAATAGGCCTATTAGTTTCAATTTCAATATTACATAGGTACATAATAAATATACAAAGCACCGGAAAAAGAATCGGTTTTGTTGTTCGTTTCGATGTTTATTTTCAATTGCTGATCGCAAATAATAGTATATTATATGATTAGGAGTAGAAAGCGGTCTTTTTGTGTTGAATCCAGCTATTGCGGCCGAGGCTCTAGCCGAGGCCAGGCAAGCTGGGTAAAACACAAAAAGGGCATTCTGCTCCGAATAACATATACTATTTTTTCTTCAAGTGTTTCAAAGAAAAATGGGTTTTTTATATATTTTTTTCAATTATAGAGTTTGCAATTTCAGCCAAAGTTGGCTGTGTACACTACAAAACACAAACGATACAACTGTTAAATAACAATTTTCAATATGGTCTGTGTTGCTGTGACGACTGCTGCCACTAGCGGTGAACTAAGAAGCTAACATTTTTTTACTAGTACAATAATGTACAACATTGTTGTACTAGTAAGAAAATGAATATCTTCTATAGTGTCTGTACAGTAGCATAATATGAATATTATAGTACACTTGAAGAAAAACAAAATTTTGTTTGAAGACCGAATCTCAACGAAGAGGAGCGAAGGTTGCCGAGCGGTCGTATAATCACCCTTACAAATTTTGTATCTATATATAGATTATATGACCAATGTACCATGGTACAATACAAATTGCATATTTAAAATTTTTAATTGTCTGCAGTGAAATAACAAGTAAAAACATTTCCTGCTTGTCACCCACATAATTGTAATAAGTTTTGATTTTTAATATACCTACATAGTCATATTATTTTGCAATTTTGTTTGGTTTAATATGGCCTAACATTCTTGATTGCTTTATTATATGTTTGTTTGAAATTATTTACTATTATTTGAAACTAAGGAAATTGGCAATTGACAATCTCTTTATAAATTTTTCAAGATTTTAACACTTGAACAAAGGAACTTGTTTACCGTATTTTATTAATTTATTTACTAATGGAAACATATCTTAGTTTCAACAACTCTATAAGTCCGTGTCTGACACTGACAGCATTAGTAAAATTTCTTTACTAGATACCGACTTTGGTAAGAAAAAAATGTGGCGCCTATGAATTATGAAATTGGATTATTCAATGGTTTAAAAACATTGAAATTAAATTATGATTCTACAGAATGTTTAGATATAGCTGGAAGTTTATGGCACAGATGTAACAATAGTTTGTTGTTTTTTGTTTCTTGGTTTGACTTTGAAGTTCTTTTAGTTTTTCTTGTTACAATGACATGTTCACATGTTGAAATGGGATATTCCGATGATATATAATTGATATGAAATAGTAACTTTTTTCTATAGTTTACATCTTCATATAGTAGGAAAATATAATAAAATATGTTAGAAAATTGGAATTTTTACAAGTCTAGAAACACAGATGCTGCCAGTGGTTAGAATGCGCCCAGATCCACAACAGATAAATTACCAGAATCAGCCTTTTTATAATCAGGTTCCATAATTATTAAACAACACTTTTATTTTTACCATAAACAAACACTAAAATACACGCTGTTACTGAAACCGTATAGCCTGGTTTATAGATTGCACAGAATAGAATGGAATATAATAGAATAAGGAATGGAATAGAATAGGAATAGAAATTTTTAAGACCATTTATAGATTGCATTGAATAGAATAGTTTGGAATAGAATGACGTCACTTTTGTACCACTTTTACACTAAATTAATTAATTTATTGGTTATTTTTTTCTTTCACTAATTTCATTTAGAACTGAGTAAATAATATCATTCTTTGTTTTTGCTAAAAAAGATAGTATTTCTGCAGTAAAACTGTTGTTCACAGGAAGTTTTTAGGTTAGAGGATGGGCCAAAAGCAACGGAGCAAGCCGAATGGAATAGGAATGGAATAGAATAGAGTAAGAAATAAAATTTGGTTATTTCCTATTCTATTCCATTCTATTCTATTCCATTCTGTGCAAGTATAAATGGTTCCATTCATTTACATTGGTTTATATATATATTCCCTGTGCTATTCTGTTTTATTCTATTCTATGCTATCTATAAATCAGGCTTATGTAAAAAAACAATGGCTGTCATGAACATGTGGTTTTAGGCTGAAGTTCGTTACAGATATCACTATCGATTTGACGTCATAAGCGAGCCATGATAAGAAAATTTGAATTGCGATGAAATTAAAAAAAAAATCATATCTCATTTGATGTACACATTTTCTTACTCAAAGTAGATATTGATAGTTCTTCTGGTCTATACTAAATGTTTTTTTTTTAAATGCCGGAATACTCCATTATATTGTATTTTTTGGTCACATTTAATCTATTAAATGAAATTTATTAACGTAAAAACATTTTGGAAATATAAGTAAAATAAACTTGCGGTTTTTGTACATGCTTGGTAAAATAATTGTTCGCATTCATATTATAATTTCTTGTAACTTTTAATCCATTTCTGCATGGTTGATTCTTGTTTAGATATTGTAAAGGTACGCAATTTACACTTTTTGTTTTAATAGGTAATACACATGACAGAAATTACTTATTAAATGGTTGGTACCACTAAAAGTATTTGGGAAACGGACAGGGAATCACGTCAAAAATAGAAAATAGTTCAAAATAAGCAATTAAAAAAAAATAAGTACATATAGCGGGTGTTTCACGAAAACCAGGCCGTAGGCGTTTAACATGGGAAAACAGTTTTTCCTTGCGCAAAAGTGGCTTATTACAATTAGACAATAACGCTTCAAATAAATGTTATGTAGAGAATTAAATTCTGCATTTAATTCAGTAATTATATTATATTTCGCACATTCCGTAAACAAACAAATTGAATTTAAAATTAAAGTTATTTTTTATAGTTTTCCTAAATTATTTATAAATGTCAATCTGACTTGTAGAAAATAAATCCCGTATTCTTCTAAAGCAAACATTTGAAAATAAACATTATGACAAACGTTGAACAAACACTTGTCAAATGTCTGCTAAACATTTGGCAAATGTTTGTTATGTTTGCCAAACCTTTTTTTAAGTTCTCTAAACGTTTATTTATGGTAAAATATTTCCCGCGTGTTTCTCCTGGTTTCAATTTGTATGTAAATGATTTAAACATGAACCATGGAGTTTTTACTTTTCCTGCCCCCTTACCAGATTTTGCCTTCAGTAAGGTTTTTTCGCTGCGGTACTGTGTTAACAACGAATTTAATTTATTGTTTATTTGTAATGGAGTTGCTCCAAGGGCTTCCGCAATTTCCTGTCCGGCGTCCGAATTTTAATTATATCTTTATAATTTTCATCTCGCGACTATCATTCAATTTGATGAAGTGTATCGTTTTCTCTTGATCCCATCTTATTTAAATACATACTATAAAATAATGCCTTTTTGTACTGTATTGCCGATGTCCAAATAGGTACAACTAGAAATTAAAAAAAAAGTTATTCTAGATTAAAAATAGATGTTAAAAAAGAAAAAAAAGTATTTGCTCATTTATAATATTATTAAGAACTTTGTTATATTCCAATGCTTTACAATTTATTGTTTACCTTTATAATTTATACATACTTGTATTTTTGGAATTCTTTCATAACAAATTATATTATATCAATAAAATTATTCAACTATGTGTAGTAAATCAATTCAAGCAATAATAATAATATATTATATTAAAAATTAAATTAAGGTTGTTACTCATAAAAGTATATATTTTAAAACGTTTTTCTAAAGGGTTTTCTTGCATTGAGTAGCATTTCTATACAGTCCAGCGCCAACTCGACGAATTTGAGTTCTGTGATAAATATACTGTTACGCGCGTGCAACACCCGACGCCTCGAGTCTAGCCCGTATACCACCACCGCCGCTTGTAGAATGTTTCTCGAACGATGACGTAATCGTCACATACACGTCGCGACCTGATCCTTTGTATTCGATGTTATTATCACGTGGAAAGTTCCAGAAGGACGCCACGCTATATAAACCCGTCAGAGAAGCCAGCCAACATATTCTGTTATAGACATCGTGCAATGAACATTTGGTGATATAAATAAACAGTCTACGAGTTGTGAACATAAATAAATATAGTTATATAAATAAATATAGTGAAATACATATTGATTAAATAAATAATCTTGGTGTTTAACTATTTAGTTAAGTATTTAATAATATTCTTAGTCTTAAATTAGTGTTTATAATTGTTAACCATAGTGTTAATTACTTTTATTCTCTTTATCTTAATTATTTATCGTTTAACAAATGCTTATTTTAATTAATAATATTTCTCTGGCTCATAAACTTCACCCAAATAAATAAACGTTTTCTTGTACCATGTGATCCCCGAAAGTTTGAAAAAATAAATGTAATGTCACGAATATTAGTTTTCATCTCAAACTATTGTCGTCGTGGACCTAAGTGTACTTGAAGTGTATGATATTTCTAAATTATTATGTTCCTAAAAAATAAATTAATATTATAACACTGTAAAATCGTCATAATTTACAAATGCAACTGTATTTAAATTATTAAGTTTAATACCAGAAATTTATATTCAAATAAAAACTGATTGAGGTTTTCGTAAGATAGGGCTAAAAAATAATTTACTGTTGGGAGGGGTGTTACCTCGCATTTCATTAATGTTGTACATAATAAAAACAAAGAATTCATCACCTCAGTTATTGATAAATTATTAAAAAGAACCCTTATTTCCGTAGTATTTTAATTGTATCATTTTATTTCTTTATTAATATTCATTATTAAACATATACGTACCGCATTTTCTTTTACATTTTTTTTAATTCGATTAGGCTGGAATCGTTTATTATATTTATGTTACATTTTTCTATTTCGATGTTTTTATGAATCTATAAACGCACTGAAAACACGTCGTTAAGAAGATGTATAAACGTACTGCTTTTGGCTCTTTTCGTTTTGTAGAAGTGGTATGACTGCTCTCAAAACTGACAGATGAACCTCAAATTGCTGTCAGTGAACAATGAATTTTCATCTGTGATGTTAGCGGTAAGCGCTACCAACATAACTGATAAAAAACATCAAGTCATATTTCTGCCAAGTCGTATTTCTTAAAAATCTAATAAAATTACCTCAAAAGAAAAAATAGTATAAAAAACATGTTTCATAATGTTATTGCACTCGTCATTTGTTTTCAGACATGGACTCGTACGTTAACAGATTGCCTTATGAAACTAGTTTAATAAAGTACTACTTACTATTTCGGTTTCTTTATGAGTCTATAAATGAAATGAAAACACATAGTTAAGAAGAGCTATACAAGCACTGTTTTTGGCGCATTTCGTTTGCTAGGAGTGGTATGACTGTTTTCAAAACTGACAAATGAATGCCATATAACCTCAAATTACTGCCAGACACGCACGCACACACACACATATACACACGCGCACGCATGCAGTGTTTTCTTGCGCATTGCTTGATTTCAGACAAAAATGAGTAAATATAATTCTGCACCTAAATCAATAAACAAAATTCATTTCCTATATTTTGTAACCGTAAAACTTAGACATGATAATTTACAAAACAATTTTATAAAGCTAGACTGCTAGAGCAATGAGCCATGTAATTAAAATAAAAAGATAAACTAATGTATCACGCATGTCACTTTTTTACCGGTCATATAATTTATTTTGATTTATATTTTTTTTTGTGTGGAAAGATATACAAGGTACATTTGACCATTTCTATAATACTATACGTAATTTTAATAAAATTTCATCATTATAGAATAAACTGAATTCATTTTAATTTGAAATAATAAATTGACAATTTTTTTTTTCGGATTATCACGGCAATTCATATTTCAAAGTATTGCATAAAAATAATTTATTGGTTATAAAGTGAATCTTTTTTCCTAATGATTGACTATACATAATATACGTACAAAAAAATTACAAACAGATAAACACAATACATAATATTGTAACGTGCGCCACTGACTAAAGAGTATACGAGTGCCGCTACTGGTAGAATATTCCGAGTGATGACGCAATCCCCTCGCCGAAATTACCCCGATGACGTAATCCCCCGGGGAAAACCCATACGCGTTCAGACATGTTAATTACACCGTTGACCTAAATCTATTGTATTCAGTGTCACTGTGGCGTCGGAGGGTTCCAGAAGGACGCTGGGCTGTATAAATACCATCCGAACGGCAGCGGAGATATAGTCTGTTATATAGAAGCAACGAGCAATGAACAGTGGGTGATATAAATAAACATTCTACGACTTGTAATATAAATAAATGTAGTTACATAAATAAATATAGTGATATAAATAGTGTTTAAATAAATAATCTTAGTGTTTAAGCACTTAATAATATTCTTATTCCTAAAATAGTGTTTATAATTATTTAATCATAGTATTAGTTATTTTTATTATCTTTTTAATATTTAAAAATAAATAAAATGCCTAAACTATTAAAATTAAGTGAATTGAAAGTACGTGATCTTAAGACGGAACTGGAAGAACTAGATTTGGAAACAACAGGAAAGAAGATAGAGCTTCAAGAAAGACTGCGGCAAGCTTTAATCGATGCTGGTGAAAATGCTGAAGATTACTTGACGTTGGTAAACTTGTGGACGAACATTGTAACAGATTAGAACAAATATGGGAAGAAAGTTTGGATCGGATATTGGAAAAGTGGAGGAAAATTCCGGAGTACTGGACGAAGAATTAAAGGAATATTCTAGAACATTGGAAAGGAATTTACATGAAAGTTCTAGAAAAGCGGAGGAAAATTCCGGAGCATTGGAAGAAGAATTAATGGAACATTCCAGAAAATTGAAACAGGTATGGAACGAGAGTTCTAGAAAAGCTGAAGAATATTCTGGGATTCTGGAGCAGAAATTGGAACAGGAATTGAAGGACCATTCAGGAAAAGTAGAGGAGAGTTCTGGAATCATGGAGCAAATGTTGGAGCGGAAATTGGAGGAGAATTCTAGAATTACGGAACAAATGTTGGAGCAGACACTAAAGGAAAATTCTGGAATTACGGAGCAAATGTTGGAACGGAAATTGGAGAATTCTGGATTTCTGGGGCAAATATTGGAAAAAGGATTGGAGAAGACTTCTAGAAAAACTGAAGAAAGCCTTTTAAAGTTTGGGGCCGACGTGGCTCGTTTGGGTCGTCTTGCACATCCTATGGCTCCTGACAGATATTTGGAGTACCTGGCCACTCAGGCACTCATCTCCGGAGTTCGAGACAGCAATACTCAGCAAGCACTGCAATTAGGCCGCTCAAAAACTATGGTTAATGCACTCTCATATGTATCAGATCATGAAGTTGCCAAACAAGTCTCACGTAACCAATCGCGAGTGCGAAATAATTATACTGAGGGAAATGGAAACACCGAAGCCATAGATGAAAAAGTGCAACGAATTTTAAACGAAGTGTTTGTTAGAAGAAAGATACTCCGCTGTTACAAAAGAAGACGGAAGCGAAAAAGAAAGAGATCGCGAGAGAGAGAGAGAGAGAGAGAGAGAGAGAGAGAGCGTGCTCAGCAAGATATTAAAAATTGTAATGGAAGAATCCGTTGATGTCAAGGATGAATATGCAGATGGGCAGTGAGGAGCAGATGGAAAATATGCAGAAAGACAGAGAATGGAAATGAAAAAAATGGAATACGGACGATGTATTATCCACAAGGCCTTGCCAAGATGACTGCAAACATTGTAGTCGACTTGAAGAGAAACATTCTACAGTCGCCAGAATAACAGTGGTCGACGATAGTTGGCAGCCCGATGGAATACGCAAGGACCGAAAATGACCCGACTTTGAAAATTTTATTGGAATGGAAAGCAGTAAAGAGCAAACCAATATGGAAAGATGTTGCACCACACTCACAGAGTGTAAAAGTCATACTGGGCGCAATGGGACTCAATGATTGAGGATGGCCTGTTGAAGCGTTTGGTGGAAAATACCGATGGAACTGAGAGAAGGTTATTCCTAAGAATAGAATACCAGACGTGTTGAAACAGATCCATGACGGATCTGGAGGAGGTCATTTCGGAGTCAACAAAACAACTGCAAGGAAGACGTTAAGGACTGGTGCAAGAAATGTGTGGTTTGCGCTGGAAGCAACTGTCCGCATAGACGACGAAGAGCTCCAATGCGTCAATACAATGTTGGCAGTCCATTTGAGCGCATTGCGATTGATGTGGCCGGACCATTTCCGGAAAGTGACGACGGAAATAAATACATCGTGGTTGTAATGGACTACTTCAGTAAATGGGTTGAAGCCTATCCATTACCCAACCAGGAAGCCACCACGGTCGCCGAAACCTTAGTTAAAGAGTGTGTATGCCGGTTTGGTGTACCACGTGAACTTCACTCCGACCATGGAAGAAATTTCGAGTCTGCCGTTTTCCAAAATATCTGTAAGATATTAGGAATTAATAAAACGAGGACAATTGCATTATATCCGCAGTCCGATGGCATGGTTGAACGAATGAACAGAACGATCAACCGATACTTGTCGAAGGTAGTCTCCAACCACCAAAGAGACTGGGACCGACATCTTCATCTATTCCTGATGGCTTATCGTTCATCCGTGCATGAAACCACAGGGCAAACTCCTGCGAACATCTTATTCGGGCGTGAGTTGCGCCTGCTATGTGACTTGGTGTTCGGCAGTAAACCTGGGGAGGACCTGGCCGCTACTGGTAGAATATTCCGAGCGATGACGTAATCCCCTCGTCGGAATTATCCCGATGACGTAATCCCCCGGGGAAAACCCATACGCGTTCAGACATGTTAATTACGCCGTTGGCCTAAATCTATTGTATTCGGTGTCACTGTGGCGTCGGAGGGTCCCAGAAGGACGCTGGACTGTATAAATACCGTCCGAACGGCAGCGGAGATATAGTCTGTTATATAGAAGCAACGAGCAATGAACAGTGGGTGATATAAATAAACATTCTACGACTTGTAATATAAATAAATGTAGTTACATAAATAAATATAGTGATATAAATAGTGTTTAAATAAATAATCTTAGTATTTAAGCCCTTAATAATATTCGTAGTCCTAAAATAGTGTTTATAATTATTTAATCATAGTGTTAGTTATTTTTATTATCTTTTTAATATTTAACCTTAATTATTTATCGTTTAATAAATGTATTATTTTAATTAATAATATTTCTTTGATTTTTACACTTCACCCATATAAATAAAACGTTACAATATTGTTATGTGGCTGGGTATGTTTCCAGGAAATGAGCGGGCCCGAATGCGAATGAAGATGGGTAAAGATAGACGAGGGAATACAATGGGAATGATAGCGATCGGTAATTATGTATCTAACAATAAGGAAATATGTTTTATGGGAGAGGGTAAAATGATTATGGAATTTAAAATTTAATTGCTACTTAGTTACAATGGGTAAGGTGTAATGTTAAAAGTAAACTGCAATTTATCTACTAAGACTTAAATAAAATGAATTTAAAAGACTTGAAAGTTAAAGAACTGAAGGACGAGTTGGAAGACCGAGAGTTAGAGACAAATATGGAAAGAAATAAGTGTTGTAAGACTGAATAAGACAGGTATTTATTGAAAAATGGCGACATCCAGAAATTTTATAATTTCAGAGTTTGAAAGAAAAGTTGGAAATATATTTTAGAAATTTGAAAGAAGTAAAATTAACCTCTGAAGAATTTTGTTGAAATTTGAAACTAAAATTGAACTAAGAATTAAAATTACATACATTCTGAGGAAAGTTTCAGATATTTGGAATTAAATTACATGTAGTTTCAAACAAGTGAGAAGAACTTTCTGGAAGTTTGAAACTAAAATTGAAAGAATTAAGATTCGAACAAGTAATAAGAACTTTCTGTAAGCTTGAAAGGGGAACTTTCTGGAAACTTCAAAGGTGAACTTGTTGATAGCTTGAAAGGTGAACATTCTGGCAAGTTTTAAAGGGGATTTTGCTAGAAGCTTAAAAGGGAACTTTTTGGATGCGTGAACCTTGTGGAAGCTTAAAAAGGGAATTTTATGGAAGCTTCAAAGGTGAACTTGTTGACAGCTTGAAAGGTGAACTTTTTTGAAACATAAAAGGTGAACAATCTGGAAAGTTTTAAAGGAGATTTTTCTAGAAGCTTAAAAGGGAACTTTTTGGATGCGTGAAATAGGAACTTTGTGAAAGCTTAAAAGGGGACCTTGCTGCTTTTCGCTACGAGGCCCTGCAATTAAAATTCCGCCTTTCTGCCAAGATCCGTGAATCGTACCCGGAAGAAGAAGATACATGAAAGAGAGTGGAAGAAAAAAAGGGAAAAGATCAACCTCAGAGGGTGGTAAGGTTTTACTATTGTAGAAAAATGGGGTATATAAAGGCAAAATGCTTCGAAAAGAAAAAGTACTGAGAACATTACCGAAATATAATAGGCGCCCGGTCTGAGTGTTAGCCCAAATATTTGTTAGTGTTACCGATGTTCTCCAAGAGTTTGACACCCCGACCTGGGTCAACAGTCGCAGTATTTTGTTACTGAGTGGGGAGCAGCCGCCCATGATGCACGGTGATACTAGTGGTCGTTTTAGCGCTGGACGGCGAGATCTGAGAAGAGGACGACTTCGTGGTAGTCTACACTCCGAATGAGGCGCCAAGGACAGAGAATTTAAATAATCAGATCTTGTATAGATCAAGATTTTCAAAATATCATGGTGAAGCCCGGCATTGCTAAAAGATTTCGATATGGTATAACCGTGGAAAAAGTATAGTGATCTGTTCCAAATGCTAAGAGACTATGCCCTGATTCATTGCAGTTCGGAATGATAAATATATTATTGACATTCCGAAGTGGAAAGCAGCAGTTGTACTACTTAATGATCAGCGATAAACACTTTCTTAAACCGACATATAAAAACCTCCATGAGTTGAGGAAGAGAACTGTAGAATTAAGTTGGCAATGCCGAAGATCGCATGCGGGCTTGATCTTGATCAGTTACATTGGAGATTGGTAAGAAGCGTGGTCGAGGTGCCAAATAGATCAGAACTCAGTCAATAGACACGTGCATTGTTGTTTCTATTACAACCGTGAATACAGTGCAATTGATGTTACAATATTAACATTAGTAAAGGTGCGTAAAGACATGCAACAAAACTGTGAGTCGTAACACCGGCGCGTGACAGATTTGGACGGCACTTCGTAACAGCGTAACACCAGAACATAGTAACGTCGAGCTGTCTCATGAGTTGTCGGTATTTCAGCATCACATCATAGAAATGGTACGCGCTGATGTTGCATCGCTGTTGCATATCTGAACAGGTTTGCAATACTAAATGATGGAACGAAAGAATGTTTGCTCATACGATTAGTGACAACGTAAATAAAAAGCCGCGTCCCCACTACACCCTTCAGTTCGGCTTTCTTTGATCAGAACCGATTTGATTCGGGTTGGATTCGGGTCGGTTTGGGCCGGCTTTTGGCAGGTCGGCAAGGCCGATTGGAACGTTCAAACCTATTCGGCTTTGCCGATCGGCATCTTTCACCATAGTGTATGGTTCATAAGGCTGGGTACACACATGTACAAAATACCGTAACAGAACACATCGGGTAACTTAAATCGTAATAGTATGGACAGTATATAGTAATAGTGTAACACCGTAACATTATATCGGAACATTGTTCCATCCGTCGTCGGTTTAGTGGCGTCGCATTAAAGAATAGAACACTTTTGCACAAGGAAAAACTTTTCCCAAGTTTTCACATCATACAACTCACTCACAGACGCCGACAGACCAACCACCTAAACCTAGCGTTGAGAGGGCACGCGCGTATTTAAAATGTTTCAAAATTTTTCAATTGAAGAACTAGCTGTGGTAGCAATTTTACTGGAAGAAGAAGAGAAGTCGGATTATGCAGAAGTGCAACAGAAGAAACGTAGGTTTTCTGTCCATACCATGAACATAAAACGTAAAAAAGAAGGAGAATTTCATACACTAAAGAAAGATTTCGTAGACGATGAAGACAGATTTTTCAAATACTTTAGGATGAGTAAATATGAGTTCGAAAGCATTGTAACTAAAATTTCATCCGTAATAACTAAACAGAACACCAAGTTCATTTTTTCTGATGACCAAGTGTCAAGTGGTATAGTTTGTTTCAAGATATTTGCAAACGTACCTGCTTCGACTTACGCAGCGGGTGGCTTCTTAAATGGGCTTGATGGGTAAAATGACAGGGTTGTAATAAATTATTTGAAATCAAGCATACGAAATATTTGTGTAGAATTTAATGTTTCACTTGAATTTTAAGAAATGCTGAACAAAGAATATAGAATAAAAAGTTATCAACACATAAATAGAATTTGCACAAAATTATAATTCAACAGCATGTAGTGTAGTACTACAATTGTTAATATTAACAAAAAAATATAAATATTACATATGTACATAAATTATTATTCCACAAATATGCTTTCGTCACTATTACTATCATTACTTACATCACTATCAGTATTATCACTATTATTTACATTTATTATAAAATCATTTACAACTCCATGTAAAATAATTCGCCTTACAGTGGCATAATTCACATTCGTTAATTCTGGCGTTTTTTTAATAATATGTAGTATTATCACTCACTACTTTTTAAAGAGTTGTATACATTTAAAATAATTTGTTTACAGCAGTCCGATAAGCGTGCACGTTTATGTTTTCTGCTTGTCTCGTTAGAACACTTTTTATTCGACAAAACTGAAGTTTCTTTGTCCCATGTTCGCCACATTTTTTTCCTGTAATTTCGTCTGAATTTGCACAACCGCAACTGAACAAGTCAACAATCGAATGACATTACACCAAATTTCCACAAATTATAAATACAAGTAGGTATAAAATGCCGTTACAAATTTTGCTAATCCTCCCCTGACGCATACGAACATTTATATCATGCTGTTTTGCGGTGTACCGAGTTATTACCAAGGCAGGTAGATTTGCAAATATCTTGAAACACACTATACGCTGTCTGTGAGTCTGTCCATCCATTCATACTAACCGTACCGACCCCACAGACATGCAGTCACGCGTTGACACAGCAAAATATTCTTGGCGACAATATTGGCCGGCGCTGGCCCGTGTCTGTACAGACACGCTCCACTCAAGTTCGGTAGATATGAATCGAGCTTTCAGAAGTGTGCAGTGTTACGTGGCTGAGTATATGTCCAGGAAGTGAACGGGTCTGAGTGTGAATGAAGTTGGGCGAAGATAGCAAATATAATAGAAGTATATATATATATATATATATATATATATATATATATATATATATATATATATATATATATATATATATATATATATATATATATACCAAAACCGACCACCGCCATTATTCTCTTTATTGTTATAGTTACAAAAAAATATTATAGAACAAAGTTGTAGGAGACGAAAGGGGAAATCCCATTAGAGAATCAGTGGTTCGCAAGTATATACAGGGTGTTCATTTTTAAGTGGCTACCATTGCGATCTCGAAAACTAGAAGAGATACGAAGTTGGTTAAATTAGCAAAGAATCTCTATTTCACATAGGTACTTCAAAGATATACTGAAAAAAAGAAATTCAACTAGTGGTTCTCAAAATATGGATACCAACTTTTTATTTTAAATAGAAACATATATTTTTTATTTGTGCACTCAATAGAGCTCTTTATTCTGAATCCAACGATATAAAATTTTTATACCCTTACATAACAAATGTTTCGAAAAAAAAAATTAATAAAGTTTTGAATTACTTCCCCGTAAATATAATATTAATTAGAGTGCCATGAATGAAAAAAGTGAATATTTTGTTTATTGCTACTTCTGTCAAATGAGAAATTGTTCTTCATATCATTTTTAATACCTAAAAATGGATTAATTCACACATGACGAAAAGGTAGATATGTTCGAAATTTACATTTTGTGTCATAAGAATTCTCGTGCTGCAGTTAATTTTGAGCACTTTTTATAAACACTAAATCATTTAATTGAAAATAAAGTTCTTTTTTAAATATGTTTACTTTTTTCATTCATGGCACTCTAATTAATATCATATTTAGGAAAAATTAATTCAAAACTTTATTAATTTTTTTTTCGAAAATTTTGTTATGTAAGGGTATGAAAATTTTATATCGTTGGATTCAGAATAAAGAGCTCTATTGAATGAGCAAATAAAAAAATATGTTTCTATTTAAAATAAAAAAAGTTGGTATCCATATTGTGAGAACCACTGGTTGAATATCTTTTTTCAGTTTATCATTGAAATACCTATGTAAAATAGAGATTCTTTGCTAATTTAACCAACTTCGTAACTCTTCTAGTTCTCGAGATCGCAATGGTAGTCACTTAAAAATGAACACCCTGTATAATGTACAATAGTTGCAACATACTAGAATTAAAATAGAACCGCCAGGAACGTACAAGGAGATACCGCAATATGCTAGATGTCAAATAAACAATTCAATTTACATATTGAAGAAAACACGTAATTTTATGCAATATTTAGTGTATGACCAGTGATTGGGTATACAGGGTGTCCCTTAACTTGGTGCACAAACTTTAAGGGCATATAATACTGATCAAAATGAGTAAAAAAAGCTCAGTCAAAATGTGTCCGATCTTTAATAGTTTCCCAGATATAACGCAGTGAAAAATGAGTTTTTACGAGATTTACCTTTGCTATCTCGAAAACTATAAGAATTACGATTTTGATTAATTGAGACTTTTTGTTTACCTTTGAGAGGTAATCTTAGATGGCCTTTTGTTATTTTATAAAAATCAAAAGTGAAATGTTGTGGCGACCTTGGTCAATATTTAATTTTCATATAACTACGTAACTATAAGAAATTGAGAAAAATGTTTCATATAAAATTTTATTGTTTTTTATAGTCTTTTTACTGACATAGACAAAATTTTATTCGATCGCTATCTTTGTCAGTTTTTCTTAGATTTTTTGCTTTTCTCGAAAACAGTTGAAGATCATTCCTATGTTGATGAAGCTTTTTTATTCATTTTGGTCAGTACTATATGCCCTTAAAGTTTTTGCTCGAAGTTAAGGGACACCCTGTATAGATATATACTTATTACATACATACACTATACAGTGCAGTCCCTAGTTTGCGTAATGTACCGAGTGATCAAATGGGATTATGTATTAATTATAAATAATACGTGTACATAATATAAATAATTATTAAAACTTTATAACAGATGTCATCTGCCAAACTCAACCATTACAACTGTTTAACACTTTTGTGCTATTGCTCATGGACTCTGTAAATAGCTGAAAATTATAACTTTTATTTTGCCCCTCTCTCGCATAAATAATAATTTTAAACGCATTAAATACAATTTTTAATTCTGAACATTTTTTTTGTATTCATACTTTTGTTCTAAAATTAATAGGGCAAATAGTAATATTTGCTTATGTAAAAATTTTACCATTGTACTTCATGTGGTCCGATCCTACGTTTATGGTAACGCGATAATGAAGTTTAGTTTTATTTGTACCAGCGAAAAAATTCGAAATTGTATTCACTATGCATATAAATCTTAAATTTAGATTAGATAAAAGTGCGATGAATAAGAGCAAGTGTAAGAATCAATATCTTTATTTAGTTGAAAATAATAAAATATGTTTACGTGAAAAAGTGTATAGTGAGGTGTCGACATTGTTGACAAGATAAAACAAACTCAGCATCTTAAATCGGTTTGTGCGCGTAAGCTAAGAACAGTACAGTGGCGTAGTATAGGGGTATAATGGACAACGATTTCAGTTGGCGTAGTGATTCTTTGGAAACAAGTAAAAGATCTCCAGTAAAAATAATTGACAGTGATACAGATAAAATGGCAGAACTTATGAACATGATGACTAGACTGATGCAGACAATGAGAGAAGTACAAAATACAAGGACAATTAAAAGTTAATCATCGCGATTTAAAACAGAATATTAACAAAAATACAGTTTCATTGACCAACTTACGAAAAAACGCGAAAGAATATAAATAAAAAGAAAGGATATGGCAAAATGAAAAGGGGGAACTGACTAAAGAAGTAGAATTACTCACAAAAACATCGGAAAGAGAAGAAATAAATAATATTTTAAAAGAGCTTATAAATAATAAAAGCCCAGGAGAGAGCGGTCTCTACAAGATCCTTATATTTATGGAGGTGTAGTAAGGAAACTCACTACACCTATAGGTAAGCTCACTTACAGTCATGAATATGCCTCTCCAAGTGCAGGAATGATCATTAAGTGATCATTTAAACACATTCCTGTAACTCAATTCATATCTAGGGATTTGGTAGCTGTGGAAGCTATACTACCAATGAACGGGGGAATAAAAGAGGTAGTCACTGCCTCAGTATACTTTCCTGGGATTCGGTTGATGCACCACCTATTAAAGGACCTTATTTCCTACTGTCAATGTAGGAACAAACATTTCATTATGGGCTGCAATGCAAACGCGCACCACACAGTATGGGGTAGCACTGATATAAACACTATGGGTGTTGAATTTATATCTACTGCTAACATAGACATAATAAACAGGGATAAATAACCCACTTTTGTAACTAAGAGGTACTTGATATTACGCTAGCTAGCCCAAAAATTAGCTCAAAAATAAAAAATTGGCATGTCTCTAACGAAGCCTCATTCTCAGACCATAGGTATATTAGGTTTGAAATAGAGGTTAGTAACGGAGGCCTTACACAAGCTCGGATACCGAAACTAACTGATAGGGCCTTGTATGAAGGCTATATAAAATCTGAAGTGGAAGAAATCAATGTTAGTGCTAATAAAGTGGAAGAATTGGAAGCGGCCTCAACTGAGTTTCACAATTTACTACATTCAGCTTACGAAAATAGCTGTCCATTAAAGTTAAAACAAACCACCAAGAAGGTACTTTGGTGGAATTAGGAGCTAGGACACCAAAGACTTTTAATTAGAAGGCTATATAATAAAGCCAAAAATACCGTTAATCCGGAGAGTTGAAAGCAATACAAAAATGCCCTAACTACTTACAACAAAGAAGTAAGCAAAACCAAGAGGAAAACGTCGCAAAACTTTTGTGAGGGCCTATCAGATATGCCCACAGTGGCACGCCTACAAAAAGTCCTCTCAAAGGATCATGCAAACGAGATTGGCTTCTTGAAGAAACCAAATGGCGACTTCACGGAGGATTTAAAGGAAACGTTGGAGCTTTTTCTAAGCACTCACTTCCCAGGATCATCCCGATCAGATGAAGAAAACTCTCCAACGGAAGTAAGTCACAAGGAAGCAATAGACTCGTCTATCTGATAAGATCTTCTCAGTCAGCCGAGTTGAATGGGCTATTAATATTTCAAGCCCTACAAGACGGCGGGTGCAGATGGCGTTTTTCCGGCCTTGCTGCAAAAATGCATAAAGGACATATTACCTGCCCTATGTGGACTATATAAGGGAAGAATAAAGCTCGGATATATCCCAAAAGTATGTAGGAAAACAAATGTGGTCTTTATACCTAAAGGAGGAGAACGTCCAAATGTTCAGCGTAAGCCATCTAGACCCATTAGTCTTTCATCTTTTATATTAAAAGGTATGGAGAAGGTGTTGGATCAATACCTCAGAAGTGAAGTGCTCACAACCTCACCACTTCATGCGAATCAGTTCACGTACCAGAAAACCAAATCGACAACGACGGCTCTCCAGAGCCTTGTCAACAAAATTGAAAAAACCTTCATGGCAAAGGAGGTAGCTCTAGGTATTTTCATAGATATATTGGGCGCTTTTGACAACACCTTCTATGACTCTATCGTAAGAGCGGCCTTGGCTATAGGTTTCCATCCAGCCGTGGTAACATGCATAAAAGCCATGTTAAAAAGTCGAACCATTAAAGCTTCACTAGGAGGAGAATCAGTAATGATAACAACCAGCAGAGGATGTACACAAGGTGGAGTTCTATCACCTCTTCTTTGGTGTATCGTTATTGACGACCTTCTTAACAAGCTAACAAAAGCTAGGTACATTGTTAACGGATACGCAGATAACGTAGCAATTCTAGTCAGAGGAAAGAACGATACATTAATATCACAACTAACACAGAAAGCTCTGAACCTTGTTCAACGTTGGTGCCAGGAACATGAACTTAATGTAAATCCAAGAAAAACAGTTATTGTACCATTCACTAAGAGAAGAAAGCTAGCACTCAAAGCTCCCTCATTGAAAGGCACCAGAATTGAGTTTTTAAAAGAAGTTAAGTAAATATTTAGGAATAATTCTAGACTAAAAACTAAGCTGGAACTCACACATTAACAAAATTATTAAGAAATCGGCAGTGGCTCTGAATACATGCCGTCGTCTTCTTAGTAAAAACTAGGGGCTGCAGACCCATGATAACTTACGCATCATTAGTATGGTGGCCAAAAGGTAAACAAAATACAGTACCAGCGTCGTTGCGGAAAATACAACGTTTAGCCTGTCTATGTACTACAGGTGCTATGAATACCTGTCCAAATGCAGCACTGGAAGTGTTTCTGGGGCTAACGCCTCTGCACCTTCAAGTGAAGAAAGAGGCGATGCTCCAGACACTCACACTCAGTAGGACAAAACACTTCAAACCTGGGGATCTCGTAGGCCACTTAGAAATTCTAAGGAAGATACGTTTAGATGAAATGGTCATGAATGTCTGTAATACAATGACGACAAGATACAATTTTGACCGGACGTATAAGGTAATCATTGGTGATTGCCTTCAGTGCACAGTAGGAGGGCCACACTTCCCAAGGGACTCTTTGCCCTGGTTTACTGATGGGTCATAACTAGAATCAGGAGAAACTGGAGTTGGTGTATTTGGGCCGGATTACCAAATAAAGGAATCCACAGGCCTGGTTCCACCATATTTCAAGCAGAGATCTACGCAATAAATCTCTGTCTCAAATAAACCTAAACAAAGGTCTCAAAGGAACAACAATCAACATATTGTCAGACAGTCAGGCTGCTTTAAAGGCACTTAGTGCCTTCACTTGTGAGTCAAAGCTAGTCTGCAATTCATAGGCTCATGACACCATCAATAAGATCAAAGTGATAAAAATTATGTAAGAGCTGAGAGTACCTGGAAAAATAATTAAAATGATAAAAATTACCCAGGACGACACATAGGCAAAATTTTGGTAGAGGAAAGAACATCTGAGAGTAGAATAGTGAGACGTCTAAGACAAGGAGATTCAATATATCCAATACTTTTTAATTTTGTTCTTGAAGGAATAATAAGAAGAAGCGATCAGGATAGGAATGATATATTGACAAATGCATTAATTATTAGCATACGCGGATGACAGCTCTTGTAACAAGAACACAAGGAGAACTTGAATTTTTTTAGGAAAATTGAAAAGGATGCCATGAACGTAGGTCTATTAACGAAAACAAAACAAAATACATAACAATCAAAAGTACAAAAACTCTAGAACAAAAAGATCTACAAATAAAGGTGAACAGTGACAAAATTTCCTTCCTTAGAGCCAAAAATGTTTCTAGAATAACCAAAATCAGGGATTACAAAACAATAATCCAAACCAACGGTTGCAATTTGTGGATACTAAATAAAGAAACGCAAGAAAAACTGAAGGTGTGGGAAAAAATGGTTCTTAGACTAATATTATGGTGGAAAGAAAGTGGGTGTGGCATAGGCATATTGTTTTTGAAAAGATTAGTATTATTTATTTAAAAATTACAGTGAAAATAAAAACCGACCGGCCAGATTTTAAGGTTCCAACCACCAGGCATTTGCCCGGTTATTTTATGCTCTACAACTTGAAGTATTTTTGCCTAAAATAATAAGGGAAGCAAGAAATTACGAAAGCATGGTTTTACATGTCCTATTGTTCGGCTGTGCTGGTCACCATCCTATTACCATATACTTGTAAACTTGTATATAACAAGGTAATTGAAAAAAATAAGAGGAAATACATAGCTATTTTCTCAATTATTAATGTTAGATATATAGTTTAAAAGTTGGTGGTGACATCAAATGTCACTTTTTGATTTGGAAAGATCCTGAATTATTTTTCAGGTTTTACCAGGAACGAAATCATCTTTGATTTTTTTAAATGAAATGACACTGTAACGTGTATGGACCCGACGCCACTGACTGGGAGTACGCGACCGCCGCCGCTGGTCGAACGTTTCTAGAACGGCGCCTAACCTGAGCGATGACGTAATCGTCGCGTACGTCAGGGAAGACAGCCGGGGCATTCTGATGTAGACATGTATCGTGAAATGAACAGTTGGTGATATAAATAAATAGTCTACCAGTGCTGAACATAAATATAATTACAAAAATAAATATTGTTTAATAAATAATCTTAGTGTTTAAGTTTTTAATAATTTCTTAGTCTTAAATTAGTGTTTATAATTGTTTAATAATAGTGTTAGTTACTTTTATTATCTTTTTAATATTTATCTTATTTATTTATCGTTTAATAAACTTATTTTAATTAATAACATTTCTCTGATTTTTACACTTCACCCAAATAAATAAATGTTACAATTGGTGTCAGGTATGGGGTTGTTAATAATCTGTGAAGTGTAATAAAAATAAATAAAATGGCGTATAAACAATTAAAATTAAACGTATTAAAAGAAAGTGATCTGAAGACAGTACTGGTAGAACGAGATTTGGACACAACCATAAAGAAGTCAATGCTTCATGAGAGACTGAGGCAAGCATTAATCGATGCTGGTGAAAATCCTGAAGATTACTTATTCGAAATTTAGCGTGACCTTCGTAAATTTATGGAACAAAAATTAGCAGAAAAGTCTGAAGAAAATATTAGTAAATTTCAGCATTATTCATCTCAAAATTCAGTGCCTAAGAAATAAAATGGAAGAACTAGAAATCTTTCTCGACAACCAATCGTGTAAAGTATTGTGCATATCAGAACACTGGTTGGAAAATGAACAGTCTATTGCCAAAATCAATAACTTTTGCGTGGCGACGAGCTTTCATCGAAAAACCTTCAAAAATGGAGGCGTAGCTATATTTTGTAAACCAGATGTTAATTTCGAGAAAGTTTCATTTATTGAAGAATATAATATAGAGAAAAAATACATGTTGTGCTGTTAAATTTAAGCTCAATTCTATTATAACATATGTTTTGACAGTTTATCGTCCTCCGAAGAAAAATATAAAAACCATTTAGATCAGATTAAATACTGTTTAATTAAAATTTTAAACTATGAGAAAAACTGTAACATTTTTATATGGGGCACTTCAATATTAATATTTTGATAGAATGAAATGTATCGAAGTATTTTCTAGACTTAATGGCTTCTTCCAACATATATCCATCTATTTTAGAACCAACTAGATTGAAATCATGTATTGATAATATTTACACAAATGTTAAAACAAGTTCTTATGCCATTAACGTAATTCCACACACTCTCTCAGATCATCCCGCTCAGAGTTTAATTTTATTGAACATTGTGAATGATGATGTCAAACAAAATTTGAAAAGAGGGTTTACTCGGTAAAGAGAATAGAACTTTTTAATTATCATTTAAATATTGTTAAGTGGAATCATATCTATCTTACAAACGATGTAAACTCAAAATTTCAATATTCATTGGAAATATTATCGTATTATATTAACATATGCTTTCTACTAACCAAAGTAAGTGGTGATAAATCTAACAAAAAATGGATTACTGATGAAATTAAACAAACTTCAAAACAACTAAAAGAAAAGTTTCACTTGTATAAAGCTGGCATTGTCAGTAAACAGGAATATTTATATGCTAAAATCAATTTTTTCAAAATGATTAAAAATTAAGAAAGAAGATATAATATTCAATTAATACATGATTCGATTAACTGTAACAAAAACATATGGAATATTATCAACAAAAATTTCAATAATACTATCAAAAATAATAATAAAAACTCTTTGTAACGACTCTGAAGTAGCCTCTAACTCCATGCATATGACAGATATGTTTAATATTTTTTTTGCTGATACTACAGGAAAACTTATTGAAAATACTACTTTAAATTCTTCACCTTCAAATCAATAAAACGCAAGTCATATAATATGTAGCAAGTCTATATATTTAGAACCTGTAACCGAAGAACTAGTGTCTATTATATTATAGTTAAACAACACTTTTGCAATAGGAATTGGTTAAATTCCTGCTAAATTGCTAAAGTATTGCTATAATATAATTCTTGAGCCACTACTTCATTGTATCAATGAATCTATTTCAAATGGAATTTTTCCTGATATTTTGAAAAAATAAAAGTCGTTGCCCTACACGAAAAAGGTTCCAAAGAACATGTTGCGAAATACAAACCGATTAGTTAAGTGTCTGTTTTCCACAAATTATTGGAAAAAATTATAATTATAGTAAAAAATGAAATAATTATTTCAGAACAATATGGCTTTCGCTAAGGTCGTAGTACTATTACAGCGCTAGCGAACTTGTTACAAGTTATATGTAGTAATTTAGATCATAAAGTAAATACATACGCTCTTTTAATTGATTTATCAAAAGCTTTTCATTGTGTTCATCACGAAAAAATGCTAAATATACTGGAACGCTTTGGATGGAGAGGTATTTGTGTAACTTGGTTTCAATCATATTTAAGTGATAGAGAGCAGTTGGTTTACTATGATAACTGTAAGTCTAATGTCAAGCCAGTCCCTTATGGTGTACCACAGGGCTCAATATTAGGTCCAATTTTATTTTCTCTGTACGTAAATGATGTAAGAGTTGTTCTTAATACAAACTTTGTTGGTTTTGGCGATGATTTTTCTAAAATTATTCCAGAAAATAATTAATACAGAAAATACTTTCTACACGTTAACAAAAAATATTTCTGATTGGTTTGCAAGTCTTAGTCTCACTCTAAATGCAACTAAATCTGCAATAATGAAATTCTCAACAACTAAACGTAATACTAGCATTTTAACCAGATGTAACAATCAAAGAATACCACAAGTGAGCAATCAGAAAGTTTTGGGTATTAATTTAACAGAAAATTTTAAATGGGATGAACAGATTAATGATATTTGTACTAAACTTGCTCCACTATGCTTTGCTCATAAAAAACTTGCACAAAATACTACAGTAAAAACTTTTTATTTTACAAAATTTTATAGTCTAATGTCATATGGCATAATTTTCTGGGGCTGCTCTCCCAATGCCGTTTGTATTTTTATGCTACAGAAACGAGATATTAGAAATATTTATAACCTTAGCTACAGAAGTACCTGCAAACATAGGTTTATAAAAGAAAAGTTCTTTACTCTTCTTAAATGTCATTTTATTTATTAGAAAAAATAAAAATCAAATTTTAAAATATGAGAACTGTCATAGTTATAATACTAGAGGTACAGAGAATTTAGTGCTTCCAAAACATAAGTTAAATTTAACTCTAAATGATACTTTTGTAATAGGAATCAAATTATATAACCATTTACCAGAACACATGAAGACCATTGATTAGTTTAATTTATTTAAAATTTGTGACATGTATGTATTTTTGACATTCCATATACCGATGTAATTTTGGTCTTATAGAAGAGAATAAATTATTATTATTATTATTATTGTAACGTTTATTTATTTGGGATAAATAATTAGGATAAATATTAAAAAAATAATAAAAATAACTAACACTATGATTAAATAATTGTAAACATTAATTTAAGACTAAAAATATTATTAATTGCTTAAAAACTAAGATTATTTATTTAAACAATATTTATATCACTACATTCCTTTATATAAACTACATTTATTTATGTTGACAACTCGTCGACTGTTTATTTATAACACCATGTTCATTGCTCGTTGCTTTTATATATCAGAATGTTTTCGCTGGCTTCTCTGACGTGATTATAAGCGCGGCGTCATTTCTTTGGAATGTTCTCCATCTGTCCATCGAATACAAAGGATCAGCCCATCGGATGTAATTAAACCAGTCTACACGCGTATGGGTTGTCCCCCGCTGGGTATTAAGTCATCGCTCGAGAATATTCCACCAGAGGCAGCGCTCGCATACTCTTAAGAGTATCTTAAGTCAGGGGCGCACGTTACACTGCCCCCTCCTTAAGACTGTTTCGTGCCGGAACAGTTGTTGATGACGAAATCTACATATATTACCCTTGATACATTTAGAAGTCTTGAAGAAGTGACAGTCGGTGGTCCGCTGGAATTCTTCTTTCTGTCCGTTAAGGTTAAAGCTGCAGACGAGAATTTTAATACCGGTATAGCGGAAGAGGATCTCTAACATGTTCCTAACAATCCTCCAATCCAAACCATGTAGTCCACAGCCTAGCTTCGGTACTGCTAGCTTCAAAATGTCATTCTCTAGCAGATGATCCTTCAAATCGCACAGTGAGTTCCATATACTGCGACACGACGGCTTCTGGTGCGAGTGTGGTTTTATGACCAGATAGTAGATATACCGCTGATGTTCTATATTGCTATCCCTCAGTTGTGGAGTTTTCCCGATGGATGGACCTTGGTTGGCCAGTTCTTGTAGTCGTCCAAATTTTGTCTTAAAGACTGAAGCTATGCCGCGTGACATCTTTAAGTCTTCTGATACGCAGTGGCCGAGGGAATAATCTGAAGACACGGTGAACAGGTCTTGGTGTTCTTCTGTCGTCACGCCATACCGCGCCTTGTGACCAAAGGAATACTTTTCCATGAAGTCTTCAAAAGTCAGTTCTTGATCTATGATCCGACGAACCGTTACTCCACGATGTTCTTCACTGTTATCACCGGCGAAAGGGGCTAGCCGATTAAACTGTACTACTCTCGGCTTCCCGGTAGGTGCTTTTCTAATTCTACATATTAGGTCGTTTATCCTTTTAACGACCCCATAACGACCTTCCCAGTTTCTTTGTAGCTTTGGTGATAAACCGCGACATTGTGGATTGTAAAGCCACACTAAATCCTCAGGTTGGTATCCACCTTTTTCTGCCTTGATGTCATACTGGTCCTTCATTCGGCCGCTGGCAACTTGAATGTTCGTGCGGACTTGTTCATGAATGTCATCCATTCTTCTGCGTAAGTCCGTAACGTAATCTTCCCCGGCCAGCTCTTCCCCAGGTTTACTGCCGAACACCAAGCCACATGGCAAGGGCAACTCACGCCAGAATAAGATGATCGCAGGAGTTTCCCCAATACGATTTTACGCTCTGTGAGTGTGGTGCAACGTTTTCCCATATTGGTTTGCTCTCTTCTGCTTTCCATTCCAATAAAATTTTCAAAGTCGGGTCATATTCTTGGTCTTTGCGTAGTTCATCGGGCTGCCAACTATTATCGACTACTGCTATTCTGGCGACGGTGGAATGTTTCTCTTCCAGTCGACTACAATGGCTACATTCATCTTGACATAGCCTTCTGGACAATGCGTCGGCATTACGATGGCTGGTACCTGTCCTGTGTTCGATTTTGAAATCGTATTCCTGTAGTCTCTCAATCCATCTGGCCACCTGACCTTCTGGATTCTTGAACTGTAGCAGCCATTTTAAAGCGGCATGGTCAGTTCTTATCAAAAATCTTTGTTCGTATAAGTATTTGTAGAAATGCTCCACGGATTTTACGACCGCCAAAGTTCTTTTCTGGTTACACAATAATTCCTCTCCGGTTTTGACAAGGTCTTACTAAAGTAGGCAACAACCTTCTTCTCATGTCCGTCTTGTTTCTGGGAAAGGACGCCACAAATTCTAACGTTGCTGGCATCTGTGTCTAATATGAACAGTCCTTCAGTTAAAGGATAACTCAGGACAGGTGTGCTTGTCAAGGAATGTTTCAGTTCTTTAAATGCAACTTTACAGTCCATTTCCAAGATAAATCGCCTTTCTTCTTCAGTAAGCCTTGGCAGTGGCTTAGCTATGTTGGCAAATCCAGTTACATATCGTCGATAATAAGTACACAACCAAGGAAGCTTCTAAGTTTATGTTTGTCTCTAGGTACAGGCCAGTCACTCACAGCCCTTATTTTCTCCGTGTCAGCTGTAATACCCTTACCAGAAACCACGTGTCCCAAGTAATGTACTTCTCTTTGGAACATATGGAACTTTTTTGGATTGAGCTTCAAGTTAGCCTGTCTCAATCTTTGGAAAACCTCTTTCAAATTCTTCAAGTGGTCCTCGAACGTGTTCCCTACCACAACAATATCGTCGAGATAAACCAGACAGGTTTTCCAAGATAACCCAGCCAATACGGTTTCCATAAGTCGTTCAAATGTTGCAGGGACATTGCAGAGCCCAAATGGCATTACGGTAAATTCCCGATGGTGAAAGCTGTCTTCTCCTTATCTTTGCAACCAAATCTACTTGGCAGTATCCGATCTTTAGATCTAGAGTGGAGAAAATCTTTGATCCAGTCTAGTGTATCGTCTATTCGAGGTAGCGGGTAGCTATCCTTCTTCGTCACGTTGTTGAATTGACGATAATGGACGCAAAATCGTGTAGAGCCATTTTTCTTCTTCACTTACACCACTGGCAAAGCCCATGGACTGCTTGAAGGTTTAATTACCCCTTCCATCTTCATGTCCTCAATAATTCTTTCAACTTCCTTGCGCTTCGCCAATGGCAGTCTTCTTGCTGGTTGACGGACGAGTCTTGCGTCTCGGGTGTCTATTTTATGGTGAACTATATTGTTCTCCCTTTGGTTTTCTTGTCGAATTGGAACACATCTTGAAAATTTCTAATTAAATTCATTGCGTTGGTTCTCTGGTCGGCGCTCAATTCTTGAAACGATGTTGATATCTGGTTGATTAAAGTGTCCGGAACTTCTTGAGATGTGTTTCCATCGGCCCTTACAGTTCGAATAAGCGAGGATACTGCCAAGCATTCTCCTATTGTTCCTCTTTTAAGAACAACCAGATAATAATTTATGTTCATTATTCGAACTGGAATTACCTGGCTGGCTTTGACCAGTGATTTTCCGACAACAACTCCAGTGCCAGTTTTGGCATCATCATTCTTGGACTCAAGCATAAATATACTTCCCTCACAGAAACTACCATCTAAATGTGCTTCCAGGCTAGTTTCACTTCGTTCTGGGAGAGTAACATCTTCGGCCATTAGTACACGCACAGCTTGAGTGAGTTTAATACGAGTTCTTCTTCATTGGCCATCATCACTCCGTTCGTCACGTCAAGCTTAAAACCGTGCTCTGTCATTGCGTCCGTACCTAGTATTAATTCATCTTCAATTTCAGCTACCAGCGCACGATGTTTAAAGCAGGTGTGTCCAATAGAGATGGTGACATTTACTTCTCCTAATGCGGTAGTTTGTTCTCCCGTCGCTGTGCGTAATCGCCACTTGGTTGGTTGAAGGTTTCAAATTCTTGAAGGCTTTGTTTTAAATTCTCACACCGGTTCCTCAGCTGCGTCTGATATACCTGCTCCAGATGCGCATGGTAATACCGCATATCCAACCGCTTGACTAGTTGGTCGTAGTCTTCTTGTACTTCTTCCTTCAGCGTTTGTAGGATATCGATAGCTTCGCCACGTAGCGAGACAGTCAATGCTGTTGCCTTCTCCGTGGATGTCCAGTTATGTGCTTTCGCAGCGGCTTCAAATTATTTTAAATAGTTTGGCCACGAAGATTTCCCATCCAAGTCTGGTGTTTTGATATGCATTTTTGTACCAGTATCAGGTTTTACTACTTTCCTTCATTCCCTTAAATTTGCCTTAGCTACTTCGGAATTTGAGATTGACGACGATGTAATTTTAGTAAATTTTTCTCGTACTTCTTCGATCTTCTTGTCGTACTTATCCTCTAAATTCTTCAGGTCTTCTTCAGTTTTTCTAGAATTATTTTCTAATTTTTGTTCTAGTGTTCTAGAATGTTTCATCAATTCTTCTTTTAATGTTCTAGAATTTTCTTCTGCTTTTCGAGAACTCTCCTCCAATTTTTGTTCTAATGTTTCTGCTAATTCTTCTTTTAATGTTCGAGAATTTTCTTCCAATTTATTTTCTAATATTCTAGAATTTTCTTCTGCTTTTCTAGAACTTTCTATTAATTTTTGTTCTAATGTTCCAGAACCTTCTTCTGATTTTCTAGAACTTACTGCTATTTCCTGCTTTAGTTTGGTAATGTCGGACGGGTCAAATAAGTAATCGTCGGGATTTTTATTAGAATCGATCAATGCCTGCCCCAGTCCTTCTTGAAGTACTGACTTCTTTCCTGTTGTATCCAAATCCCGTTCTTCCAGTTCTCTCTTGAGGTCACTTACTTTTAATTCACTTAATTTTAATTGAACAGAATCTAGAGTTACATGCTTTGTTTGTAGATTTCAAGTAAGCTTATGACTCAGTAAGGAAAAATCAACTGTATGAAATATTACATCATTTTCAATTTCCAAGTAAGTTAGTAAGGCTAATAAAAATGACGCAAACAAACACGAACTTAAAGGTACTAGTAGATGGAAAGGTGTCAGAGAGTTTTTCGGTTAACCAAGGATTAAGGCAAGGCGATCCAATGTCACCAGTCCTCTTCAATTTAGTACTCGACTGTGTAATAAGAGAAACAGAAATTCAATAAATCAAAACAGACGTCAAGTTCTAGCTTATGCGGAAGATATAGTTTTTCTCACAAGATCCAAAAAGGAAATGGAAAGCACAATAAGCAGCCTGATAAAAATAGCAGGAGAGACAGGTCTAAAACTAAATATCGAAAAAACAAAATACATGCTAATAAAAAAAGAACAGACAGAAGAAGGGCTGGAAGTCATAGACGAAAATGGGAAACAGTACAACTTCGAAAAAGTCAACACTTTTACATACTTAGGTGCAATACTTACAAATAATGACAGTGAAAATGAGGAAATCGCAGCAAGAATAACTAAAGGTATGAAGAGTGCGGGCTGTCTATTTAAAGTATTACGATCAAAAGTCATATCAACGGCCTTAAAAGTCAGACTATATAAAACGGTAATAAGACTGGTAGTATTATATGCATGTGAGTTATGAATATTAAACACGGATAACCAAAAGAAGCTTGAGATTTGGGAAAGAAAAATGTTGAGGGTAATATTCGGGGGTAAAAAAGTGGGGGATATGTGGTTAAGAAGAACGAATGACGAAGTAATGAACATATTCGGGGAACCGGGCATAGTGCAAGTGATAAAAGTACAAAGGTTAAGGTGGCTAGGGCATTTAGAGAGACTTCCAAGTAACCGTGTGGCAAAAAAGATTTACGAGAGAGGAGAACCCAACAGGAGACGTATGGGTCGACCCAAAGGAAAATGGTGCGATGCTGTAAAGAAAGACCTACAAACTTTAAAAATGAAAGATTGGAAAAATACAGCCAAAGACAGAGTCCAGTGGAAGGCTGTAATCAACAAAGCCATGGGCCTTGAAGGACTGTAGTGCTAAACTATTATTTAATTTTAATTTACTTAATTTTAATTGTTTTGTCGCCATTTTATTTATTTTTATTTACATTTCACAGTTATTAACAACCTCACACCTGACACCAATTATTGTAACGTTTATTTATTTGGGTGAAGTGTAAAAGTCAAAGAAATATTATCAATTAAAATAATACGTTTATTAAACGATAAATAATTAGCATAAATATTAAAAAGATAATAAAAATAATTGACACTATGATTAAATAATTATAAACACTAATTTAAGAGTAAAAATATTATTAAATGCTTAAACACTAAGATTATTTATTTAAACAATGTTTATATCACTAAATTTATTTATATAACTACATTTATTTATGTTCACAACTCGTAGTTTATTTATATCACCAATTGTTCATTGCTCGTTGCTTTTATATATCAGATTGTTTTCGCTGGCTTCTCTGACGTGATTATAAGCGCGGTGTCATTTCTCTGGAATGTTCTCTATCTTTCCATCGAATACAAAGGATCAGCCCACCGGATGTAATTAAACCAGTCTACACGCGTATGGGTTTTTCGCCGCTGGGGATTACGTCATCGCTCGAGAATATTCCACCATTGGCGGCGCTCGCATACTCTTAAGTCAGGGGCGCACGTTGCATTATTATTACTACTAATTGCCGAAGACATTACCCTCCCAGAAAGAAGTGAATCTATAGTGGAAGCAAAATTATATGGTAGTTTCTATGAGGGAAATGTTGTTATGCTTGAGCCCAGGAATGATGATGACAAAACTGGTACTGGAGTTGTTAATCACTGCTCAAAGCCAGCCAGGTAATACCTGTTCGAATAATTAACAAAAATTATTATCGTGTTGTTCGTAAAAGAGGAACAATTGTAGGATATCAACATCATTTCAAAAATTGACCACCGACCAGAGAACCAAGGCAAAGAATATAATTGGAAGGTTTTAAGATGTGTTCCAATTCGACGAGAAAACCAAAGGGAGAACTAATATAGTCCACGATAAAATAGACACCGCCAACCAGCAAGAAGATTGCCATTGCCGAAGCGTGAGGAAGCGAAACGGGTTATTGAGGACATATAGACGGAAGGCGTGATCGAACCTTCAAACAGTTTATGGGCTTCACTTGTGGTATTAGTTAAGAAAAAGGATGACTACACGATTTTGCGTCGATTATCGTCAACAACGTGACGAAGATGGATAGCTACCCGCTACCTCGGATGGACGATACACTGGAAACTTTGGCTGGATCAAAGATTTTCTCCACTCTGCATCAAAGGAACGGATACTGGCAAGTAGATTTGGATCCAAAAGATAAGGAGAAGACAGCCTTCATCATCGGTATCGGACTCTGACAATTTACCGCAATGCCATTTGGGCTCTGCAATGCCCCTTCAACGTTTGAACGACTCATGGAAACAGTATTGGCTGGGATATCTTGGAAAACCTGTTTGGTGGCATTCTTTCCCAGAAATAAGATGGACATGAGAGGGTTATTGCCTACTTTAGTAAGACCTCGTTAAAACCGGAGAGGAACTATTGTGTCACCAGAAAAGAACTTTTGGCAGTCGAGAAATCCGTGGAGCATTTCTACAAATATTTATACGGACGAATATTTTTGATAAGAACTGATGGCTAGATTGATTGAGAGATTACAGGAATAAGATGTCAAAATCGAACACTGGACAGGTACCAGCCATCGTAATGCCGACGCATTGTCCAGAAAGCCATACCAAGATGATTGCAAACATTGTAGTCGACTAGAAGAGAAACATTCCACCATCGTCAGGATAACAGTAGACGACGATAATTGGCAGCCCGATGGACTACGCAAGGACCAACCGATTTTGAAAATTATTCTGGAATGGAAAGCGAACGAGAGCAAACTAATATGGGAAGATTTTGCACCACAGTCACAGAGCGTAAAATCGTACTGGGCGCAATGGGACTCCATGATGATTGACGATGGCCTATTAAACCGTGCAGTAGAATATGCTGATTGAACTAAGAAGAAAACTCAGTTGGTTATTCCTAAAAGTAGACTACTGGACGTGTTGAAAGAGATCCAGGCCGAATCTAGAGTAGGCCATTTTGGAGTCAACAAAACATTAGAAAGATTGCGCCAGCGATTTTACTGGATTAACTACAAGGAAGATGTTAAAGACTGGTGCCAGAAATGTGTGGTTTGCGCTGGAAGCAACGGACGCATAGACGACGATGAGCTCTAACGCGTCAATATAACGTTGGCAGTCCATTTAAGCTCATTGCAATTGACGTGGCCGGGCCATTTCCAGAAAGTGACAACGGAAATAAATACATCGTTGTTGTCATGGACTACTTCACCAAGTGGGTTGAAACCTGTTCATTACCCTACCAGGAAGTTACCACGGCCACTGAAACATTAGTTAAAGAATGTATATGCCGATTTGGTGTACCACGTGAACTTTACTCCGACCAGAGTAGAAATTTTGAGTTTGCTGTTTTCCAAAATATCTGTAAGATATTAGGAATTAATAAAGCGAGGGCAACTGTATTACATTCGCAGTCCGATGGCATGGTTGAACGAATGAATACAACAATCAACCGATATTTGTCAAAGGTAGTCTGCAATCACCAAGGAGACTGAGACTGACATCTGTTTCTGATGGCTTATCGTTCGTCCATGCATGAAACAACAGGGCAAACTCCTGCGAACATCTTATTCGGGCGAGAGTTACGTTTACCATGTGACTTGGTGTTCGGCAGTAATCCTGGAGAAGATCTGACCGGGGAAGATTACGTTACGGACTTACGGAGAAGAATGGATGGCATCCATGAACAAGTCCGCACGAACATTCAAATTGCCAGCGACCGAATGAAGGACCAGTATGACATCAAGGCAGAAAAAGGTGGATACCAACCTGAGGATTTAGTCTGGCTTTACAATCCACAAAGGCGTCGCGGTTTATCACCAAAGCTTCAAAGAAATTGGGAAGGTCCTTATGAGGTCGTTAAAAGGATAAACGACGTAATATATAAAATTAGAAAAGCACCTACCGGGAAGCCGAGAGTAGTACATTTTAATCGGGTAGCCCCTTTCGCCGGTGGTAGAATATTTCGAAAACGCCGCCGCGTTGGGCGATGACGCAATTTTCTCGAGTATCGACGTAGTAAATCCGCCACGACTTGTTTAATTACATCCGGTCGCCTGACTCTTTGTATTCGACGTTATTATCGCGTCGAAAGTTTCAGACGGACGCCGCGCTATATAAACCCGTTGTAACACGAGCTTCGGGGTGCGGGGTTTATGTGTCAGGCGATTAGGTTGACGTGTAGAAATACTTATTGATAAACAACACTTACCGCAGTCGACCTCGCTCAACAGCTGATGTTCTGTGGAATCGACGCACTACCTATCACTTCCACTTGACAAAGTTTCGGGTTTCAAAATAAATAATTGTGAAGTTCCAAATAAATTTAATGGAAAGAATTTAATATTAAAATAAAAGGGATAAAAATATATAAATTTACGAATATAAAACAAAACTAATGAAAAATAAAACAAAACTACTAGTTTATAAAATAACAACTCTGCATATGGCAGTGCTTCGTCTAATGTATCAAATTGCTTGTAACGACAGATTTCATTCGCGAGACGAGTGCTAATTCCATTCAAAAACTGATTAATTACCAAATAGTCTCGCCGGAATTGCATGCACATTGCTTGTTTACCCGTTATTAAAGCAATCGGATAAACTTTTTCGACTTCAGTTTTTAATCGCATCGCAAATTCGCGCAGAGATTCATCTTTCTGTTTAATCAGTTTTTTGAAATTAGATTCGTCTCCGGTTGTTGTTTGTCGTTTACCAAACATTAAATTTAATCATTTTGTCATATTTTCAAAATTTTCAGGTCGTTTATGCATTGGAAGTGCGTAGTATAAGTCTCTAGCTTTTCCAATGAGTTTCATAGAGATTGCTACAGTTTTCTGTCTACCGTTCCATTTACAGGCACCCGCTACAACATTTACGGTTGTTAAAAATGACTGTAAATCTGATCCTCCGGCATATGCCATAATTGAATTAATGGCTGTCAACGCGCTAGGATCCGTAAATACTGGCATTTCGTTTTGAAAAGCCGACACTACTTCCGGGATGATTGGGCTTGCAGGGGCTTGAACTTGGGTTCTTGGAAAGGATGGAGGTGCAGTTGCGTTAGGTGGAATATTAGGATATTGGTAAAGTGGGTTTGGATCAGCGGGGGTTAATGCAGGTGCTGGAAAACCAGGAAGAACATAGCTTGGTACATAGCTGGGCATATGCGTAGGAAAGGGATATGTCGGGAGACGATACGGATTATACTGTGGTTCACGGTAACTATAACCCGCTGTACTGGCTACAGGGTTATCTCGTATTACTCCATGTGTGCTAAACACAGATGTAGTCACCACAGGACTTGTAACGGTTACTGGTACTGTGGAAGTAGTGTATGTAACAGTTGTAGTATTTTAATTTAATTATAAAAAGACGACTAGACCAGAAAACTACTAATAATCTATTTTCTAACACACAAACCAACGGTTCTTTATGGGAGTATTAGAAGTAAACTTCGAATTTTACTTCCAAATATCCTTACCACGACTGCGCCACTGTAACACGAGCTTCGGGGTGCGGGGTTTATGTGTCAGGCGATTAGGTTGACGTGTAGAAATACTTATTGATAAACAACACTTACCGTAGTCGACCTCGCTCAACAGCTGATGTTCTGTGGAATCGACGCACTACCTATCACTTCCACTTGACAAAGTTTCGGGTTTCAAAATAAATAATTGTAAAGTTCCAAATAAATTTAATGTAAAGAATTTAATATTAAAATAAAAGGGATAAAAATATATAAATTTACGAATATAAAACAAAACTAATGAAAAATAAAACAAAACTACTAGTTTATAAAATAACGACTGATAATACAGATAAACGTAAAGTTCAATTAACTTAAATTTCGATACAAAGGCACGTCTGATCAGGTCGAAAGCACAAGACAGAATCCTCTTTCGATTTGATCGAAATACTTAGTATCTTTTAGAGGGGGTAGGAAGAATACGATATCCATATTGTCCTGTGTCTAGTGCACGTAGGCTTAATAATTTTAAGACTTAATTGTCTACCAATAAATGTCAAAGCATAAACACTGGGACAACGTTTGGATACCAATTACCCATGATATAGTATGACAATGTGAACCCAGGCGCGGCTGTCATAATATGATAAGAATTTCTAAATTAAATTTTGACATTTATAACTTAAATAGATAAACAGATTTGAAATATTATTATTGAAACTATTATTTAGAAACGTTTATTTGTCGTCTGCATTCCACATTGTGACACCGTCATGGAATTTAGCAAAGACATTCTTTTATAGACGAGCATTTGGTGATATAAATGTGGGATTCTCTAAGTCTACAGTGCGTGAAATATCTAAAGTGCAAAAAATATGACAGATATAAAAACAATTTTTTGACGTGTTGATATATTTTCATTCGTATGACATTTTTTCTGTTTATTTTTCTAATTACTATTATTTTATCGATAAATAAAGTTGTTGAGTATATTCATCATTGTGTTTTACCATAAATTTTGGGGGTTCAACGGAGATAGGAACAGCTATCAATACCTGGAGCGGTGAAAAGCATCGAAGAATTAGGCCAAATAAACGCCCATGTTTACATGCTAATCTGCCTAGAAGACTATTTCGAATTAAAGTTGTGACGACGTGACTATTCGGGAAGAAGTATTAATTCGAAATCAAAGATGACGACGTTAGGTGAAATAGCTGTAGTAAACGACAATATTATGAATACCAAGGGAAAAGCTATAAAAGTACTGTACACCATTGTTTTCGGCGATGAATCAGCTCGATTAAACAAAAGTAAGCTAAGAAGGTTTCACTTTTAATGAGGAATCAGAAGAATATGACGCTAAGCTTACGGAAATTAAAAATAATGACCACGCTAATCTGATTTCCGTATGTCATATTCTCAATATCAACTACGAAGGAACGAATGAAAGTATCGCAAGATGAATCTTGTCGTTTTTATGCCACTTAAGAGAGGATGATGAAGATATGGAAGAAGAAGAAGATCAAGAAAAAGATGATGAGAAGATGAAAATGAAGACGAAGTTCAAGACGAAAGAAGACGAAAGAAAGATGATGTTGAAAACGATAGAAGACGCGAAGCTAAATCAAAGTAACACGGAAGACTAAAGAAAGTGCAGGAACTACGATGAAGATGCACCTAAAGAATATACCTTCTCTTTCAATTTCCGAAATGTTGAAGACTCTATCCGACATTTTAATGGAAGAAACGGTTATCCAATAAATAAGTTGTGAGAAGATTTTGAAGAGATGTCTCAACTAATGTACTGGAACGACTTACAAAAATTAATACAGGGTGGGGCAGAAAAACCTATCCGATTTCAAATCCCTTTTTCTCAAAAGAGGGAGCAGGTAGAGTAGTGGGGTAAAAACTGTTAGAAAGCCGGTTTTATGCCATTTGTCAGTAGTCAACATGCCTTGGTCTGGTGAACATCGTGCTTTTGTTATTGAGCGGTTTATCGAATGCGGCGATTGTGCTCTTCACGGACGAAACCCATTTTCACCTTTGTGGTGCCGTTAACAGGCAGAATTTTCGATATTGGAGTGACGAAAATCCTCGAGAAATCCATCAGGAACCCCTCCATAGCCCAAAAGTGACTGTGTGGTGTGCTCTTTCCCGCCTAGGCGTCTGGGGGCCTTACTTTTTTGAAGAAAATGGGCAAACCGTAACGGTCAACAGCGAGCGCTATTGTTTCATGCTGGAAAATTTTCTTAGACCCAAAATGGAAGAAAATGGCGTGGAAAATGTGTGGTTTCAACAGGATGGGGCAACCGCCCACACATCGCGACGATCAATGGACATTCTCAGGGAACTGTTTCCCGGTCGCCTCATTTCCCTGAGAGGTGATCTTGGCTGGCCGCCGCGCTCACCGGATCTCACTCCATGTGACTTCTTCCTTTGGGGTTACCTCAAATCGAAGGTTTACCAGCATCGACCAAGGACCCTTCTTGCTTTACGAAGGGAAATTGCTCGGGCAATTGAAGAAATTCCTGTGGAAATGACGGTGAAAGTCATGGAAAGCTACCGCGAGCGCCTAAATCAGTGTATCCGCTCCCAAGGACGACATTTGAGTGATGTGCTTTTCAAAACTTAAATTTAAAAATGGCATAAAATTTGCGATATGTTAATAAAAAAAATTTTTTGACAAGTTGAGTGGTTTTAATTTTATAACGTTTTGAAATCGGATAGGTTTTTCTGCCCCACCCTGTATTTGTGTTGAAGTTACTTGATGGGTTGGCAAAGCTCCTGATTCAGTCCGAAAGAGGAATTATTACATGATCGAAATTAAAGCAGCTGTTAAAGAAGGAATTTGAAGTTAAAGTAAGCAATGCTGCCGTCCACAAACTTTTGATGACTAGAAAAAAGAAAAGAGGAATCTGTTCAAGAATATGTAATTGCAATGAGAGAGATTGGAAGCCGAGTAAACATCGAAGCTGAAGTAGTTATTCAGTATATAATAGATGGCATACCGGATGAGCAAAGCAATAAAATAATTCTTTATGATGCCAAGAATTGTGACGATGTGAAGGACAAGGTAAAGCTTTATGAATCGATTAAAGTTAAGACAATAACAGAAGTAAAAGGCGATAGAAAAAAAGCATATTATGCTAAAGAGAAAATGATTACGCCTAAAATAAATGATCCGAGAAGTCGAAGCGGAGATATCCGTTGCCACACGTGTGGTACCAGAGGACATCGTTCAGAGGATTGCCCAGGGGAAAGTGTTAAATGCTTTCGTTGTAATAAGTATGGTCACAAATCTTTGGAATGTGAATAAGAAGAATGAGAAAAGTCCCGCGGCTGTAAATAGTATTCTAAGCAGTGTTGTAACTTATCTAGATAATTTTATCTAGATAAATCATCTAGATAATATAATTTTATCTATTATCTTATCTAGATAATTTTTTTCGAAGTTATCTATTATCTTATCTAAATAAAAATAAAAATTATCTTTATCTATTTTTTGAAAATCATCTAGATGAAAATTTTAATAAAACTAAAAAAATCTTTTGTAATACAAATCGAATTTAAATAAAATAAAGCTGCGCAACTGTACAACTGTTGGCCCAGCGCACTGGTACTACGACGCGAGACGCGACATACGATACGCACTGCGCACTTGCTCGATTTCTGTTAGTTGTAATTTTATAAGGCACAAATTGACATTAGGATACGGAATTTCAGGGAAAATGAAGTTTTTTAACTTTTTGTTGGCATTAAAAATTTAAAAAGCCCTCAAAACAATTGTAACGCGGGCCGTAGTTTGCCCACCCCTGATTTTTTCGATGTACAATTTTGTTAAATACATTATATTAATACGTTAAATTATTATAAAAGCATATTTCTAAATTTGCAAAATAATTTATTGTCCCGTTTTATATGTACATTATAATATGTTATGTTTATTTTAAACAAATTATCTGAAAAATATCTAGATAATTATTAATTATCTATTATCTATTATCTAGATAACTTTTTAAACAATTATCTATTATCTTATCTAGATAAAAAAAAATTAGTTATCTTTATCTTTATCTAGATAAAAAATATGATTATCTATTACAACACTGATTCTAAGTAGTCCACTTGATACAATGCACAAGGAAATAAGGATCAACAATGTACCAGTTCGTGTTCTTATAGACACAGGAAGCCAGCTGAATTTAATTAAGGAATCCACGTATGAATGTGGTGGTTCACCAACTCTGTATCTATCTAACACAGTCCTAAAAGGTTTCGCAAAAGGTTCTGTTAATACTAAGGGCTATTTTAAATGCAGTATGAAAATAAACGATAGCGATTTCAAGACTACTGTATACGTAGTCGAAGACGCTACAATGTCAGTTGGCGAGGTCGTTGGAGTCGAGTTATTGAAGAAAGCGGAAGTTAAAATAAACCAAGAAGGCATACAAATAAAGAAAAAAAATAGAAGACGTAAATATTTTGTATATCCACTGAAGACGAAGAAAATGAGCCAGATATAGAACAATTTACAACTCCTCAACCGGCAGAAGAAGTCACGAAAATCATTGTTTCCTACAAGCCCAATAAAATTAAGTCAACAAATGTCGAACTAAAAATAATTCTGAAGAACGACGAACCTATATTGTGCACTCCAAGAAGACTGCCATTTATGGAAAGAGATATAGGTAGCAAACAAGTAGATGTATGGGTTAGAGAGGGCCTCGTTGAGGTCAGTACGTCAGAGTACGCAAGCTCAGTAGTACTTGCTAAGAAAAAATATGGTTCATATCGGCTATGTATCGATTATAGAAAGATTAACAAGAACATAGTGAAAGATCGTTTCCCCTTACCCTTGATATAACACATTCTAGATAGGTTGCGAAGTCCTACAGTTTTAGTAGTATTGATCTAAAGAAAGGCTTCTTGCATGTAACTGTAGAAGAAAAAGTAGGCCGTGTACAGCTATCATCACACACCGAAATCTGTACCAATTTAAGACGATGCCCTTTGGTCTTTGTAATTCCCCAGCAGTTTTCCAAAAATATATTAATACTATATTTAAGAATCTAATTAATGAAGATATCGCACTTACATGGACGACCTCATAATATTAGCCAAGGATGAAAACGAAGCAATACAACGTTAAAAGATGGTATTAACGGTTGCAAGTGAATACGGCTTACAAATCAATAAGAAAAATGTCACTTTCTCAAAAGAAGAATTGAGTTTTTGCGATATGTGATTGAAGGTGGAAAAGTATCACCATCACCTGACAAAACCAAAGATTTCCCAGAGCCGAAGACAATCAAATAGGTGCAAAGTTATTTAGGCTTCCATATGTATATCCCGTCCTATTCGCTGGTTGCTAAGCCGCTCAGCGACATGATGACGAAGAACAAGAAGTTCCAGTTTGATGAACAAGAACGATATGCCTTTAATGAATTAAAAATGATTTTGTCAAAGAAGCCAGTATTAAAAATTTTCCAAGAAGAAGGCGAGCTCGAATTGCATACGGATGCTAGCTGCGATAGATATGGGGCAGTATTGCTTTAGAGATCCGCAGAAGATAATCAGTTCCACCCCGTTCACTATTACAGTAAAAAGACAGCTCCGGTCGAGAGTAAATATATAAGCTATGAATTAGAGGTTCTAGCAATCATCAATGCATTAAAAGAGTTTCGAGTTTATTTACTCTGCTGTAACTTCAAAATTGTAACAGATTGTTCAGCTTTTCAAGAGACAATGCAAAAAAACTAAATTGTTTCCCCGAGTTGCAAGGTGGGTAATGTACATCAAGCAGTTTGACTATGTTATAGAATATAGAGCCGGAAGCTAAGTAGATATCATGTAAATATAATTGAAACGAGAACTTGTTTGGCTTAACTCAGACAGAATCAGGAACTCGATAAAGAAATTAAAGTGATTAAAGAAATACTGATAGAAAGACCGTATAAAAATTATTTCTTGAAAAATGAAGTAGTCTATAAAATTCACGATGGCGATGATACACTGGTCGTACCGAAGGCCATGCAGTTACAAATGCTAGATAAAGCTTACGGCGAAGGACATTTAAGTAGAAAGAATATGGAACAGCTGATAAAGAAAGATTACTACATACCGAAACTTGCACAGAAGATTGAGAAATAGGTATCGAATTTTATACCTTGCATTCTTAACTGTCGGAAGAGAGGCAAACAAGAAGGCTACCTGCGCCCGTTACATAAAGAAGAAACGCCACTGCATACGTATCATGTTGATCACGTTGGCCCTTTAGAATCTACAAATAAGAATTACAACCACTTGTTTGTCGTCATTGACGCTTTTACCAAGTTTGTGTGGCTGTACCCGACTAAAAGTACTTCGACGCAAGAAGTTGTTAGAAAACTAGAGTCTCAGAAGCAAATATTTGGAAGTCCTGCTGTTGTAATCTCCGATGAAGGTTCAGCTTTTAATGCTCAAGAATTTAACGAGTATTGCGAGCAGGAAGGGATAAAGCATTTTCCATTACGACGGGTCAGCCACGCGCCAATGGACAGGTCGAACGAATAAATGTAATAATTATTTCTGTATTATCAAAGTTGGCGGTTGATGAACCTTCGAAATGGTATAAGTATGCAGGAAGTGTTCAGAGAGTGCTCAATTCAACCTACAATCGGAGTACACGTATGACACCATTTGAGTTATTAGTCGGAACTTCAATGAGAAACAAGCAAGATCTAAAATTAAAGGAGTTGCTAGAACAAGAGATGATTAAGCACTTTTACGAGAACAGGGAAGAAGCTAGAAGAAAAGCCAAAGAGCATATAATTAAAATACAAATGGTTTAACAGAAAAAGGAAACCTGCTAACATATACCAGGTGCATGACTTAGTAGCCATTAAGAAAACTCAGTTCGATCCAAGATTTAGCTTAAGGCAAAATATTATGGCCCATACCTCATAAAAAGGTAAAAGTAACGATACGTATGACGTAATCAAGGAAGGAGTCAATGATGGTCCAGTGACCATCAGTATGTGCGCCGAGTTTATGAAACCATGGATGAGAATGAGTTTAAGGCAAAATATTATAGCCCATTTTTTTCTATTACTTATCATAAAAAAGTTAATATGGGGTAAGTATCTTCCCAGACTCACCTGTATATATGCCTATATAGTTGTTAAAAATAGTTTATAGTGATTTATATGAAACCCTATATGAGGCCATTGCAAATTCCTTGAAAAGTATATTATTACTATTAGGATTCAGAAAAAAATTATAACTTAAGTAAAAGTTCAAAGTATGTAGTAAACCTCAATGCGCATGATAAGTCGCATTTTTAATTTGTTGTTATACCCACAACGCAGATAAACTACGCTACGCCCGTATCTCGAGGATTCCCTCACTTTTGGGTTCAAAATAGTAATTAATATTTGAAAAACCAATTACTTTTTCAATTCTTTTTCAATATTCAAAAGTAATTGCGTACAATTCTTTTTTTTACAAAGTAAATTACAAATTACATTTTGGGAAGAAGTAATTTAATTAGGGTTTCATCAAGTCAAGTAGCTTGAAATTTTTGTAAATTACTTGACTTGACTTGAAAATCAAGCTTTTCAAAAATTTATTACTTGACGACTTGATTTTCTATCAATACTACTTGACTTGATCAAGCAATTTCAAGCAAATTCTAGCTATTTGATAACGAACCGATTATGTACGAAAACGCGCAAATCAGTAGAATCATAACCTAGCTATGTGTGGTACGGCGTGGTGTGCCATATGCTGTGCTGATTCAATATTGCAAGTTAAAATCTGTGCAGAGGTTTAAAAAAATCACTCAATATTGGAATATATACTAGAATGACCCGAGAATATGTCAACAAAATTTGAAGTCCTAATCATTATTATTAAGTTAACTGTAGATGGTTAAACTATCGCACAAAAGCCCAAAAAGATATACTCCATTCGAAATGAGAATAATAATTGGGATTTCAGATTTTGTCCACATATTCTCGACTCATTCTAGTATATATTCCAATAATGAATGGGTTTTTTAAAGCTCTTAATATCTCGGAGAAAAATAAAGTTCCAAAATGTGCCATGTTATTTAAATGAGAAAAAATCAAGTGCATTTAGGCATGGTCAAATATTAAAATTAAGCGGAATCATTGTCAGTATAATTTGTTTTTATTCATTTGGAACCATTTTAGGGGGTGGTCCAGTTAAAATTCTACTTGCCCCCTTTTAAGGTCCACCATAATACATATACTATAAATAGTTTGTTAATTCATATACATATACTTTCAAATTTTTTTTTTTTTAATTTTTAAATTTGAATGTATGATTTATTTTTATGAATAAAAGTTTATATTTCAAGGTATATTATTGATATTGTTATAAAACATAAGGAACTATATGAAAATGGAATGTTGTCTTGAAGAACTTTTTCTGGTTAATTAAAAAAATAAATACTTGATTTTTTCAAGTAATTGAAAAATAACTACTTGATTTTTCAAGTACTTGAAATTGTAACTACTTGACTTGACTTGATTATCGGCTACTATTACTTGACTTGAGATTGACTTGATTTCAAGTCAAGTCAAGTAGCTTGAATATCAAGTCAAGCCGTGAAACTCTAAATTTAATTAGTAATTAATTACCAAAAATATCTAATTACTGGCCAGCTCTGGTTATGAGCCCTCAAATATGCATGTTTTCATGTTAGGTTCGGCCTAAATTGTGAGGTTAAAAATGGTTCAATATCACGATTTCGGTGAAAGATAGAGTGTTTATTTTTGCAAAAATGAACTTTAGAGGGTTGATTTGTATATTTCCGATAGAAAAGTGGTTAAATATCCGGTTAAAATACTCCTTAAACCCTGGTTCAAAAATTGTACATTTTTAGCTAAAAAATTGAGGGTAAAAATCGGTCAATATTTCGATTTCTTGCTCTTCAGCTACAGATACAAAATAACACATTTTCAAATCTGTAAACCGTCTAGACAAAGTTTTATTTTAATATATTTAAAATGACGCGCGTTGCGAATTTTTCGTTATTCTTTCAAAATATTAAAACTCTTATTTGGTTATGAATTCGGCAGAAATTTACAGGAAAGACAAAAAATTAACTGAAAATTATTTATCTATATTTAAAATTTATCAGAAATGTTCATTTTTTATTTTTTTCATATTTAATCTTTCTTGAATTATCAAGATCAAGAGTATGACGGAGTGTGTGAGAAGTGAGAAGAGAAGATGAGAGAAAAAATTAGGTTTGTGTGTGTGTGTGTGTGTGTGTGTGTGTGTGTGAGCGGGCGTGCGTACGTGTACATGCCTTGTCTGTGTGTGTGAGCGTACGTGTATGTGTGGGTGCCTGTGTGTATGTGGTCGTGTGTGAGAGAGAGAGACAACAAAATATTAGAAAAAAAGAAGAAAGTGAGAGAGAATAAGGAAACATAAACAATGATAAGGAAAGAGAGAGCTATATGTATAAATTCATAATAGTACGAACGAAACAGTCATTAGAAAGCACTAATGATGCATTAACTAAAGATACGGTACATATTAATTAAGTCTTAAAATTTAATTTAAAGTTGGCCCACCCAGTTTTTTTCTTAATTTCGAGTGTATGGTAATAGCATGAACGAAACTGTTGGATTCATTAGAAAGCACTAACAATGCACTAATCAGTGTTAGGGAACATACTCGTTTTAGTTAAATCTTAAAATTTAATTTGAAGTTGGCCCACCCAATTTCTAGTGCATGGTAATAGCACGAACAAAACTGTTGACTTCATGAAAAAGCACTAACGTTGCACTAACTAGTGACAGGGTACATATTAATTAAATCTTAAAGTTTAATTTGAAGTTGGGCCACCCAGATTTTTTTTCTTAATTTCTAGTGTATGGTAAAAGCACGAACGAAACAGTTCGGTTCATTAGAAAGCACTAACGATCCACTAATTGGTGATAGGGTACATATTAAGTGAATTTTAAAATTTAATTTGAATTCTAGTGTACGGTAATAGAACGAACGAAATTATTGGGTTCATTAGAAAGCACAAACTATGCACCCATACCACCCATAATCTTTTTTATAATTTACTCAATAATGCGATGTGCACAACGTTCGTTTATAGTGCATTAAAAAGCACTAACGATGCACTAACTATAAGATAAAAAAGAACGTTGGTGCTAGATTGGGCGGCGCTAACTTCAGGCCGGTTTCATGCATTTACCTCAACCACATGCAAATTATCTGACCAGCCAGATTTTACTCAAGCCAAACTTTCTGGCTTGTGTAAGTGTACGATTTTCGTTTTCATGCAACAATTTACTTGTGCAAATTGGTATGCACAAGTCAATTTGCGCAAATTGCATGGCCGTGAAAACGGACCTATAGTAAAATATTTCTAATCGTAGTGCCGCTTTACAGAAATTCTGATGGAATTTAACATTATTCAGACTGGTTTTCTTTGTTGTCATGGACTATAGTAGCAGCGCATGGGCTGCAGTACCTGACTATATTATATCGCGGCTTAGATAGAATCTTATTAGCTCGCCTCTTAGATTCAAAACATTTGTTGTATAGTAAATAATAATATAAATGGTTAATTTTATACAAGTTTGGAGTTTCAAAAATGGTATATGGATTGGGTTCAGTGCTGTCGAATTGGGGTTATTTATATCTATATCTAACTTGAGAGTGAATTTAGCAAGAATAAAATTTTATTTTACCAGAAAATAAAATATTTCATGCATCTGTTATTTCTAATTATTTATTCAGGTATGTGAAGCCAGGAGATAAAGTATCACAATTTGAAAATATTTGTGAAGTACAAAGTGATAAGGCTTCTGTAACAATTACTAGCAGATATGATGGAGTTGTAACAAAACTATACCACGCAGTTGATGAAATTGCGCTAGTTGGAAAGCCATTAGTTGATATAAATACGATAGAAAATGGTACTTTAGTTAACTATATTATTGAATAAATATATTTTAATTATATATTTTAGATACCTCAATAAAAAATGATGATATACGAACTAGACAAGTAGAAAATAACATAAATATACAAAGTTCAGTAAGCAAACCTATTTCAATAAAAGAAGAAAATATTGTTGATTCAATAATAAATACTGGTAAGTAAACATATAGTTTATATATTATCTTATACACCTAACTTATTCGTTCTGTAAATCTTTTAATAGGTAGAAATCGAGGCATTGCTATTCCTTCTGTGCGAAGACTTGCCAAAGAAAATAATGTATATATTGTATTTTAAATCAATATTCATCTTTATTGATTCAAATTTAAATTTTATAGATTAAGTTAATGGATTTACAAGGAAGTGGAAAAGATGGCAGAATTTTAAAAGACGATATTTTAAATTATATTAATAACAAAACTCCATTATCCATTGAAAAAAAGGATGAAACTAGAATAGAACCAATTCGAGGGTATACACGAGCTATGATAAAAACCATGTCAGAAGCAATGGTAATAAAATTTATTGTATTATAACGGTAGGATTGGACTGCTAAACTTTATAATTTTCCGCAAAAGAAAATTCCTTATACTACTACGTCATATTTAAAATATTAAATATTTATATTGTTATTTTTAAATAAAACTCAAGTACTTAACAAAATTTTTCTTTTGTGCGTAAAACTGCATCCAATAGGCACTGGTAACATAGTACAGCAAAAATGCTTTCTATACTTTACCTACATGTAACAAAGCATAAAGGGGTATGTGACCATAATGGAATTTCAATATACCTATGGCTCATAAAGTATAAAAATTAGCATCTATACCTTTTCATTAGCTCTGTTCGTTAATAAGTATAGGAAAGTGCAGGTCAGAAATTTATAGTGCAATGAAATGTACATTAGGTGACACCAACACTTCTCAAAAAACAGAAGTGGGAGCCAGTGGCGGCTCGTGGGTTGAAGATTTGGTGGGTTAAATTTGGTAAATATTTGTAGTATGTACCTACCATTTTACCAAAATATTTACGTGTATAATAATAGTCCTTCATTTGGAACAATGTAATTATTAATATGTTTATTAATATGAAAAAAATAGTTTCTACAAATTTATTTATCACCAGATCATTGAAATATGACATATTTTCAATAAATGTCTTTTCGGTGCTTAGAATATAATACGAAAATAACGATGCACTTCCTTACGTCCATCCTTTATAGCATGTTTTAATTTCAAATCTGGCTTCGGACGACCTTTTGTCTTTATTTCTAAACGTTTTTCATAATTTAATGCTTTTTGGTATTTTAATTTCTTAAACTACTATGGTAAAATACACAACCGAAGATAAGTTTCTATACATATGTTCCTCCGTCACGTCGTATCCGTCGCAGCGTATTATAAAAACGTACGTTCACATGCATACATTAAATAGTATCCATTTTTGACATTGTCAGACAATATTATATAAATTATTATCGAATGACTCCTGAGCATTTCGATGCCATTTTATTGCCAAAGCAAAACCAAGTGATTAAAATAACGTTCGTCTCAGTGGACCGAGTTGAAACTTGACGAACTCTGTCTGTCGTTGATTCATCCCTCCCAAGTTCACAAATTTCAATTTAGCGAATCAGAGCTCGCGACAGATACAACATGACGGATTGAACGTATGCATTACCTTAGATTTACGCTGTCACTATCCACTACTACGTTGTTAAATTTTTTTTTTCACATTTAATGGTATTAAAGAATATTCTTATCTATACGAATTGATTGCATTTTATAATTCATATTCAATGGATATAGAGTTAAAGAATTATAAAGAAATTAAATTTTATAAATCAGTCAGCTATGCCATAACCATGGAAACAGCTACTATATTAAGAAAATTCTAACTGACAGATGTCAGTGTCAATGAAGTGTTAGAAGTTTATAGAAAGATACAAGAGAGACGATTACATTGGTTTGAACATGTTATGAGGAGGGATGAATAAGTTGGCAGAATGAATAGCTTAGTAATAGAAGGTAGACGAAAGAGAGGAAGCTCAAAGATAAGATGGAAGTATGGAAGGACTGTATTGCGAAAGACTTGAGACAAAAGGAACTAAATGAGGACGAGACGCTAAACAGAAATGAGTGGAAGAAGAAAGTAAAACATAGCGACCCCTAACGAATAGGAAAAGCTAAAGAAGAAGAAGATGTCAGTGTTAAGTACAATTTGCATAGTTTGTTTATGAAATAATTTTACTGGAAATATAGAATCTTTTGCAAGAAAATTTATGTATGGAATTTGTACAAAATACACAGGAGTGACGGAAGGTACAGATTACAGATTTTTTATTATTATCATAATATGTATTTGTATTGGTATTTTTTATTACAGGCAAGCTTATTGAGTTCATACGCTAATAATTTATCTTTGGAAGCCAAAGTATGTTAATTAGTTAAATTTAAGTGAATAACTACGAATAATTGACGAATATTACAAATGCTTCTCAAAATTCAATATGAAATCAATAATTGATTATCTAATTTTTAAACGTTCGCGAGAAACACATATTTTTTTGGTATACCAAAATAAAAATCATTCAAATTTTGTGATTCTGTCATTAAAAAAAAACATTTTTGATGTTCTTTATAGATATTATTAAAGAAAACTACATATATTTAAACATTAGTACAATATATTCACATTTGATTATATATATTTTTTATATGTAATAAAAGTATACACAAATAACTACAATTAGGTTAGTTTTAATTTAATTAACCTCGAACTCAATAATAATAATATCAAATACTTTTTACGTAAAACACTGCTCATATATTCACCTTACACACTCTTTTTCCATAAGAAAACAATAACTGCTGTAAAAAAACAATAAAAGCTTACGGGATGATATTTCTCCATAAGACGCAATATAAACTGAAGGCTGAAGGTATGGTTGTCCTCCCCATGTTGAAACGTCACGTGCAAGTGCCCCATAGGGTGGTGGTTGTCTTCGTCTAACGCAAGCTAAGTTACAATTCGCTTGTGTCTGTCTCACATGGGTTTCATGCAGTGTACAGGTGATTTCGAAGGCCACTATTGAATTCTCGGAAACTATAAGAGATATGACTTCGGTTAAATGGGACAGGTGGTACCACTTTTGGGGGCATCTTAAATTTGCTTTTATTTTGCCAAACTTTAGCCGTGTTCCTTCGGGCTATGATTCGCAATCTAAATTATCAAAAATGATCATGATTAGGAAGAAGTATGTTGTTTTCGTTTTGTGTTCATTATCCCCACTTTCTCATTTTGTGATCACTAGACAACCTTCCCCTTTCCCTTCCGAATCATCCATTTTGAGTGATCACACGGATTCATGTTAGACAAATTAAAAAATGGCTAACAAGAATAGGTTTTCAAGCGTAGAAATTTTTCAATGTGGGGTTTGTTGCATCAAAGGAAATATGATGTTCCTACATAATCATGTGGCCCATCATACTTTTGAAAACAAAGAAAATATGTTACATAAAAGATTTGTTTCGAGTAAACATACTTCATAGTTACCAAGAACTTTTTTTTACTTCTATATGATCCATATTTAATGTGCTGACCATAACACTTGACAGTAGATTGCTAATAAAATAAAATAAATTAGTTTGCATTGGTCTGTATATGATATTTGACACTAGATTGTGTTTATATTATTCAAGTTGTTTTCTTCATATAATTTTTAAATCATGATTCAAAAGGATCACGATTGAACTAATCAGTATTCACAAAATCACAATCACAGCCCGAAGGAACACGGCTTTTCTCATAGGTTACTAGATAATGGCGGAAAACTGAATTTGGTCGTTTTTTTTTTTCATTTTGAAATCATTTTTAAACTATCAGTAATCGCGAAAAATGTTTAAAAAAAAAATAGATATTTTTATTGTCCGTCCAATGGCGTACGAAATTAAATTTGCTTCAAATAAATTCATATTTTTTCTTTTTCGATTGGTGTAAGAGTTAGTTTTAATTTTTTATTTTTTTTAGCTGGTATACATACTTAATTTAAAAAATGTAGAGATAAAAATTAAATTATGAAACAGGGTAGATATAAAATAAGTTATTTAAGTAAAGAGAAACACTATTTTAGAAAACTTATGAAAATGCTGACAAAAATAAGAAATTTCATGAAAAATAATAAAAAAATCGTAGAGCCTAGCTCATGACCTTATACTAGATCAGGCATGTGCAACTTAGCCAAGACCTCGGGCCAGGAAGCAAATATCACATTAAATTGCGGGCCGGATTATATATACAGGTGCCCACTATGTATGGAATATAGTATATATCTCGGTAAATAACGACGGTATACAAAAATTTTCTATATAAAAGTTTTTTATTTCCCATTTCCTCATTTGATAGAGATTTTTTTTCTCTTTTCGATGACGTAACATGTTAGTACCCTTATACAAGAAAATTTAAAAAAAAAAAAACTCTTTATTAAGTAATTACATCAATAACATTAATCTAGATATCCTACATCAAAATAAAACAAATGAACGTGTACGTTTCTTATTAAACCTTGAAGAAAAACCGAAAATACCAAAAAAATGGTTTTCATCGCAATAAGTGTTCAAAATGTTCGCCATTAACTGCAAGGCAGTGGCCTAACCTATCACGGATATCTAGATTAATGTTATTGATGTAATTACTTAATAAAGAGTTTTTATTTTTTTTTTGAAAATTTTTTCTTGTATAAGGGTACTAACATGTACGGCATCGAAAAGAGAAAAAAATGAAAGGGTACATTGCTATTTAAAGAAATTCAATCGTTTTTCGTTACTTATTTGTTTTCTGAAATAAAAACAACTGAATACTGCCTTATTACGGGAAATAAAATGTTAAACAACTTTTATATAGATTTTTTTTGCATACAGTCGTCATTTACCGATATATATACTATATTCCATACACTGGGCACCCTGTATACAGGGTGTAACACCAAAACCGACCACCGCCATTATTTTCTTTATTATTATAGTTACAAAAAAATACTATAGAACAAAATTGTAGAAGACCAAGGGGGACATGCCATTTAAGAAGAAAATATTTTTTTAAACAAGTGGTTCTCAATTTGCAACACAAAGTTATATTTTTTTAAATTGGATTATACATATTTTTTATGCCTATTCGATAGCGTATTTTATTCTGAATTCAACCATGTATCAGTTTTATATCCTTACATAATAAAAATATTGAAAAAAATGCGATTGAAATTTAAGTAAATTTGTTTTTTCTAGTCATTTTTCAGTAGGCTATGTATGAAAAATAAAAACTACTATTTGTCAATTTGAATTATTTCGATTAGAAATCAAATAGAACATTGTTTAGAACGTTTTTTAACAAATATCTATTTCATTTTAATTTAAGCTCAATTGTTTTTCATTCATAGCCTACTGAAAAATAATTATAAAAATTAAATTTATTTAAATTTCAAGTGAATTTTTCTCAATATTTTTCTTATGTAAAAATATAAAATAATCTCATGGTTGAATTCAGAAAATAATACTGTATCGAATAGGCATAAAAAATATGTATAATCCCATTTGAAAAAATATAACTTTATGTTGTAACTTGAGAACCACTGGTTTAAAAAAATATTCTCTTCTCTAATAAGGTGTCCCCCTTGGTCTCCTACAACTTTGTTTTATAGTATTTTTTTGTAACTATAATAATAAAGAAAATAATGGCGGTGGTCGGTTTTGGTGTTACACCCTGTATATATATATATATATATATATAATAATAATAATAATAATAATAATAATAATAATAATAATAATAATAATAATAATAATAATAATAATAATAATAATAATAATAATAATAATAATAATAATAATAATAATAATAATAATAATAATAATAATAATAATAATAATAATAATAATAATAAAAACAGAAAAAATACCTATCTTTTGGATGTTTCAGTTCCAGCAGACGAAAATATAATATCAAAATTTTCTGAGAAGCTGCTAAAGTATAAAGATTTAAGTATTGAAATTAGTAGAATGTGGAAGACAAAAACATTTATAATTCCAATAATCGTAGGAGGGACAGGATTTGTGGATGCAGAATTTAAAAAAACTATAGAAAAAATCCCTGGTAAACATGACGCACTGGAAATTCAAAAAACTGCAATATACGGTACTGCACATATAATAAGAAAAACAATTACTTATCACCCTTACCTGAGCTGCTTGGTAAGCAGCTGGAAGGAGTGTAAATCCCGGAACAGGAAGTGGGCGCATACTACTGAGATTATACCCGAAAAATACAAATGTTTGTGTATATATTGTACCTATAACCTGTATCTGTGAAATAAAGGATAATAATAATAATAATAATAATAATAATAATAATAATAATAATAATAATAATAATAATAATAATAATAATAATAATAATAATAATAATAATAATAATAATAATAATAATAATAATAATAATAATAATAATAATAATAATAATAATAATAATAATAATAATAATAATAATAATAATAATAATAATAATAATAATAATAATAATAATAATAATAATAATAATAATAATAATAATAATAATAATAATAATAATAATAATAATAATAATTAATAATAATAATAATAATAATAATAAAATTGAATGTGGGGGGGGGCACTAATAGCTCGTTGCATGCATAAACTGAACTGAAACTGAACGCTCCACGCTATTATAAAAAGTACACTGACAAAAAAAAACTTTTTATTCAATATCACAGAATAAATTGGATTCCAAATTGACTAAATAAAGTATAAACCTTTATAACTATTTCCATTATATGTGTTCTATAATAATTAATATTAATAGAATAAGATTTGAAAATTGTTACAAGGGCCGGATAAAACCATATCGAGGGCCGGATGCGGCCCGCGGGCCATACGTTACACATGCCTGTACTAGATTTTACAACTAAGAGTTACTTACTAAAATAGGTTAGTGTAATACTAGTGATACTGGTTTTCATAATTTCACCACTAGCTTATTTAAACTAATAGTGAAGTAAATATATGTGGCAACCTGTGCTATTAATGAAAACGTTGAATGAGAGGGATAGATATATAGAGATATGAACATGTTAGCATGTAATGAAATATATGTTAATACAGGTTAGATTGCTACTAAGAGTAGGCATAACCTATAAAATAACCACAGATTTGACAGTTGAGAGAGCGGTGAAATGGTGAAGTGTAGTAATTATTGAATATTAAAAATAAGATTATAAAAAAAAAATAATAGTGAACAAAAATCAAGATGGTATGATTTTAAAAGAATCTAAATTGATTTGCATATCATTAGCCACCAGCATGTCCAGTGGCGGATTCCTTATTAGATACGGCGAAAAAAAAATGACGGCAGAAAATTTCCGGTGAATAATTTTCAACAAATAAAAATAATTTTAAATGAATGAAAATGGCGGACATTCGGAAATACGAAAAGATAAATTTAGTAATTTAATGAATATAAATAATATTGCTCCCTTTAGAATTTTTTAAAAGTTTTTTAATTGTAACAAACCAATGCTTCATTACAATAATGAGAATGTGATTCCAACAAAGAAAATGATCAATCACACAAAAAATTGATTATAATAATTATTCATGCATGTATATATTTAAAATTGTCTTTTGTTGCTACTAATTATCGGTGCTACCTAATTTGCGGACCACAAAAAAAAGCGGACTGGTCATAAGTATTGGTTCTATAGCATTAAATCACAACATCTACGTTGCTCTTATGTTTCTCTTCCATATACTATTTAATTAAAATTCGAAATCATCTTCAGAAGGTTACTTTACTCTTGGTGAATTTTGCGGACTGGCCATTTCGACTGAAGCGAAAAAGACCAGACTTGAGATCTACGTTGCTCTTATGTTTCTCTTCCCCATACTATTTAATTAAAACTCGAAATCATCTTCAGAAGGTTACTTTACTCTTGGTGAATTTTGCGGACAAGCCATTTCGACTGAAGCGAAAAAGACCAGACTTGAAATCTACGTTGCTCATATGTTTCTCTTCCATATACTATTTAATTAAAACTCGAAATCATCTTCAGAAGGTTACTTTACTCTTGTTGAATTTTGCGGACTGGCCATTTCGACTGAAGCGAAAGAAACCAGACTCGAAATCTACGTTGCTCTTATGTTTCTCTTCCATATACTATTTAATTAAAACTCGAAATCATCTTTAGAAGGTTACTTTACTCTTGGTGTATTCTGCGGACTGGCCATTTCGACTGACGCGAAAGAGACCAGACTTGAAATCTACGTTGCTCTTAAGTTTCTCTTCCATATACTATTTCATTAAAACTCGAAATCATCTTCAGAAGGTTAGTTTTACTCTTGGTGAATTTTGCGGACTGGCCAGTTTCGACTGAAGCGAAAGAAACCAGACTTGAAATCTACGTTGCTCTTATGTTTCTCTTCCATATACTATTTAATTAAAACTCGAAATAATCTTCAGAAGGTTACTTTGCTCTTGGTGAATTTTGCGGACTGGCCATTTCGACTGAACCGAAATACACTAGACTTGACATCTACGTTCCTCTTATGTTTCTCTTCCCTATACTATTTAATTAAAACTCGAAATCGTCTTCAGAAGGTTACTTTACTCTTGGTGAATTTTGCGGACTGGCCATTTCGACTGAAGCGAAAAAGACCAGACTTGAGATCTACGTTGCTCTTATGTTTCTCTTCCCTATTCTATTTAATTAAAACTCGAAATCTTCTTCAGAAGGTTACTTTACTCTTGGTGAATTTTGCGGACTGGCCATTTCGACTGAAGCGAAAGAGACCAGACTTGAGATCTTCGTTGCTCTTATGTTTCTCTTCTCTATACTATTTAATTAAAACTCGAAACGATCTTCAGAAGGTTACTTTACTCTTGGTGAATTTTGCGGACTCGCCATTTCGACTGAAGCGAAAGAGACCAGACTTGAGATCTACGTTGCTCTTATGTTTCTCTTCCCTATTCTATTTAATTAAAACTCGAAGTCATCTTCAGAAGGTTACTTTACTTTTCGTGATGATTTCGAGTTTTAATTAAATAGTGCAGGGAAGAGAAACATAAGAGCATCGTAGATTTCAAGTTTTATTTCTCTCGCTTTAGTCGAAATGGCCAATCCGCAAAATTCACCAGGGGTAAAGTAACCTTCTGAAGATGATTTCGAGTTTTAATTAAATAGTATACGGAAGAGAAACATAAGAGCAACGTAGATTTCAAGTCTGGTCTCTATCGCTTCAGTCGAAATGGCCAGTTCGCAAAATTCACCAGGTGTAAAGTAACCTTCTGAAGATGATTTCGAGTTTTAATTAAAAAGTATAGGGAAGAGAACCATAAGTGCAACGTAGATTTCAAGTTTGGTCTCTTTCGGTTCAGTCGAAATGGCCAATCCGCAAAATTCACCACGAGTAAAGTAACCTTCTGACGATGAATTCGAGTTTTAACGAAATTGTATAGGGAAGAGAAATATAAGAGCATCGTAGATTTCAAATCTTATTTTTCTCGCTTTAGTCGAAATAGCCAGTCTGCAAAATTCACCAAGAGTAAAATAATCTTCTGAAGATGATTTCGATTTTTTTTAAATAGTATAGGGAAGAGAAACATCAGAGCAACGTCGATTTCAAGTCTGGTATCTTTCGTTTCAGTCGAAATGGCCAGTCCGCAAAATTCACCAAGAGTACAGTAACCTTCTGAAGATGATTTCGAGTTTTAACTTAATAGTATAGGGAAGAGAAACATAAGAGCATCGTAGATTTCAAATCTTATTTCTCTCGCTTTGGTCGAAATAGCCAGTCCGCAAAATTCACTAAGAGTAAAGTAATCTTCTGAAGATGATTTCGAGTTTTTATTAAATAGTATAGGGAAGAGAAACATCAGAGCAACGTCGATTTCAAGTCTGGCCTCTTTCGTTTCAGTCGAAATGGCCAGTCCGTAAAATTCACCAAGAGTAAAGTAACCTTCTGAAGATGATTTCGAGTTTTAATTAAATAGTATAGGGAAGAGAAACATAAGAGCAACGTAGATTTCAAATCTGGTGTTTTTGCTTCACTCGAAATGGCCAGTCCGCAAAATTCACCAAGAGTAAAGTAACCTTCTGAAGATGATTTCGAGTTTTAATGAAATAGTATATGGAAGAGATACATAAGAGCAACGTAGATTTCAAGTCTGGTTTCTTTCACTTCAGTCGAAATGGCCAGTCCGCAAAATTCACCAAGAGTAAAAGTAACCTTCTAAAGATGATTTCGAGTTTTAATAACATAGTATATGGAAGAGAAACTTAAGAGCAACGTAGATTTCAAGTCTGGTCTCTTTCACTTCAGTCGAAATGGCCAGTCCGTAAAATTCACCAAGAGTAAAGTAATCTTCTGAAGATGATTTCGAGTTTTAATGAAATAGTATATGGAAGAGAAACTTAAGAGCAACGTAGATTTCAAGTCTGGTCTCTTTCACTTCAGTCGAAATGGCCAGTCTGCAAAATTCACCAAGAGTAAAGTAACCCTTTGAAGATGATTTTGAGTTTTAATTAAATAGTATATGGAAGAGAAACATAAGAGCAACGTAGATGTCAAGTCTGGTTTCTTTCACTTCAGTCGAAATGGCCAGTCCGCAAAATTCACCAAGAGTAAAGTAACCTTCTGAAGATGATTTCGAGTTTTACTTAAATAGTATACGGAAGAAAAACATAAGAGCAACGTAGATTTCAAATCTGGTCTCTTTCTTTTTTGTGGTCCGCAAAATAGAACCCGTAATTATCACTACTAAATTTCTCTTTTATTAGGTACTTCTAAGTTATATTTGTACTAATTTTACTTTATGGGCGCAAATAATTTGATAGTGAGTATTTGCAATCATTAGTGGTACTACTAAAATTTAGTAAAATGTTATGAGCTTGGCTCTAAGATTTTAAGGGTAAAATAAATTTAAACACAACCCTTATATCAATCGAAAGAGAAAAAAATAAATATTTTTTTGAAGCAAAAATCAAAAAATGGGTTCCATTAAAAAAAATCTGATGTGACCAACACAATACCTCCCGCCATTTAATTTTTATTGAGTTAAATACATATACCATATATACGTTTACATGCGATTCACGGGGTGTGCACTGACTTATCTAGATCCGTACTAGCTGCTGTTTTGGCACCATCCAGCTCCCTACGATATATCTGCATTCCATGTCAAGATAAAAATAATACTAGCAACAATGATCTTAATACATGAATTATGTCACTAAGAGAGGATTTTATTTCCTTTAAAAATCACATAATTGAGAAAGAAACATCAGTCGAGAATTTTATGGAACCTACTCGTTCTATTATTGCCGAAATACGTGACCGTGAAAGCAGAGCATCGAATATTATTATTTACAATTTAACAGAACTTGATGAAACCTATAAAGCAATAAAAAATAAACACGATATTGATAAAACCAAAGAAATTTTCTCTAAAATTACTGAAAACGGTAACATTAATATAAATTTAAACAACATAAAATCGTTCCGTCTAGGAAAACCCTCCGAGAACAAAATAAGACCTCTGAAAGTATTATTGAATCACTCAAGGGATGTTATTCATATTTTAAAGAACAATAAACGCCTACCAAAAGATCTTCCATTCAGGATTGGAGCTGACCGAACTCCTCGAGAAACTTAGTACCTTAAATCATTAAAAGGGGAACTCACTACGAGAATAAATAATGGTGAACAGAATTTAACAATTACGTACGTTAGTGGTTGCCCGAAAATCATAAAATCTAAATACTCAAAAACCGGAATGCCTTAGTCCAACTAAACATTTATTACCAGAACGTGAACGGATTAAGAACTAAATTACATGCATTACGATCCTCATCTACGCTCTTTCTTTATGATATAATTATATTTACCGAAACTAATCTAAGCTCCGACATATCATCCTCTGAAATAGGTCTCCATAATTTCAATATCTTCAGACAAGATAGAGATATACCTACACACCAGCAATAAGCAATCAGGTGAAGGCGTTCTCATCGCTATTAACAACAAATATTCTTCAATGCCCATAAAATTAACAAATAATGATGTGGAGCATCTATTTGTCGTTGTTAAATTAGAACATGTGAACATTATAATTGGTTTACTTATATACCACCAAGATCCAATATGGCAAGTTATGAAGCTCATTTTACTGAGGTAGAATAAATAATAAACAAATACATTGACTACCCTATCTTCTTATTTGGAGATTACAATTTACCCAATGTTCTTTGGAATGATCTTAATCTCAACGAAGTTATGTCTTATCCTCCACAAGATAGACTCGTACTAGACATGTTAAATTTCTTATATTTAAAACAAATAAACGATATTCGAAATCACAATGGGAGAATTCTCGATCTGATCATCACCAACAACTATTACTATTCAACTATACACTCACCTGATCCCATTCTTCCGGCCGACATACATCATCCCCCAATTGAAATAACAACTACTATAAACACTAAAGTGCAAACGTTAGATTACAACATGTTAGTGCACGATTTTCACCGTAATAATTATACATCTATTTCGGACTCTCTTCAAAGTTTTAACTGGTGCGTATTAAATGATATGGATATTGATAGTGCAGTGAATTGTTTTTATTATGTTGTGTACCACGCCATTAATTTACACGTTCCTACAAAACGAATCAAAAAAAGACGCTTTCCTGTTTGGTACGTAAGTGAATTAATTCAGCTAGTTATTCAGAAGAAAGAAGCACACATGGCATACAAAACAACAAAGTCTGTTGAAGACTATAATATTTTCTCTAAATTAAGAACACAATGCTAATTGTTATCTAATCAATGTTATAATATATATTTGAACAATGTTGAAAACTCGATTCATTCTAATGTTAAATCATTCTGGAATTATGTTAATTGTACTCGCAAAAACAACTATTTACCAATTAATATGTACCTAAATTCTAATACACAGGGTGATATCTCTGGAATTGCTAATTTGTTTGTTCAACAATTCTCTAGTGTATACACAGTTAACAATACCATCACTACAAATTATATTCCAGATTACTTAAATCAAGTCGATATCTCCAGTCACTTGTCCGTTACTGATATATTTAATGCATTAAACTCTGTAAATATTACCAAAGGACCAGGTCCAGATATTATACCACCAAAACTATCGCGCGTTTGTGCAAACGAACTTAGGTACCCACTATTTATCCTTTTAAATAAATCTTTAAAATACGGTCATTTTCCAACTATTTGGAAAACAGGTCACATTACACCTATTCATAAATCTGGTGATAAATCGGACATTGGCTGTTACCGCCCAATTACAATTTTATCGGCCATACCAAAAATTTTTGAAAAGCTTGTTCTTCAAAAAATTTCCCCCGAAATAACAAAAATAATTATTCCTCGACAACATGGTTTTATGAACGGGAAATCCACCGTAACAAATCTAGTTCTATATGAAGATTATATTTTAAAATGCTTTAATGATAGAGTACAAGTTTACTAAAATCTGTGTACACCGCGTACACAGATTTTAGTAAAGCGTTTGATAAAGTCGATCACAACTTGTTAATTATGAAATTAAAAGCTGTAGGTATTCGTGATCCATTATTATCTTGGTTATCTTCGTACATCCATAACAGAACCTTACGTGTTAAAATTAAATCACATCTTTCCTGCAGTTTTATTGCAACAAGTGGAGTACCTCAAGGATTTCACTTGGGTCCTGTGCTATTCCTATTATTCATAAACGATATCAATTCTGTCTTCGAAGACGTCCCGTACCTACTTTATGCAGACGACCATAATTTTATTTGGGGATACGAACAGTTAATGACTGTATTAAAATTCAAAATTGTATAGATTCTCTTCTTGCTTGGTGCACATCTAATAATATGTATCTAAATATTGAAAAATGTAACGTCATTAGATTCTACAGAATAACAGAAACCGTACAATTCAATTATTAGTTAAATAATGTCATTTTACCTTTTGTAGATCATACTAAAGATTTAGGGATTTATTTTGACATAACTTTGATCTTCATATTACATAATGAAATATCAGTTAAAAAATCACTAAAAATGCTTGGTTTTATTCAACGAACAACAAAACCTTTTAATAATATTATTACTTTAAAAACACTTTATTGCTCATTAGTTCGCACTGGTTTAGAATATGTCTCAACCGTATGGTGTCCCCATTACAACAATAGAAAACTAAATGTTGAAAAAGTTCAACATAAATTTCTTCGAATTGTTAGCTACAAATTAAATATTCCAGTTGATAACTTATCGTACAATTTCATCAAAAAATTATTATCATTAAATACTTTAGAGGAACGGAGAATAAAATATGACCTAAAAATTTGGCAGATCATTGATATAATGACCTAATGGAAGAACCGCCACTGGTGGAAGTGAATGCAAATTAATTGGGAATTTTTTGTTATTAGATTTTTGTCAATATTTATATACCGGGTGTGCCAAACAATCCTTGACGTAGGAGTATTCTACTGAATGATTTTTTTATATCATTGATGTAAAAATTATGTACATACTACTTGTGATTTGTACTTAATTATCTACTAAAAAAGTATTTAAGTACCCTGAAAAGACAAGTATAATGGTTTGCTAGCTGCCTTTGGAATTAATGTCAAAAATTTGGGTTCGATTCTTCATCAGTACAATTTCTTTTTATATTTTACAAAAAAATTATTGAACATTTAAAAATCTATCTTCTATATCCTATTAGAATCATTTAGAAATAATAATAAATTTGTTATAAATAAAAAGATAATAATTAACAATAATAATTGATTACAACAATCAAAACAGTGATATAAAAATGCGTTATATTTTTTTGATATTAATAACAAATAACTTTTGTTTCTATAAATACACAAGTTCATTTTATCTATACAGTCTCTTTATTTATTACAAAGTCATTATTTCTAAATGATTGTAATAGAAAATAGATTTTTTAAAGTTCAATATTTTTTTTTGTAAAAAATAAAAAAAAAACTTGTTCTGCTGGAGAATCGAATCCAAATGTTTAAGATTTTATATTCCAAAGGCAGTCGTGCTATATTATATCCCGGAAAACATTTGAAAATCCTATAATATTATGCATAAAATATTGAAACAAATATTTAGTTATAAAGTTTTATTATTTTCCAATTTATGCAAAGATAATAAAGTAATTAATAATAAATAACGTACAGGAGGTAATGTATTACTATCATGTTCCATATCATGACTTATTTTTCTGCCGGTCACTTTTTATTTAGAAAAAATAGTTTTCATATGTTAAACTCCTATGTCAAGGTTTGCTTAGGCACCCGGTACGTTGACATTTGTTATTAAAAAAAATGTCTTGATTATTGAATATTTCAAATAATTTGATGGAAAAATTTGCAAAAAAGAAAAATTAAATTTATTTAATAATATACACATTTATTTATTTATTTATTTATTTATTTATTTATTTATTTATTTATTTATTTATTTATTTATTTATTTATTTATTTATTTATTTATTTATTTATTTATTTATTTATTTATTTATTTATTTATTTATTTATTTATTTATTTATTTATTTATTTATTTATTTATTTATTTATTTATTTATTTATTTATTTATTTATTTATTTATTTATTTATTTATTTATTTATTTATTTATTTATTTATTTATTTATTTATTTATTTATTTATTTATTTATTTATTTATTTATTTATTTATTTATTTATTTATTTATTTATTTATTTATTTATTTATTTATTTATTTATTTATTTATTTATTTATTTATTTATTTATTTATTTATTTATTTATTTATTTATTTATTTATTGTAACTTGACCTGTTTCTCAACAACAATATAATCCACTAGTGTTCATGTCGACGAACAGAGCTATTATAATAATAAAATTATACATTATTTCCAATAATAAAGTTATTTGCAATTCAGTGTTTTGGAGAAGGAGCATAGTGACGTCAGTATGGCCTAGGTTTATATACTCGTATGTACCGCTATCAACCGCTAACGCTATGGCATACTGCAGTGGCGGATCTATATTGAAGCTTAAGTTTCAGGCCCCCGCCCCCCGCGTAAATGGGGCCACCGATTTTTAAGCTTGCATATCAGGTTAGGTGGAAGAATAGCCTTGGGCTGAACCTCGCCTTTTACTTAAATGGAGGTCCGTGAAGTTAGCCACCACCATAAAGCACAAACGACCAATTTGGTGTCAAACGTTTGTAGGGTTTCATCAAGTCAAGTAGCTTGATATTTTTGTAAATTACTTGACTTGACTTGAAAATCAAGCTTTTCAAAAATTCATTACTTGACTTGACTTGATTTTCTATCGATACTACTTGACTTGATCAAGTAATTTCAAGCAAATTCAAGCTACTTGATAACGAACCGATTATGTACGAAAACGCGCGAATCAGTAGAATCATAACCTAGCTGTGTGTGGTACGGCGTGGTGTGCCATATGCTATGCTGATTCACTACTGCAAGTTAAAAATTCTGCAGAGGTTTAAAAAATTCACTCAATATTGGAATATATACTAGAATGACCCGAGAATATGTCAACAAAATTTGAAGTCCTAATGTTAACTGTAGATGGTTAAACTATTGCACAAAAGCCCAAAAAGCTATACTCCATTCGAAATAAGAATAATAATTGGGACTTCAGATTTTGTCCACATATTCTCGACTCATTCTAGTATATATTCCATAAATGAATAGATTTTTTAAAACTCTTTATTTCTCGGAGAAATATAAAGTTCCAAAATGTGCCATGTTATTTAAATGGGAAAAAATCAAGTGCATTTAAGCATGGTCAAATATTAAAATTAAGCGGAATCTTTGTTCAGTATAATTTGTTTTTATTCATTTGGAACCATTTTAGGGGGTGGTCCAGTTAATATTCGACTTGCCCCCTTTTAAAGTCCACCATAATACATATACTATAAATAGTTTGTTAATTCATATATACTTTCAAACCTTTTTTTTAATTTTTAAATTTGAATGTACGATTTATTTTTATGAATAAAAGTTTATATTTTAAGGTATATTATTGATATTGTTATAAAACATAAGAAACTATATGAAAATGGAATGTTGTCTTGAAGAACTTTTTCTGATAATTAAAAAATAATTACTTGATTTTTTCAAGTAATTGAAAAATAACTACTTGATTTTTCAAGTACTTGAAATTGTAACTACTTGACTTGACTTGATTATCGGCTACTATTACTTGACTTGAGATTAACTTGATTTCAAGTCAAGTCAAGTCAAGTAGCTTGAATATCAAGTCAAGCCGTGAAACTCTGAACGTTTGTGTTTCGTTAGTGCTTAATTGTGCCTTTACAAAATATACAACAACCCCAAATGTTCATTAATTATTAACAATTTAAAAGTGGTGGCCAACTTCACGCTTACCAACCACCTTAGAAGCACAAACGACTAAATTAGTGTCAAACGTTTGTGCTTCGTTAGTGCTTCAAGGATATACATAAATAAAGTCAGCAACCCCAAGTGTTCATTCATTATTAACAATTTAAAAGTGGTTGCCAACTTCACCCTCAGCAACCACCTTAGAAGCAAAAACGAACAAATTGGTGTCACACGTTTGTGCTTCAAGGATATTCATAAATAAAGTCAGCAACCCCAAGCGTTCATTAATTATTAACAATTTAAAAGTGGTTGCCAACTTCACGCTCAGCAACCACCTTAGAAGCACAAACGACTAAATTAGTGTCAAACGTTTGTGCTTCGTTAGTGCTTCAAGGATATACATAAATAGAGTCAGCAACCCCAAGCATTCATTAGTTATTATCAAATTTAAAGTGCTTGCCAACTTCACGCTCAGCAACCACCTTAGAAGCAACAAACTACCAAATTGGTGTGAAACGTTTGTGCTTCGTTAGTGGTTCAAGGATATACATAAATAAAGTCAGCAACACCAAGTTTTCATTAGTTATTAAAACCCATTAGCTGCTTTGGTCCTCATTTTATTGTTAATATTACATTATCGGTCAGTTGCTCAATGATGAAGTTGGCAATATACGTATTTTTTTTTATTACTTTACTTATTATCCTCGTATATTTCCAATTATTAACCACACCAGTTACTTTAACATATTTATATATTTTTATAAATGCAGAAAGAAATCAATTTATGGACTCCAATTATTAGCGAAGTCCATTGTTTGAAAATCATTTCTATATCTATGTACATCACAGAATACTGAAAGAAAAATTATGGCTTAACGAATAACATTATTAAAACTACAAATCGCTTTCAGGTTAGATGGATTCATAAAAATAATTAAAAAATAGTGAAGACACCATTGTAATTTAAAAGAAAATGCATACAAATTCCTAAATGCACATCTGCCACTATTTAGTTTTCTTGTCATATATATTTTCCTAACGTATAAATCTGCTTTAACTTATACTTGTTTTGCCCTGTACATATTATTTCACCTTATTTATGCCACTCTGTACAGATCTATGTATGTTCTATTTGAAATTTCGAAGTTGGTATCACATACTCCCGAACCGGAAGTAACAGAACGCTTCTTGATACGACATCTTATTGCCCATATTATCTATAGTAAATTTGTTTATTTGAAGAAAATAATAATATTCTGCATCAGAATCAATAAAGAAAATTAATTTTGTGTGCCTTACGAGAACTATCTTTTAAGTTTTGCATATCGTATCTTTTCAAATAAAAAAGTTACTAATAGTGAGCAAGCTTATAGAGACATCCTGTATATATAACATACTGTACTAATAACAAAGCAAAAAGAATTTATTAAAAATTCACAAAATTTGGAATGGTTTACCTACTTGAAATAAACATTTTTAGTGCCACTGGTTTGATAGATGTTTTTAATATTTTATTTAAATATTAACAATACAAGTAATTAATTATGCATTCCGATAAATATCTGATATACTGTAATAAATAAATTAGTAGATATAATACCCTTGAAGTTTGATTAATAAGTATAGAAACACCCTGTATAAATACATCTCTTCTTTTAAGATATATTAAATTATATCCCATAAAATTTGAATATAATTAGGCTAAGAATATTGCGTTGAACTAACCAAGAATTGTAAAATTATTGGTATAAAATGGTATAAAATTTCGATGAGTAAAATCTTTGGAATATCTGTATTCAAATTGACTTAATAAAATATATCTAGGAGTAAAAGTATAATTAAATAAATTTTATGTAGAATATAATATACAAGCTGTTCATTTTAAATGGGCCACCATTGCTATCTCAAGAACTATAAGAGCTACATATTTTACAAGACTAATGTAATGAACAGAAAAAAAAATAAAAATACAAGACCTAACTATTTTATTTTAAAAATGTAGGAATATATTATATTTTTTTGAGTAAAATACATGTAAATTTTATATTAATTTTTATTTAAATGTGACTATAATAAGAGTGCTCCGACCGGAAATTGTAATTTACGTAACAAGACCTGAAAGTGATATTTCACTGGGAGAGCAAGGATATTTAACAGCCAAGCCACTTAATCCATTTCAGATATTTAAATTTCGAAAATGGCCGTTCACTTCTGCAAGATGTTACGGGTAATGTTGGCAAAATAATAAGAAATATGAATAGGAGGTTGGGGTTGGGATAAATATGTATTTCATATTTGTTATGTGTTCAAAGCGTGGTAGTTTCTCTTCCATTAGCAATTGTTGGTCCCGAAAACGTATTTTTTTCTGTTTCGGAATTAAAATGACTTATTCTAGCACGCTTATTGATGCTAGAAGAAGCTTCAATTTCAAACGATTTTCGGTAACATTATATTTGGGATTGGTTTGACTGAACTATAATATAAAAAAACAAATTACTGTTACCAACCAATCAAATATTTTTATAAAAAATAATGTAAATGAAAGCCAAAATAGAGAAGATAGTATAAAATCATCGTTACAGAAGCCCACTCGTTTGGTCGCACACTCGCTGCTACGCGCTCTTGTTCGAAATTTAAACTCGTTCTTGAATAGCCTTCTGTAACTTATATTTTAATATCCTATTAAAGTTAGTGTAATAACTACTTTTTTTCTTATTATTATTATTATTAATATTAAATGAGTTTCTTCTTCCAAATTTTGAGGGGTTCTGACCGCCAAAACCCCTCTCTAAATACGCCCGTGCTTTCAAGTCATGTTGGGTACAATATTTTTAGCGGTACTGGGAAAAAAATCTATAGGTATTGTAACGTTTATTTATTTGGGTCAAGTGTAAAAATCAAAGAGTTATTTATAACACAATTAAATGTTTATTAAACGATAAATAATTAAGATAAAGATAATAAAAATAACTAATACTACGACTAAATAAATATGAATGCTAATTTAAGATTAAGATTATTATTAAATATTTAAACATTAAGATTATTTATTTAAACAATATTTGTTTCACTATTTATTTATATAACTATATTTATTTATGTTCATCACTCGTATACTATTTATTTATATCACCAACTATTTATTTCACGATGCCTGTATATATCAGTATGCCCGGCTGTCTTCCCTGTCGGGGTTTATATAGTCTGGCGTCGTGTTTCTAGAATGTTCTCTACTATTCTATATGATAATAACATCGAATACAAAGGATCAGTGCCCGTAAGTAATTAAATTGGTTGAGACCTGTTTGTTTACTCCACCGGTTGCTCGCGCCGATTACGACATCGATATGCTTAGACGCTCGCTCAGCGCGGCTGCTATTTACATTTAACCAGCGGCGTATGCATTATTTTATTTATTATTAAACAAGGAATAAATAAAAAAAATAAACAACTGATCGCCATGGAAACATTCATGTAGTGATCGGGAAGTAACTTCCCGATCCCTTATTAGACAATTTTCCGAAACAGCTCAATGAAGAAGGATTTTCCGGTCTAAAAAGTGATGAGAAACAGCCCATTTTCTGAGCGATCGCGAAAAAAAAAATTACTTACATGTTATTTGTACATAGAATTAGAATGCCATGAATAAGTGAATATTTTGAGTGTCTTGATATTTTATAAAAATAAGTATGACAAATTATCGATTGCGAATAAATTAATATTTTATAAATTTATCCGTAAAACGTAGAAAAAGAATTAGTGTTTACCTATAGAAAATGTAATAATCTTTTGTTTTTATAAAAAAACATAAACCGCGAAAATTAGTTATTTACGTATTAAGGGCATAATTAAAAGATTGTAGCACGAGTGGTATAATTTTGATTATGCCCGTGGCCAATGGAGGATTTAGAAAATTATAATAGGGGGGCACGAAATTACGAAAAAAAGTAATTATTTATATAGTAGCCCACAAAATTATTCTTACATTTTACTTTTATCAGTAACATGTATAATAAAAAGAGTTACCAAAAAAGAAATTCATTTAAAAACTTAATCATAGTTTTCTTTCAATGTCAAATGATAGCCATCAAATTTAAGAAATGTTTAATTTACTTTATGTAATATTGCTGAAAACAAATTACATATATACAAAAATTTAAACACAAAATTATTCGTAAATCTACAGTTATAAAATTATTACCACGTAATACTACATTTTAATATTTAATAGGATACCTACCCATTGGCTTTATTACAGCTTCTAACCTAGGCATTGATTGTACTAATTTAGATTATATGGAAAGTGGATTTTTTCCCATTCTTCAGTCAGATTCCCCCGGCATTGCTAAATAGTGGAAAATATTTTTGCAGGGTCGCCTATCTAGCTCCGACCCTAAATTCTCAATAGGGTTGAAATCAGGAGACTGGGGGCTCCGACCCTAAATTCTCAATAGGGTTGAAATCAGGAGACTGAAGAGGTGTTTTAAGTTGTTTCGGTATGTTGTAAAACAGCCATTCCTTAACTATAATTGTATTTTTGGGATCATTATCTTGCTGGAATATAAAATATGCGAATGATGTACTGGCATTGTAAATTAAAAAAAAAACTGTTTTAGAGCAATATCTCTGGTCAATCCTATTCCATTTTGCATAAGCTGGCAAAGTTTTCCTCATTTGCGCTTCACGGATGGTTGCTGAGCGTGAAGTTGGCAACCATATTTAATTTGTTTATAACTAATGAACCCTAGGGTTTACTGACTTTATTTATGCATATCCTTGAAGCACTAACGAAGCACAAACGTTTGACACAATTTGGTTGTTTGTGCTTCTAAGGTGGTTGCTGAGTGTGAAGTTGGCAAGCACTTTTAAATTGTTAATAATTAATGAACGCTTGGGGTTGCTGACTTTATTTATGCATATCCTTGAAGCACTAACGAAGCACAAACATTTGACACCAATTTGGTCGTGTGTGCTTCTAAGGTGGTTGCTGAGCGTGAACTTGGCAACCACTTTTAAACTGTTAATAATTAATAAACGCTTGGGGTTGTTGACTTTATTTATGCATATCCTTGAAGCACTAACGAAGCACAAACGTTTGACACTAATTTGGTCGTTTGTGCTTTTAAGGTGGTTGCTGAGCGTGAAGTTGGCAACCACTTTTAAATTGTTAATAATTAATGAACGCTTGGGGTTGCTGACTTTATTTATGCATATCCTTAACTTGAAGCACTAACGAAGCACATGTTTGACACCAATTTGGTCGTTTGTGCTTCTAAGGTGGTTGCTAAGCGTGAAGTTTGCAACCACTTTTAATTTGTTAATAACTAATGAACACTTGGGGTTGTTGTATATTTTGTAAAGGCACAATTAAGCACTAACGAAGCACAAATGTTTGACACCAATTTGGTCGTTTGTGCTTTATGGTGGTGGCTAACTTCACGGACCTCTTATATGGTAATAAAGCTTATTATTAATATTATTGTTATTATTATTATTATTATTATTATTATTATTATTATTATTATTATTATTATTATTATTATTATTATTATTATTATTATTATTATTATTATTATTATTATTATTATTATTATTATTATTATTATTATTATTATTATTATTAAAATTTGGCGATATCTCTTTTCATATTAATTTTTGAATAAAAGTGTAATGAAGAAAAATGCTAAAGTGCATCGATTGAGTACCTATTTTGTTGCTCAATTGTTTATTGTGTACGAGTTAGAAGCAAGAGAAAAAATATGATTTAAACAAATAAACCTTTTCAATTTAAAGAGATAGAAAATATGCGCAATCGGATCTGCACATAGTAAGCCAACAAATGGCGGGAGTCATGGTTACGTGCCTGTCATATGATATCTATGGCGTTGGATTTTTCAAAATTTAAACGTAAAATGTGTGGAAAATCTTTGACAACTTAAAAAAAACTTTTCAAAAGAAGTTACAAAAGCTTTTCTTGAAGCTAAAATATTATCAAACGATGCAAATTCTCACAGAGAATACAGGTATTTTAATTACAGAAATATTTTTGACGTTTCGTTTGACAGCCCAGCTGGCAGTTGCAGGCGCCATTTTATTTACTATGTACAGAGATAGAAAGAGATAGCTGTTAAATAGAAAAGGTCTATTATCAGAGTGTCAAAAATAAAACAATAATTTGTGTTTGTTTGTTTTATGAAAAACATTTGCAGTCAATTTTAATTTAATATCTTATTTCTGACGTGAATGGAAAAGGGCCCCCAAAAATTATAAGTGTTATGCCACCTAATACGTCGATCCGCCACTGGCATATTATGTGTCTGTTTAGCACGCTAAAGCCACAGCGACGTCACTATACTCTTTTTCCAAATTTTTAATAATTTATTTCTCGTAAACTACAAATAATTAATCGAGTATTTTATTTTTTGTTTAGTATTCATATATGTAAAAATCAAAATGTAGTCACACACATATTTTATAATAGAAATATTTTATGTTATGTACTCGTATATTTTACCGGAGTATCAACCGTTATTTGGTAGAATTTTCTATATGTTTATTCGTATTTCAATTTATATACTTCAAAAAACATATTAAACCATATTTTTTAAATTGTGTCAACGCGAAACTATAGCGTTGATATAAAAATAATTTAACTACAGGAAATATAAATAGTTAAGAATAATTTTGAGAACTTAATTAGTAGATAATGTCTAAACATTTTTTCTGTATCTTTCATAATGACGTATTTTCAAAAAGATAGAAATACAATTATTATAAGCCTGTAGTAATTTAATGTAATTTGTTAATTTTTTAGACAATTCCACATTTTGTTTACTGCGACGAAATACACGTTACAAATCTAGTCAAATTAAGAGAAAAAATTAAGGAAAAATCGAAGAAAATTGATGTAAAAATAACTTATTTACCGTTTTTCATAAAAGCTATATCTAACGGTTTATTGAGATATCCAATTTTAAATTCAAGATTAGATGGTAATCAAGAAAATATAATTTATAACAACAATCATAATATCGCTATTGCTATGGACACGCCAAATGGATTAGCTGTTCCAGTTATACAAAATGTTCAAGATAAAAATATTGTTGAAATTAGTAAAGAAATTATTAGGCTTCAAAATTTAGGGAAACAATCCAAATTTAGCAAGGAAGATCTTTCAGGTGGAACTTTTACTTTTTCCAATATTGGAGTGGTAAGTTTATTATATATTATTTACATGTACAAGAAAGAGTGATAAGTAGGCTCAACTGTGGTAAAAATGCAACAAAAATAAAATTGTAAAAAACATTATACAGATGACACTGAAAAACGGGCCACTCAAAATAACTTTTTCATTTATAATTATTTTTTTAATTCTCTTTCCCTATTTATATACTAGGCTTAGGGGCTCACAAATCATGGTATTTGGCAAGATGGTAGCGCTTCTGATTTAACCGGAAATAACATTAACTTTCATATTTCAAACGGGATATCCTATATATTTTTATATACGTAAAATTACGAATTCAATGATATGCTTGAAATGAATTAAAAAGTTATCAATAGATGTTAATAATGAACTATTCATAGGCGTTAATGCATGATTCCTATAGATTAATAAATAAATTTAAAATATATCATATCAAACATAGTTAATATTTTTGAATAACAAAAATTAATCGCACAGATTCTTTCGATAATATAAATAAAATAAATATAAATAAATATTTCATCACGGCATATTACCCATTGCTGGGTGTGCCAATCTGCTTCATACACAGATGTTGGTAATGATGGAATATTTGTACCGTGCGGGCGCTTACCAGGCGTCACCTCACGGGCACTCATTGCTGGCGTGGAGAGTGCGCCACAGGGGTCAATTTTGTGCCATTAAAATGCGATGTAATTTTTGGCGTCGGTCGGGATCGATAATATAAATCTTTGCACAAATTCCAAATTGTTCGAAATATTTATATTGTCTAGCCTCATGTAGAGGTGGGCGCGTGAGTAACTTTTTGTAAATGTAATCACGACCAATCACGCACGACTTTTTATGTCTGATTCATGGTCACTCACGGTCACGAATTTATTTTGGCACTCACGCCTGATCACGCCCGGAGGTTCACGTTCGTGTCACGTAATTGTTTCTATATTTAAAATATGTGTATCTTTAATGATATCGAAGCTAACTATATATACAATTATGGATACTAGAAAACTATTTTCAAGAATAAAATCACATATTTCGACCTATTAATAATAAGAATATAACGTAAAATATAAATAATAAAACTACATTTTTTTTTAAATAAAAAAAAATAGAAGAAATCATATTGCTCACGCTCTATTAAATTGCAATAACGCCTGATCACTCACGATATACCTTTAGGCCCTCACACTCACGCCCAATTACTAAGAAAAAATTAAAATATATTCACGATCACGCGAGTCACGTCGTGACCCATCGTGACCCGACAAAATTCACCCGCGCCCACCTCTATTTTTATGTACTCATTTTAGCAAGTCGCACAAAATAAGTTTTGGGCACTACAAGATTAGGGAACATCCAAATTAAAGATCTGCACAGAACGATATCTTTGCTAAGAAATAACATTTTTATTTTCCATTTAGTATAAATAGGAAAACGAGAATAGCGTTTCTCATTTACCTCAATATTTGTATGTTTCACCTCTACTCCAGTTGATCCTGTAATTATATTTTTAAAGATATATACTCAATTTAAATTATCTTCTATGTCATAATACAAAATAATTTCTACAAAAATACTATAATCGTAAAACAGTGTTTCATAATAAAAAGCATCTCTATTAGAAAAAGTTTTCGATTATAATTTAAAACTATACAAGTTTCTGGCTTTGATAATGTATTGCTGAATTAACGGGTTGTTCATCACTCTTTTGTATTTGGGATAAGATAATTCCAATTTCCACATTACTGGTATCTATGTTGATAATAAATTGCCCTTCTTGGCGTAACTGAGTTCAGTTTTCAATCTGCCGAAGGTTTTTCAACAATCGTCTGTTCATTCATATTTTAAGCCAGCTCCTGTTAATCTATACCGAGGTTTGGCAATAGTTGAAAATCGAGGTTAAAATCTTTTATAATACGTACAGAAATCTAGGGAATTCCGTATTCATATTTATCTTTAGGCCCTCGCCACTCTTTAACTGCCTTAACTATGTCTAGATCCATAGCAATGCCTTCTCTGGAAACCATATATTCCAAGTCCTTTATTGTCTTCTTAAAAATGTGCCATTTCTTTGGGCTTAACTTGAGATGGTCGCTTCTAAACCTTTCATAGATTTCTTTAAAGTTTTTAAGATGTTCATTGAAGGATTTTTCAATAACAATGACTTAATCAATGTAGACTAAACAAGTTGTCCATGAAAATCCCTTCAATGCTGGGTTCATCAATCGTTCGAAAATGGCTATTGTGAAAGCTGTCTTCTCTTTGTATTTGTTTTTCATTTCAGTTTACCATTGCCATTACCCACCCTTCAAATCCCCTGCTGAAATATTTAGCTACAACAGGATTTCCAAAGTGTTTTCTTCCCTTGAAAATGAGTTGGAGTTTTCCTTCGTAACATCGGTAAATCTTCGGTAATCGACATAAACAGGTGTTTCTATCTTTCTTTCGGACTAGCACTATATGAAAAATCAGTGGATTATTAGAAGGTTCAATCACTCTTTCTTCGTGCATTTACTTTAGAAGTGTAGCGGTTTCTACTGGTTAGCCAGCGAAATTTGTCTTGGTTATTGTTAGATAAGTCTAGCGTTCCCTGTGTCAATTCTGTGCTGAGCAGTATTCGTTCATCGATAGTCAGCTTTCTTTGTAACAAAGATGTCTTGGATTTTTTTTTGTTGTTATAAATAAGTATTAAGTTGAGTATCGTAGTCAAGTAATTATTACAGTTGTTATTGAAAATTTGTCATTCATTAAAATAAATAAAATCGTTTAAACCCATTTCAAGCCAAGTCTAGTTTTATTATGAAATACACACATAACACTTTCAATAATGATTCGGTCTTTGTTCTTTAGTAGAAAGGTTTTCTGCAGCATCACCCAGAAGCTTCTAAACTTGTCCTGAAAGTTTCTTCCTTTTAGGGTGTTTTTTTATCTCCTTCATACTAAGATACTGAGATCCATGCAGCAGGATCCAAGGTTATAATCTGATTTTTTTCCATACTAGTGGATAACTACTGGCGTTCATAACACGCACTAGTATATATTTAGTTAACTTAACCAATGACTTACCTGAGAAAGATCCCTTGTTTAAGCCTTTAGCTTCAGCTGGTTGTGCCAGTCCAAAACAGGAATCATCTGGAAGGTGTTCAATATCAGTCATGGTTATTTGTTCGGCATTTAGACATCATTCTGAAGAAGGAAGGTACCAGAATGAGCGACAGGACGTACCAAAGAATAATCTTTTCATTTTCAAATTTAAGAACACCACAGTCTAGGTCTGTTTTACTAAACATTTGAGAAATCGTTTCCTGAAATAACTTCGTCTTCAATAGGTGCCACAAATATGATGAGTTCTACATACCAGGTAGCCACGATATTTTTAACTTTCATTTTTCCTTTGATATTCACATTTTCCCAAGTGGCTATCTTCAAATTAAGATTAGAAAATGTTTGGATTCTAGACTGATGTATCAAGTCTGGTCTGACAACGAATATATTAGCTCTGGTGTTGATAGTAAAATGGCATGTCCTTCCAATTTCTCTTTCAATAAGTATATTGTTGTTATTATGTTATAGTTTTGTTATTGTGTGGCATTTTCTAGCAACTACCGACGTAGGTCTATTCTTGTTCAGGAAAATTAATTACCCTATTTATCGTTATTTTCGAGATTGCCTTGATACGTCCTAATTTTCCGCACTGGTAACACCTCTCACCACCTTCTTAGGTTGATCAACTGGACTTCATGGATCTTGGAAAAACGGCGGATTGTTGCTTGTAGGGACTCGTTGAGAAGAGCAATAAGAGCATCACCAACCGCGTCTCATTATTTTGTAAGTTTTTAACTACTCAGGCATAGAGCCATATCTGCATTTTATAACTGGTACTGAAGTTTTGGATGTTAATAACATTGGCTGCACTTTATACGCTAATCTGGACAGCTTTTCTATTTCAGCAGTACTTCTTGAATTCCTTCTTTCGATTTTCGCTTCTTATTAGATAACTGTGTATTCAATTTACAGGTGTCATATGCGCATTTCCATATCTTGCTATCAAAACTATCATAGCTCTTAATGCCCTTCATGTTTACCACACTAATAAAGACTCACCTTGAAACGCTTCAGTCAAATTGGCTAGCATTACTTCTTCTGTCCACCTGTTGTGTTGTGATGTAACTAGTCATTACGTTGCTGACTAGAAACTGACCAAGGAGTTTTTCTAACATACTTAGGTACTTTTATTCTTGATGGATGAAAACCAGTCACTTAATTTTTTTGTAGATTTTTTTTTTAGGCTTAGTATTTTTTTTTTCATTTAGTACAACTAAGCTAATTCTCTGCTCTGGTGTTCCATTTTTGTTTCCATTTTCTTTTTAATTTCTTCTTGCTGTTTGTGGGATACTTCGTTTAAGATTCTAGAATTTTCATGAAATTTTCGATTCAAATTTCTAGATTTTTCTTCCAAATTTAATTCTAAATTTTCTTTCAAATTATATTTTTTTACAGCACTCTTAAATTCGAAATTTTCTGAGTTCTTACCCTCTTCAATAAGTGCTTGTCTAAAGGGATCTTGAAATATACTTCATTTTTATTTAATTAAATAAAACTTTATTTTTACCCCTCACCTGACACCAGTGTAACGATTTAATTATTTAATGTGGGTTTAAATATGTAAAATCAATTGTTTATTTACTTAATTTATTATAATACACTAATATATACAGTACTATGACATTAAAACACTTAACAAATACGATTTATGTATAACAAGGAATTCTAAACACGCCAGAAGCGTACTTATTCGTCAATTTCCGCTCTTTTTCATTCGGTTTTGGGCATCTAGCAAAATTCGTTAGTGGAACTTACTAGGCTAAAATAACCTATCCCTGTAACAATACTATCACTTTGGGTACCAAAATATGCGGCAGTATTTTGAAATTTTCATGGTCATCTTACAACCATTACATAGGACGTACAATTTATGATTAGTTTAGAACTACTTTAGCAGAATGGTATGTTTTGGTTAATTGTTATCGAATATGAGAATCGAAACTCAACCTTTCGCCAGTATGTGAGCGCTATATACATACATTGCATTATCATTGACCTAAATATTTATAATTATTAATTTTTCATTACAATGATTTTTTGTCATTTGGAATAACTAACAAGAGATCGCGACCTCGGCCGAATGCCATATAGGGAAGATATGTTAAATCATAACTTGATTGACATCTCTCACGATTGTCATCAAATTGTTTTAATTGTTTTCTCAGTCATTTTCCAGTATTAAATAAGTACTTTATATTCACAACTTTACACTCAAAGCCGCACCTCTCCTTCTTCTTGGTTAAATATTTATCATTTACGTATATATCTTCGTCATAATTCAAAACCAGATGCAAAGTATTCACAACCTTTTATTTTAGATTGGAGGTACGTACGCAAAACCTGTGATTCTTCCTCCTCAAGTTGCTATACTTGCCTTGGGGGCATTTAGTGTAAGTCAATGAAGATTACTATAGTTGTGAAGTAAGCTAATATCAAAACAAAATTTTAGGATGTGCCACGTTTTTCTATTGATGGATCTTTAGTTCGTGAAACTATAACATGTATCAGTGGTTCTGCTGACCATCGTATTATAGATGGAGCAACAATGGCACGATTTTGTAACGTACTTAAAGAGCAAATAGAGAATCCAGAGTTACTATTTTTAAATATATAGTGTACTCACACACTTAATAATGTATATTTTTTTGATTTTGATGACGTTTTTGTAAACTGTTGTTATTTTTAAAATTGATAATAAAAGAAACTTTATAAAAATAAGTATATATATATGTTCCCATTTATTGTAAAACCTCAACGACAATTTTCTTAAAATATTGAAAGTAATGGGGTCATGCCACATTTTCTGTTTTGTTTTTTCCTGAAAGACTACCGGTCACAGTAATGTATGTAAATAATATTTTCACGCTATTTGTGTACACTATTTTATAGATATATTTTTTTAAAAATAGGGTTCAATTTAAAAAGTGAATAGAATCACGTAAGCGTATGTTATTTATAGAAACGATTCCAGTTCACCTTAGCGGACAAAATGTAAATTAAGTTTAACGATGAAAGGGAACCCAAGTATGACGTGGATAAATTAGGAGGAAGGGTTTTTTTAAAATAAAAACCATAAAATTCTTGATCACACTGTTCTATTACACAATTAGGTGACCGGTTTCGGCTACTTGGTAGTAATCCTCAGACCAAACCGCAGACTACAATATGAGAGAATGTTATAAAATAAAATTGAATCTATAATGTATATGTATAACAATAATATTACTTACAGAATAAAACTACAGCAAATTGTATACGCAAACTCTGAAAGTGGTCCATATACGGAACTGATGTAATTATTAGAATGAATAAAATGAAATATTTTTTTTTTGTTTTTTAAAATAGTGTATCATGCGCTTGGCTTGAAAGAAAAAAATGTCTACTATTTAATTTGAAAAGCGTCAGACAATATCCGAAAACAATTGGAAACTTGCAGTAACTAGTTAAAGGGTATGTATTTATAGTAAGATGTCTAGTAGGTGTGATTGTATTATATTCGTTTGATCATTTAAACATGTTATTGTATTATTTTTTAGACATTTTTTTGATTTCTAGTGTTATATTTTAAAATACTACACAAATGTAAGCATGGGAAGACTCTAGATTTCTTGAAAAATAATACATGTTTAAATGATATCAAACAAATATAACACACTCACCCCGACTATACAGGTTGTCCCAGAAGTCGACGATCAAACTAAATGGGGTGATAGAGGAGATCATTTCCAATCAAAATAACTATATATATATTGTAATGCAATTGTTGATGGTTCAAAAGTTATTGCAACTTTTGTAGTTTCTCCTAAAAACGGCAAGGCGTCCAATAGAATTATTATTATTTTTATTACGAGACGTTTGTTTCTCTTTTTCTTTTTTATTGTATGCACCTGAAGGGTTCTACTTTCTAATAAAATCATTTTCTTGAACATGAGTACCTTCTATTAATAATAAAAATATTGTTTTGTGAAAAATTTTTCTACCGAAAAAAAGCTACTTGATTTTAAAGTGACGCTGACAGAAAAAAATGTCCTAAAAAAAAAATTAACCAACTATCAGAAGAAGTTGTGTATTTAATGTAGATTTTAACGCGGTATAACACATGGGGATATTCAGAGCAGATTTTCTTAAATATTTTTTTTTCTACAAGAAAGTATTTCAGTTAAAAATACAATTGAAAAATTCGAGAATTATCTTAGATGCTGTGTCAAAAATAAAACAAAATAATAGTTGTAATAGTTTTTATACAACATTAAAACAAAATAGGGTTTATGAAGCTTTTCATGATGTTTTCAAATTTTACAAAAAGTGATCAAAAATTCTACCATGTTTTCTAATGCACATTAAGCATCGCCGAATAAAATTTCTTTTTATTGTTCGGAACGCCCGTTGATTATTTTTAATAATGTTGGTAGCCTCTCTTATTTTTTGTTGCAATTCTTGTTCATTCTGACTTTCTGTCATGTAGACTATTTCTTTACGCAAAATCACAAGAATTAAAACAAAGTTTAAGACACGAAGAACTGATAAATCAAAAACACACAAACAGTAAAGTTATTATCGATATGTCACTTCATATACCTTCTTTGAAATTGATATATAATTTTTTCACATAATAACTCAAGCAAAAGAGCGTTCGCCATTTTACTATTCAAACATATGTCTGTCAAATTGAAGCGTTCAACGACAGTATTTTTCTGCTAGATTTCTAGCACTAGCATTTTCTAGCGCTAGTTGTCGTTGAACGTAACTTATGTTTCACGTCTTTCCGTTATATTTTAACAGCCGTATTCATAGCAACTTCATTATTCCACACTTATTCCCGGTATAACTATTCCACCTAGTTTAAATTTAAAACTGGTTTAACACTTCGGTATTCACAGCAACGTTATATATTTTAAACTTATTAGTTTAACTATTCCAGATAAAACATTTGGCAACATTGTATTTTTTTCTCTTTGATACATGAGCAAAAAATTAATTAAATTGTTTTTGTGGAAAACAGGTACGAGTAATAGGTAAGTTTTGATCTTATAATTACAATTTGCTATCTTATATTAAATATTAAGCAAAATTTTAGTGGAATTATAAAATGACAGCAAAAAAAGAAGAGATCCGAAAATTGGACGGAAGAGGAATAGAATTCGTTATTTGAATTAATTAAAATACACGGCAGGCATATAATATGTAGATAAAAATTCAAATAAAACAATAAAGCCATGTATCAAGTTTATCTTGGCATGTCAAATCATTCTCACTTTCTTAAGAATCTGAAAATTATAAAAAATGTAGATTGAATCCTTTAAAATAAATTTTACTAACCTATATCCTATATTTAATAATAAATATCCACAATCAATCTTGATGAAATTAGGTTAGGTCTGTATGCTTTGACTACGGCTAGCTGTAGCTTTACGAGGGCACTATACTAATTATGCGCAGAACAACGCGGAAAATTTCAAATTGACAGGTCTTAAACCAACTAGTTTAACGATTTATACTCAGTACCTCTTGGTTTAAATTTATTACCTGTTGGTATAAGCTAAACCTAAACATAAAAGTATTATGAATACAATTATTTGCTAAACCTGGTATAAAAAACAAGTTTAAAGTTATTCCGGGTATTGATATGAATACGGCTGTATAATTTAAACATTTCAAACAAGTTTATGTATGATCTTTAATTATCGAGGTACACTGTAAACAACTTGAAATAGGCAAATTTAAGGAACTTCTTTTGAATTTTTTCTAAACGATCTTGGTGACATTCATAAAAAGGATTCCAAACGATGGAGCAATATTCTATTTTAAATCATACAAACGTTATATAGGATAAAAATGGATGAAATATTGCTGAAAAGTCTAGTATTACGTATAATAAAGCCAAGCATTATAGGCACTGTGCGTATGTTGTCCAGCAGTGCCGTCAGCGGACAACTTGCAAACATATTATGTGATGTGATGTGTATAAGTACAAATGTATTTCGTGATACCGTTACTCTGATTTAATAATAAAATATGGTTTTCAATTAATATTATTTGGGTGTAGACAAGCTAATGAATTGGCTGTTGCAAACGATGTTTTAAATGTATGTAACTGAATATAAAACACAAATAAATTTACTTATAACCTAAAATGTAATTCGATAAACATCAGTGACAGGTAAAGGAAACATTTCGATCCGGACAGACAATAATATTTTTTGTTCTTATATACATATATATATATATATATATATATATATATATATATATATATATATATATATATATATATATATATATATATATATATATACCGGGTGGAACATCATACCTGTGTACATAGGCGATTCATATGAGAAAAACAGTTTTTTCGTGCGCATTGCTCCCCAAATTATTTTAGACAAAAATGCTTCAAATAAATGTTGTAGAGCATAAAATTCTGCATCTAAATCAATAAACAGAATTACTTTTACATGCTTTGTAACGACACAAATTAAATAAGAAAATATTGAAAATTACGTTGAAAATATCAAATAGCCATGGAATTGAAACAAAAATCCTATAAAAAATAAATATTTCATTGAAATGTACAATTGTCGTAATAATAGGTATGGAGATTTTTGTATGAATTTAATTTACCTATTTATTTGTTTCTATTTTTGTTTTTTGTTATATCTTTAATTTCTAGTCCGTGGGTTGTCGCGAACAAGATGGACCTGCAACATTTAAGTTTTCTTTGCTTAGTTTTCTTGGACGTTTTATATTTGCGAGGTGGATTTTTGATTGTTTTTTGGGATTAGATTCTGTGTCAATAACGGCAGTTTTTAAATTTTGATTGATGTTTTTGATTTTTTCTTTATTAAGTTTTGCTTTCCTTGTTTTATTTACCTTTTGTTTATTTACAACAAATATTGTTTCGGGTATACCAGGTAAATTTTTGCGGTTTTCGTTTAGTTTGTTTATTATTTTAGTTTTGTTAGTTTGTAGACGTTCATTAATGTTTTTGTATGCTAATTTGGTTTTCTCACGATGGTTCTGAACGTAGTTTTGTGTTATTTGTTTCTCTAAGTCTAATTCAATAGGTGAATTTGAGTCAAAATGTCCGTTTACTATTTCCGTGGGTTTAAGTCCAGTTGATGAGTGATTTGTGTTATTATAAGCTAACACTGCGTAGTGTACTTTGTTTTCTATTATTTCGTCTTTAAAATTTTCTTGTAAGTTGAAAAGTCTGATATGTTCAATGAGAGTGGAATGATATCGCTCTACGAGCCCGTTTGAGTCTGGGTGTTGTGAACTCGTGAAGTGTATGTCAACTTTATGCAAGCTCAACATTTCTTGCATAACAGTGTTTTTGAACTCTAGGCCGTTATCACAAATTATCTGTTTTGGAATACCATGGTGTGAAAAGAATTTTGTTAATTTATTTGTTACTTCGATAGCGTTTGTAGATTCTACCTTATATGCTTGTGCATATTTAGAAAAAGAATCTATTATGGTTAAAAATTTACAATTTTCCAAGGTTAAAGTATCAATGTGTAGGGTATCAAAAGGTTTATTTGGGGTCGGTGTAATATTATATTTTAATTTGAGGGGGTTACGTTCGTATTTTGCTTTTAAACAGATTTCGCATTGATTTATATAGTTATTAATAGTTTTTAATTGGTTTGGCCAGTAATATTTTTTCTTAATTTGGTTGTGAGTTTCGAATACGCCTCTATGGTTTGTTTTGCCCTCGTGATAGTTTCTTATCGTGTTTTGTATTTCATCTTTTTCTATGTCAATGAGTTTACTGTTGCATTTTACAAAATTAATTTCAGAGTGTTTAAAGTTTTTCTGTAAAATTTGACTAAATTTTTCATAAATAGGGTTTTCAAAATACAAATGATATTTAATTTTTGGTACTATATATTCTTTTACAAAATCAATTACGTCATTTTCAAAACTATTTTGGGATAATTGAAGGGTAATTCTCATTTTGTCTTCGTGCAATTTTCACTTTTGGTTTTGCGGCTGAGTGCATGACTTCGCTTATTATTATCTGATTTTTTCCTACGTTAACGGGTGATTCGATAATTGAGATACCAACTATGGGGTTTTCAGGGTTAGAGTGTATTGTGTCGCCTGCATCTGATTCGTGTGGGTCATCATCGGGTTCTGCTATCATAGATTGTGTTTCATGATTATTAGTAAAATTTTCATCAAAATTTTGTATGTACCATTCGGAGAGATTTTCTATATCGGGGTTCACGGTATTTACATTTACTTCAATACGTGATAGGGCATCCGCATTTTTATTTGTTAAGTTAATATTGCATTCTAAGTCGCTCAGGTTCGTTATTGGGTAATATGTTGTGTGGTTTTCGATTTTGGCAATTCCTTCAGGTATGATTAAATTATCAATTTTTGTTTCTGGAATAAAAACTTCACCGTTTTCTATTTCATTAATTTCGAGTTTTGTTATCTGTTCTGTCTTGGCTGGGATAGTCACGTAGTGTTGTCTCGGCGTTATCTTATGATAATGAATTTTGATCTCATGTGACGGTGTTATAATTCTATCTCGTGTAAGGTCAATAACTGCTTCTAAGTTTTTTAGATTATCTACCCCGAGTAGAATATCGAAATATTTATGAAAATCGAACATGTAATATTTTAATAACAAATTTTGATTTTTGAATAATTTAGATGAGGGTATAATTACACTGCAATTTTCGGTAGATGTTCCATGAGCTGTTGTAATAGTAAAGTTATCAGCTTGTATTTTATTAGGGTAAAATTTCTTCGCGATGTTTGGCTTTATAGACGAACGAGTGCTGCCTGATAAAATGATAAAAGGGAGTTCGCTCTGATTGTGGCTTAAATTTAGTGATTCTATTACTGGTCCGAGGCTTCTAACTCTAAACAATGATTTTCATCGAGTCGGGGTTCGTTATATTCTACCTTGTTTTCCGGTTCGTAGACTACAATGTTATTGTCGTCTGTGGTCTGTTCGTCGTATATTTCTGTATTGTATAATTCCTCAACTGTGAAGTTGGGTATTTGTTGTAAGAATTGTTGTGTTCTATACTGTGGTGGTATGTATTGTTGGGGTCTTGGTTGGTTGTAAGATGTACTAGCTCTTGGGGTGAAGGATTGTCTAGTGCTGACACTCATAGGAGTTGGTTTTGGTAGTGGTTTTTGTGGATTAGGTTTAAAAACATTTGATCTGGGTTGATTATTATTATTGTACTTTTGTACAGCTATTGCATTGTTGGGTGTTGGTCTGTATGAATACATGAGCGGTGATGGGGAGGTATTTGTAAAATATCTTTGTGGTGTTTATTGCAATTGTCTGATATTGTTGTGTGGAATGTGTTTTGGTTTTATGTGATTTTTTAATTGTGTGTGCGAGTGAGTGTCTAGTTGAAAATCGTTCGTCAGCATATTGAGCGCTGAACTCATGTCTTCCGGTTTCTTTGTACGCATTAGTGTTCCTAGTGGCTCTTTGAGTCCGCGTAAAAGAATTCTGACAGCGTATTTTTGGAAATACCCAATTAAAACTTTCTGTTCTTCTGCTTTAATTTGGGTCGTAATGTATGAGACTTGTAAATTTATTTTATTTGTGTGTTGCGTACGGTAAACTGCTATGAACGTATATATACGGAACACAGTAGAAAATTGCGCACACAGCGAAGGGCTATGTAAAACAAATGCGCAGTGAAAAGGTTAAAATATTCAAATGCTGATTCACTGGTTTGTTTCAATTCTGTTAGTTCTATATTCAAAGTGAAACAATCACGTTTATCAGCGTATGTGTTGAGTAACGCTTGTTTTAATTCGTCCCAATTTGAGACAGTGCAACTCGCTATATTGATTGCAGCATCACCTTTGATTTTTGATAAAATACTAGACATTAAGTATTCGTTTTGGAAATCATTTTTGTCTATACTGTCATAAAATTTGTTTACTAGTTTTTCACAAATTTCTATAAATCTTGATAATAATTTGTTATCGCCTGTGAATTCAGGGATCATTTCAAGGTATTCTCTTTTAAGGACGGGGGTAGCCATTTCGTTTATTTTTAAAGAATTGACTTCGTTAATAAGGTTTTCTATAGAAATGTTATTAGTTTGGCTGGGGATTGGTGAGTTACAGGGGGTGATTTCTGAACTTGTATCAGTGTAATCTGAGTCTGATTCTTGATTGAAATCTCTGTGTGACATAAGTACTTACAGAATAACAACCAGATTGTCCATTTGTCGCCTCGACGTATTCGCTGAAGAGGGATGGAACGTCTTCAAGTTCTGTGTGCAGCAGTACTTGGGTCTTCTCCGAGTTGCGATGTTCACTCGCTGTGTCGGAGTCGATCTTGACGTTGCCTGGGACGTTTCCGTTTCTTGAACGTGGGTCACTTAATAAATCGTTGACACGAACCGATATTAGCGATTAATATCGTTTAAGTATCCTACAGCGACTGCGCCAGTTATGTAAGCGATTATTCGTTTACTCAAAAAAATATTTATTTATTGAAACGGAAATACAGGTTTCAGAAATACAATGAATGTAATATCAGAAATATAAGTTTATTGTTTTAAGACTTGTCTGTAACTAACTCTAAGTTTACATTTTCCTACTATATATAATTTTATGCTACATATAGTCAGAAATTGGAGAATGCTTGGTTTACAGTTTTGTGGAAAGACGGATGTGTAACTTATATATATATATATATATATATATATATATATATATATATATATATATATATATATATATATATATATATATATATATATAATTAATTGATAGATTTCTGGATATTGGTTTTTAAAAAGTAATACTTTCTACAATAAAGTATTTTATAAGTTTCTTCTTTGAATTCTACATCAAGACTAACTTAAGGTTTACAGAATCATGGAATATAACATTTGAGAGATAAGGTGAAATATGATCTTCCTACTGCTCGCGGGAACGTGGCGGATGTCGGGAACCGCTGATGTCCGCAGAATACGGTTAGGTAACACCTCCCTCCTTAAGAAGAAACTCTAGGGTGGAACGACTTGAGTTTCGTCGAATGTCCTTGGACTTGGGTTTTGTTGAACTTCCATTTTCTGTAAAAGTTTGTTTATAGTTTTTTATTGCAAAGTATAATAACATCACCAGTGAGAGTAAGATGACGCCGATGATGGAGCCTTTTGAATATTTTTCATGAAGACTGATTGATTCGATGGGAAGTTCTTCTAATTCTTGAAGTTGAAGTTGGTGGAGTTTATCAAGTGATACCTTGTCCAGTTGTAATTTTTCTACTTGTGTTATGGTTGAATTTCGCATGTTGATTTTTTCTGTGTACGAAGCAGATTGGCACACCCAGCAATGGGTAATATGCCGTGATGAAATATTTTATTTAAGGTCATGGGATGCCCTGGTATTGTCTTCAACTTATTCGCGTACACATACGGTGAAATCTTTATTGAACAGTTTGGTGGCACGACGATTAGATAAGTTCCTTGAAGAGACGCAATGGTATTTTGTTTGCAAGATGTTTGTATTTTTCGTTGTTTTGGAAATATTCCAATGTAATGAGCTTCATTGATTTCCAATATCACTTGTTGGGTTATCTTGATTGGTATTTGTTGACAATTGGTTGCTGTAGTGTCGGTCGACAAAATTGATGTTAAGCATTCTTCCTCCTGTAATTGTAGAAGATTTGTACTTTTGCACAGGAATTCTGATTGCAAATCGATGCATTCTTCGTTACTATATTGGTATACGTTGTCGCTTACTGAAAGGTAAGTGGCAGGTGGGATGATTGTTGACTGATTTGAGTTAGGGATCGAATATAGGTGGTAGTGATCGAAATTTTCAGGGTGTATTAAAGGAAAATCTAGTGAAAACATTATTTTTTCGTTTATAATATGAACTTTAATTTTGATAACGTTATAATATTTCGATATGTCATTAATATTTGAAAATAATAATTGTTTATGATTGTAAATTGAATATAATTCGTTGATAATATCTTTTAAGTCCTGATAAGAGATAACGCTGGGGTGTACAACTTCTAGATTAGCAAATGTAATAGCGTTTTCAATTTCTTCTAAATAATGTAACAATGAATCAAGATTATATTTTATTTGTTCGAGAATTTCTTGTGCGTCATAAAAGTGAGAAAAGTCAAAATTTCCTTTGTTTATTAGTCGAATTAGTTCATTCGTCCTATTTTCGACATTGATTTGATTTTTAATAATTAGTGTCAGTGTATCGTTAATATTTGACATTATATTTTTTGAAAGTGAAATATGGTTGTTTAATTTAGTAACAATTTTATTTTGATCCGTTTCTAATTTTAAAATATTATTATGAATTTTTTGAGCATCGTCGTTGTCCATATTACCACTAACAAATTTTACAAGTGATCCTAAAGGGTTAATTAATCCTCGTTTTTGGCGTTTTTCGGGATAGAAAGTGTTTAATTTTCTTTTTACAATGTTCATTTGGTATTTTAGATGTCCATAGCAGTTGTTTAATATGTGATAAAATTCGGGGGTAGCAGAATTCACTACTGTTTTCAATTCTGGGAAGTTTTCGTTTAATGAGTCAACTCTATCTTTAATGGCTTTAAGGTCAATATAATGTAGGAATGTATGGGAAGCGATTTTAATTTTTGCATGTCCTAATTTAAATGGGAGAATTCCAGGATTATTCACTGTATCTGAACTTCTTGCATCGTTGTCAGGTGGAGGGTCGCAAGTCTGCAACAAGGGAGATTTTTTCAATATTTTGTTTTCTATAATTTTGAACTTATGTTTCTTTTGCTTTGGTTTGGTACTAAAATCATAATTCTTTCGTCTGGGTCTTTTTACGTTGGATAAGTGGATGTCTTTTCATGTATTACCGTGATCTGGTTTTATTTCTGCTGTCTTCAAAGTAGGGTTGATTTTTATAATATTTCGGGTTTGAATTTATTATTAGTTTTACTTTGTTTTTGTTTATTTTTCACAAATACAGTATTAGGTATTTCGGGTAATTCTTCGCGATTTTTATTTGCGTATTCAATTGTTTTCTTCTTATACTGTTCATTTGTTTCTTTAATTTTATTGTATAGTAATCTAATTTTCTCTTTGTGATTTGTTATATAGTTGTTAACTAGCTGCTTTTTTAAGTCAATATCTAGGGGTGAATTTAAATCTAAATGTCCTGATATGATTTCACAGGGTCTTAATTTTGTAGAAGAATGAATAGAATTATTATACGCTAAGAGTGCATAATTAATTTTTATTTCGATTGGCTCTTTCTTATATTCGTCTTGATTGTTTAATAATCTGATGTGTTCTACTAGGGTCGAATGAAATCTTTCAATCAATCCGTTCGATTCTGGGTGTTGTGTACTAATGAAGTGAGTTTTACTTTATGAACTTCTAGTAATTCTTTAATAAGGGAATTTTTAAATTCCAGGCCATTATCGGAAATGATCTGATCGGGTATTCCGTGGTGTGTGAAATACTTAATAAGATTATGAACGATTTCTATTCCTTTGCCTGAGTTTAATTTATAAACTTGAGCGTATCTTGAGAATGAATCAATAATTGATAAGAATTTTTGTTTTTCTAAAGTGATTGAATCGATATGTAAGGTTTCAAATGGTTTTGTTGGGGTAGGAGTTATATTAAATTTTGGCTTTAAAGGGACTCTATCGTATTTAGTTTTTAAGCATATTTCGCATTCATTAATGTAAGTTTGTATTGATTTTCGTAGATTTGGCCAATAATATTTTTTCTTTATTTGATTTTCTGTTTCATCGACACCTCGATGATTAGTCTTACTTTCGTGGTAGTTCTGAATTGTTTGTTTAATTTCTGACGGGTCTTCAGTATCTAACAATTTTTGAGTGTATCTTACTAAATTTATTTCAGAGTTTTTAAAATACTTTTGAATGACTGAACTAAATTCCTCGTAAATAGGGTCTTCGAAATATAGACAGTATTTAATTTTTGGGATAATATATTCTTTAATAAAATTGACTATATCTTTAACAAAATTATTTTTTGATATTTGAACAATAAAACGTTGTGTATTTTCGAAAAGTTTTACGATTTTTGGTTTCTTAGGGTCAAAATTAACCTTTGATATTATTATTTGATTTTTTCCGTAATTAACGGGTTTGTCAGAAATTGGGATTCCTATTATTGGGTTTTCTCTGTTTGTGTGAACAGTTTCGTCATCTGATATGTCATTGTTAATGTCTTAATTGCCTGGTTCAACTATTAATGGCATATTGCCTAAGTTTTTGTCATTTTCTACTTCGTTTGTATTATTAAAACTATTATTAAATTCTTTCATGTAATCAAATATTCCTCCGGAATTTTCAATTGTTTCGTTTGTATTAATTTGAATACGCGACAATGCGTCCGCGTTTTTATTGAGTGAACCTTTTTTATAAATAATTTGGTAGTCGTAGTCCTCTAACTTGAGTCTCCATCTCACAAGCTTAGAGTTCGGCTCTTTTAATGAAAATATCCATTGCAGAGGGCGATGGTCAGTATAAATAAAGAATTTTCGTCCAAATAAATATGGTCTAAAATGTTTTACGGCCCAAATGATTGCTAGTAATTCTTTCTCGATCGTAGAATATTTTGTTTAAGTTTCATTAAGCGTACGACTTGCATAAGATAGGGGTAAATCTGATCCGACTTTACCTTGAGATAATACCGCGCCTATCGCATAATTGCTCGCGTCTGTTGTCAGAATAAATGGTTTTTCAAAATCAGGATGTTGTAAAATTGGTTCGTTTGATAACAAATTTTTGCAAGTGTTGAAACAGTTAATATAGTCTGAATTTTGTATGTCGATAATAGCATTTTTCTTTAAACATGTGGTCATTGGCTTTGTCAATTTCGCAAAATTATTAATGAATTTCCGGTAGTAACCAAGTAGTCCTAAAAATGCTTTTATTTCTCTACTTGTTTTTGGTAAAGGGTAATTTTGAATAACTTTAATTTTTTCCGGATTGGGTTTGATTCCTTCAGATGTAACTAAATGGCCAAGAAAAGTAACTTCCTTTTTTAGAAATTCGGACTTATCGAGCTGGACTTCAAGATTACTTTCGCGTAATTTTTGGAATATTTGTTTTAAATTTACAATGTGATCTTGAAGAGATGCAGAAAATACTATTATGTCGTCCATGAAAACAAAACAGATTTTGTTAAGAAATTCTCTTAAAACATTGTCCATGACTCTCTGAAAAGTTGATGGAGCATTTTTCAAGCCAAATGGAGTTCGCAAGAACTCGTAGTGTCAGTGTTCGACATTAAATGCTGTTTTCTGTACGTCGTCGGGGTGCATTTCAATTTGGTGAAATCCACTCCCGAGATCTAGCGTGAAAAATTATTGTGATCGTTCTAGTCTGTCTAATATGTCAGATATAATGGGAATTGGATAACGGTCGTCTATAGTTTTTTCGTTTATCTTTCGATAATCGACAACTATGCGTCATTTTTGACGTCCTGATGCATCAACCTTTTTTTGGCACAATCCAAATAGGCGATGACCATGGAGAATCGCTTGGTATAATAATACCTTGTTGTAACATGTTATTTATTTGTCGTTCAACTTCGGGTTTGTGTACGAATGGATATCTGTAAGATTTAGTATGTACAGGAATTTCGTCAGTTGTAATAATTCTGTGTTTTATTTTATTCGTAAAAGTTAATGTTGTACCTTCGCGATAAAATATATCAGTAAATGATTTTACAAGTTTCTCAATTTGTTGTTTTTCTTCCGCATTCATATGTTCGGTGCGTAATGAATTTATTATTTCAGATTTATTAGATGTGTCACTGTCGTTATAATTATTATGCATTGTGACATTAAATAATTCAAATTCAGCACTATTAAAAGGCTTAGTATTGATTGGATCGTACAAATAAATTTCTTGGGGTAGATACGTGCTGTTATAAATATCAACTGGGGCGTATCCATTTTGACAATTTGATACTCCTTCTCTTATTAGACACTTCGAAATTTTTGTTTGTGGGATGACTATATCTCCGTTTTTTGCGTTTACTGGTATTTTTAATGTTTCCAAAGTGCATGGCTCTATTCGGGCGAAAAATAATAATTTTTTTTTCGATTCGTAGTGAGATAATTTCAATGTCGTGTTTGGGGTTTTTAACAGTGAATAATTTAAATCTAATTGTACATTTAAATCTTTTAGGGTACCATAGCCAATTAAACCGTCGAAGAAATGATGAAATTTAAACAAATAAAATTTAATAGTTTTGCCAACGTTAAATTCTGGAAAAGCTGGAATTTCAATGCAAGAATCCCTTTTTGCTGTTTGAAATATAGTAGAGATCGTGAAATTTTCTTTCTTTATATTGTTTTTAAAATATTTTTCAGCTAATTCCGGATTCAAAAATGATTTTGTTGTAGATGGATGGGGTTGCTAGGAAATTGTTGAAATGGAATTCTTTGAAAATTTTGAAAGTGTGGGTAATTATAGGGTAATGCTGGTGAATGACGGGGAAATTGAATTTGTCGTGGGTTGTATGTGTTTGGATGAGATTTTTGTATAGAAGTTTTATTTTTATCGTATACGGGTTTTTGTAAATGTCTAATATTATTTTCGGAAATGATGAATTGTCTACTTTCTGCTAAATCTTTGGGTTTCATGGCTCGGATTGTAGAGCCTAATGGTTCTTTTAAACCTGCTAAGAATATTTTTAAAGCGTGGGTGTTATAAAAATTCTTTTTCACGGTTTTAATGTTTTCGACAATTTCGTGAATTTCTACGTAATTATGTAATGCACTTAAATTATGCATTACTCTGGTATAAAATTGTAAGGGGGATTCATTGTCTTTCTGACGGAGCTGATCTAAATCGAATAATAAGCCATTCTCATCGCGTTGATCGCCAAAATGCGCGACGAGTGCATCTTTCACAGTTTTCCAATCTTTTGATGTGCACGTGGAATAAACTTCGCGTGCTGAGCCGCATAATTTTGCATACATTCCGTAAACTACTGTTATATTTTGCACACAATTAATATTTTCGGGAGTTGTGTCCCAATAAGTTTTAACAAGAGCACTTGCTATTTCTAAAAATCCTGATAGTTCTGATGGATTTCCATCGAATCTAGGTACTATTTCTAATAATTTGCTTTCGAATTTTGTACTTGTGGTTGCGCCATAACTAAATTATTTGTTGTATCGGCACTTTCGTTTATAGTTAAATTTGACAAAATTTCACTAATTGAACTAAGATCTAAATTATTATTTACGTTTGAAAAATCTATTTCTAACTCGTTTTCACTAATATTATCCTCTATGGAAATAATGGATGAACACGAGGAGTCTGACATAGAAAGGAAAGCAACTTACATAACCAATACAGTGTTATAGAAACCGTTCTTCATCCTAGGTAGATTTTCCGCTGTGGAAGTCTTCTAAGATGAGTTCGCCGATGGGTTGATTCGCGATGAACACCTCTCGGACCTGGGTTCTTCAGAGTAAACAGTTGACACTGATGGATTATTCGCAATGAATTTCCACTCAATATCCTACCGACTGCGCCAATTAATTGATAGATTTCTGGATATTGGTTTTTAAAAAGTAATACTTTCTACAATAAAGTATTTTATAAGTTTATTCTTTGAATTCTATATCAAGACTAACTTAAGGTTTACAGAATCATGGAATATAACATTTGAGAGATAAGGTGAAATATCATCTTCCTACTGCCGTCAGCGGACAACTTGCAAACATATTATGTGATGTGATGTGTATAAGTACAAATGTATTTCGTGATACCGTTACTCTGATTTAATAATAAAATATGGTTTTCAATTAATATTATTTGGGTGTAGACAAGCTAATGAATTGGCTGTTGCAAACGATGTTTTAAATGTATGTAACTGAATATGCCGCCTCGGTGGCCGAGCGTGTTAAGGCAGCGTGTTTAGACAGCGCTCAAAGCGACCATTACCGCTCGGATCCTGGGGTCGTGGGTTCGATTCCCACCAGGGGCTTGGATGTTTGTGACTGTCCTTTCATCATCTCATCTCCATCAAAGCAACGAAACCAGGTATAAAAATATATTGTAACAAATTGACCCATCCTCATAATTGTAATAACTTGTAATAAGTTTATATACAATAAAGATTATTATTATTATTATTATTATTATTTTATGTAACTGAATATAAAACACAAATAAATTTACTTATAACCTAAAATGTAATTCGATAAACATCAGTGACAGGTAAAGGAAACATTTCGATCCGGACAGACAATAATATTTTTTGTTCTTATATACATATATATATATATATATATATATATATATATATATATATATATATATATATATATATATATATATATATATATATATATACCGGGTGGAACATCATACCTGTGTACATAGGCGATTCATATGAGAAAAACAGTTTTTTCGTGCGCATTGCTCCCCAAATTATTTTAGACAAAAATGCTTCAAATAAATGTTGTAGAGCATAAAATTCTGCATCTAAATCAATAAACAGAATTACTTTTACATGCTTTGTAACGACACAAATTAAATAAGAAAATATTGAAAATTACGTTGAAAATATTAAATAGCCATGGAACATCAGTGACAGGTAAAGGAAACATTTCGATCCGGACAGACAATAATATTTTTTGTTGTTGTTATATATATATATATATATAAATTTTGTTTTTGTTTTCGAAGTTTTATAAAAAAAACTAAATTTTAATTTCTAACTTCAAGTTTTTATTGTGACAAGTTTTTCTTAAATGTAATTACAGTTTGAAGAGTTGATACAAAAAGCCCGTGTACATTCTGTCTTACTACTATTTATGCATTTCTTACCTCATATACTAAGAAAATGAAATGACGTTGTTTATAGTGTCGAATATTGAAACTGCAGCGTTTTCAAGATTCATAATTCCTCCCCATCAAGAAACAACGTTATTTCAGAGGATTTAATTCTAAATCTTTATTGTTTTGATTCACAATTCTTTTTTGTTTATATTTTACAATGAGGGTATATATTTTGCTTTTACATAACATTAGAATAATAATAATAACTATTATAACTAAAATAGCATAAAATATTGGTATATGGTGATTGCTAATTTCTTCGATGGATTCAATTTGATTTAAATGTGTGATATTTAATTTTACTTCATTTAATTTAGTGATTTCGGGTACTTCGTTTATTTCTATATTATTTATATTGTCAAAAATGTATTCTTGGTATAAAGGTTCATATTTCTGAAATTGCCAATTCTTAATAGCGCACATATCTTGGTCGTTAAGAAAGATGCCTTGTAATTGTTTATATTTATACTTATTTCCGCAATTGAATTCTAGATTTTGTAAGTTTGGTGAGAAAATAATTACTTTATTTGTGAACGGTATTTGAGAAATATAGTTCTTTGTTGTAATTTCTTGGCTTAAACAATCATCATATACTTGTTTGTTTAATATATTATTAATACAATTATTTATAGGGTTATAGTTTGAGATACAATACTTATTATTTATAAACTTAAGAATAGATACATATTTGTTATTATACGTAATAAAAATATTGTTTTCCTCTAATATTTGTTTGTATGAAGAGTCATAATATGGTGTAGGTGTGAACTGTTGTATTTTGTGTAAGTCTTTTGTGTAGTTTGGGACAGCTAGAAGGATATGAATTTTGTTGTTTTGTAGTGTACATGTGACATATATTGTCTCAAGCATTTGTAGGATATTCGGATTTTGTGTAATGTTTTGAAGGTTGTTAGGATCTATAATTGTGATATCTAATTGATTTAATGAACAGAACGCTAGTGATTTTATAATGTTATCTACCGTATTTTTAAGTCGCTGGATGTAAATTAATATTTTATTAATTTGCACTTCTGTGTGTATGAGTGTTTTCCAACCCTTTTCTTTTTTTATTATTACCATGATTTCATTAATTGATTCTCGTAATTTGTCCTCGTTTAGATTTATGGTTTGTAGGTTTTTATTGAATTTATCTGTCAGTGTTTGTTGTTGATGTATGATTTCATTTGCTTGTGTTTGTAATACTTTTTGATTGTTACTAAGTTGTTCTAATATCGAATTATATCGTTCTTCATCAGCGGCGTCTAAATTTCCAGTTATAGATTTTATTATGGATCCGAATCCGTTAATTAGTCCTCTCCTATTTCTTTTGCCGAATAGTTTAATTATGTTAAGTTCAAGTTCTTTAAACATATAGTTTATAATTTTGCCATTTTCAATGAGGAATGTTTCGTTCATTAATTGTTTAATTTCGTTATTAATGAGCAATTTTAATTTTGTGTATTCATCATATATGGGGCTTATGTCGTTATAAAAATAATGTAACTGTTCATTTTCTTTTAGATAACACTTACCGATGGTATGTAACAGGAAACCGGGATTACTTGTAATGTTCTTTATTTCTGCGAATCCATGAGGGATTCTGAATCAGTTAAATTTTTATTTTGTCAATTTTTACTTTTCGCTCTCTAATTTTATCTTTAGCATTTATTGTTTTATATTTATCATTATAGTTTCTTATCTTTGTTTTCATGTATAAAGGTTTTTTGAATTTTGTTATTAAACGGGGATTTTGTTTTATATAAGCTTCCGTGAGATTCTTCAATTTATCGATTTTTTTATTTTCTACAGGATTTCTGAAACGTTTCTGTTTTTCTTTGTTAATATTAATTTTTACTTGTTCTAATTCTTTTTGTCGTTTTCCTGTGTAATTTTGTAATTTGTTTTGTGTGTTATCTCTTGGCCTTAGGTTTGTATAATCTTTTCCGTATAGTATTTCATTCGGGGTCATGTTTGTGATAGACTGGACTGAGTTATTGTACGCGAAGATGCAATCATTTACTAATTCTTCTAAAGGTTTTAATTTACATGTTCTTGTTTTAATTCGCAAATGTTCAATTAGTGTGGAATGGAATCTTTCTATAGCATTTGATTTTGGATTTTGAGCTGATGTTATATGTAATTCAATCTGATTATTATGACAAAATGTTCGTAAGGATACATTGTTAAATTCACAGCCTTGATCGCATATTATCTTTTTTGGGGAATTTTTATTTTAATAAATGTTTCCAGTGTTTTTACTATAATTTTGCTTTCTTTAGTTTTAACTGGATATGCTTGTGCATATTTCGAGAATTGGTCGTATATTGTTAAGTAGTATTGTCCGTCAAGAGTTAGTAAATCAATATTTATAATTTCAAAGGGTCGTTCAGGTGTTTCAGTAAGGTTGTCAGTGAGTTTGATTGGTTTTCTGTCGTATTTACATTCTTTACATATTTGGCAGTTATTTATGAGTGAAGTGATGGTATTAATCATTTTAGGCCAGTAATATTTTTCTTTTAATTTATTATACGTTTCCATAATTCCGCGGTGGTTTGTTTTCCCTGTGTGGTACAAATATACAATTTCGTTTTGTTCGTCTAATTGTTCTACGTCTTCAACTTCTTTATTTACTTTTATAATATTTATACTATTTACTTCAAAATCTTTTTGAATGAGTTTGTTTAGGATATTAAAAATTTTGTCGTTGCATATGCAATAATATCTAATCTTAGGTACAATATAATTTTTTATGAATTCGCGTAGTTGTTTTTCTGCGTCATTTTCTTCAATAGTGACTGTTAGTCGTTGTTTTTTATTACCAAATAGTCGTTTAATTTTTACATCGTATGTTTTATTGAAAGAGAATATAATTTGGTTATCGGCTACGTTTATTCTATTTGCTAGGATTTTTAAACCATTGACTGGATGTTCTTGGTCAGAATGTATAGTTTCGATATCATCTTGTATGCTAATTATACCTTTTATTGAATCATCGTCTTGTTCTATGATTTTTTCTAGCTCGATTCTTGATTCTAATTCGTCACTTAATACAAAATTTTGGGGTAATGAATAGATGTTAATTTGTATGCAAGTGTTTTCAAATATTGAATTTAAAATTTTGATTAATTCTTCTTTTGGTAATTTATCTAGTCCACATGATAGATAGGGGATATTAATTTCATATATATCGTTTTTTATTAGATAGTCGCGTAATTGTATTAATGAAAGTTTTAATAATTTTTTATTACATTCATCCTTGAATGATTCTTTTGAAAAAAGGTGAAAGATTTGTTTATTATGTTCGTTTTGAATTATAATTTTGTTTGGTAATTTATCAATGCAAAAGGTTTTACTGTTGAATTGTTTATCAATTTGTTTTGCTAGACCTTTGCCGAATTTGTAATCTTTTGAAATGCAATGTGCAAAGATAGGGGTTGTTGTTACGTCGCCTGTTTTATAATTAATTTTGAATGTGTTTCTGATTCTGCTTAAGAAGTCCGCAATTTTATTTGTTTTTCCCGCTATATATTCAATTTCGAAGTTATATTCGCTGAGCTCGATTTTCCAACGCATAAGTTTTTGGTTTGCGTTTTTCATGTTGAAGAGCCAGATTAATGGTCTATGGTCTGTGCGTATTACAAATTTTCGTCCGTAAAGGTATGTTTTAAAATTTTGAATAGCTTATACTATTGCTTTTAGTTCTTTCTCGACCGTGGAATAATTTTGTTCGTGTGAGTTAAAAGTTTTTGAGGCGTAAGCAAGTGGTCTTTCTTCTGAATTTTGAATTTGAGACAGTACGGCACCCATTGCGTAATCGGATGCATCCGTAGTCAATATAATTTTTTTATTAAAATCGGGGAATGCAAGTATTGGCGGGTTTGTAATTAATTCTTTTATTTTAATAAAACATTCTTTATATGCGTTATTATGGATATCTATTACGGAGCCTTTGCGTAAACAATTTGTAAAAGGTTTAGTTAATTTTGAAAAGACTGGGATAAATCTGCGGTACCAAGATAATTTACCTAGAAGCGATTTTATTTCTTTAACTGTTTTTGGAATTTGAATATTTTGTATGACTTCTATTTTTTTTGTATTTGGCTTAAGGCCTTCATTTGAAATTACGAAGCCTAGATACTCAACTTCTGTTTTAAAAAACTCGGATTTGTCTAGTTGTATTTTTAAATTTGCATTTTTTAGGTATTCGAAAACTGTTTCAATATTTTTTAAGTGTTCTTGTTCCGTATTGCCGAAAATAATTATATCGTCTAGGTACACGAGACATATTTTGCCAATTAAATCTTGCAGTATTTCATTCATACATCTTTGAAACGTAGCAGGGGCGTTAATTAAGCCAAAGGGCATACGTAGGAATTCGTAATGTCCTGAAGTTGTGCTGAAAGCTGTTTTTTCTCTATCGTTTTTATCTATAAGTATTTGATGAAATCCCGAGTGCAAATCTAATGTGGTGAAGAATTTTGGATTATTTATTTTATCTAAGAGAGTGTCGATGTTTGGTATGGGGAATTTATCTTCTTTAGTTTTTTGATTGAGTTTACGAAAATCGATTACTAATCTAGTTTTTTTTTTGCCGGAGGCATCCGCTTTCTTTGGCACGATCCAGATAGGTGAATTTTAGGGACTTCTTGATTTTTGTATAACTCCGGTTTTCAATAGGGTTTGTACGTGCTCTTCGATGTCTTGTTCGTAAATTTGTGGTAATCGGTAATTTTTAGTGTACACAGGGATATCGTCAGTAGTATAAATTTTGTGTTGTATTCTGTTTGTAAATGTCAATGGTTCGTTTTCTTTTGGGAAAAGTGAGTCATATTTTTCTAGCAAACTGAATAGTTTATTCTTTGTTTTTTTTTTGTAAGTGTTCGTCACGTATCTGTACGTAAGATTCTTGACTCTTTTTACTTAAGTTACGGATATTAAATTTCATCTGTCTCATTTGAATGATATCTTCTGAGAAATTTATAACAGTATTTGTATCACGAAGTATTTCTGTTCCGAATAGTAAATTACATTCCGTGTGAAAATTTAGAATAAAAAATTTATATTTTTTGTTAAATATTTTAATTTCAACATACTTATTACATTTTACTTTACTTGTTGCGGTTCTAAAAGTTAAAAATTCTTCAAAAGTTTTCATATTATTTTGTTTTACAGTTTGTTCTGTTATTAAATTGATATCTGATCCTGAATCTATAAGAATTTTAAAATTTTGATAAGTGATGATCGGTATTGTTTTTGTGTTTGATAACATTACGTACTTTCTTCTGTCTGGTCTGGGTCGTACTCTAAAAAAGATTGATTTTCAAACGTTTCGTCTTGATCATCAAGTTCATCTTCGTTATTAATTTTGTCGTCATAAATGTCTTCGTTATTTTGCGCTTCTAAAGCGTAATTACGTTTTATAGTTTGCGCGGACATTGGTAGTGTTGATTTTGTTATACCTGACATGGGGGTTGGTTTAAATTGTCGTCGCGTTTCTATGCCGTTTTTTATATTTTGTCTAGCAAATGCTTGTCGTCCTGCAGGGCGTGATGATCGGTATTGTTTTTATGTTTGATAACATTACGTACTTTCTTCTGTCTGGTCTGGGTCGTACTCTAAAAAAGATTGATTTTCAAACGTTTCGTCTTGATCATCAAGTTCATCTTCGTTATTAATTTTGTCGTCATAAATGTCTTCGTTATTTTGCGCTTCTAAAGCGTAATTGCGTTTTATAGTTTGCGCGGACATTGGTAGTGTTGATTTTGTTATACCTGACATGGGGGTTGGTTTAAATTGTCGTCGCGTTTCTATGCCGTTTTTTATATTTTGTCTAGCAAATGCTTGTCGTCCTGCAGGGCGTGATGATCGGTATTGTTTTTGTGTTTGATAACATTACGTACTTTCTTCTGTCTGGTCTGGGTCGTACTCTAAAAAAGATTGATTTTCAAACGTTTCGTCTTGATCATCAAGTTCATCTTCGTTATTAATTTTGTCGTCATAAATGTCTTCGTTATTTTGCGCTTCTAAAGCGTAATTGCGTTTTATAGTTTGCGCGGACATTGGTAGTGTTGATTTTGTTATACCTGACATGGGGGTTGGTTTAAATTGTCGTCGCGTTTCTATGCCGTTTTTTATATTTTGTCTAGCAAATGCTTGTCGTCCTGCAGGGCGTGCATGTTGAGGATTGAATGGGCGTGAGGGAAATTCTTGTCCGGGAAATTTTTGTGGTGGAGGATTGGACTGTCTTTGTGTATTTTGTTGTGGTGTTCTATGCATGGGTGACCTATGTAGTTGTATGGAATTGAACTCGTTTATTAAGAGTTGTTCACAGGCATCTAGTGTTTGTGGATTTTTGCTTATAAATGAGGCTCTAAAATTTATTGGTAGTAATGAAATAAAATGAGAAACTACTGTTTTCTGTGTTTCGGTTATTAAACATTGTTTTCCGGATGCTTCATATGATAATAATTGTATTTTTGAAGTCATTCTTTGATATAAATTTTTAAATTTGTTTAGAGTGTCATTTATATTGTTATCTATTTGTGTAATTTTTATCGCTGTTAATAAGAGTGTATTGTAAGTACTTTTGTCTTCAAAGTTATTTTGCAAATACCTTTTTATATCGGCCCATGATGTAAATTCTTGTGTATCTAGAATGTCTTGTGCTTTACCAATAAATTTTTTTTGCAACATTGAAAAACAATATGTTTTTTGAATAGGGGTTAGACTTAGGGTCTCCATTACTTCATAGAAGTTATCAACTTCTTTTATGAATCTAGGGAGAGATCTGATTTCTCCATTATACTCAGGAACTCCGTCAATATAGTTTCTGATTTCTGTAATTGTTGTGGTTGCCATGTTTATGACTGATTTAGATTTAGTAAGTTCCTGTACTGGGTATGTTAAAGGTGTATTTACTTCTTTAGTAACAGATTGTTTAATTTTACTACTATTTCCTAATTTACTCGGTCTAAGTGCAATCGGAATTGTTTGAAATTTCCTAGTTAGACTTTCGATATCTTCGTCCGAAGACATATATAAATATTTATAAGATTAAAATGTGTTATTGTATGTTTGCCTTGTGTCGGGGCTCGTTTTGTTTCCTAACAGCGTTAGCCGTTCCACAAAACCCTTATGTAATTGTGTATAACAATATTTATTCACAGACCGATTGTTAAGACCGGCAAAAATGTATTATTTACTATGAAATTTAACTTACAACAGGAATATCATGAAGTAGGTTGCTGCTTGCATAGTAATGGTTGTCTTGATGCGCTTCAAGTGGGCGGGGGTTGTATCTCTGTCACGTAACTCTTCGGGTCGGTTGAGCTAGTGGTGTTGATGGAAGGGGTGCCTTCACGGAGGAGTAGCTGGTGGTCCCGTTGTGTAAAGATGGGTCGTGGTTAGACCCTGGTGCGACCACTGTTTAGGTCGTTTGAGGAACGTAGGTGATGTTCGAATAGCTCTTGTGAAAATTTGAAAATTTTCGACAAGTGTTTCACAGACTTACGAGGATTTTTCTCTCACTGGATTCTTGTCGGCTATCCTACCGACTGCGCCAATTTTGTTTTTGTTTTCGAAGTTTTATAAAAAAACTAAATTTTAATTTCTAACTTCAAGTTTTTATTGTGACAAGTTTTTCTTAAATGTAATTACAGTTTGAAGAGTTGATACAAAAAGGCCGTGTACATTCTGTCTTACTACTATTTATGCATATATATATAAATTAATTGATAGATTTCTGGATATTGGTTTTTAAAAAGTAATACTTTCTACAATAAAGTATTTTATAAGTTTATTCTTTGAATTCTACATCAAGACTAACTTAAGGTTTACAGAATCATGGAATATAACATTTGAGAGATAAGGTGAAATGTGATCTTCCTACTGCTCGCGGGAACGTGGGGGATGTCGGGAACCGCTGATGTCCGCAGGATACGGTTAGGTAACATATATATATATATATATATATATATATATATATATATATATATATATATATATATATATAAAAATAAATTTTGTTTATCCCGGTTAAAGTATTTAGCTCATTATCGTTCTCAATGGAATGAAATCCTCGAAATCTTTCATTTAGCATTTGTAAATCTGCAGTGTCAACTTGACCAGTTTTGCTTACTGTACTGAATAAATTATTATCTACATTACAGTTAGGGATATTTGCCCGCGTAGCTGCATATTATTATTATTATGTATGAGCCCTGCGCCTAAAGGAATGATCTACATCCTTTTCCTTAACTTACTGGGCAACTATATATTTATTCAGGGGCGCGCCAGGAGCATGCGGCGCCTGTGTCAAAATTTTTGATGGCGCCCCATTAATTAAAAACATTTGTATCAAAAACTAATATTATAAATATTTTGCATGCTTAGGTGATAAGAGCCCCAACAACTATAGGTTCGGACACTTTAATTTTTAATTCTCTAGTAGCATTTTTACGTAATACGTCATGAATAAAAAAATAATGAATAATTAATTTGAAATACTATAATTTGTAGGCTTATGTTTAGGGACATTTAAATGACTGTTTTTGTTATATTCTTAACGCATTGAAATAGAAAACACACAAAGATTTAAATAGTCTATGTAAACTTTTTTTATTTAAAATACAAAATTACAAACACAAGAAAACAGATAAACAACAATAATAAATGAAAAATATAATATTTATAATATAAACATAATACATATTATACGGTAAATTAAATACAAACAATGTAAATAAGTCATTAAATAAATTTTACTTTCCTAGCTTTTAGCAAAAAAAAATTTGGATAATATCATGAATATCAAGTTTATCCAGTATGTCAGACTCAATTGAAATTATTGCGAGATCTGATAATCTATTTTGCGCCATTGTGGAGCGTAAATAACTCTTTATGATTTTTAATTTCGAAAAAGACCGCTCCGCGGACGCAACTTACGCAGGTAATGATAAAAGAATACGGAGTGCTACAGTAAAATTTGGATAAACTCCTACTAAATCATTTGAATAAATATACTGAATTATTTGGGATATATCTTTTTTTGAATTCGTAATAAATACTTGACATTGTAAAATTTCTTCACATAAATCATATGCGTCAATATCGGACTGATTTTCATGAGTTAATTTCGCTTGTAATTTTTTGCAGCAAGATAATAGGTATTCTTTATTTTGTAAATTATGTAATGAATATAAAAATTGGAATGAATCCATATGTTCTTTTAATAAAGAAAATCTGTCTTGTAACGAAATTAAAGTTTGATCTATTATACAGAAATAAAAATTTACTTTGAATGAATTTTCAGAATTTACTATAGGTTCTATAGGCCTCATGTTCATAATCAAATTGAGTCGATTTTTTACGTCGTCTTAATGGCCTAGGACTACGAAATTCAGTTTCTATGTCAAACTTTTCTGCAATTAATTTGGAACTTTCAATAATTTCTGCAAAACTAGCATCAGATCGATAATTAGTTAAAAATGTATTTAGTTCGTTTAATGCATCCGAAGCAAGTTGCAAATTTGTAGTTTGAGATTGAAGCATTTTACTCACAAAATTTACTTGATTTAAAATATCATACCACACTTTAACGGAGCAAATAAATGTAAATGTAGAATTTTTTCTCCCAGACATTTTGCTTGGTATTTATATTGTTCATCGACTCTTGTGTGGTCATTGCAAATTTCAAATAATGCATCAAAAACTTCTGGTAAATATTTATAGAGAGGCTTTATGGCATGAATTCTACTTGACTAGCGTGTTTCGGATAAGGGCTTTAAAGTTAAATTAGTAACATGCTTGATAAGATAATCCATCGATTAGTAGAAGCTGAGAAAAATTTGTATAATTCTTGTACTATATTAAAAAAAAATACTGTTTCATAGTTTATATTAGCGGCATTATTTACAATTAGATTCAGGCTGTGATTCGCACAAGGAACATAAAAAGCTCGCGGGTTCAAATCTAAAATTCTTTTTTGTAGGCCAATATTTTTGCCGCGCATGTTAGAGCCATTATTATAGCCTTTGCCTCTTATATTATTTATGTCTAAATTTAATGTTTTTAATAGATCAATAAGAAATGTTGTTAATCCAGCCCCTGTAACATCTAAAATTGGATAAAATGCTAAAAAATGTTCATGTATTTCAGTCGATCCTAATGCTAAATTAAAATGAAAGAATCGAATTATTACACTTATTTGCTCAATATGAGAAATATCCGGAGTGCAATCTAATATTATTGAAAAATATTTATTTTGTTGACATAAATTTATAATATGATTTTTAATATTAAAAGCCATTATTAAGGAAAGTATTTCATTTTGGATTTTGTCTCCTGTTGGCATTTTGTGAAATTCAGAATCGCTATTTATACGTCGTGTGTGTTCCGATATAATAGGATCAAACTTTTCTAGCATTTCAATACATTTTAAAAAATTACCATTGTTGCGATTGTAAAGATTATTGCTTATGCCTCGAAGTGCTAAATTTTGTTTCCATATAAATTGAATTACATAAATTATTCGCTTTATTACTTCATACCATCGTTTACTTTCAATGTCTAATATTGTTTTCTGTGAATAATCAACAGTAGTTTTATTTTTGAACGATAGAAGCAACTCTGTCCATTTTTTATAGTTAGTAAAGTGAGTGGAAGTTTTTTCATGGCGGTTCAGGTACATTACTATATGATGCCAGTCATTAAATCCCTGAATAAATCTATTTTGCTGAGAAGGTTCGAAAAGTTTACAACAAAAGCAATAAACATTATTTTTCGTAATTGAGTAAATCAACCAATTTCTATTACATTCTTCACCATTTTTTAAGTTTCTCTTATAGTAACTTTCAGAAAATTTCCGATCCAACAAATCGCGCGGAAAATTAAAGTTTTTTTATTTGTTTAGGACCTGTTTTTATAATAGCTTGCCTAGATATGTGAGATATTGGTTCCGGCCAAAGCCCTGGGTCATCAAATGCACATTTATTTATTGTATCTGTACCTGTCTCTTCAGTATAGTCCCCAGATCCAAAAACAGGGGTAATTTCTTCAACGATGGATTTTTTTTATATTTTATTCGTAAGTTTTTACATACGCACGTATTTTATATAGTGGAAAATAGATAATAGAACTAATATTTACACTTAATTAAACTACTATTATCCAATATGTGCTGTAAAACTGTCCCTAAGAAAAAACAAAACTGTGAACATAACCTAACAACTACTAACTAAAGTACTTAAAATGAAAAATAATAATTAATTTACCGCTACAATTGTACCCTGTGTACAAGGTAATACACTCTACCTAAAATAATATTAAACACTGAGAGAAAGGTCAAAATACAAGAAGAATCAAAGAAAAACTATTGACAGCAATGATACGCTTATGGAAGTTACACAAATGTGCTTCCTTGTTGACGGTTTGACGTTGGTAAATAACGCCATCTCTACGTAATGAAATATCCCAATAGATATCTATTTCGCCTGGAATTAAATTATTTACACTATCTATTGTAACGTGCGCCACTGACTGAAGAGTATTCGAGCGCCGCTACTGGTGGAATGTTCCCGAGCGATGACGTAATCCCGGCGACGGAATAACCCATACGCGGTGAGACGTGTTGATTACACCGATGACCTAAATCTATTGTGCTCGGTATCACTGTGACGTCGGAGGGTTTCAGAAGGACGCTGGGCTGTATAAATACCGTCTGAACAACAGCGGAGATATAGTCTGATATATAGAAGCAATGAACAATTGGTGATATAAATAGTCTACGAGTTGTTTACATAAATAAATGTAGTTATATAAATAAATATAATGATATAAATATTGATTAAATAAATAATCTTAGTGTTTAAGTATTTAATAGTATTTCTTTGATTTTTACACTTCACCCAAGTAAATAAACGTTACAGTATGATTTTATTCATTATAGAATGCTTTCAATACAAAACATTTGATGTATGTGGTTCAAAAATGAGTTTGTTTTTCGAGGTATATGAAGGAACATATAATTTAACATTGAATAAAAAATCTGGTACATCGATATAACCATGAATAATATTGTAAGCGAATAGTAGTTTAGCTTTTTGCGTCGTATTTCTAGCTAGTCTAATCTTAATATATTGTTACGGAAATAAATAACCACTCTTCGAACAATTAGAATAGGTTTATTTAACAATAAAATACACCGCCAAAAGAATACAAACAACAGCGCGCCATACACCCGTCGCTCTCGACTGTTGCCAGTAGAATGCTCGCCCGGCTTGCTTCCGAGGTGCGTAGTCCCCACGCACACAGCCAACGCCCAATCCTCCTGATGCTGCCACCTGTCTGTTGCCGCGGAACCTCGTCGACAACAATTCCCGTTACATTCGGCCTTCCTGCAACAATTAATGTCCTCATTAATTACGAGAAAGACTCACCCATTTCCTATGCCAACAGCAAGTCAATTAGGTCTTGACGATCTGCCACCTCGTCATAATCGTCTTCGCCGTTACCCATGCCTTGTTCACGAGTAAACGAAGCTCTTATAACCTTTTTTTTCGCCGGAAATAGTGCTGGCATGTCGCCAGAGCACTAAATCACCCACTTGGTATTCGGTTGCAACCTTTCGCCTTTCGCTCTCATCGCCTCGCCCGCCTTGGCACTTGTTATCAACGCGTCGATAAGAGTGCGAGTCTGCCGGTCCACCTGACCATTCGTCCAGGGTGCCGCCATAGCATTTAGTACGTGCTTAACCCCATTTTCCGCCAGATAATTCGCAAAGGCCTTGCTTGTAAACGCCAATCCCCTATCAGAGATTATTCGCCTTGCTTGTAAACGCCAATCCCCTATCAGAGATTATTCGCCTTGGGCTCCGCCGAGCCCAGCGTCCTTGTTGGCTTCGCTGGTACTTGGCACGCCTTGCCTTTTGCCGCCAACCTCGTCTTCGTCTAACCCCGCCAGGTAACGCGAATAGAGTTCCTGTGGTGTTTTTGCCTGCACACTCCTCGCCCCTGCTCTAACGTCCCTTGGCAGCCCATAAATGATGAGCGAGACCGCCTTCTCACCACTACGCTCGCATCTTGAGCATAACGCCAATTTAGCATGAAAGTAACCGGTCATAGACTCACCTGGTTCTTTCTTTCGCGCCATCAATTCCGCCAGTAACGCCGCGTAATCATGCTGCCGTGGGAATGTCTCGCGGAGGGACGTCTTCCACTCTGCCCACGAACGCCCATAGTTCTCCAGTCGGTTGTACCATTCACGAGCGGCGCCCTTCAGCTTCGCCTACATGAAGTACGCGCGCTCGTACTTAGTCCACCCGTGGATCTCGCCAAGTTGATAGATTTTCGCCAACCACCGATCAACATTAGTGTGCTTTTCGGTTGGATCGAATGCATCCAAGAGGTCGCCGGTTGCACGCACCTCACTCCTCAGGCGACTATCGCCGTCACTACGCCGCTGGTTCTTCTGCGCTCCCTCTCGTTCTCCCGAGCCGCCTGCTTGAGAGATGTCACTAGCACTCGCCTGGCTTCCGCTTCCGCCCGTGTGTTGCTTGAACCTCTCGTCGATCACTTGTTCGATCCTCTTGATCAAGCGACTCTCAAAAAGTTTCTCGACGAGTCTACTTCTTACCCTGACCTCAGAGTCGTCGCTACTCTCTCGCCCAGATTCAGGAGAACCGCCTCTCGCCGTTGAACGGGTTCGATGTCGCCGTGCCGCCATTTTGACCACCTGTCTACTGCGCAACACTTACGCCGAACACCTGTTGCACAATCGTCCCTATAACACCAATTTTCACCAAAACACGCCGTACACCTGGTCTATCCCGCTTCTGATTTGTTACGGAAATAAATAACCACTCTTTGAACAATTAGAATAGGTTTATTTAACAATAAAATACACCGCCAAAAGAATACAAACAACAGCGCGCCATACACCCGTCGCTCTCGACAGTTGCCAGTAGAATGCTCGCCCGGTTTGCTTCCGAGGTGCGTAGTCCCCACGCGCACAGCCATCGTCCAATCCTCCTGATGCTGCCACCTGTCTGTTGCCGCGGAACCTCGTCTACAACAATTCCCGTTACAATATTTAATCTTTCAGAATATAAATAATTATTTTTATCAATATTTAGTTTATATAAAAGAAAACGTATATTTTTTCCGAATTCTGTCAATTCTGTACATATAGTGCTGATAGTAAAGAGACCAAATAATATGGCAATATTCTAAGTGTGTGTGGAAAAGAAAAAATATAATTTACATATGGCATCAATATTTGTAAATTCTGTCGATTGTCGAATGACAAAACCACACACCTTATTAGCTTTTTTTACAAAAAAGTCTATGTGATCATTAAAGTTAAATTTTGTGTTAAATACTACACCAAGATCTTTAATAGAATTAACATTTTTTAAACAAATATTATATAACTGATATCTGGAGTGAATATAATTTTTCTTCTTAGAAAATTTATATGTTTACATTTTCCGATGTTAAGCTCAATATTTTTTTACGCCATAGTTCTAATCTTGTTAAATCATTTTGTAAATTTATTACATGATTCCAATTATCTACTTTAGAAAATAATTTTAGATCATTGGCAAATAATAAAAACTTAGACGTTTTGAAAATAACACAAAAATTTAGGAAGAATAATTAAATAAGTGTAAACAATAAATTAAATAAAAAATAATATCATCACGGCATATTACCCATTCCTGGGTGTGCCAGTCTGCTTTGTACGCAGATATCAATAATGGTGATAACATATTCATACCGTGTGGGCGTTTATTAGAAGCCACGTCATGGGCACTCTTTGCTGGCGTGGAGAGCGCATCAATGGAGTCACTTTTGTGCCAATTAAAATTCGAAATAATATTTGGCGTCGGTCGGGATTGAATCCGAGTTCCTGGATTCGCGACCAGACACTCAGGCACACGGCCATGAGACCCCAGTATATAATTGAGAAAAACAAATTTTGGTATTAAATTTAGTAATTATATACGTAAATTATAATAAATAGATGTAGACCAATTCTTTTAGCGCAGGGTTCGTATACATATACATTCAAAAATAAATTAATTGTGTTTTCAAGAGCAACATGTGTGGGAATATCAATTTTAAAAATCAAAATTTCTGATTCGTTAGTTCCTGTCGGTCTACCTGCGTTGTCAAATTAAAGTATACTTTTGGATGCATTACTATGATGGTTCCTCAGGTGTTTTGTTGGAAAGATAGTTGGCACATGTATTATTGTATTTATTGTTACATCCAATCACACAACAATTTTTTCTTGAGGATCTTTTACTTTTGTTTTGTGACAGTGTTTCCTTTTTTTCTTATTTCGCTATTACCAAACCATCAAACATCAAACGTCAATTTCTATTAGTTGATGTACATGAAAAGGCTGCCGTCACGGGTCACGTCTGTCACATAATAAGTTTTGTTATTGGCTACTATGGCGCTGTCGTCAGTTACGCACGGTGCCTATAGATAATATTGATGTGTTGTGTAAATGATAATTTGGGGTTGAAGTAATGTCTTCAACACAAAATACACAATTTAAAGTGCTACAATGAAACTTATAACTAAATGTAATGGCCAAAGTTTTCCTTGTGAAAGACAATATTGCATTTATCAATATTGAATGACATTTTGTTTCTATCGCACCACTGAACTATTCAATCAAAATCATGTTGGAGTCGAGAACAATCATAAATAGTTGAGATGGAGCAAAATATTTTAAGATCATTAGCGAATAGAAGTTTTTCACAATTTAAAATTGATGGTAAATCATTAATACTTAAGGTAGTTATATCGTGAAACCATTTTACCCAGAATTAATTGAAATTTTAAGTACATCTCAACTGAAGTATAATCTACCTGCTCTCCAAGTTTTAAAACAATTAACCACGCGGTACCTGTAATATTTTCAATTAAACTTGGCCTTTTTAACACATGAAGAATAGGAAATGGCAAAATAAACACATTTTAAATTATAACTTTTATATCAATACCGACATTTAATCGAAAAACTAGTATGTTATAGAAGACTAATTATCGGATTTTATGTAAAAATTTGAAAATTATTTACCACCCAGATTTAATTTCATTGCCTCTAGAAAATTATAATCTGAAGATACGTTAAATAGGTAGAATTATACTTGACAACCATGTACAAGCGTTCCAGATAGAGTATCAGTTAACCACGTCCACTGTGGTATTAGCGAATAAGAGATGTTCTTTGGTTAAAGGAATTTCAAACGTACATTTGAAGGAAATATTTTTTAAATGGGTACTTTACGTGAAAAGCATGAAAAGTTTAAACAGTATAATACTACTTTTGTAATTTTAAGAAAGGAATATATTAATTTCTTTTGCAGTTCCGATTTGTAGTTTAGAACTAGTATTATATCTCAAAACATCTGATTACTTTTATACCTGAATGTCCCAATAAATGTGGGAAAACTTCAAAATTCATATTATTTTTTAAGCGTTTGTCTAGAAAAAGATGAAATTGACTAGGCAACTAATAACAATGTAAATATAGGAGCAAAATAGTTCCTACCGCCTTTCCTTTGAAATAATGATGATAAATAGTCTGAAAAATAAAATAACATGAATGGAAATAATAAAGATATACCTATATAAATATTTATTTAATGTATTTTTTTAGCACAAAGGTATTTTGAATATAAAACAAAGATCCTATTAAAAAATATATATATTTATTTAGTTTAAGAGTTTAGATAAAATTGAATTTTAGACGAAATTATTGATTTTTACTAAAAAATTCAACAATTTTCTCTAAAAATCTTTTGTTTTTAGTTACACGTGGTTTATTGTTGCCGATTACAATTTCTGATAAAAATTTAATTACACCTTTTCTTCCATTTTCTGTATATATTCTACTTAGTATTTCAAAATGAATTCCACTATTTGCAACATGTTTTTTGATATTATACCTCTGAAAACTTTCAAAGTTTGTAAGATAATTGTAACTTTTTCTAATTTAGCTTCATTGTTAATTACTGTTGCAAATGTAACATAATTTTCAAAAAAATCTATTGTTGAAATTGTATGCAATGATATTTTTTCTAAAATTTCTACATCGTAGGACGCATTATGGAAATTCCCCGTATCAATTTTTAATAATCATGAACTAATGTTGAAAGTTTAAACTTCCCTTGTAGGTAATTTTTTTTTCAAAATATTCAACGAGTCAGAAATCCCAACAATAACATTTTTAAACTCATCAGTCATCATATTGTTTTTGATAGCTCTAAGTAAACGAGTCATGTAAAATTTTGCATTGTGAGCTACAATTAGACATAACTCTACTGTTTCAAGAAATTGTATTGGAACTGATGGTACCTTTTTGCCATGTAAAAATAAATCCCCGGCAATATTTTCCAACCCTGTAACATTTGATACTCCTGGTGTTATCTCTTGTGTAGGATTAATGTATACAGAAAAACAATTTCCAGTAGACTTTGCAGCAATTTGTAGAATGTCAGCTGTTTTACTAAACCCAGAGGTCTCTAAATCAAAATAAACAATTCGGCAATTATTCTGAGATATTATTATATTTTCGAAGTTATCTAGGTTCAAATAATTATTGTTAAGTTCTTCCGCTAAATGAAGTCCACAGTTCGGAACATATTGAATTCCTTCACCTTGTTCTGTGTTTTTTCTAAGAATTTCTCTTTCTCGAAATAAAATATTTCTTCGGCATTTTGTTGAAGGTAACTTTTGTTTTGCAGCTCTTCGCAATTTCATAGCATCCTTTTTTATTGCATATAATTTTGTATGCTTATCTGCAGATATTTGTAATTTTTCTCCCACAGTTAGTAAGTGTCTTTCGCCATCATTCTTAGTACATACAGCACTCGCTAAACGATAATCGGATGATTCAGATAAACTATAACAACGATTTTTGGAAGATTTGTGAGCCATTATATTATTTAAGCTTTCGTTAGCTTGACTAGAAGCAGCAACAAAAAATTTACTTGCATTATTGCCGTATTTCGTAAAAATGTCTTTTAATTTAGAATTCAGCGAGGGATCTTGAAGTAACACCTTCTGTGGTTTAGAATTATTATTATTGTCCAAGTTGCGTTTGCACCAATCTCCACAATTTTCAGATCGACCGAATAAGTGATCCGGAATATTTTTCAAAGCAGCTCCTAGTTCTTGACTTCTTCCTTTGTTTTGCGTAACAGCATACCCAAAACATTTCTTTAAATGGGGAATGGTTTCTTTTTTATACATTTCTTTAGAAGTCTTTTTTAATGCATACAAATCATTAGCGAAATGTTTTTTAATGTGCTATTGTGGAACTTCATCACCTATTAGTACTCGGACATTTACATTTGCATCTTGTAAAATTTGACTGCGTCACTAACTCCACACTTACATTAGCTTCCATCGCTTTAGTGCTTCCTCGAATTTTTTTTCTACAATCATGACTATTTTTATCTTGACCCTTATCACAAAATTTACATTTTCGGTTTCAAGTGGCAAAATCCAGCACACTTAGAAAGCCAATTATTGTTCCATAACCATTCAAACTGTCATAACTTCATCCATTACCACGCCTACTCCAGCCGATGTCATATGAAACGATGATGTTGACAACATTTCCTAAAGCTTCATCGAAGTTTGTTGTATTTTCCGATTTTACAGAATTATTTTCATTACTTACAGACAATCGAAGACGTGCTAAATGAGGATAATTGTCTTCTATAATCTCATTAGGTCTAAAATATTAACAACCTAATTTTACTTTTTGAATGTAGACAATTGTGTTACTCTAAATTTAGTGACATTTTGTGAAGTTGGTAAAATTTAGTGATTTTTTGTTTATCCATCCCAGCGTTGGCAGCACTGTTTTAGCGGGGAATTTTAAATATATATTTATTTATTGCCAAAATTTATTCGTGTTTAAATGGCCTTAGCAGTTTGAAATTTTGATATGTTATACATTGAGCCAAAAATCGACAGACGGACTGCGGGGGTAAATTTTGATTTATTTCTTCGAAAATCCATATAGTTTCAAAGATATTGGGCACTATACAATTTTTGCCAAAATTTATTTCGTGTTTAAAGGGCCTTAGCGGTTTGAAATTTTGATATGTTATATATTAAGTCAAAAATCGACAGCGGGAATATGGGGGTAAATTTTGATTAATTTTTTCGAAAATCCTTATAGTTTCAGAGATATTGGGCACTATACATTTTTTGCCAAAATTTATTTCGTGTTTAAAGGGCCTGAGCGGTTTGAAATTTTGATATGTTATGTATTAAACCAAAAATCGACAGGGTGAGTACGGGGGTAAATTTTGATTTATTTTTTCGAAAATCCTTATAGTTTCAGAGATATTGGGCACCATACATTTTCTGCCAAAATTTATTTCGTGTTTAAAGGGCCTTAGCGGTTTGAAATTTTGATATGTTATATATTAAACCAAAAATCGACAGAGGGACTACGGAGGTAAATTATGATTTAATTTTTCGACATTCCGTATAGTTTTAGAGATATTGGGCACTATACATTTTTTTTGACAAAATTTATTTCGTGTTTAAAGAGCCTGGGCGGTTTGAAATTTTGATATGTTATATAAAACCAAAAATCAAGAGGGCGAGTACGGGGGTAAATTTTGATTTATTTTTTCGAAAATCCTTATAGTTTCAGAGATATTGGGCACTATACATTTTTTGCCAAAATTTATTCCGTATTTAAAGGGCCTGAGCGGTTTGAAATTTTGATATGTTATATATTAAACCAAAAATCGACAGGGTGAGTACGGGGGTAAATTTTGATTTATTTTTTCAAAAATCCTTATAGTTTCAGAGATATTGGGCACTATACATTGTTTGTCAAAATTTATTTCGTGTTAAAAGTGCTTTAGCGGTTTGAAATTTTGATATGTTATATATTAAACCAAAAATCGACAGGAGGAATATGGGGGTAAATTTTGATTTATTTTTTCGAAATTCCTTATAGTTTCAGAGATTGGGCACTATACATTTTTTGACAAAATTTATTTCGTGTTTAAAGAACCTGGGCGGTTTGAAATTTTTATATGTTATATAAAACCAAAAATCAACAGGGCGAGTACGGGGGTAAATTTTAATTTATTTTTTCGAAATTCCTTATAGTTCAGAGATATTGGGCACTATATATTTTTCAAAGTAACCCTTTGTGGTGCTTTCTGCACGATAGCTTAGAACATCTATGAGGTGACTCTTGGTAAACAATAATGATTTATACAAATAAAAAAAGTTCCAGGTCAACTGCACACCTGTAATTAGCACCTGTCCGGAATTTGGCAATATCAAAGATATTTTTTCTTATTTCAAGTAAAATAACAATTTCCACGGTAAGAGAAAATTTCTCCAGACCCAATCGTGTCAATACGTAGTAATAATATAACATTCGGTAACTATATAAAAATAAAAGTTACAATTTTGCGCAATAATTATCAAATGTTCATATGTGTTCATGATACATAGTTAGTCACACGTGTTTTTTATCGGCTCTTTAATAATATTGTTTTTTTGTGGTTTTTTTTATTCAGTATTTTTCTCAAATTTTACATCCAGCTTTATTAAAGTGAGTTTCACACAATAGCGGTATTCCGATATTCGTGACCCTCATTACTTCCGAGCAATTCAGTTTTTAAATCTAGTGCATCTAAGTAAAAATCTTAATACAACAAGTTAAGTCAACTCAGTGCATCATGTCAAGGCAGTGCGGCGTGCGGCAAGTGTCAACGACCTGTGAATAAAAGGGGCGTGCATAGTGTTGACTGTTGGAAGTGCCAAACTTCTTTTCATTTGTTGTGCGCGAATATTACTGAGGAACAACTAGGCGTGCTCAAAACGTTAAACTCTTTGTGGGGATGCAAGTCATGCCGCGCCTCACTCCGATCGGCAAATGATAACAGTGAAGTAATTGAAAAAGTAAAAATGCGCGCGCTCTTCAATGAGTTTAAAAAAGAATTAACAGCTGAGTTTGATGAGAGATTTAACAACTTAATCAAATCCATTGAATTTTGCTCAGATAATATAACTGATTTTGAATTAAAATTAAAAACATTTGATGAAAAAAATTAAAGAAATAGACTATTTAAAAACCGAAAATAATTTATTAAAAACTCAAATTATAAACTTAAATCAATCTGTTAATGATCTTGAACAGTATTCAAGATTAAATAATTTAATTATTAATAATATACCGGAGATGCGTGATGAAAATGTTAATAACATTGTTATAAATCTGGGAAAAGCAGTCGGTGTTGAGCTAAATGAATCCAATATAGATGCGTCGCATAGACTTCCGCAAAATTCAAGAACATCAGCGCGTTCAATTGTTGTAAAACTAACGACTCGCTGTCTTAAAGATAAACTCTTAGCTGCAGTAAAAGCTAAAAAAGATCTTAAATCCACACTGCTATTTCCTGATAAACCTGAGACTAAAATTTTTGTCAATGAGCATTTGAGTCCAAAAAATAACAGTTTATTTAAATCATGCTGCGGACAATTAAAACCGAAAGATTTCAAATTTATTTGGACCAGAAACTGTAAAATTTACGTCCGTAAAAATGGAAATTCTCAAATACATTTAATTCGCACTGAACAGAATTTAAATTAATTTAAAAACTAAAATAATAATCTTCGCTTTAATTTATTAATAAATTCCATTACAAATATGAACTTATCGGTATATTACCAAAATGTGGTCTTCGCCTAAATTCGGTATTGTGCGATTTTGACATTATTTGTTTGACAGAAACTTTTTTAAATTCTTCTGTGTATGACTCTGAAATTCTATGCAGTGAATACAATATAGTACGACGCGACAGGGGTATCGATACATCATCAAAGCTTGATGGAGGCGATGCGTTGATTGGAGTCTACAAAACACTTTCCTACCTTGAAAAAAAAAGACTGGTGTTCGAGTGCTGAAGACGTCTGGATAAGTGTTAATTATAACAATAATCGTTTTTATGTCTGCTGTGTTTATATTCCCCCGGATGATAATGTAGCCTTGATGTCTTTTAACATAAACTTTCTTCAATCATTGAAAATGAATCTGATAGTTAATTTGTTATTTGTGGTGATTTCAATCTACCATATCTGCAGTGGGAATATGAACACAAAACGAATACTTTAATGCCAGCTACTTCTTACAATAGACCATCTACTGAATTTGTTGATACTATAACATATTGTGGACTTTCTCAGTTCAACGGGGTAAAAAATGCAAATAATAGGACTCTGGACTTAATTTTATCAAATTATGAAAAGGTAACGGTCTTAGAATGTCATGACCCATTGACAAAAACTGATACGCAACACCATCCTCCCTTAAACATAAGTATTAATTTTAAAAAATCTGAAAATGTGGAAAAAAAAATCCAGAAAAATATTTTTATATAAAAATGCAGATTTTGAGCAAATTAATACTTTCTTTAATGATGTCAATTGGACTGAACTCTTATGCAATCAAAGCACAGAATACTGTGTGAATAAATTTTACGAAATCATATGGGAAAGTATTTACGCATATGTTCCTCAAAAACAGTACAATTCCAATAGTTATCCTCCTTGGTTTTCATGTCATCTATTAAATTAATCAGAGAAAAAGAGAAAGCTCATAAAAACTATAAACGGTTTAAAACGCAGATTTATTATAATGTATTTGCACTACTGAGGAAAAGAGTGAAAATACTAATTAATACTTGCTATAATAATTTTGTTAGTAATGTTGAAGAACAAATATCCACTAATAGTAAAAAATTTTGGACTTGCGTTACGTCACTTAAAAGAAGCAACATTCCGCAGCAAATGCAGTATAATATAATCTGACGTCGAACAATGGGACTGAAACGTGTAACTTTTTCTCGGATTATTTTAAATCGGTTTACACTAATGGTTCCTTAAATTCCAATGCATTAGGTTCATTGCAGAATCAGTCCGACTTCAGTAACTGTGTTTCGACTGTACACATTGATGAGTAAATAGTTCTAGATACATTAATGAAACTAGATGTTAATAAAGGATCAGGTCCAGCTGACATACCAAGTATCTTTATAAAGCAGTGTGCTACTTCCCTGTGCATTCCCCTTGCAATTATCTTTAACAAGTCGCTCGAGGAGGGACATTTTCCACAAATCTGGAAGAAAGCATATGTAATCCCTATATTTAAAACAGGTAACAAAAATAATGTTGAAAATTATCGGCCTATATCGAAATTATGTATAATGGAAAAAGTGTTTGAATCCATTATATATAAACAACTTTTTTCCAGTATTAAAAATTTAATAATTCGTCAACAACATGGATTTTTTTCTGGCAGATCAGTGGAATCTAACCTTCTTGAATATACGGACTATATATTACAGGCCATGGACAAAAGGATACAAGTTGACGCTATTTACACTGATTTCAGCAAGGCCTTTGATAAAATTGATCATAACCTATTGATAAAGAAACTTGCTGGAATTGGTGTAAATGGTAACTTATTAAAATGGTTTATGTCTTATCTGACCGACAGATCGCAGTGTGTGGTGGTAAATGGTTATCATTCCGATGATGCTTACGTAACATCTGGCGTGCCGCAGGGGTACCATTTAGGACCGTTGTTGTTTAACATCTACGTCAATGACATTGTTCAATGTTTTTCGCACTCTAATTTTGTTATGTATGCTGATGATCTTAAACTATACAGAACTGTAACATTTGAATTTGATTGCCATTTATTACAACAAGATATTAATAAATTTGTTATATATGCAAGCGAAAATAAATTATATATTAATGTAAATAAATGTTTTTCCATTAGTTTCACGAGAAACAGAACTAAAATAAATTTCATTTATAACATTGATAACAATAATATTAATAATATTAAGCTCATTAAAGATCTTGGTGTGACACTGGACCATAAATTATTATTCGATGTACATATTGACAATGCAGTGAAGAAGGCTTACAGAATGTTAGGATTTTTAATACGGACTTGTGTACTATTTAAGAACCCATCTACATTAATAAAATTATATTGTTCATTTGTTAGAAGTCACGTAGAATTTGTTGGAATCCCCACTATGCTATTTACGTAAACAGACTCGAAAGCATACAAAATAAATTTTTATCCTACATGCATCGAAAATTTTATAGTTCAACGTTCAATTTAATTAGTTTGGAAAAACGACGAATGGTTTCAGATATGTGTTTTTTACATAAATTATTGAATAATGCACTTGCCTCTCCATTCCTTATTTTTCAGTTATATTTTCGAGTGCCAGGTCATGTTACCAGATCTAATATTCTATTTGATATCCCTTTTTTCAGAAACAACTCTGCGGCAAATTCTTCTGTGAACAGGTTGAAATGCACCTACAATAAATTGTGTGAAAATGAGAACTGTCCTGATATATTTAATGTTTCTTTATTAGTGTTTAAACGACAAATTATAAGAATTATTTTATGAAATATGAATGTGTATTATGCGTTTGTTTATACACATGCAAATTCTGGTGTAAAATTTGATTTCAGAATATTTACAAACATTTATTGTGTATCATACAATGTTAATTAATTAGAATTATGTAGTGCCACTCTGTTATTGGGACCTGGTCCTGTTGAGTGGCCAAACCACAAATAAATAAATAAATAAATAAATGTTGTGTAAATGACAATTGGCAATGACAATGACCTTGTTCATTAATTTCCTTATATTTAAATAGGAAAATGTTTCAAATTACATATAACGGTAAATTATCATTGTTCTTATTGAAATTACGCACACTTATCAGTTTTTAAGCATGGACAGGCAAATAAATTTCTTTTCCGTTCGCTAAGGTGTGTGGGAAAGTATAAAAGGAGATAAGTAGTGAATTGACCCTCATTATTTTATTGTCTTCCGTACTATAAAGACGTCAAGATGCAAACCTTTGAAATTATTAATGAATCAAACGTTTAGGTTAAGCGTTTCTACTTAACTAGACGTAAAGTGATTTTTAAAATAAAAAATGTGCCTAACGATCAGGATCCTCTCAAGTGGGTGCGGAACAGCGTGAACGATGCTATAACACATTCCAAACAACGTCGTGGCATAATTTTTATAAACAATGATGACAATTTGTGTTTGCTACGGGCTATTGTGGTGTCAAAAGCAAAAGCGAAAAATGCCATAAACTTTAATGATATAAAGGAAAACAGAAAAATGACGCAGGATAAGAAAGTGAAGAAACTCTTAGAAAAAACGGGGATGGAATTATCTGACACAGGTGGTAGTGTTGAAGAACTAAAGATTCTACAGCAGCACATGAAAAAATACAAAATTACTGTATACGAACACGGAACAAAAGCGGGAGAAGTGATTTTCGAGGGTGAGAATAAAGATGCTATTTACAAAATTAATCTATTTCACCACAAGCGTCATTACAACGTTATTACCAGTTCAACAACAGATTTTGTGTAGGGATACTATTGTGAGGCATGCCACGTATCTTTCAACGCCAAAAATATACATCGCTGTGGTGCAACGTGCCCCTGTTGTCAACAACCTCCACCATGTACAACAACCGGTGATGTGTCCTGCAAAGACTGTAATAGAGAGTTTCGCGGTAAACAATGTTTTGAAAACCACAAAAAGTGTGGTTCATATGGCAAAGAGAGTGTCTGTGAAGTTCTGAAACGATGCAACAAGTGTTGGAAAACCCTTAACATGAAGGCGCGCGATAAACACGTATGCGGTGATTTTTTTTTGTAAAATATGCAAGTTTTCGCCCAGCTCAACATTTTTGCTACATTCGAGTCAACACCAAGAAATCTATGACGAATGGGTTGTAGTTTGTGTTTTTTGATTTAGAAACACGACAGGAAACACAAATAGACGACAATGGTACTGTTATCCATGAACCGAACTTGTGTATATTAATGACACGTTGTGACATGTGTATTAACAATGAAACAATAAATAAGTGTAATAAATGTGGGCTAAGAACAATAGTATTAAAAACAAATGTAATTAAAAAAATTATGTCTTACATTTTGGACTTACGGAATAAATTTAAAAAAGTTGTGTGCATTGCACACAACGGACAATCATTTGATTACCAGTTTATTTTAAAATATGTGCTTGAAAAGACTCGGTTACAGCCTAATTTAATTATGCGTGGGTCAAAAAATTTGCTGCTTGAAATAGAAAATGTTAAGTTCATTGACTGCCTTAATTATTTTCCGATGGCATTGGCAGCACTCCTAAAAGCATTTGGTTTGTCTTCCTTGGACAAGGGGTACTTCCCGCATTTGTTTAACACCAAAGCCAAAGAAAAGTACGTTGGTCCACACCCTGATGTTTCGTACTACACCCCAGGCACAATGAAACCAAGTGAACGAGATAAGTTCCTACAATGGTATGATGAAATAAAAATAACATGTTTGATATGCAGGAAGAGCTACGAGAGTACTGTGTGATCGATTTTAATATTCTCACACAAGCGTGTCTTAAGTTTCGTCAAGCAATGTTGGACGAGTGTAATGTGTGTCTGTTCACCGAAGCCATCACAATAGCTTCAATATGTGACCTGGTGTTCCGTCGCAACTTTCTTGAACCTAAAAGAATAGCTGTTATTCCTCGTGGTGGATACAGACACGTAGACAATCAATCAAAAACCGCTTTACAATGGTTGATTTATGAAGTTATAATAGAGAGTAAGTATTTTTTAATTTACTTCAAGTAACAGTTTTTATGTTTTTGTTTTTATGTTTTCCAGGTGCAAACTTTAAAGTTAACGGTTAGTGTGAAGAAACACGACAAATATTCGAGTTTCATGGGTGCTACTATCATGGTCACGATCTGTGCCAGCCAACACGCCGTAATGACCCCTTGTACGAAATGCACAATGATACATTAAACACACGATTAGAAAAAAAAAACAAAAGCAAAAACAAAGAAACTTAAAGAATTAGGGTTTCAGGTGATAGAAATGTGGGAATGTGAGTTTAAAAAACTGGTGCGAACAAAAAAAGAAATAAAACAATTAGAATCTCACCCATTGCTCAATTATACACCTCTGAATCCTCGTAACGCATTCTTTGGTGGTCGAACAGAGGCTACAAAACTGCTTTACACACCAAAGCCCGGTGAGAAAATCAAGTATATTGATGTGTGGTCTTTGTATCCTTGGGTATGCAAGTATGGTAAGTTTCCTGTTGGTCATCCTCGAGTGTTTGTTGGCGGTATCAATATGAGTAATGTAACGGACTCATTAAATGTAAAATATTACCACTACAGAACTTATACCATCCTATTTTACCTGTAAAGCAGAACGACAAACTAATGTTTGTATTATGCAAAACATACGGAGAACAAATGTATCACGGTGAATGCATACACACTCAGGAAGAAAGGGCACTCACGGGTACATGGGTAACGGATGAGGTGCAAAAAGCGGTGGAGAAAGAATATGAAACATTGGACGTACATATATGAAATGTGACTATACGATGTCACTCAGTATAATAAAGACGAAGATGTTGGTGGTCTCTTTGCCCGCTTCATAAATATTTTTTTAAAAATAAAACAGGAGGCAAGCGGGTGGCCAGAAAATTGTACAACAAAAGAAGAAAAATACCCCTACATTGAGGCATATCTAAATATTGAAGGTGTACAGCTCGAGTTTGCCAAAATTGTAAAGAATTCAGGCTTACGATCTCTAGCTGAATTAATTTTAAACTCATTTTGGGGTAAATTTGGGCAACGCGAGAACCAGCCTAAAACATCAATTATTCGTGACCCTAAAATTTTATACGACATGCTCACCGATTCGTCCGCCAACATTAACCATATACAAGAGGTTAATGAGCATGTAATAGTGGTTAATTGGGAACATAAGGAAGAAGCTATGGACTTGTTACCATCAGTTAACTGTGTGATTGCTGTCTACGTTAGTAGTGGGGAACCGGGATTCGACACGCCGGCTTATCACCTATCGGCGCCAGTGTTATCAGTAAACAATGATAAGTGTTATCAGTAAACAATGATAAGGTGTTATCAGTAAACAATGATAAGGTGGTAAACATGATAAGGTGTAAACAAGGTCACTTGTAACAAACATGATAAGGTGTGGACAAGGTCACTTGTTTTGATATTTGTAACAAACATGATAAGATCACTTGTTTTGAAATAATAAACAAGATAATATGTAATAAACAAGATTACCAATGTTAAAGTAACTCCTATGATTTCCATTGACCGTTATCTGTATTTAGAATATTCCTCCAAATAATGTCTGTAAAGCAATTAGATAAGTGTAGTCAAGTCAGTTGAAATTAGATCTGTTTTTAAAATAGATATTATATCTGACAAATATATTTATGGTAAATATTTTTGAAAATTCCTATATGTTTCAAACATAAGATACAGTGTGTGTGTGTGTCATTTGTTTTGACAATAGATATTTGTTTGCCGGGTTCGATATTGAGTGGAAATTTTAAAATAGAGATTAGAATACGTCATGTTCAAGGCGTATTTAGAAATAAAAGTAATTAAATAGATTTATTTTTGTAAATGGAAATTTTTAAATAAAAGATTAAAATAGGTCAGATTCATGTGTCATTTGTTTTGACAATAGATATTTGTTTGCCGGGTACGATATTGAGTGGAAATTTTAAAATAAGAGATTAGAATACGTCATGTCCAAGGCGTATTTAGAAATAAAAGTCCAAGTAATTAAATAGATTTATTTTTGTAAATGGAAATTTTAAAATAAAAGATTAAAATAGGTCAGATCTTAAACTTGCGACTAAAAAAGTGGCGGTCACCCATTATGTTTTACATACTTACCTCGCTGTATCCATACATTCTATAACTGAGTTAATTTTTATATTCCATATGAACATATCTTATTTCACGTTGCCGAAATCAGAAAATGTGCTTTTGCCAAAAATATGGTGCAAACTATCAGTCTGTATGTGTATTCATATTAAAAATCCAGAACGCAGATAAAGAGGTGTCTATGTGACCTCCGATAATGTGGCAACACTGTCGGAGGCAACAACGACTACAAGGTGTACGCATATGTACAGTTTTCGGAGGTCACAGCGTACTTTCTGTGCTCCCTATATATGACCCCATAAAAACTTAAAAATCTTTTCCCCTCTCAAGGAATTCGGATTGATTATCATTTCAACACCCCATATATACATTTTTTGTCGATGTAGCTCAATGGGAAGACCCGGAGGCAGGTCGCCTTTTCCATGTACCGGAGGCGATAAGATACCGTGTATCAATATATATATATATATATATATATATATATATATATATATATATATATATATATATATATATATATATATATATATATATTGGTAAAGGGTACGTTGGCGCCTCCAATGTAGATACTGAAGAAACGTTGTCACCACATATATGACGCTGTCACCTCCGACTTCGGAGGCGACAACGTTTTTCCATATTTTCATCGGTTTTGGCCTTAGGACGTCATCTAAAGCCCAAAAATAAAAAATAGGTCGGAGGCGACAACGTAGCTTCCATACTCACAAAAAAAGTTTTTATTTCCGGTATATACCGCTGGCGTTAGTGTTGCACAAAACATATAAGGCGGGCACGTTGTCGCCTCCGGTTATATAAATCTCATTTTTGTATCACAAACGTTACTTTTCCGCCTCCGCTAAATGGCAACGCCGGAGAAGAGGTCATAAGGATGTTTTCATATGATTTCATTTCATATTTGCAAGCTCGCGAAAAAAAGACGTGCAGTGATAGTGTAATCTGGTCATCAAGGACTAAGTTGATGTTAAAACTGTGCAGTAAGTCCTACCAAAAAGCCTTTAAGTATTACGCCAATAAATTGGACATATGCATTTATAATACTACATTATTTAAAATATTTCATAATAAAGTCATACGTCTGAATGTTCTTCATAATTCCCATTCGTTTTTAAATTAAAAGGCATTTAAACATTTATTAATTGATAATTTGTAAGGCCTTTTGTCATTACTTTGTTATTTATTAACCGATCGGAACCAAATTTAAAACGTACTTATTGTGATTTGTACATGCTCGAATACCAAATTTAACAACTATATTTTAATTAGTAAATGTCCTTTTGGTCGTTTTTAAAATTTTAAAAATAATATAAAAATTCTCAAGAAACGGCTATTGCCATAAAAGTTTATAGGCGGATTCTAAAATGAAATTGTAAATGAAATTTCGGGAATGGGCCTTATCGGTCCAAAAATATATGAGGCCCTTTGTCATTTCCCAGTTAATTATAAACCGATTGTGACCAATTTTGCAGCATGTTTATTCAATGTTAAACCATGGCCGAATAACAATTTTAATAGCAATATCTTCATTAGAAAGTGCATTAATATTTATTTAAAGCAAAAAAGGTCCCGCAACTATAACCAAACAAGGTACATACAGTAAAAACAAAAATAGGTACAAATAATTAGGAACAAACAATAATTTTAGGATGGACCGCTGCAGAAGTTGATGCTTTAGAGATAGAATTTGCTTCATACATACAGAAAAAATCTGTTGTGGCCAGCACAATACCTTCCCTCAATCCTGTGTATTATGTACAAATTCCATACATAAATTTTCTTGCAAAAGATTCTAAATTTCCAGTAAAATTATTTCATAAACAAACTATGCAAATGGCACTTGACACTGTTATCTTCTTCTACTTTAGATTTTCCCATTCGTTAGGGGTCGCAATTTCTATATTTTTATTCCACTCATTTCTCTTTTGCGTGTCGTCCTCATTCAGGTCCTTTTATTTCAAGTTTTCCGCAATACAGTCCTTTCATCTTATCTTTGGTCTTCTTCTGTTTCTTCTACTACTAAGCTATTCATTCTTCTTTCAATATATTCTACATCTTTCCTTATGATACATTCAAACCAGTGTAATCGTCTCCCTTGTATCTTTCTAGAAACTTCTAATACTCGAGTTATTTCCCTTATTCATTCGTTCCTTATTGTATCTTTCCGTGTCTTCCCCAACATCTATCTCAACATCCTCATCTCTACCACATTCATTATCTTTACAGTTAGAATTTTCTTAACATAGTAGTTGTTTCTAGAGATGCGCATTTTTCGTAAAAATGAAACCCGACCCGAACGGTTCCCGACAATGAACCATCCCAACCCGACCCGACTCGACCGGTACCTGACCCGAACTGACCCGAACCCGACCCGACCTGATCAGAATCAGACCCGAACCCGACCCGACCCGAACTGAACCAACCCGACCCGAACTGAACCAACCCAACCCGAACTGAACCAATCCGACCTGAACTGAACCAACCCGACCCGAACCCGACCCGACCCGAACTCGACCCGAACCCGAACCCGACCCGAACCCGATCCCGACCCGAACCCGAACTCAACTCTAACCCGACCCGAATTGAAACAATCCTTTGTTTGTCTGGAGGTAATGATTAATTATTATTAATATATATTTCAATTAGTCTATTTGAGTAAATATTATAATTATAATTATAAAATTATGCCTTCTATCAGTATAAATGAGTTTGAAAGGAAAATGTACGTTCAACCTAGCAAGAAGTTACAGCAAGGACGTATTTAAATTTAGCTTGAATCCAAATCAACATTATCCTCAATATTGCCATTTAATATTTTATTTTCTGCTTTTTAAAAACAAACTATATTTCTCTTTAAAATGTGCTGTTGTATTTACATATGTATTTTGAATGGATATTGACATTTATATAATTTTTTAGAATATAATATATGTATACGAAAAGTGTAGCTTAAAACTTTTCAGTCATCTTCCGTTAGTAGAAATAAAAAAATAAATTATGGTAAATGGTATCCTATGAACTAGCGGTTGGCCGTCGGCACGATTAGAAGTACAAGTAAACCGAGATGAACCAACCCGACCCGAGCTAAACCAGAGCCGAACCCGACCCGAACCCGAACCCGACACAACCCGTACTGAACCATCCCGACCCGACCGGTTCCTGACCCGAACTGAACCAACCCGACCCGAACTGAACCAACTTGACCTGAACTGAACCAACCCGACCCGAACGGTTTTTGACCCGAACCCGACCCGACCCGAACTGAATCAACCCGACCCGAACCCGAAATGAACCAGCCCGACCCGAACCCGAAATGAACCAGCCCGACCCGAACTGTAACCAACCCGAACTGAACCAGCTCGACCCGAACCCGACCCGAACTATTTATCTTGATCACAAACGTGACCCGAAACCCGACGGTGGTTCGGGTCGGATCGGGTTTCGGGTTCGGGTCGAAAATGCGCATCTCTAGTTGTTTCTATGATTATAGCATAGGTTGGCTGATTAATAAAATTTAATTTCTTTATAATATACATCAGCAATTGAGTTGGTTACACGTGATTTTACTGTTCGTCAAAAAATCAGTTTTACGAAGTGTTTTTTTACTTAAAAATTGTGAAAATATATCAGTGTGTGTGAAAAATCGTGAAGAATAATTTTCCCATAACACATATTTCTTTAAAACTGTACCTTTCATCTTACACAGTAAAAACTATATTTTAAAATCGAAATCAGTTTAATATTTCTTAAAACAAGTTACTACTTATCTTAAGTCACCTGTTCTGCCGATTTTAATTACCCACCATGGCTCACCAGTGCCGTGCCTGTCAACGAAGAGTGAATCAAAAGTACCCGGGTATAGTGTGTGCTCAATGTGAGAGTTCTTACCACCCTGTGTGTGCGGATATTAATGAGGAACAACTCGAACTTTTTAATAATGCATCAGTGTCAGCCTGGTCTTGCAGTACGTGCCGTCCAAAAAACCGTAAGTCAGTTTGTTTAACAGAGGAGAGTGGAAGTCCGGACGCCACTGCTACAGCTACAACTGACCTTCGTAAAATGTTCGGTACATCCGAAAAACAAATTTTGAGCGCAATGGACACTAAATTTGAAACTGTATTGAAGTCAGTTAATTTCTGCAGCAATAAAATAACTGATTTTGAATTAAATTTAAAATCAATTCATGAAAAAATTAAAACATTTGATATTCTTGTAAAAGAAAACGAAAAATTAAAATGTGTAGTTACAAATTTAAATAAAAAAATCGAGGACTTAGAACAATATTCCAGAATTAATAATGTCATAGTGAATAACTTACCCGAAAAAAATAATGAAAATATTGACAATTTAATTTGTGAAATCGGAAATAAAATCGGGGTTCCTGTTTCCAAAAGCGACATTGACGCAGCCCATAGACTACCGTCTCCGCATTCGAGGGATAGTAGACCCAAAAGCATTGTTGTTAAGTTCGTCTCGCGCAGGATCAAAGATAACTTCCTATCTGCGGCCAAAAAGAGTTCGGACCTAACATCTACAACCATCAATTTAGAAGGACCCGACAACAAAATATATATAAATGAACACTTAACCCATACAAATTCACAAATTTTTAAAACAGCTAAAAATGAACTTAAGCCCAAAAACTTCAAATTCATTTGGACAAAAAATTGTAAAGTATATGCTCGAAAAACTGAAACTTCCAAAATTTACTATCTAAGCAGTCTAAATGATATAGCTGCACTATCTTAATTAGTTTAATTCAATTATATATCTTTATTTTTATTAATGGGTATCTCAATATATTATCAAAACGTAAGGGGTTTAAGAACAAAAACTGATACATTTCGTATTAATTCTTATACATGTACTCATGATATTATCTGTTTAACAGAAACTTTTTTAAATTCTTCTGTCAGTGATAGTGAATTATTCTCCCCACAGTACCATGTAATTCGACGTGACAGATATAGCACTTCTTCCGCCAAAACTGACGGTGGTGGTGCATTAATTGCAGTTCAAAGCAATCTAGATTTTATTGAAAGACCTAATTGGAGCAGTAACGCAGAAGATGTGTGGATATCAGTCATTTTAAACGACGGAAATAAAAAACAATATTTACATATATGTTATGTATACTTGCCTCCCGAAGATCATGTAGCAATGTCTGAATTCCTAAATAATCTTTCCGATATCACTGATACGGTATCTGGTGACTATTTTTTAATTTGTGGTGATTTTAATTTACCTCATTTACAATGGATGGATGATACAACAAATATAGGTTTGACGCCAACAAATACTTATAATTTATCATCTTCCAAATTTGTCGACTGTATATCATACTGTAATATGAATCAATTCAATTATATTAAAAACCATAACAATAGAATTTTAGACTTAATAATCTTAAATTTGGATGATATTGATGTATTACCCTGCCATTCACCACTGAGTAAAATTGATGTACACCACCCACCAATTGAAATTTATTTGAAAACTATCATTTATGCAAAATTGCCTAGTTGTTCTCGAAAAATCTATTTATATAAATCTGCCGATTATGTTAAAATAAATGAGGAGTTTAAAAATACTAACTGGGATCAATTATTTGATAATTCAGACACTGAAAATATGGTTTCATTATTTTACACTAAATTATATTCTGTAATTAATGAATACGTTCCTATGAAGAAACATTCTCGTACCACCTATCCTACCTGGTATACTAATGTATTAATTAATCTGATCAAAGAAAAAAGCAAAGCACACACTAAATATAAACAATTTAAATCAGAATCACATTATAATAGATTCTCAGAGTTACGTAAACAAGTAAAAATTGAGATCAAAAAGTGCTATGACGAATATATAAAAAATATTGAGAATGCCATTCCCAACAATAATAAAAAGTTTTGGTCCTACGTCAAATCCATGAAATCTGCTAGTAGTATACCTAACACGATGTGCTACGAGGATGTTACAGCTGAAAATGGTAATGACATTTGTAATTTGTTTTCAGAATAATTCAAATCTGTATTTGTTGAAAAAAATGGTAATGTGATGATAAAGCAAAATCATAGCTATGTTCCAAAGGTAGTTAATTCTATTAAATCAATCAAATTTAATGAACTTGAAATTTCAGATATCTTATTTGACCTAGATGTAACTAAAGGTGCTGGGCCAGATAACATTCCAAGTATTTTTATTAAAAATTGTTCAAAGTCGATGAGTTATCCACTTACAATTATTTTTAATAAATCATTATGCGAAGGTTGTTTCCCAAATATATGGAAAAAAGCGTTCATTGTTCCTGTGCATAAAGGAGGTATAAAAAACCAAGTAAAGAACTACAGACCAATCTCCAAACTCTGTACTCTAGAAAAAGTTTTTGAAAAATTAGTTTATAAAATAATATTTTCTTCTGTTAAAAATCGCATTATTCCTCAGCAGCATGGTTTTTTCTCTGGTAGATCGGTTGAGACAAATCTTTTAAATTATAATGAATATATTTTAAAGGCTATGGATGACCGTAGTCAGGTGGATTCAATATATACCGATTTCAGTAAGGCTTTTGACACTATCGATCATTCATTACTAATAAACAAACTTGCTGATTTCGGTGTATGTGGAAGCCTCCTTGACTGGTTCACTTCATACTTAACTGGCAGAAGTCAAAGAGTAACTATTAATGGATTTCAGTCTCACGATATTTATATTCCATCTGGTGTTCCTCAAGGTTCCCATTTAGGACCGCTCTTATTTAACATTTTTATCAATGATATCTCCGAATGTTTCAAATTTTGTAATTTTTTATTATATGCTGACGATCTAAAGATGTATCATTCGGTAAATAACATCAATAACTGTGAATCCATGCAATCTGATCTCAATCGATTCTATCAGTATACTCATCTACATTTAAATATTAACAAATGTCATTCTATCACATTTTCTAGAAACAGATCTGATATTTGCTATTCTTACACTTTTGCCGATGAAATAATTAATCGTGTCTCGGAAATAAGGGATTTAGGAATTCTTTATGATAAAAAACTTATTTTCGATGTACATGTTGACAATGTAACAAAGAAAGCATTTAAAATGCTTGGTTTTCTTATCAGGTCATCAAAAAACTTTAAAAATCTCCACACCTTAAAAGTTTTATATTTTTCTTTGGTTCGAAGTCAACTAGAATTTGCAACAATTTGTTGGTCACCTCAGTATGCTATTCATATTAAAAGAATAGAGCGCAATTTTGCAAATTTATTAGATATAAATTTAATAATTTTGAAATTAATATTTTACCTTTGGAAAAACGGCGAATCGTAATTGACCTAATATTTTTATATAAATTAGTAAATAATAAAGTCGATTGTCCTGATCTATTAAACAGTCTGGGATTTCGCGTACCAACTTATACGACTAGAGCAACGGATTTATTCTGTTTAGGATTTAATAGAACTAATGCTGCTTTCAATTCTGCACTAAATCGTCTACCATTTGTTTACAATAAATATGTGTCTTATAATAATTTAATTGACATATTTCATTTCAGTTTATCACTGTATAAAAAACAAGTGACAAATGTAGTACTTTCCATTAATTAGTTATTTGTTTTCATAAATTTGTTTTCATAAATTTTTCTGTTATGTTTTCATTGTACACACATTGTACATACTGCTATATTGTTTCCAATGTAACTTAATTGTTAATGTATTTTTTTTTTGCATTTATATGTTGTATGTGCTTTCCTGTTATTGGGACATAGTCCTGTTGGAAAGCCGAAGTTAAATAAAATAAAATAAAAAATAAAATAATTCTTTAACTCTATATCCATTGAATATGAATTCGTATAGATAATAGAATATTCTTTAATATTTATAATAACATTAAATGTGTAAATAATATTTCATAGTTTGTTTATAAAATAATTTTACTGAAAAAATAGGATCTTTTGCAAGAAAATGTATGTATAGGGCACAAGCAGTCACGTAACTTTCTGACCTTGGCAAGCAGATATCAGAATGACAGCTATTAATTATGTCCGTAACTGCCAAATGTCAATTATACATTCAAAATTTCATTTTTTGGTATTTTATGATTCTTTTTCTCGGCAACTGAAGTCCACATGCCTGATAACAAATAAACCACATGAAATAAGAAAATCTTGAAATTTTGAATGAAATATTATGACTTTTGTCTGTTATGGACGTAATTAATAACTGTCATTTTGACACGGGTCCCCATATCTACTTGCCAAAGTCAGCAAAGTCACGTCACTGCACGAGCCCTATACATAAATTTTCTTGCAAAAGATCCTATATTTCCAGTAAAAATATTTTATGAACAAACTATGCAAATTTCACTTGACACTGACATCTTCTTCTTTAGTTTTTCCCGTTCTTTAGGGCGATCGCTATTTTTTATTTTCTTCTTCCACTCATTTTTGTTTTGCGTATCGTCCTCATTCATTTCCTTTTCGCTCAAGTCTTCCGCAATACAGTCCTTCCATCTTATATTTTGTCTTCCTATGTTTCTTTGACCTTCTATTACTAAGCTATTCATTCTTATTCTAATATATTCATTTCTCCTCATGACATGTTCAAACCAATTATAACCAAAATCTAGTCTGCTTATGGTTGTAACGAAGGGGAATACGCAAGAATTGTAATTTTTGGAATTCTAGTATTGGAGATATCGCGGCCGAAACACACACACACACACACACACACACACACACACACACACATCGTAAAAATAGTAAAATCGTATTGTAAAGACCCTAAAATGTGTTTTTGCCAAAAATATGGTGCAAACTATCAGTCTGTATATGTATTCATATTAAAAATCCAGAACGCAGATAAAGAGGTGTCTATGTGACCTCCGATAATGTGGCAACACTGTCGGAGGCAACAACGACTACAAGGTGTACGCATATATACAGTTTTCGGAGGTCACAGCGTACTTTCTGTGCTCCCCATATATGTCCTCATAAAAACTTAAAAATCTTTTCCCCTCTCAAGGAATTCGGATTGATTATCATTTCAACACCCCATATATACATTTTTTGTCAATGTAGCTCAATGGGAAGACCCGGAGGCCAGGTCGCCTTTTCCATGTACCGGAGGCGACAAGATACCGTGCATCAATATATATATATATATATATATATATATATATATATATATATATATATATATATATATGTTTTATTTGTGTCACTTACCCAGTAACAGGGTTCACATTTCTGAACAAGGGTACACAATACACACTAAGTTCTATTTTGAAATAACATTTAAATTATCGATAATAAGGAATCCTATGAATCATACACACAAAAATTTCTATGCGTTCAAAACATTAGATAAAAGTGTATGTGTCATTTGCTTATTTTCGAAATAGAAGTTGTGGCTGAAGGAGTCGTGCATCAGCCCACAATACCGACTTCTTTGGACATCTAGTCCAAAGAGCCCCCGATGACGGACGAGGACAACGACGAAGAAGACTGTGTCATCATCGACGACAACGACTCCCAAGTCGCTTCACCATTATCTCTAGCCACTGCGTCATCGGCGACGAAGAATATCATTATCACCATCATCGTCTGAAGGAGTCGTGCAACAGCCCACAATACCGACTTCTTTGGACATCGAGTCCAAAGAGCCCCCGATGACGGACGAGGACAACGACGAGGAAGACTGTGTCATCATCGAGGACAACAACATACCCCAAGTCGCTTCACCACCATCAGCATCATCTGAAGCGCATGTGTCCGAGCCAATAAAGACATCTCTAGCCACCGCGTCATCGGCGATGAAGAGAAGGTATGAACTCGTCCTCTCCCAGGAGGCAAAAAAGCGTCGTCTCTCATCTTCCACAGAGAGTGAAGAATTTGGGCAAAGATGGACGGAAGATTCAGAGGATGAGACGCAGATCGAAGAAGAAGAAGACTTAGTCGTCGATGACAATCTTGCGGTGTTGACGGGTTCAGCCGATATAGGGCCCTTTGAATTCCCGAATAATCGAGATTTTCGAGACAATTGGGATCGTCTGCTGGACTGTCGAATGTTTCCGCTGGACACCTCGCTGAAAAGATATGTGGCGATAGGGGTAAATGGTAACAATTTCAAAGTTATAGTGCGGGTATATGGAGACGTTTCAAAAAAACAATATTTTGAAATAAATAATTTTAATTTATTTAAAGACTTTTTGGACAAGGTATATTTAAGTGATAGTGATAGCGATAAAAAATACAATATAGTGGGTGTAGATTTTAGTGTAAGAGACAATAGATTAGAATGTAAGGTAGGTTTCAATAATTTTATAATTTTAAGTAAGTTAAATGTAGATATAATTAAATTATTAATTAATGATATTAGTAATATAATAAAAAAAATTGAAATAAAATATAAAAATATTAATAAAACATACAAAATTTGATTACAAAATATAGCAGTATACAAGTTAAGATATAAGTTAGGTTTAGAAATAAGTGTATTTAAATATTTAATGTTTCATAATAATAGCTATAAGGACTTTTTTTATTGAATTATATATTTATTATAATTATAAGTTAGGTAGGGACTTCAAATGTGTAAGTAATTTTATAGAAACAAACAAAAAATATATTATATAGTTATATAAAAAAATATTAATTGAAAATATATTAATATTGCATATTCCTTTTGTTTTATTAATTGATAATACATATAATCAAATCACAGGGTTACAAAAGACTGTTACCGAATGGTGTATTAAGTACAATGGAACCAAAGACTCCAGTACAGGGACACAAGTGCCTTTAATTCAATTTGTACAATTATTTAATTCATTGTAAATAGTTATAAATAAAATAAATGATAATACATATAATCAAATCACAAGGGTTACAAAAGACTGTTACCGAATGGTGTATTAAGTACAATGGAACCGAAGACTCCAGTACAGGGACACAAGTGCCTTTAATTCAATTTGTACAATTATTTAATTCATTGTAAATAGTTATAAATAAAATAAATGATAATATATATTTATATTTTATTTTATAAACCATTCTGAAAATCTGTTATGAAACAGGAAAACAGACGTCTTTACTGCAGTTTGTAGAAATTATTTTATTGTATTGTAAATAGTTATAAATAAATAAATAAAAATATATAATTATGTTTTATTTGTGTCACTTACCCCAGTAACAGGGTTCACATTTCTGAACAAGGGTTGTTTTCAACATAGAAATTATATCTATGACAAATATTTTTGATAAAAGTGTATATTTTCAAATAAGATAAGTTGAAGTTGTTTGTCATTTGTTTGGAAATAGAAATAATGTCCGGGACAAATAATTTGTATAAATCCTTATGAATCACAAACGTTTCACTTTGTTCATTTTCGTATAAATGCTGTAGTTACAAGTGTTTTGTTATTTGCTTCCCATGCCAATGGTTATAAAATATGGAAGAGTGTATTATTGATATACAAGGATTTAAAATCGATAATAATCGATTTCATTGTAAATGTAACACAAGATACGGTGTATAAAATTGATAAAATTGTGGCAGAAAAAAGAAAACATAAACTTTGAAGCGTTAAGGGTGAAATATAGTGCGTACGGTATAGACGTTTTAGTTTTAAATAATAATCAATTAGAGTGTAAGGTGAATAATAAAAATGTAGTTTTAGGAAAACTAAATATAGAGAAATTATTAGGTAAGGACATAATTAATATAAAAGACAGTTACGAAGTGAAATATAGAGACATACAAAATATTTATTGGGTTTGTAAAGAAAAATGTGTATTGTTAACAATTATTTATTAAAAAAAATTATACATTCCATATATATATATTTTAAAATATTTACATCATTTTGTTTATTATGACTACACATTTTACTATTTTCTATATTATTTAAAAGTTTAATAATATTAATCATAATATTTGTATTTATTTCCTTAATTGGAATATTATTAGTTGATTTTCCAATAATAAATGGGCATAGCGGAGACCAACGAAAATGTTCAAAAATTGGAATATCCCCTTCTTCAAAATTATGTATTATAACATCACAAAATGAACATATTACTTTATCATCCATTTTTGAATAATAAAATCCAGTTCGTGCTAAGTCTTCTACGTTGATGAAGCTTTTTGGCCACATATTTTTATGAAAAGTGGGGTAAGAATAGATTTTATTTTATTTATTGCATAAATCGTAATTATCATTATTTATGTAAAATTTGTTTAAAGGGAATAACAATATTTATATTTTTGTTCAGAACGAAATAGGTTCTTTGAAGAATTTTAAACCGCGTATGAAAATAACGGAAATGGAAATTAATAAACCGTATAAACTGGTAAATATTAAAGCGGTTAAGACAAAGTTCGGAAGGAAAATTATAGCAGAGTGTGAGGATTTCATCATTTACCTTCCTGGGCGATTTGACGATTTGAAAGATGCCCAAATAATGGAATTACAGAAGACCGTTGCCGAATGGAGCGTCATGTATACAGGGACCGAAGATTACAGCACAGGAAAGCAAGCGACGCTATTACATTTTGTGAAAATTATTTAATTGTATATTTTATATGTGTGTAAATAAATGAATGAAAATATGATTATGTTTTATTTTATAAATGAAACTTACAAACTCACTATGACTTAAAAATTATTTAATATTTATATAATTCAGTGAATAATAGATAAATATGTTAATGTACTTACTTTCCCCTAAATACACATACCTGAAATATTTTTCTTTTATTTTAATTAATAGTGAAGTAGTTAATTAGTTAATATTTTGCGCAATTAGATAATAACATTGAATAACCTATTTTCACTTTGTTCATTTTCGTATAAATGCTGTAGTTACAAGTGTTTTGCGAGTCCAAAGAGCCCCCGATGACGAACTTTAACTTATCTTATTTGAAAATATACACTTTTGTCAAAAATATTTGTCATAGATATAATTTCTATGTTGAAAACAATCTTCTAATCTCTTATTTTAAAAATAAACGTTTCCACTGAAATTTGAGCTTTGATCTTACAAACATGTCTAATTCCAAGCCTAATTCCCTCAGTATACTTGAAACTCCATTCGGGACAACTGTTTTCTGTGCTAGCGAGTTTATTTTTATCGTTTGTCTTTTAAAATAAGAGATTAGAACATTGGTTCTTCAACATATGAATATTCCAGATTGAACTGAAATTAAGTATTTAAAATATTTTAGAAAATTGTTACCAATGACATAGGCAGGTGTGAATAACTCTTATTATTCAGTATTACCGTTGTGAAGTCGTGACATTTTGGTAAGAATATATTTTATTTTATTTATTGCATAAGTCGTAATTATTATTTATGTAAAATTTGTTTAAAGGGAATAACAATATTTATATTTTTGTTCAGAAATGGATTTCAACAAATTGAACGAAATAGGTCCTTTGAAGAATTTTAAACCGCGATCAGAAATTAATACCCAGGCACCATTATTTCCTGTACAGCAATACATAGTGGAATCATCAGAAAATTGGGATTCGTGTAATGATTCCATACAAAACGTATCTGGAAAGCCGAACAGTCAGGAATAAATACAATCCCGACGACACCATTATTTCCTGTACAACCGTACAAATTGGAATCATCAGAAAATTGGGATTCGTGTAATGATTCCATATATAAACCCATGGAGACCGCACGAAACAAATTCGTACTTATTCCGCCACCATATAAAAAAAGTAAAAATGCTAAAAAAGCCCACTATCAAGAGGACAGAAGAAGATGGCTTTTGTTGAAGGAGAAGGGCAATAATAATTAATACTTATATTTTTTTGTTAAATAAATATATTTAATTACATTTTCTGAATTTTGTTATTATTAATATTATTATTATTATTATTATTATTATTTTGTTTAAATGTTTTAAAATTTAAAAGTAATTTTTCACTTTTGCAATCGTTTCGAAATAGTAGTAAAACAAAATTATCAGCTGATGAAACCTTTGTCTAATTTTAAAAACTGTGTAATCTCAAAATAGTACGAATTAATATTTCGGAAAATAAACGCGTTACTAATTAAAGCTTGTAATTTTCCCACCTTCTTTGAACCTATAAAACACATTTTTCGAAAAAATGTAGGTATGGAAAGAATATTTAAAATATTACCAAATGTCATATTGCATTGTTCTTATACAGCCCTGTATACAGCTCTGTATACCCGGTATACAATTAGTATATGTGAAAAATTAAAAATATTATTATCAAATTAATAAATGATTAAAATATTTTTCCTTAACCCCCCTACTTATTTAAACATATATAAATAAAAAATTTGTGGAGCAATAGTTAGTATTTTAAAGTAATTAATAAAAATTGTTATATAATTAATTATAGAAATGACATTAAAAATAATAGTGCACGACTTGTTAAACATTTGTTATAATACAAATTTAATATTAAAAAATGATTATAATAATTATAAACTAGAAATAAAAAATGGCTGTGATAATAATGGCATGCTCTTAATAATTGGAAAATTGGCACCATTAGCGTATATTTGTCAAAAAATTAATGAAGAAAAATTTGAACATATATTAAGTTTATTTACTGGAAACATGTTATTAAATATTTGGGGAAAACTTCCACTAAAATATAAAAATAATTTTAATGTTATAAAAAAATTACCATGTGTGGAACATTGGAATTTACCAACTAATAAAACTCATATTGATGGACCACCTCTAAATATTTAAGATTGCTGCTAATGTAACAAAAATAAAATAAATAGTATTAACAGGTAAAAATTAATATTTAGCTAATTTATTTTTAACATTTTATAATGTACTTATACATTTATTTTTAGAAATAATATATCGATGGTGAAGAATGGAAACCTCCTATGTTAAATTTGACCTTTTTAACCTTTTATGTTAATAAAATCTAAAAAATTATTCTACATATGGTGCAGTTACCTTCTTTATCAATATCGTAGTAATATAAAGAGAAAAACATACTTCTTGTATGGCACTGAAAATAATTTTCTGCAAATTACTCCCAAGAGTCCCAAGTCATGCGGTATAGAATATAGGAGTCTATGAATTAAAAGTATATTTAAAATTTATTGTTACATAAATTTGGATGATAATTATTAAAAGTTTAATGTTAGCTATAATTTTAATTGTAAAAGGGTTTTTTATAAATATGTTTTTTAATGTTTTGAATAATAGCGATTTTTGACATAGGAGGTTTCCATTCTTCACCATCGATATATGAAAGTGAGTGCAACCGACTATCCACTTTTCATAGAAATATGTGGCCAAAAAGCTTCATCAACGTAGAAGACTTAGCACGAGCTGGATTTTATTATTCAAAAATGGATGATAAAGTAATATGTTCATTTTGTGATGTTATAATACATAATTTTGAAGAAGGGGATATTCCAATTTTTGAACATTTTCGTTGGTCTCCGCTATGCCCATTTATTATTGGAAAATCAACTAATAATATTCCAATTAAGGAAATAAATACAAATATTATGATTAATATTATTAAATTTTTAAATAATATAGAAAATAGTAAAATGTGTAGTCATAATAAACAAAAAGATGTAAATATTTTAAAATATATATATATGGAATGTATAATTTTTTTAATAAATAATTGTTAAAAATACACATTTTTCTTTACAAACCCAATAAATATTTTGTATGTCTCTATATTTCACTTCGTAACTGTCTTTTATATTAATTATGTCCTTACCTAATAATTTCTCTATATTTAGTTTTCCTAAAACTACATTTTTATTATTCACCTTACACTCTAATTGATTATTATTTAAAACTAAAACGTCTATACCGTACGCACTATATTTCACCCCTATCGCTTCAAAGTTTATGTTTTCTTTTTTCTGCCACAATTTTATCAATTTTATACACCGTATCTTGTGTTACATTTACAATGAAATCGATTATTATCGATTTTAAATCCTTGTATATCAATAATACACTCTTCCATATTTTATAACCATTGGCATGGGAAGCAAATAACAAAACACTTGTAACTACAGCATTTATACGAAAATGAACAAAGTGAAACGTTTGTGATTCATAAGGATTTATACAAATTATTTGTCCCGGACATTATTTCTATTTCCAAACAAATGACAAACAACTTCAACTTATCTTATTTGAAAATATACACTTTTATCAAAAATATTTGTCATAGATATAATTTCTATGTTGAAAACAACCCTTGTTCAGAAATGTGAACCCTGTTACTGGGGTAAGTGACACAAATAAAACATAATTATATATTTTTATTTATTTATTTATAACTATTTACAATACAATAAAATAATTTCTACAAACTGCAGTAAAGACGTCTGTTTTCCTGTTTCATAACAGATTTTCAGAATGGTTTATAAAATAAAATATAAATATATATTATCATTTATTTTATTTATAACTATTTACAATGAATTAAATAATTGTACAAATTGAATTAAAGGCACTTGTGTCCCTGTACTGGAGTCTTCGGTTCCATTGTACTTAATACACCATTCGGTAACAGTCTTTTGTAACCCTTGTGATTTGATTATATGTATTATCATTTATTTTATTTATAACTATTTACAATGAATTAAATAATTGTACAAATTGAATTAAAGGCACTTGTGTCCCTGTACTGGAGTCTTTGGTTCCATTGTACTTAATACACCATTCGGTAACAGTCTTTTGTAACCCTGTGATTTGATTATATGTATTATCAATTAATAAAACAAAAGGAATATGCAATATTAATATATTTTCAATTAATATTTTTTTATATAACTATATAATATATTTTTTGTTTGTTTCTATAAAATTACTTACACATTTGAAGTCCCTACCTAACTTATAATTATAATAAATATATAATTCAATAAAAAAAGTCCTTATAGCTATTATTATGAAACATTAAATATTTAAATACACTTATTTCTAAACCTAACTTATATCTTAACTTGTATACTGCTATATTTTGTAATCAAATTTTGTATGTTTTATTAATATTTTTATATTTTATTTCAATTTTTTTTATTATATTACTAATATCATTAATTAATAATTTAATTATATCTACATTTAACTTACTTAAAATTATAAAATTATTGAAACCTACCTTACATTCTAATCTATTGTCTCTTACACTAAAATCTACACCCACTATATTGTATTTTTTATCGCTATCACTATCACTTAAATATACCTTGTCCAAAAAGTCTTTAAATAAATTAAAATTATTTATTTCAAAATATTGTTTTTTTGAAACGTCTCCATATATCCGCACTATAACTTTGAAATTGTTACCATTTACCCCTATCGCCACATATCTTTTCAGCGAGGTGTCCAGCGGAAACATTCGACAGTCCAGCAGACGATCCCAATTGTCTCGAAAATCTCGATTATTCGGGAATTCAAAGGGCCCTATATCGGCTGAACCCGTCAACACCGCAAGATTGTCATCGACGACTAAGTCTTCTTCTTCTTCGATCTGCGTCTCATCCTCTGAATCTTCCGTCCATCTTTGCCCAAATTCTTCACTCTCTGTGGAAGATGAGAGACGACGCTTTTTTGCCTCCTGGGAGAGGACGAGTTCATACCTTCTCTTCATCGCCGATGACGCGGTGGCTAGAGATGTCTTTATTGGCTCGGACACATGCGCTTCAGATGATGCTGATGGTGGTGAAGCGACTTGGGGTATGTTGTTGTCCTCGATGATGACACAGTCTTCCTCGTCGTTGTCCTCGTCCGTCATCGGGGGCTCTTTGGACTCGATGTCCAAAGAAGTCGGTATTGTGGGCTGTTGCACGACTCCTTCAGACGATGATGGTGATAATGATATTCTTCGTCGCCGATGACGCAGTGGCTAGAGATAATGGTGAAGCGACTTGGGAGTCGTTGTCGTCGATGATGACACAGTCTTCTTCGTCGTTGTCCTCGTCCGTCATCGGGGGCTCTTTGGACTAGATGTCCAAAGAAGTCGGTATTGTGGGCTGATGCACGACTCCTTCAGCCACAACTTCTATTTCGAAAATAAGCAAATGACACATACACTTTTATCTAATGTTTTGAACGCATAGAAATTTTTGTGTGTATGATTCATAGGATTCCTTATTATCGATAATTTAAATGTTATTTCAAAATAGAACTTAGTGTGTATTGTGTACCCTTGTTCAGAAATGTGAACCCTGTTACTGGGTAAGTGACACAAATAAAACATATATATATATATATATATATATATATATATATATATATATATATATATATATATATATATATATATATATATATACCGTGTGTCCCAGCGTTTGGTTGGCATAGGCGTTTAACATGGAAAAACAATTTTTTCTATATAAAAAGTGTCTGGCTAACAACTAAGCTACCATATTGCATAGGATAATACTACGCCCATTTCTACATCTTATTTAATACAGATTACCTCATTATAATAGCATAATTTAACAAAATTAGCAAAAATAATTCCATATTTTCTGTATGTTGTTTTTATTACCTACTACAAACATAAATAGCTGCATGTTGTCATGGTACTGTGGTAACGTTTCGAAGTACGGATCCAAAGATTCTAAGTTCAAACCTCCACTAGGTTTAATTATTTTTTTTTTATTTTTTTTTTCTTCGTTTTTTCATATTAATATAAAATTATTATTGTTTAGATATCATGTATAAGACAATTAAATGTAATAACACAAATTAATAAGAAAACCAATAAATCAAATTTATTAATAAATTAATATCTAGCTAGTTACTTATGAATAGTACTAAGTTAGTTAATTTCCAAATACAATTTTTTTTCTTGTTCTGATGATTTATTTAGTTTATTTTTGCTTTCGATATTGGTTTAATCGCTAATAAATTTGATTTATTGGTTTTTTATTTCTTATTAATTTGTGTTATTACATTTAATTGTCTAATACATGATATCTAAACAATAATAATTTTATATTAATATGAAAAAACGAAGAAAAAAAAAATAAAAAAAAAATTAATCCTAGTGGAGGTTTGAACTCAGAATCTTTGGATGCGTACTTCGAAACGTTACCACTGGACCATGACAATATGCATCTATTTATGTTTGTAGTAGGGAATAAAAACAACATACAAAAAATGTGAAACTATTTTTACTAATTTTGCTAAATTACGCTATTATAATGAAGTAATCTGTATTAAATAAGATGTAGAAATGGGCGCAGTATTATCCTATGCAATATGGTAGCTTAGTTGTTAGCCAGACACTTTTTATTTAGAAAAAATTGTTTTTCCATGTTAAACGCCTATGCCAACCAAACGCTGGGACACACGGTATATATATATATATATATTTATAACTATTTACAATACAATAAATAATTTCTACAAATTGCAGTAAAGACGTCTGTTTTCCTGTTTCATAACAGATTTTCAGAATGGTTTATAAAATAAAATGTAAATATATATTATCATTTATTTTATTTGTAACTATTTACAATGAATTAAATAATTGTACAAATTGAATTAAAGGCACTTGTGTTTCTGTACTGGTGTCTTCGGTTCCTATGTACTTAATACACCATTCGGTAACAGTCTTTTGTAACCCCGTGATTTGATTATCTTTCAAATCATCGAATCGACTTGGCAGGAAAACGAAAAAAATTTCAGTCTCGGCTACTATCTTCCTTCCAAACCTAGTCTTGACAGCTTTGATGTTCGCTAATTTGTACGCCTTATTCATTTCCATATCTATAATTTTCATACACGGTTTTATATTCTGCAAACAGCCAATTTCGTTCAGTTTGTCTATTCCATTTCTAAACAAAAAATATAAATAATTAATGAAATAGCTAATAGTATTCTTTTATATAAAATAAATCAGCAGTAGTAATTACAGTTCATGCAATAAATAATATAATAATCTTACCAATATTGTGAGGAACCAAGACGTTGATGATTGTACAGAACAATAAGTTCATACATTCAAGTATGCTTATATATATATATATATATATATATATATATATATATATATATATATATATATATATATATATATATATATATATATATATATATATGGAAGTATGGAAGCTACGTTGTCGCCTCCGACCTATTTTTTATTTTTGGGCTTTAGATGACGTCCTAAGGCCAAAACCGATGAAAATATGGAAAAACGTTGTCGCCTCCGAAGTCGGAGGTGACAGCGTCATATATGTGGTGACAACGTTTCTTCAGTATCTACATTGGAGGCGCCAACGTACCCTTTACATATATATATATATATATATATATATATATATATATATATATATATATATATTCATCAGTCTAACAACCGAACGTCCGTACATTGCCAGATCCCCAAGAATTTGACGTCCTTCGTAAAGTGACGTCCGAATATGGACGCCAAATTACAAATCAGTTTTTCTCACATTTTTAGCATCTACGTGATGTAGGGGGTCGACCTGCAAATTTTCATTTTGGACGTCAAATGACTGTTTTGTTGTTAACAGCCGTATATTTAGTTCATCGAAATTCCGTATGTGGCGCTGTCGTCGCATCATAATATACGCCGGCGTATATTGATAATCGAAAATCACCGCCAATTTGACGTCCATACACTTGGCAACATGGCATGTGTAACTCGTGCGTTTAGTTTTCAGTATTTCTTCACTTTAAATGTTTAAAGAATATGAACCTGAATTGGTTATGATAGCATAATCTAATATTATATTGAGAAATTATTATTATTTTTAAAGAATTTAGTCAACACTGAGTAAAATTATAAAGATGTCTATTATTTGTATTATTTGTATATATGTGCGTGTGATAATCGTTATTCGATAACTGCAAACTCCAAAAATTACAATTTTTTACGTACTTCTCATTTGTATACCCTTATGAAGAGCTGATTAGATTTTGATTATAATTTTTATTATAAACATTAACGAATATTATATTACATGGTTACAATTTTTCATTATATTTGGAAGAGAAAAATAATTATAAAGAAATTAAGTTTCATAAATCTTGCAGTCTATGCAGCATCACAATGGAAACAATTTGGATATTCAAATTATACTAATTGACAGATGTCAGGGTCAAATATGTTCGTGAAATAATTTTACTAAAAATATAATCTTTTGCAAGAAGGATTTAAAAATATATAAAACTGACGGCAGGTAATGTGTTGACCACATTAGATTTTCTTCATTCAGTATATGAAACTTTGTAAACGCGAAATAGGAAATTATTTTTGGATCTTAAAAAATACTACATAATTTAAACAATTTTTAATTAATTTTCATTATGCTGGAAAGTAATTTCGAGTTTTTCAGTTTAACAGATGTAAAATAATTATTAGACTGATTAAATTATTGTCCGAATTCGCAAATCAGGTATAAATATGCAGGTATAAGAAAATAGCCTATAATATACGGGCATAAGTGCTTACAAAGCATAAATGACGTAAAAAAAACACTACGCTTCGTGTCGTGCTTTTAAGCTCGTCACACGTAGGTACTTTAAATACCAAATCAACATAGCCAGGTAGCTTTGCTTTCTTTGTTGCTATGGTAGATTAATTGAAAAAATGAAAATAGTAAGTATTGTCAATTGAAACAAAATTCTTGAAAATACTTTATTTTTATAATCGTCTAAAAAATATCTCGCTCGAAAGTAATATCGTATTGCTCGTGCATTTCCATTCGCACGTTATTATACTGTTATAAGTATTTTGTAAATGCGTGACTTGTAAAATTTAAAATTATTTTTTATTACACAATTATGTATTAAAATACATCTACACCTGCTACTACAATAATTTTATAAACATCTCGATAAACATTTATAAAAAATAATCATAAGCATTTATTACTGATAAAGAAAAACCTCGCCCAAATTATTTTTATATATTATTATGAACCTGAGTGAAGAAAAATTATTGATATTACACCAACGTTTCTGTCATTACAATAACCATCTTCAAGATTAATCAATGTCTCTTTAGGATGTCATTACATAGAAAACACAATATATTAAATTATAGATAAAACATTCCTCAGAATTGAATAGAAGAATAAATGAGATAAAATAAATAATGACATACAATTGGGTTAAAATAAATTTAAAATAGACAAGGATATAAAACAATGGTTAACAACTTTAGAACACTATCGGATAAAAACTGAAAATTACTTAAATATAAAATTTTAAATACGGTATTTATAGTTTCGGAAAAATTATTGGAAGCGCGCCCACCCGGCCGACTTATCTCTGCAAAATGTTATAAGATCTCGGATAAATAAAACTTTTGGAGGTAAATTCAATATTTCTCCTAGGTGAAGCCAAGGTGTATCACTAGTTTTATACTATGTAGAGATGTGCATAGCACTTCGCAACATTATTGCTGCTTAAATTTTATTGGTGTATAATGAAATAAAAAGTTCAGTATTTTAAAAATTCAAAATCTGTATTGTAATTTGTATCAAAAATAAATTTGAAAATTTATTTCTGTCTTTTGAACTGCGATCATATAAGTTAAGGTGTAGCAAAAACAGCGTTAAATATTACATGTGATACACATATACATTTCATTAAAAAATACTGTTATTATAGGATAGACAAACTTAATTTGACAAAACAAATATTTAATATTATCAAAATGCTTGAAATATGGATGGTAGTTTTCTTTCTTGCAAATGACACATATGTAGATATCTATGTGAATAATATTTTTGAGATATGGAACAAAAAAAATATTTCTTTTATATCTTATACGCTGAGGTACATATATACATGTTTATGAAAGATGTGAGAAAACTAGTAGGTAATTATTAAATAAAAATAATGATTGTTATTCCGATCATCCAATTTTACAAGCGATTATTTACGCAAATATGCTAATATAATATATAAGTACTTCAGTCTTCTTAGAGGGGTGCTCAGAATGCCAGTCAATATTTTTAATTTATTAGAAAATCAATTTCATATTTTTCGACTAAGCGTCAGACGTTGCGATACATATATTAAATAGTCCTTATATCATAATATTTATTTAATAATTCATGTACCTACGGTTAAATTTTGTTTCAAAAGGAACCTTGTAACTTGTATCTATTTAGGAACACCTAAACTAAATATTTAATTTGTGGCTGTAAAACAATCAAAAAATATACTAAATCTTCTAAACCCCAGTGCAAGTATGTTAACCTATTCTAAAAGCATTTGGTTATTTTAATTCAAATTTTCAGTATGTCGGAAGCAGACATAAATTTGTATAAAATCTGATGTGGCCAATACATGACCTTCCGTCTATTCTATGTATTTTATATAAATTACTCACAGACAAGGTAGTGTCCTGCAAAAGATTATATATTTCCAGTAAAATTATTTCACAAACTATGCAAATTATACTCGACACAGACATCTGTCAATTACTAAAATATACTGTTTCTATTTGATTTCCATTGTGCTTACAGCAACGTAGGTTGCAAGATTTATGAATATTAATTTCTTTATAATTTTACATCCCCAAATACATTGAATATAAAGAAGAAAAAAAATAATCAAATCGTACAGAGATTAATATATCTATAATATTTGTGATAACATAAAATGTCAAAAAGAGATATTTAACTGTTTTTTTTTAAACTCTTAAGAACTGCAAATCAGAGTACTTCCGGTGTACCAATTATAGCTAAAGTTTAATCAAGTCTTCATACGGACGTACCAAAGGAAAGAATGAAAGAATTATAATTTTTGGAATTGCAGTTGTTGGAATTATCGGAGAACATTTTTCGAACATACACACACACACACACACACATACACACACACACACACACACACACACAAACACAAACACAATCAAACACACAGGCACACACACACACACAGAGAGAGATGCACACACACACACACACACACACACACACACACACACACACACATACACATACATACGAGTATATACAGACATCATCGTAGAAATAGTAAAACGAAATTTTTGACCAAAGACATTACCTTCCTTACCTAAGGTAACGGAAGATAAAAAAGACAAAACCACAGAGAGGAAGAGCAAAATTATTTATTTTAATAAAATAACAAATATATGTGACATTCACGTAGCAATGTTAAAATATTTTGCACATAAGGCGTTTAAATATATATCTGCACACCTATTTTATTAAACATGCAGAACGAATTTTGTTTTATTTGATTTAATTGAAGAATTGCATGTAAATCAAATTTGAACAAATAATTTTCAAAATATTAGTAAAAAATATAATTTTAAAAAAATCATGATCTCATGTTAGACGACTATGTTCGTATTCCATGTTGGTGCTACAGTACACAATATTTGGCAACAGTGCAGGATGCCCGGTTGATAGCTTTTTGTAAACGTATATTAATTTTGGATGCCAAATTGTCAGTAATACGTACAAAAATATACGCGGGACGGCAAAAACCCGTATAAAGTACGGAAGTCAAATATACGTGTATATTGTTTTCTCTAAATACGAATTTTTCGAAATATCCTTATGCTCACATTATTAGGTGGGGTGAAACATTCTATATACTCGAAGAAGTAGACGCCTAGGACCAGTATTTCCCATAGACGCCAAATGCATGTTTCTATGTACGGAAGTCAAATTGATAGAGAGATGTATATATATATATATATATATATATATATATTGATACACGGTATCTTATCGCCTCCGGTACATGGAAAAGGCGACCTGCCTCCGGGTCTTCCCATTGAGCTACATCGACAAAAAATGTATATATGGGGTGTTGAAATGATAATCAATCCGAATTCCTTGAGAGGGGAAAAGATTTTTAAGTTTTTATGGGGTCATATATAGGGAGCACAGAAAGTACGCTGTGACCTCCGAAAACTGTACATATGCGTACACCTTGTAGTCGTTGTTGCCTCCGACAGTGTTGCCACATTATCGGAGGTCACATAGACACCTCTTTATCTGCGTTCTGGATTTTTAATATGAATACACATACAGACTGATAGTTTGCACCATATTTTTGGCAAAAGCACATTTTCTGATTTCGGCAACGTGAAATAAGATATGTTCATATGGAATATAAAAATTAACTCAGTTATAGAATGTATGGATACAGCGAGGTAAGTATGTAAAACATAATGGGTGACCGCCACTTTTTTAGTCGCAAGTTTAAGATCTGACCTATTTTAATCTTTTATTTTAAAATTTCCATTTACAAAAATAAATCTATTTAATTACTTGGACTTTTATTTCTAAATACGCCTTGAACATGACGTATTCTAATCTCTTATTTTAAAATTTCCACTCAATATCGTACCCGGCAAACAAATATCTATTGTCAAAACAAATGACACATGAATCTGACCTATTTTAATCTTTTATTTAAAAATTTCCATTTACAAAAATAAATCTATTTAATTACTTTTATTTCTAAATACGCCTTGAACATGACGTATTCTAATCTCTATTTTAAAATTTCCACTCAATATCGAACCCGGCAAACAAATATCTATTGTCAAAACAAATGACACACACACACTGTATCTTATGTTTGAAACATATAGCATTGATTAAATAGTATATATAGATTGGCAATGCTATAGTCAATCCGCGTAACACATTTTAATTCTGTACGAGTAAGAGCCATCTGCGCTGTAGTTGCACACTATACATGTGCCTAATTCGATACAAGATAGCAGCATGGTAGTACACATCGCCGGGCGGAGCATCGGGATCGGGCGGAGCCAAAAAAAATTATAATGAGAATTTGTTAAACTTATTTCGTCATTTCTTCAGAGATATTTAATTTAATTATAAATTTATTTTTAAAAATAAGCTTACATTCATTCATAATTAATAAAAATTCATTTAACATTTCATTGAGAAACGATTTAATATGAATTTACAGGGGATATGCATTCATTTATCATTTAATAGAGAAATGATTTAATATGAATTTACAGCGGATATGTATTTGAAGGTTTGGACCATCCGCTTCGTGTCATACTCCAAACTTCCTTCTCACAAAATAAAATGTCACTTTATACATCATAAATAGTTATTCTTTTTAAATAAGGTGCTTACCAAGCGGCATTGAATTAGGTTGGATTAGAATTGAATCGGAGCTGCTAAAATTACACCCGATAACTTGAAGCACATAAAATTATTAATTTTTAAATACTGCTAGAAGCGCAACTTTTTAAGATATTCCGCAAATAAAACAATGTACCTATTTTAATACAATAAATCTTCTGCTCCAAATAAGTTTTCTTGTTGTTTTACTTAATAATTATAAATTAAAAGAATTTTTTTAATATCTTCTTTGACCACCAATTAATAACAAAAGAAAAAGTACCAATTAGAAAAAAGTTTATATTTATTTAAACAAGAATAATATAGAACTATTGACCTAAAAATTTATTACAATACTCAATGTTTTAATTATTATTTGTTCTGCAAAATATATATTTTTTGTTCTACAAGCTTTTCTTGTGATATCTGTAGATTTCCATTTCAAAGTTTGAAAAACTTTTATTTTAATAAATATTTTTATAATAATTTTTTTGTCATAGCATCCATTACTTTTATTTTAACCAATCACTATAATGCAAATTTATGCACTGTATACTATTTTTTTTAAATTGCTGGTTATATTGTTTGAATGTAAATGTTCTTTTCTAAATTCACTAAAAAAAAATTAAAATTTTCACTGTTTGTTCTTTCGGCCTGCAAAAATATTATATTTAATTCACTTTGCCATAATCTTTAAGAACTAAATAAATTTCATTTTCATCAAGAAGGTTATTTTTCCTTAAAATTTTATTACAATTTTCGCAATTGTATTGTTTAATACGAAAAACCAAATATCTAGAGAAGTATACCACACTACATTAGTCATATAAAATATTTGGCGATTGAAATTGAGATTCATTGTCATTACTATTTTTCACATTTTTTGGTCGTACAATTTCAACATTGTCAATCATTTCATTAGGCGCTGTAATGGATTCCGATATTTCTATTTCAATAATTTTGTCGTCATCTATTTCACAGTTTCCACTTCCAACTGGTTTTAAAATTCTTATATGAATAATTCTTTGCAATGTTTGCCTAAATTGTTTTACAGTTTGAGTTGGATTGTACCCCCCTCTATTTCTAATTATTGAAAAGTGGTTTTCCATACAATCTTGTTGCAATCTATTTGTTAATAAAAACAAATAATTCTCTTCTTTCATGTCCGCAAATAATTTTGAAATGCCATTAATATTTTGAATGAAACCATTAATATATATATATATATATATATATATATATATATATATATATATATATATATATATATATATATATATATTTCTTCTTTCTTTGTCATCTTTATCAGAATATGAAATCTTACAAAAATAATTTCCAATTCATAAAATTAACTTAAATATTATTTATTATCTCAACTGTTTTCACATCTTGGCTTAGCAGGTTAATTATGGATCATTTTGTAATTAATTAATTCTATAAAAATACACTTCAAACATATCGTTGCATTCGTAATTTTACGTAGATTCCAAATACATATGTAAAAATAAATAGGATGTCCTATTTGAAGAAAGTTAATGTCACTTCCAGTTAAACCGAAAGCGCTACCATCATGCCAAATACCATGATTTGTGAGCCCCTAAGCCTACTTTACAAATATGTATAGGGAATTAAAAAATAATTATAAATAAAAATGTTATTTTGAGTGGCACTTTTTCAATGTCATCCTGTATATATGTAATATACTAATATCCTATGCACATTTGACAAAATGGCTTAATTAACTTTTTTATATAGTTCAGTATACAGGGTGTTAAAAGAAGAGTAAAAATAATTGGGAATATATACATTTCGATGAGCTAATATTTAGTCAAAAATATTTTTTTCAATATTCATAAATTTCTTGAAGTTCATTTTTGGCGTCCCTCAAAATAATAACGAATTAATTTATTTGTTGTTCATAATCAATTATGTGATTAAATAATTCATTATTTTTTATTAAAAATTTCGTGTCTCCGACTCCAAGCGACTTGACACGAATACATCCGAATATAATTACCGCCAGCCTGATCGAATGTTAGTACGGCCAAATAATAAAATTATTAAAGGTGGCAGCATAATACGTATCTTTACAACGCGGTACGCAAATGCTCATAAGGTTGCCAATCTATATATATTATTTAATCAATGCATATAGGAATTTTCAAAAATATTTACCATAAATATATTTGTCAGATATAATATCTATTTTAAAAACAGATCTAATTTCAACTGACTTGACTACACTTATCTAATTGCTTTACAGACATTATTTGGAGGAATATTCTAAATACAGATAACGGTCAATGGAAATCATAGGAGTTACTTTAACATTGGTAATCTTGTTTATTACATATTATCTTGTTTATTATTTCAAAACAAGTGACCTTATCATGTTTGTTACAAATATCAAAACAAGTGACCTTGTCCACACCTTATCATGTTTGTTACAAGTGACCTTGTTTACACCTTATCATGTTTACCACCTTATCATTGTTTACTGATAACACCTTATCATTGTTTACTGATAACACTTATCATTGTTTACTGATAACACTGGCGCCGACAGGCGATAAGCCGGCGTGTCGAATCCCGGTTCCCCACTACTTACGTTACAACACAGGCTCGTTTGAAATTGTATTCATACCTTGAAAAATTAGGTAAACGTGTTCTGTACTATGATACAGATAGTGTTATATATGTATCTCGCAAAGACGAGTGGGATCCACCGACAGGTACGTTTCTAGGTGATATGACAGACGAACTTGAAAACTATGGTGTTGGCAGTTACATTACCGACTTTGTGAGCGGTGGACCAAAACAGTATGGTTACTCATTTTTTTCTACTAATGAGAACAAAGTAATACCACCAATATGTAAAATGAAAGGTATAACAATAAATTACCAGTCTAGTAAACAAGCCAAACTTGATACACTCAAGCAAATGATTTGTGAAAACAAACCCGCCATTACAATAACATCACGTAACATACGTCGCACAGAAAACTATGACGTGATTACTAAAACGGAAACAAAAGTGCTAAAAACCACTTTCTCGAAGAGAAAGGTAATAGACAATTACGATTCCGTACCTTTTCGGTATAAAAAAAGATGTATATAGAGTGAAAAATCACCATTTGCTAAAATAATGTCTCAAACAGAAAACATGACACTATCGTTGTTAACTCAAATTATATTTTAAAAAATACTAAATTTAGGAATACTTTGTCGTGCATTTTTGTATTATTATTACATAAAATATCTAAATAGGTGTAAATAGATTGTAATCTATATAATAAACTATTGTTACATAAAATGTATAATAAGTACTTAGATAATATAATTTTATAATAAATTATTAATAAAAATACATTATTTTATTTTAATTATCTTTTTCAGGGTCAGTATCAGTTCAATGAAACACGTTTGTGTGGAAGTTAATATATGTATATTAATAAATTATATTTTGAATTAGTACTACTATCCTGATATTGTTCTGTATGTAATTAGTTATAAGTTTATATTGAAATATAACTGTGTTTTATACTCAATAATAAAGTATTGTAATCCCTATATACACATATATCTTTTTAAAGTTTATTATAATTGTTATTTTAGTATAAGTAAAGGGTGTCGGATTTAATTTTAAACAAAAACACATTTATTTTTTGAATTAAGCAAACATTTTTATTTCAACATAAAGAAAAATAGTTCCGAATAAACGTGAAATACAACAACAGGCAAATGGCCACCACGAAACCTCTGGCACAGGGTTATTCTTTTGTTGAAATTTTGAACAACGTTTTCACATAAATGTGGCTGTATTTCACCAATAACGCGCCGTATTTCCTCTTTAACATGTTCAACTGTTTCAGACTTATTCGCATACACCTTTTCCTTCACATAGCCCCAAAGAAAAAAGTTCATCGGTGTTAGATTGCACGATCTTGGTGGCCAATGTTGATCGCCAAATCGAGAAATGCCACGGCCTGGATTATGCTTTTGGGAGTGCTGCCAATGCCATCGGGAAATAATTAAGGGAGTCGATAAATTTCACATTTTCTATTTCAAGCAGCAAAATTTTTGACCCACGCATAATTAAATTAGGCTGTAGCCGAGTCTTTTGAAGCACATATTTTAAAATAAACTGATAATCAAATGCTTGTCTGTTGTGTGCAATGCACACAACTTTTTTAAATTTATTCCGTAACTCAAAAATGTAAAACATAATTTTTTTAATTACATTTGTTTATAATACTATTGTTCTTAGCCCACATTTATTACACTTATTTATTGTTTCATTGTTAATACACATGTCACAACGCGTCATTAATACACACAAGTTCGGTTCATGGATAACAGTACCATTGTCGTCTGTCTGTGTTTCCTGTCGTGTTTCTAAATCAAAAAACACAAACAACAACCCATTCGTCATAGGTTTCTTGGTGTTGACTCGAATGTAGCAAAAATGTTGAGCTGGGCGAAAACACATGCATATTTTACAAAAAAAATTCACCGCATACGTGTTTGCGGACTTCATGTTAAGGGTTTTCCAACACTTGTTGCATCGTTTTAGAACTTTACAGACACTCTCTTTGCCATATGAACCACACTTTTTGTGGTTTTCAAAACATTGTTTACCGCGAAACTCTCTATTACAGTCTTTGCAGGACACATCACCGGTTGTTGTACATGGTGGAGGTTGTTGACAACAGGGGCACGTTGCACCCCATTTTTGGTGTTGAAAGGTACGTGGCATGCCTCACAATAGTAACCCCACACAAAAGCTGTTGTCAAACTGGTAATAACGTTGTAATGACCCTTGTGGTGAAATAGATTAATTTTGTAAATAGCATCTTTATTCTCACCCTCGAAAATCACTTCTCTCCTTTTGTTCCGTGTTCGTATACAGTAATTTTGTATTTTTTCATGTGCTGCTGTAGAATCTTTAGTTCTTCAATACTACCACCTGTTTCAGATAATTCCATCCCCGTTTTTTCTAAGAGTTTCCTCACTTTCTTATCCTGCGTCATTTTTCTGTTTTCCTTTATATCATTAAAGTTTATGGCATTTTTCGCTTTTGCTTTTGACACGCGGCGAGCCCCTGTGCCTCGGGGTAGTTTTACGTAGGTAGCCGTTAATCGAAACTTGTCTGTAGCCAAACCTTCACTGTTGCTTTGAAATATATTTCCCAACACATTCCAAACGTCGTCAAATGTAACAGGTTTTGTTGTACGAAATGACATCCAACCTGGGACTTTTTACTTTTATTACATCGTTCACGCTGTTCCGCACGCACTTGAGAGGATCCTGATCGTTAGGCACATTTTTTATTTTAAAAATCACTTTACGTCTAGTTAAGTTGAAACGCTTAACCTTAACGTTTGATTCATTAATAATTTCAAAGGTTTGCATCTTGACGTCTTTATAGTACGGAAGACAATGAAATAATGAGGAACAATTCACTACTTATCTCCTTTTATACCATCCCACACACCTTAGCGAACGGAAAAGAAATTTATTTGACTGTCCATGTTTAAAAAACTGATGTGTGCGTAATTTCCATAAGAAACAATGATAATTTACCTTTATATGTAATTTGAAACATTTTCCTATTTATATATAAGTAAATTAACGAACAAGGTCATTGTCATTACCAATTGTCATTTACACAACATTTGATAATTATTGCGCAAAATTGTTTTATTTTTATATAGTTACCGAATGTTTATTATTATTATTATTACTACGTATTTACACGATTGGATCTGGAGATTTTTTTTCTTACCGTGGAAATTGTTATTTTACTTGAAATAAGAAAAAATATCTTTGATATTGCCAAATTCCGGACAGGTGCTAATTACAGGTGTGCAGTTGACCTGGAACTTTTTTTATTTGTTTAAATCATTATTGTTTACCAAGCGTCACCTCATAGATGTTCTAAGCTATCGTGCAGAAAGCACCACAAAGGGTTACTTTGAAAAATATATAGTGCCCGATATCTCTGAAACTACAAGGAATTTCGAAAAAATAAATCAAAATTTTCCCCCGTACACGCCCTGTCGATTTAATATATAACATATCAAAATTTCAAACCGCTAAGGCTCTTTGAACACAAAATCAATTTTGGTAAAAAATAAATAATGCCCAATATCTCTGAAACTATAAGGAATTTCGAAAAGTAAATCAAAATTTATCCCCACACTTCCCTTGTCGATTTTTGGTTTAATATATAACATATCAAAATTTCAAACCGCTAAGGCCCTTTTAACACGAAATAAATTTTGACAAAAAATATATAGTGCCCAATATCTCTGAAACTATAAGGATTTTCGAAAAAATAAATCAAAATTTGCCCCCGTACTCGCCCTGTCGATTTTTGGTTTAATATATAACATATCAAAATTTCAAACCGCTTAGGCCCTTTAAACACGAAATAAATTTTGGCAAAAAATGTATAGTGCCCAATATCTCTGAAACTATAAGGATTTTCGAAAAAATAAATCAAAATTTTCCCCCGTACACGCCCTGTCGATTTTTGGTTTAATACATAACATATCAAAATTTCAAACCGCTAAGGCCCTTTAAACACGAAATAAATTTTGGCATTAAATAAATATATATTTAAAATTCCCCGCTAGAACAGTACTGCCAACGCTGGGATGGATAAACAAAAAGTCACTAAATTTTACCAACTTCACAAAATGTCACTAAATTTAGGGTAACACAAGATTAGGTAGTAATACATTTTAAATTTCCTGCCAAAACAGTGCTGCCAGCCTTGGGACAGTTGGGCAAAAAGTTACTAGATTTTCAAAAAGTCACTAGATTTTACTACCAACTTTACAAAAGTCACTAAATTTACTAAATAAATTAAGAAAGTGTGAAAAGATAATGTCAGCCACATGGATTTGAACCATGGACCACTACTTTGCCGGAGTAGCGCTCTACCAACTGAGCTATGGCCAACCTATCCAATGGCTGACATTATCTTCCACTTTAGCTGCTAATGTATCTCTCTATGGAGAATACAGTTTGTGTCACGTTGTATGATGTGGGGTTGAATAACCACTACATTTAAACATCATTGTGAACATGTCAGAAATTACTCATGGTCCTATCGGTCCAGTTTTTGAAATTAACGTAGAGTTAACAGTTTATATTTTCTAAATAAATTAAGAAAGTGTGAAAAGATAATGTCAGCCACATGGATTTGAACCATGGACCACTACTTTGCCGGAGTAGCGCTCTACCAACTGAGCTATGGCCAACCTATCCAATGGCTGACATTATCTTCCACTTTAGCTGCTAATGTATCTCTCTATGGAGAATACAGTTTGTGTCACGTTGTATGATGTGGGGTTGAATAACCACTACATTTAAACATCATTGTGAACATGTCAGAAATTACTCATGGTCCTATCGGTCCAGTTTTTGAAATTAACGTAGAGTTAACAGTTTATATTTTCTAAATAAATTAAGAAAGTGTGAAAAGATAATTGGTTGGCCATAGCTCAGTTGGTAGAGCGCTACTCCGGCAAAGTAATGGTCCATGGTTCAAATCCATGTGGCTGACATTATCTTTTCACACTTTCTTAATTTATTTAGAAAATATAAACTGTTAACTCTACGTTAATTTCAAAAACTGGACCGATAGGACCATGAGTAATTTCTGACATGTTCACAATGATGTTTAAATGTAGTGGTTATTCAACCCCACATCATACAACGTGACACAAACTGTATTCTCCATAGAGAGATACATTAGCAGCTAAAGTGGAAGATAATGTCAGCCATTGGATAGGTTGGCCATAGCTCAGTTGGTAGAGCGCTACTCCGGCAAAGTAGTGGTCCATGGTTCAAATCCATGTGGCTGACATTATCTTTTCACACTTTCTTAATTTATTTAGAAAATATAAACTGTTAACTCTACGTTAATTTCAAAAACTGGACCGATAGGACCATGAGTAATTTCTGACATGTTCACAATGATGTTTAAATGTAGTGGTTATTCAACCCCACATCATACAACGTGACACAAACTGTATTCTCCATAGAGAGATACATTAGCAGCTAAAGTGGAAGATAATGTCAGCCATTGGATAGGTTGGCCATAGCTCAGTTGGTAGAGCGCTACTCCGGCAAAGTAGTGGTCCATGGTTCAAATCCATGTGGCTGACATTATCTTTTCACACTTTCTTAATTTATTTAGAAAATATAAACTGTTAACTCTACGTTAATTTCAAAAACTGGACCGATAGGACCATGAGTAATTTCTGACATGTTCACAATGATGTTTAAATGTAGTGGTTATTCAACCCCACATCATACAACGTGACACAAACTGTATTCTCCATAGAGAGATACATTAGCAGCTAAAGTGGAAGATAATGTCAGCCATTGGATAGGTTGGCCATAGCTCAGTTGGTAGAGCGCTACTCCGGCAAAGTAGTGGTCCATGGTTCAAATCCATGTGGCTGACATTATCTTTTCACACTTTCTTAATTTATTTAGAAAATATAAACTGTTAACTCTACGTTAATTTCACTAAATTTAGTTGCGTACAATCGTCCCAATGCCTACTCATCATATACATGCAATATAAAATACGTAATTAATTAATTTATTTCTAATTATTAAACTTATCAATGATATATAAATACGGTATAAGTAAAGATCTTACAATTCTTGGTATAATTTGTCAATATTTGTTAGAACTAATTGACTGTCTTCTTCTGCTGCGCGTTTGCAGCTCTCTTTTGCTGTTTCTTCTATAGCAGGGCCAATTTATCTTTCATATCGCTTGAATAAATTTGGAGATATATTTGAGATATTTAAACAAGCAAACAACTTGTTAAGTGCAGTGCATCCAATTCCAGCGTGTACATTACCTATACGTTAGAGATTGTACCTTATTTTCTTTGGTTTTAAAAAAATTCAATATTAACTTACCGAGAACAGCTTTAGTGTTTACATCTGAATGATGTTTTGGCTGATCTTTGATGGAATGCATGTTTTCCGTAGGTATGTGGCGGATCAAGTATATTTCAATATTTATCAAGTTATCCGCCACGTTAGCCTCGCCCATTGTTGATTACTTTTGTATTCCTCGTCCACGACTGTCAAAAATTGTTAATAAAATTTATATTTACAATATCTTTACAATTTAATTTCAAAGTGTTTGTTTTACAAGTTGTAACGATTGGATTATCAAACGAAGATAATCCTTTCGTTACAAATTGGTGACCCCGAGAAGGGATCCGCCCTTCTTTTCAATACTCGTTATACTCTACCTTACTAATATCTCCAATATGACTGAACAGGCTTCTTCACAAGATCCTTCTCCAGCAACAGCCCCTCCTTCTCCAGAGACAGCGCCTCCTTCTCCAGAGACAGCCCTTCCATTAATCGGGGCTACACAACAATTCAAACTACCCGAATTTTGGCCCGACGACCCGGAGCTATGGTTCGCCCAAGCAGAGGCTCAATTGGTCGCTCACAGAATTTCTTCCGAGACAAGCAAATATTTAAAAATTATCACCTCATTGAGACCAGACCAAGCACTAGAAGTTCGTGACCTTATTATACGTCAGCCACAAATAAATCCTTACTCCACATTAAAACAAGCTCTCATTACCAGAACTACGTTATCTGACAAGGAGAAATTCCAAAAATTATTTTCTGTGTATGAATCAAATGACAAAAAACCTTCTCAAATTCTACGTCAAATGCGACAACTCATTGGAGACAAATCTATTGACAACACCATCCTTGAAGAACTATTTCTACAAAAATTACCTCATCATGTAGACAAAATTATGGAAATTTCAAGACAATCCATCGCAACAGTGACTTCACGGGTGGATGAGCTACAAGAAATTAAGAAAGATATACAAGAACTCAAGAAAATCATTACAAAATTACCAGTGACACCGCGCAGAACAGAACGTCAAGATACAAGTTCTTCTAGCCCATACTGCTGGTATCATCTGACATTTGGCAATAAAGCCAAAAAATGCGTGGCCCCATGCAAATGGACTACCAACAAACCAACAAAAGAGATCGGTTTTACAACCAAATATCCACTGCTTCCTACCCCTAATACTAACGTCATTTACAGTGTTAGCAAATCTTCACCTTCCCTCTTGTTCCACGTTTCTGATGCGATATCCGGACGTAAGTTCTTAGTGGATACGGGTGCGGAGGTAAGTATAATTACCCCAAACACTACACATCATCATCTAAAACAAAAATTAACCCTACAAGCCATCAACCACTCCAATATAGCTACATTCGGAAGCACTACACTAACATTAGACTTAGGATTACAAAAAACATTTACCTGGAAATTCATTATAGCCAACGTCAAATATTCAATTTTAGGTGCAGATTTTATCCATCATTTTAATCTCAGTATTGATTTACGTAATAAACGTCTAACAGACAATTCTAAATTATCTTTTGTTCCTATTTGTAATTTATCTACAAATATTCAAAACACAAACAAATATGAGAGACTGCTCTCTAACTTTCCAAGTTTGACAGATCCTTTCAAAGTAAAACGTCAAATTAAACACAAGGTGACCCATCAAATTCTGACAGATGGCTCACCTGTTTTCTCAAAGCCTCGCCGATTACCACCCGAACGTCTAAATTTCGCAAAAAATGAATTCCATAAATTAATAGACATGGGAGTTATCAGGCCATCCACCAGCAACTGGTCATCACCACTGCACCTTGTACAAAAACCACCCCCGGACTTATTTAGACCTTGCGGAGACTTTCGAGCGTTAAACAACATAACACTACCAGACAGATATCCTTTACCCCATATTCAAGACTTCGTGATAAACTTACAAGATAAAACAATTTTTTCAAAAATAGATTTAACAAAAGCTTACCATCAAATTCCAATGCATAAAGACTCCATTGAAAAAACAGCTATAACAACATCTTTCGGCCTATACGAATATTTAGTCATGCCTTTTGGTCTTCGCAATGCTGCACAAACATTCCAACGTTTTATCGATGAGGTAACACGTGGTCTAAAAATCTGCTTTGCATACATTGATGACATACTCATTACAAGTGACACACCAGAAGAACACGAAAAACATTTAAACACTCTCTTCAATAGACTCCAACTATACGGCATCATTATCAACCAAAACAAATGTCAATTTGGACAAAAAGAAATTGAATTTTTAGGACATCATATTTCGAAAAACAGCATCACACCAGTACAAAAAAAAATTGAATCCATTAAACACTTTCCAGAACCAAAAACTCAAAAATCACTAAGAGAATTCTTGGGTTTAATAAACTTTTATCACAGATTCATCCCAAATTGCTCAATTATCGCACAACCCTTAAATCAACTAATAGACAACAAAAAGACTAACTCCAGCACCTTAAATTTAGATCAAACAGCTAAACAATCATTCAAAAACTTAAAAAATGCATTAATCAATTACACAACCTTAACAATCCCTAAACAACATGCAATGACCAACATAATGGTCGATGCATCAGACAACGGAGTCGGCGCCGTACTACAACAATACTACGACAACACATGGCACCCTATCGCCTTCTTTTCAACAAGTTTTACAACCACCGAAAAAAAATATAGTACCTTTGGTAGAGAACTATTAGCAATATACCTAACTATAAAAAAATTTAGATATTTCTTAGAAGGAAGACCATTTCATATAATAACAGATCATAAACCCCTAACTTACGCCCTACATAAAAATTCTGACACATATTGTCCGAGAGAGATACGTCAAATGGACTATATTCTACAATTCACAAACGACATACGTCACATCAACGGTAAAAACAATCCAGTAGCCGACGCTCTATCAAGAAATACAATAAACAATATAAATCAAACTACAACAATAGATTACGAATCTATTGCCAAAGATCAAACAAATGATACAGAATTGCACACACTCAAAAATTCAAATACAAATAACCTGTTATTCAAAAATTTCGAACTTCCCAACTCCAAAACACTCATTTGTTGCGACACGTCGACCGGCACACCACGTTACAATCGTTACAGGTACAAGAATTGTTACAGAACAAGTTTCACATTGTACTGGCAAGATAGAATTAAGTCCCATTGGTTTTTCGCTTACTATCCTTTCTAATGAAAGCACTTGCTTGCACTTATTACATTTTAAATGTCTGCCCAATTCTCGTAGTTCAACAATACGCCTTCCATCGCATAGGTTACCAGTAGTATTTACCACAGCTCTGGAATACGACACTTTTGTATGTGTTAGTGCGAGTGGTACAGTTAAAAAAAAACTTTTCTACGGAAAAATAAAGAAAATTCATCTGTTACAGTGTTTGATATTAGATTTTAACAATTTTTACACAATCTATGTATATAATATAATGTTAAAAAATATTGGTTATTGCAAATATAAACTGCAAAGCTTAATTTTTATTTTGAACATAGAACAAGTTTTTGAATAGGTAAACTCGAGTGACAACTACCTTAAGAGAAATAAAAGTGGTCCTAGATTCGACCCCTGTGGTACTCTGGAGATAGAGATGTATCTTTGACTTAAAACCACGTACCTAAACAAACAGTTCACGTTGAGAAAGATATAAACAAAAAAGTTCGATTATAGAACGAGTAAAATAGAAAGAATGAAGTTGCTAATGTGGACATTATGGTCTATGGTATCAAAAGCTTTAGCAAAAATCTGTATATATGCAATCTACCCTACCTTTTTTTTCGAAGGTGGAAGAAATGAAATAAACTAGATTGCTTGATGTGAACCTTCTTTCCATGAAGTCATGTTGGACTGGAGATATCAGGTTTTTTATCTGACTATAATTTTTTGTATACTTTCAAATACTTTGCTAGAATGTGATAGGATAACTATAGGTCTATAATTCGTGATATCAGATGCTGCACTCGATTTGTGCATGGGAGAGATTTTGGTAAGTTTCCAGTATGTAGGTAATGTGTTCGATTTAATAGAGAGATTGAAAATATGATGCAGTACAATAGATAATGGGGAAGAACAATCTTTAATAAGTAAATTGGGGACGAGATCAGGACCACAAGAAAGAATTAGTTTTAGTTTGTGAATGGACAGTTTGATATCATAGAAGGAAATATGTGAGACAGAAATAGTATTATTAAACGAAGTTGTGAAGTCAGGTGAGAATATGGAGTAGAGGGTAGGAATACAGATTCGAAAAGGAGGCATAAGAATTCGTTATTTCACTAAGAGAAGATAACTCATCATTATTATATTTCATAATGGTAGGGACTGATGACGTTTTTCTTTTAGTATAAACAGATTTCCAAAATTAACAGGGATTTTGTATTTTAAGGATGTTTTACACTCACGAATACAATTAATACAATCAATTTTTATGTAATTTTTGAGTTTACTTCTAAGAGATTTATAATTATAAGTATTATTTGGAAAATTCCTACTGAGCCTTCTATATTTTTCCTTGCTCTTAATTATTTCTTTTATGTCTTTGGTAAACCAAGGGGGGTAACAAGATTTAAAGGGTCGTTTCATTGGTACAAACTGATCAAAAGTGCAGTATAAGTTTTTATATACTAGCATTATTTTTAGAAATAGAGATGTCAACTGCACATTCTATAGGGGGGTGATGATTATAATCACTTTCCAGTAGATTGTCGGCTGGACGTATGACAGAGCGTTTAACATCAGATATACCAAGATCGTATTATTACTATTAACAAACATTGTTATGTTGGTTGCAGTTATAAAATGCCAAAAATTCATTAAATACCGTAACTTTAGGTGAGATTGAATTATTGGTGATTTCAGGTATATTGAAAGACAACGACTAACAAAAAATTATCATCTTGAAGAAATGGTAAATGCTCCAAAAATTTAAAAATATCATTATAGTAGGAGGGATATATATATATATATATATATATATATATATATATATATATATATATATATATATATATATATATTACGAAGACATAAAAAGGTTTAGAATTCAGAATTACTGTAACACAAAACAAGTCAACATTGGGGTGAATAATTGTAGCATAATTATTAAGATCAACCCTGAAAGAAGTGTAAGTTTTGCTAATCATTAAAAGCACACCACCGCTTCGAGTAGAATTACAAGCGTAGAAATTACGGTTGCCACGGAATAAGTTAAAATTATCATCACATATTTCAGGGTCGCTAACATTATTATTTAGCCAAGTTTCAGTTAGTGCAGTGCAATGCCATAATCACTTGAGAAACTAACTGAACATAAATCTGACATTTTGTTATTGCTTTGAATATTTTGGTAATATACATTTAGTTTAGTATTAAAAGTGTTAGTTTCAATTTTCTTTGTCAATTGCTACTTGCCTATTATGGAGCTCTTGAATTTTTTCAAATATCTAGGTAAACAGGGCAATTTAGATTTAGAGCTTTGTTATTGATTTAAAAATCTAACACAATTAATACATTTCAGAGTTGCGGATTTGCACTCGGTGAAATTGGCAGACTATTCGCAGCAGACGATTCGGGATTATAACGCATGTAACATAGTACGATGCGTGCGCATCATTATTAGACCAAGGCCTTCAGTCATGCTCTCAACATTTATTTCATTACTCTGTTCAAAATAATTGTTAAATAACGAGAAAACCGTATATTGAAGACAGGATCACATAATCGTTGGGTGTGTGTATGTTTCAGAAATGCGATAATGTGAATAATTTATCTGATAATTTTTATTTATTTATTAATTAAGAATGCAATTAGTTTAAGGTATAACGTAATTACTTATATATTGGATGTGTTAAATAATTGTAAGTTGGGATTACATATGGGTGAACATAATAAATAGGGGTCAGTCTTTATAGAATCATACAGGAGAAATGTTTGAATAAATGATACTATAGGTCGTGCCAAGTAGAAATGACCTGTCAATCATTTCTTGCGCATATACTGTGTACCACTATTTTTAGAGCGGCGTAGTCTCTCACTATCCATTTCATAGTGATACATCCACCTTTTCCGTGCGCCGCTTACCCAAAAAGAATTTTAGGGACTGCCCACTAGTCGCTCGTCTAAGTACTTAATGACATAAATGCAAAACCGATGAAGACACAAGCGTTCAACTGACAATGGATGTAAACACTGTGTTGTGTCAGTGGCGTAGAAATAATTAGGCAACTATAGTATTTAGAATATTTAAATTAATGTCACATATCATTATTTAATAACATTAATAAATAATATCGAATTTATCAAAATATGATTTAAAAGCAGAACATAGTTTGTATTCAAACAAATATTTTTTTAAAAAATCGATCTTCAAACATACGTGCAAAATTAAATGTTGAAATTTGAATTTGACATTTTTTAAAACAGCATTTTAGTTAAAACCGTGATCGTAGTACGGGCCAATAAATTTAAATGTTTAATAATATTATTCGGACGCCACTGAGACAAACCCGCTTAAGTACAGTGCATGCGATTGGCCCTTTAAGTAAGAAGGGTGGAGGATGCGTAAAAGCGTTTTACGCGCAGGTCATTTCTACTTGGCACGACCTATAGTAAAACTCTGAATTTGTATATTTTCTTTGTGTTTCTGTGTAAAACACCAATCGACTATTTAACAATTCAGAAGTGGGATTCGCTCGCGATCCGCAATATTGTTTAGTGTTTGTGAGTTCGTTTTCTTTTGGTAAATTATAAAGTCATTTTCCGAGGCCATTGACCAGTACCTAGGTTTCGTCTGTGTCCAATCCGGAGAGTGATGATTAAACTTATCTACTGAGCATTGCCTGAGACTCCCTCATGCTCCGGTACTCATCACAGTGTGACGTGGTTGTGTTTGACCAGTTGTTGAAGGGTGTTTATGCAGCTCCATACAAACCTCTGCTTGAAATATAATGGAAATGATTCCTTTTATATGGTAACCTGGACTAAACGCACCCGCAAAGAGCAGAGAAAGGCAGGCGCCTATATGAACAACCGGAAGATTTTTTCCAAATAAAGTATCAGTTGCAATCCAGAGATGTAAAATATGTCAACGTTTTGGTCATACTTCAGGTAGATGTTGGATGGCCGACAAAAGACATACAAGGAAAGTATTGTTCAATTCTTATTATTTTATTAATATACTGGTAATTGGAAATTGCGCTCATTTAATTCTTGTTGTTTTGTGAATCTATTTGTAACTGGAAATTAGCTATAGAGTATTTAAATACCTACCAAGAATAAAGCAATGTAACGTTGTTATTTATGTGGGTGAAGTGTAAAACATAAGAGAGATATTATTAATTAAAAGAATACGTTTATTAAACGATAAATAAATATTAAAAAGATAATTAAAAGGTTTATAAAAGTAACTAACACTATGATAAACAAATATTAACACGAATTTAAAGACTAAGAATATTATAAGGCACTTAAACACTAAGATTATTTATTTAAACAATTAACACTACTCTTTATATCACTAATTACATTTATTTATGTTCACTTGTCGACTGTTGTTTATATCACCAACTAGTCACGACGCTTATTTATATCAGACTTCTTTACTCGTTGCTACTACATTACAAAATGCGTTCGCTCGCTTTGGCGACGGGTTATATACCTGGCGGCTTTAGTTCTAGAACCTCCTGGAGAACTTCTAGAGGTAAACAACACGCACAATAGATTACGTCACGTCGCGACCTGTCCTAGCGAGTCCGCTGCGAGCGGACACTGTGGCGCCTGCATTGGCGCGCCGGCGGCGAGGGCTACGGAGCGGCGACGTTACAGTAATTTAGGAGTATGCTCAGAAATCAAATTTGAATTTAATTCCCATAGAATGTGCAGTAAAATGTTGTTCAGGCCCATTAATATTTCTAAGTAAGAGTAAGAGTAAGAGTAAGAGTAAGAGTAAGAGTAAGAGTAAGAGTAAGAGTAAGAATAAGAATAAGAGTAAGAGTAAGAATAAGAATAAGAGTAAGAGTAAGAATAAGAATAAGAATAAGAATAAGAATAGGAATAGGAATAGGAATAGGAATAGGAATAGGAATAGGAATAGGAATAGGAATAGGAATAGGAATAGGAATAGGAATAGGAATAGGAATAGGAATAGGAAAAGGAAAAGGAATAGGAATAGGAATAGGAATAGGAATAGGAATAGGAATAGGAATAGGAATAGGAATAGGAATAGGAATAGGAATAGGAATAGGAATAGGAATAGGAATAGGAATAGGAATAGGAATAGGAATAGGAATAGGAATAGGAATAGGAATAGGAATAGGAATAGGAATAGGAATAGGAATAGGAATAGGAATAGGAATAGGAATAGGAATAGGAATAGGAATAGGAATAGGAATAGGAATAGGAATAGGAATAGGAATAGGAATAGGAATAGGAATAGGAATAGGAATAGGAATAGGAATAGGAATAGGAATAGGAATAGGAATAGGAATAGGAATAGGAATAGGAATAGGAATAGGAATAGGAATAGGAATAGGAATAGGAATAGGAATAGGAATAGGAATAGGAATAGGAATAGGAATAGGAATAGGAATAGGAATAGGAATAGGAATAGGAATAGGAATAGGAATAGGAATAGGAATAGGAATAGGAATAGGAATAGGAATAGGAATAGGAATAGGAATAGGAATAGGAATAGGAATAGGAATAGGAATAGGAATAGGAATAGGAATAGGAATAGGAATAGGAATAGGAATAGGAATAGGAATAGGAATAGGAATAGGAATAGGAATAGGAATAGGAATAGGAATAGGAATAGGAATAGGAATAGGAATAGGAATAGGAATAGGAATAGGAATAGGAATAGGAATAGGAATAGGAATAGGAATAGGAATAGGAATAGGAATAGGAATAGGAATAGGAATAGGAATAGGAATAGGAATAGGAATAAGAATAAGAATAAGAATAAGAATAAGAATAAGAATAAGAATAAGAATAAGAATAAGAATAAGAATAATAATAAGAATAATAATAATAATAATAATAATAATAATAATAATAATAATAATAAACAAACCTCATGCTGAAGAATAAACAAATTAACACATACGTTGGCAATGTAAAAATCAAGAGGGGAATTTTTCAAGGGGACTCCCTAAGTGCACTCTGGTTTTGCCTTGCGTTGAACCCTTTAACAACATCTTTGAAATCCCACTCTGCTGGATATAAAATACAACACACAGAGATAAGTCATCTTATATATATGGATGATATCAAACTATACTCTGATAATAAAAAAGGCATTAACAAGCTACTTAACCAAGTAGAAGCCTACTCCAGAGACATTCACATGACGTTCGGCATTGAGAAATGTAAAATCAATGTCATGAAAAGAGGACAATGGGAACAGCATGAAGGCTACCAACTAGACAATGAGGATGAAACTATAGAATGTATGGGGAAGACAGACACTTACAAATACCTGGGACTACATCAAAGCAGAGGAATCGATCATACCAACTCAAAGAACGAACTAAGAAGAAGGATGAGAGAGCGAATTGAAAAAAATCTCAAAACAAACCTCAATGGATATAACACTGCTAAAGCAGTGAATACTTTCGCAATCCCAGTAATTACATATAGCTTTAGTATTGTCAAATGGAGCCAAACGGACCTAGAACAAGTGGAACGAGAAATTCGTACAATGTACACTAAATATAGAGCACATCATCCGCAAAGCAGCAAAATTAGATTCCATCTAAGAAGATCAAAAGGAGGCTTAGGTATAATAAATTTACAAAACATGCACTATAAACAGATTACAAACCTAAGAAACTACTTCCTACAAAAACAAGAAACCAGTCAACTCCACAAAGCTATAACAGATACAGACAACAATTACAGTACGCTAAAACTACATGACTCCGATTATGACCCCCTTCAAAACATAATACCAGATGAGGAAAAGATACGAGAATGGGGAGGTAAAGAGATACATGGCAAACACATAACCATCTTGAAGAACCCATACATAGATTTTAACAAAAGTTGCCAATGGCTAAATAACAACCTATTTAAAGAGACAGAAGGTTTCGTTATGGCTATTCAAGATGGTATTATCCCAACTTTGAAGTACCGGAAACACATCCTTAAGGAAGCCACATTAAAAACAGACATGTGCAGGGTATGCAACAAAACCCAAGAAAGCATAGAACACTTGATAAGTGGATGCGAAGTACTAGCAGGAGCTGAATATACCAACAGGCATAACAACGTAGCCAAACTACTCCATCTTGCAATATGTTCAAAGCATACCTTACTCACGAAAACACCGAAAACATATGAATATAAACCGGAACACATATTAGAAACTGAAGAAATAAAACTCTACTGGGATAGGACTATATTAACAGATCACACAATTAAACATAACAGACCAGACATAACATACCAACTAAAAAAGGAACAAATAACTTACGTAATAGATATAGCAGTACCAGCACCAGGAAATATTGAACAAAAACATCGACAAAAGATTCAGAAGTACCTAGACCTCGCCGCCGAAATAAAAAAGATCTGGAACCAAAAGACAGTAACAATTGTACCAATAATAATCGGAGCAACGGGCGAAATACCTAAAACATTGCATGAAAATATAAACACCCTAGGACTCAAACAAAACATCTGGAGAGATCTGCAAAAATCCGCTCTCCTTGGTACCTGCAATACTATTAGGAAAGTACTCAACACTGGCAACCCAGAAGAAAAATAGATCCCACACCCTATCAAATGACATACCAGCATGACACCTGCAAAAATATACATTGTTATTATAAGCACAAAAACACAATGTTAATACTTACCACACAACCTAAACAAAATTATCTCCAAACAACCGCCGAGGAGAGGAAAATGAAGCTGACCTGGCGGCCCAGATGAACTCCACCGGGGAACGATGCAGAGGAACCCGATGACAGAGAGGGACCAAAGAACCTGAAACAACCCAGAACACGCACCCCCCCCCAAATGAGATAATGTATTGTATATAAAAAAAAATTAAATGTTAATACTTACCGATAACGACGTATTGTATTGTATATACTTGCCTAATAGGCCGTATGTAAAATGTATGTACCAGTTAATGTGAAATAAATATGAATAATAATAATAATAATTTTTTTTTTAACTAGAAGAGGGCATCAACTGCTGAGGTTATTAGCCCATATACTAATCAAAAAATATAATATAAATAAATATACGGGACATATACTACTATGTAAGTATTACAAATAGAAGTATCATAATAATTTTGAAAAAGGTAACATGTAAATAAATATGTAAAATAAATATACATATGTATACGAGATCAACAAAACCCACATGCATAAAATACAATATAAAAATATAGGTTTTTACGCATACTTATGTATACGTATAAGGGAAAAATATAAAAGTATACAAGTATTAAATAAAGAAAATTTAAATGAGATGAGAAAAAAAGTCTATAACTTTTCATATATATTTACCGCACGCAAAAACTTCAGAACATTACGAATCTTACCAGAGTCTGTTAAAATAAAGGAAAGGTCTTGATCTAAATGATGTAGTCGCCTGAGTAGATCATACTGTGGACATGCAACAAGAATGTGTTCAACTGTCAGAGCAGTATCACATCTGTTGCACATAGGGGCATTATCCCGATTTAAACGGTACCCATGTGTCAGACTTGTATGACCCATTCTCAGACGATGGATCTTGACTTGATCTCTTCTAGTAAGATCATTCGGCAATAAAACTGGTGCAACCAACGGCTTAATGGTTTTTAGATGGTTCTGAACCCCATCCCATGTGCGCTGCCACAAAGCCAATACCTCTTTCTTCAGATGAAGACTTATATCTGAAGATTTATACATTACCACATCAACAGAGTTACTATCAGCGGCAAAACGTGCTGCCTCATCAGCCAATTCGTTACCCCTAATGCCGACGTGACTTGGCACCCAAAGAAAATAAATATCTCTCCCTGTCTCATGAAGATGTTTCATGAGGGACAAGATTTGCTGAATAATTGGGTCAACAGTAAAAGGGTTTGAAATGGCTTGTAGGACGCTCAAAGAATCGCTTACTACGAGGAACTTTCTAGAAGTTCTGACGAACTCGCAGTAGCGTAGAGCTTGCCAGATAGCATAGGACTCTGCTGTGTAGATAGAAGTTAGAAGAAGCATTGACCATGAGTGCTGTGTGTTATCGACAGCAATTGCGCAACCAGTACCATGGTGGGTTTTAGAACCATCTGTATAAATTACCATCGTGTTTTTGTACCCGTGCAGAACCTCTAGAAACCTTGACTTTATCATTATCGGGGGACTGTTGGACTTGTCGTACATACTTAGTATGTAGTTAGTTCTAGGTAATAGAACCAACCACGGCGGTACTTCAGATTCCCCTACAGGAATCGATAATGGTATATCAAAGTTTATTTGGTCTAGAAGCTCTTTCGCGCGGATACCAGCGGGTCTGATTTGAATTTGTCGTGGATTGCACCAATTGTCAGTCCGAAAGAAAGTATTGAAGTTCTTGTGTTGCGGTAAGGACTTGATTTTAGAAACATAAAGCAGCAGAAACTTTTTACGTCTGACATCAAGTGGCGTCAGTCCTGACTCTGAATACAAATTTAATGTGGGGGTACTGGGAAACGCACCAAGAGCGTACCGTAGAGCCTGGTTGTGGATTGAGTCTAGTCTGTTGAGGGTTGTACGTATTGCCGAGGCATAGACGACACACCCGTAATCAATCTTTGATAAAACCAGAGATTGGTACACCCGTATAAGAGTTTTGGGTTCTGCTCCCCATTTAGTACCCGCCAACATTTTTATAATGTTTAGAGCTTTAAGACAAACAGTCCTTAGCTCTTCAACATGTAATTTCCAAGTTAGCCTTGGATCGAAATAGAGTCCCAGGAATCTGACGCTATTGACGATTTTAACAGTATTATCCGTCATAAAAAGGAGTGGTCCATAGTGTGGTCGGTTTAGGCGACAGAAGTGCATGCACTGGGTTTTTTCGCGAGAGAACCTGAATCCAATTTTGTCAGCCCTCCGGGTAATGCTGTTAATTGCAGATTGCAAAGTTCTGTTGATGTCTCCCATCTTCTTACCAGAACAGAAAATGGCGAGATCATCAACATACAGACACATACCTACAGAGCTGACAAAGGACACAAGCTCATTTACCGCAATGGCAAAAAGTGTGACGCTCAAAACAGAGCCTTGGGGTACTCCATTCTCTAATATCCTTGAGGATGATAGAGAAGTACCGACCCGAACTCTAAATTTGCGTTCTGCCAAAAAAGAAGAAATAAGTTGCGGCAAAGTACCACGGAAACCCCAGCCATGTAGCTTCTTAAGAATGTGATACCGCCACGTCATATCATAGGCCTTCTCTAGATCAAAGAACACTGCAACCAAGTGTTCTTTATTGTTGAAAGCAGTGAGAATTGCATCTTCCAGATATACGAGATGATCAACGGTGGATCTGAATTTGCGAAACCCGGCCTGGTGATCTGACAGAAAATGATTGGTTTCCAGAATCCACATAAGACGGTTGTTGATCATTCTTTCGAATATCTTTCCGATACAAGACGTTAAACTGATCGGCCTATGATTTGACGGTATCGATAGGTCTTTTCCGACCTTAGGGATAGGGATGACAATGGCTTCCTTCCACTTCTCAGGATATGAACCTTCTTGCCAGAGCATATTGTATACGGAAAGCAAGTGTAGTTTAAAATCAAGGGTTAAATTTTTGAGCATATCGTTGGTAATTCTATCTAAGCCTGGAGATGACGACTTCGATAGGCTGAGAGCATATTCCAGTTCCATAAGTACGAATGCAGCATTATAATAAAGAATTTCAGTAGTGCTGAAATCTAGCGGTACTTCCCTGTCCGCTTTCGAGTTTTGAAACTCAGGTATGTAATTAGAAGAGCTGCTAGTACTTTGGAACTGGTCGGCCATTATTTCCGCAATAGCGGATGGATCATCCGTATAAGTTCCATCATCCAGTTTTAGACAGGTTATGCCTGTAGAATTACCATGCCCAGCGATACGTTTAACCCTTGACCAACATTCTTGTGTTGTGGTATTGGACGAAATACCAGAAACATATTCGTCCCAAGATTTTCGCTTGCTTTCCAATATACAACGTCGTGCTATTGCTCTGGCTTTTTTAAAAAGAATAAGGTTCTCCTGAGTGGGAATCCGTTTGAAGCGGTTGAAAGCCATTTTTTTATCCCGGACCAACTCTTGAATTTCGCGGTTCCACCAGGGAACCGACCTTCTTTGAGCTTTGAACTTGCTCTGAGGGATTGCAGTTTCTGCTGCTAAGAAAATATTTTCTGTTAGTTCTTCTACATTTACATTGGTGTTATTAGTCATGGGTGGAATTTTAAGGGATGCCTTGAAACATGACCAATCGGCTTTACTCATTAACCAACTTGGCGCAAACACTTGTTCATACATGGGAGTGTCAGTAGTGATCACTATAGGAAAGTGATCACTCCCAAGTAGATCATCAAGTGCCCGCCAAGAGTAACGAGTTGATAATGTTGAAGAGAGTATAGTTAGGTCGATACAAGAAAAGGTCCCTGAACGGGCATTAAACTATGTGGGTGAACCATCATTTACTAGAACAAGATTTTGATCGTCAAGCAGGTTCTCAACAATTCTACCCCTTGGATCAATATGCCCAGATCCCCATATGAAATGGTGGGCATTGAAATCTCCCAGAAGAATAAAGGGAGTGGGAAGTTGCCGAATAATACCTTGAATGTCAGTCAAATCCCAGTTGGCGTCAGGTAAATATATGTTACAAATAGTAATGTTAAATGGGGCTGACATTCGTATAGCAATCGCTTGAATTTTAGTGTTGAGATTAACCTGCTTGAAACTCGCATCTTGTCTTACGATGATCGCCACACCTCCGTTGACCCGGATATGGGGTGCAGAATCGAACCTAACTATACTATAATTCTTCAATGAGTAAACCTGGCCTGGTGTAAAGTGTGTTTCTTGAAGACACGTACATATCGGATTAAATTCCGATAGTAGCATCTTCAAGTCACAATAATGAAAGACGCATCCCCTAATATTCCACTGAATAATATTGTTCATGACTTATAATATAATGTAGAAGAACTAAACTGGTTTTCTTGGTTTGCCTAAAGGCCAACCCTTCTTTTTCTTTTGCTGCTGCGACGATGCAGAGCAAAGAGAAAGATCTTCGTCAGAAGAAGAAACAATACAAGAAGTATTTGCCCTTATCTTTTCCTTAGTAGGAATGAAAGAAGGAGAAGGGCCAGGAGAAATAGACACAATACAAGAAGAAATAGTGTTTAATGATTTCTTCTTTTGTGTAGGAATTTTTGATGGTGTCGGGAAAGGATTACTGGTGACAAGAGGCGAATTTTGTTCGGCATTAAAAGTTTCTTTCGTAACAAAGATACTTTTCAATGCCTGAACTATGTGGGGAATTATTTCTTTGGCAAAAAAAGTAGTATCCGGTTTTGCTGAGGCTGATGCTTTATTGGCATAAGAGATACCGGCTGGTGTAGAAATAATGACCTTCTTCCTTGCCTCAAGATATGTAATATTCTCCTTTATTTTCATCTCTTGTATGGCAACCTCTTGCTTATAAATAGGGCAATTTTTGGAAAGAGGCAAGTGGTCTCCCTCGCAGTTAATACAGGTAATGGGTTCTATGCAAGGGGTTCCTTCATGTAAGGCCTTTCCACATATGCAAATCTGTGGACTTTTGCATCGTGCAGCTGTGTGTCCGAACTTTTGACAATGGAAACAGCGCATCGGTGCAGGCACATACATGCGTACAGGGAGGGACATATATGCTACTTTCAACTTAAGTGGAAGTTTCGGGGTATTGAAGGTCAAGACATGATTCGGTGTGTCTTAATATTGACCATTGAATTTTGTCTTAATGCGTCGCACTTCAATAACACCCTGCTCTCGTAACTCGTTGCATATTTCCTCCACTGTACAATTTAATAGATCTGTACAATAAATGACACCCTTGCATATATTAAGCGTCCTATGTGGGACCACTTCTATGTCCATATTTCCCATTTTGGTCAGTTTTTTTTTTTTGCTTGTGAAGCCGAAACTGTCTCCACAAGTAGACCGTCTCTAATTTTCTTTATACTTTTTAAATCGCCGATTAATCCAAAAAGTAATTTTTGTATGACAAAGGGACTATTTTTTTCAAAATTTTCATCAAGCCTTTGAATGACCAAGAACCGGGGTACTACCACCTTTTCTTGGTTCATCTCAGAAGTGGGGTTATTGGACATACCCGCACAAGATGTGTTTTTTAACGAGGTTTCTCCCCGGGAGCTTTTAACACGGCTCCAAGCGCACCGTTTTTTGAGGTCGGTGAACCAGAGAGCGGCTTTGATTTTTTCATTTTCATGTGAAATGATCCTTCGGTCTTTGGTATCCCCACCCTCCTTGGAGTCTCAAATGGGACACTAATACCGCAAACCGGTATAGTGCCAGGGCTTCCCAAAGACTATAGCAATCCCGGAGGGTAGCAAGGCCAGTCCACGGGAGAGATCACGATGGGGCCGCTAAGTCCTCGTGCACGCCCGCTTCCTGGTGATCTTGCTGCGTCCTCAAGACGACTCACCCCTTAGCCTCGCAATGGGATGGGAACCGATTGGTCACAGGTGGGTTAGCCTGCAACCTCCCGTTTGAGTGAATTCAGGGCCAAAGTAGTGTGTTGGGGCTTCCTCAACTACCAGGATCCCCTCCTCCACCGACACGGGTCACCGCACACGGTCAACATGCAGGTAGGCATGAAGAAAACTGTGCACGGACGATCACCTACTAATCGTCCGGTTAGATGAATGGAGGACACATAGGTCATGACCCGTTAGTTTCACCTTTGCTGGCAACAAAGGCTACTGAGCCCCCCCACCACGACAAGGTGGGCCCACGGGGGGGAATAATAATAATAATAATAATAATAATAATAATAATAATAATAATAATAATAATAATAATGATAATAATAATAATAATAATAATAATAATAATAATAATAATGGTAATAATAATAATAATAATAATAATAATAATAATAATAATAATAATAACGAATATAGAAAACAATGTGGAAAAAATAGAAAACTGGAAGAGCAAAAGCTTGCACGGACGATATATTAACAAATTATTAGATCCAAAAATAGACTACAAAGCATCCATCGCATGGCTCACACAAGGAAACTTATTTTCCGAAACAGAAGGCTTCAACATAGCTATTCAAGATCAAGTCATTGCCACTCTTAACTACAAAAAACTAATACTAAAAGACCCTACCGTAACCACAGATAAATGTCGAATTTGTAAAGAACACCCGGAACACATAGATCACATAACAAGCGGATGCAAAATACTAGCTGAGACAGACTACGTTGAACGCCACAATAATGCCGCAAAGATTGTTCACCAGTTAATAAAAAATAGAATCAACAACACACAAGAAATCACACCATATTACAACTACGAACCAACCAATGTAATAGACACAGAAGAACACAAACTATACTGGAATAGAGCAATCATAACAGACAAAGAAATAAGAAACAATAGACCGGCCATAGTTTGGGAGGATAAAACAAAAAAAGAAACTTACCTTATAGACATCTCCATACCTGCAGCTGCCAACCTGGAAAAAAAACATAAAGAAAAAATAAATAAATACGTTCATCTAGCAGAGGAAATTAAAATCATGTGGAAACAAAATAAAGTCTATACTGTACCTGTCATAATAGGAGCAACCGGTGAAATACCAAAAACTCTGCAGCACTCCCTACAACTAATAAAAATAGATTATAACGTATATAAAGAGCTTCAAAAAACAGCAATTCTAGGAACTACAAGAATCGTACGCATAAGCATAAGAAAATGTTAAGTTACTTGTTATTAATAACCGTACTTACCATTGTCGAAAACCTAATGCAAAACACATTAGAGATGTAAAGGAAAATAATAATAATAATAATAATAATAATAATAATAATAATAGTAATAATAATAATAATAATAATAATAATAATAATAATAATAATAATAATAATAATAATAATAATAATAATAATAATAATAATAATAATAATAGTAATAATAATAATAATAATAATAATAAACCCCCAGGGGGTAGGTTCCCAGAATTGGAACCTACTACGGGGAGTGGCGTCCCCGGGGCCCCGAGCTACGAGGGGAGAGTGCCTCTACTTTTGGGGAGTAGCGCCCCCACGTATCCCTCAGCTATGTGTGGCAGCCCCACACAACCGCCTTAGGGTCAGCAACCCGACAGGTGTGTATATGAAAAATAGCTCCTGTGACAAGAAGTCAACGCCGAGGCGGGCCGGGTGAGCAGGACCCGGATCGGAACCGTCATGAGGATAGGCCTGCACCAACCCAAAGCAATGTCAGAGGACAACGATTAAACAGAGGCACTAACAACCCCACCATTGCCTCACAATCTTGTGTACGTGTTGCAGAGGTATCATCCCAGCCCACTGCACAAGCCAGAGTCAAGCAGCGAACCAAATGGTCCATAGAAATGAATACCTTTTTATACCGCTGCTACTTACAAATAACAAAGATGGAATCCATTAAAGTACCATACAGCACTGAACTACACAGACGGGTCACACAAGAATTCCCTGAACTAAAGGGAAAAACCGTACAGAACATACTAGACCAGAGAAGGGTACTATTCACTAAAAACATACTCCCTGTAGAAATAATTACTACCATACGTAAAGAAGTAGCTGAAGAACTAGGCCTACGAACACAGGAGCAACAAGATCATGATGAGTCAACGATCATAAAGAATGACACCGTGGAAGAGCCAGAAAATCTAAATGAGAAGAGAGCAAAACACTGCCTCGAGAAATATCATATATTATACTCTGGGATAGACCCTACAAAAAAACCTCGTCTCCCAAGATTAAAATTTAACAGAGACACAACAGATATTATAGAATCTACCAACGAAATCATAGCAAAGAAAATTAAAGATCAAACAACAATAGAAGAACTGCATGACCTCATATACGCGGGAGCAGCAGCAGTACTAACCCTTCATGACCAAGAGATAGACAAAAAAATACCAGCCACAGGACATAAACGCGGTGGAAATAAAGATCCTCAATGGATGAAACGGCTTAAGAACAAAATAAACGATATAAGAACAAAAATAGCCCACCTTACATTGTTCAAAACAGATAAAGCCAGCAGGAAAATCATCAAGAAAAGCAAACTTATAATTGAAGAAAACACTGATCAAGAGAACAAAACAGTCATTGATATAATTGATAAATTAAAGCAGAAACTAATGTCAACAAGCAATAGACTCAAGAGATATACAGAGAGCGCAAAAAGAAGACATCAGAACTACCTCTTTAATACCAGTCAAAAGAACTTCTATAGGACCATTGAACATGAAGGACAAACGGGAACAAAAGAAGGAAAAACACCAAACAACGAGAAAATAAGGGAATACTGGACCAAAATATGGTCGGAAGAAACAGAACACAACAGAAAAGCGAAGTGGATTCAAGAAGAGGAAAAAGCGGCTAATAAAATAGAGGTAATGCACTCACACACAATAAATAAAGAAGAACTTACAAAAGCCCTGAAAAAGATGCAAAACTGGAAAACACCAGGAATAGAAAACCTGCAGAACTTTTGGTTGAAAAAATTCCCTTCAACTCACGAAAAAATCGCTGAACTACTAACCAGTATAATTGAACACCCTGAAACAACACCAGCCTTCCTCACCCAAGGAATCACGTATTTAATCCCTAAAACCACACCAACCAGCGACAATCCATCTAAGTATCGACCAATCACATGCTTACCAACTATATACAAACTCCTTACAAGTATCATAACAAATAAAATATATCAACACCTATCAAAACAAAATATCCTGACAGAAGAACAGAAGGGATGCAAAAGAGGAAGCAGAGGATGTAAAGAACAACATATAATAGACAGCATAATAATGGAAGATACAAATAAAATAAAGAAGAACCTATTTACATGCTACATCGACTACCAGAAAGCATTTGACTCCGTACCGCACACCTGGCTACAAGAAACACTAAAAATATATAAAATAGACATTAAAATTCAACAATTTCTAAAGACAATAATGGGAACTTAGAAAACTACACTAAAACTGAATAACTCTGATACAATAAAGAATATTAATATAAAGAGAGGCATCTTCCAGGGAGATTCCCTTAGCGCGCTATGGTTTTGCCTAGCGCTTAATCCACTCTCAAATATGCTCAAAAGAACTAAAAAGGGATACACGGTTCCGGAATCCAGAACAACCTTAAACCATCTAATATACATGGACGATATAAAATTAATGTCCAACAACAAACAGGACCTGGATGCACTCATAAGGAAAACAGAAATATTCAGTAAAGACATCAAAATGAAATTCGGCTTAGATAAATGCAGAAGACACGCAATAGAAAAAGGAAAATGGACAAATATAGATGGATACCGTATAACAGACGAAGACAAAGGTGAAATAATTGGAATGGAGAAGGATGAAACATATAGATACCTAGGCTTCAACCAAGATATAGGAATAACACATAAGGAATCCAAAGAAGCAGTAACGGAAAAACTAATAGAAAGAACAAGAAAAGTATTAAAAACAGAACTGTCAGGTGTAAATTTATCCAATGCCATCAATACATACGCTATACCTGTCGTTACCTACACCTTTGGTGTATTGAAATGGACACCCACAGAACTAGAAGGACTGAACAGAAAAATAAGGGTAATGTTTACAAAATATAGAGCACATCACCCAAGGTCCTCCATAGAACGCTTCCACCTCCCGAGATCTGACGGTGGGCGAGGAATTTTGGATATCACAGAACAACATCTTAACCAAATAAAAAACCTGCGTAACTTCTTCTTTGAGAAACAGAAGAGATCCGACTTGCATAGTGCCGTAGTTAATAATGACAAGAACTACACACCGCTCAACCTACGCAACAAAGAAGAAATAGAAGCACCCACAGGTGTAAGGAGAGAGGAGAAATTAGAAAACTGGTGTAGAAAACCGATACATGGACGATACCCAGCTATACTGCAAGCAAACCACATCGACAAAAAAGGATCACAAACCTGGCTAAAAGGAAATCTATTTAAAGAGACTGAAGGCTTTTTAATATCAATACAAGACCAAGTTGTGCCAACTCTAAACTACAGAAAATACATTGTAAAAGACAACACAGTAAACAGCTACATGTGTAGGATGTGCCATAAGCAACAGGAAAACATCGATCATCTAACAAGTGGATGCGAAACACTGGCATCGAGACAGTATACAAAACGCCACGATGACGTAGCAAAAATTGTGCACCAACACTTGTGCCTGCAACACAAATTGTTAGAAGAAGAAAAACCCTACTATAAATATAAACCCAATTCGGTCCTAGAGAACAGAAACATCAAAATATACTGGAACCGGTCCGTTATAACCGACCATTACATACCTAGTAACAGACCAGATATAATATACAGCTTGAAACAAGAAAAAACAACTTACCTCATTGATGTGGCTATTCCAGCAGCGAATAACATCAGCAAGACACAATCCAAAAAAATCGAAAAGTACTTAGACCTGGCCCAAGAGATCAAAACAATATGGAATCAGCAACGCGTAGAAATCATCCCCATTGTAATCGGAGCAACCTGCGAAATTCCTTTTAAACTATATGAAGGACTAAAAACTCTTAAAATCCCAGAAAAGACTTACCTCAGTATGCAGAAAAGCGTGGCCCTCAACACATGCAACATCGTCAGGAAGGTGCTGAACCGGTCAATGCCCGAAGATTCCACCCAAGCAGAGATTAAGGAACGAACGACCATCGAGACGGATGAGTAGCCTAACCACCGACTGGTGCCATCCCCTGAAAGCCCAAATAAAATAAAATATGTACTTTGTAATACTATCAATGCAATGTATTTCACTTACCTCATCTCACAAAATTTATTGTATATATACTTGCCTAAAATAGGCCGTTTTGTACATGATTCCTGTATAAAAGCAGAGAGAAATAAACGAATAATAATAATAATAATAATAATAATAATGATAATAATAATAATAATAATAATAATAATAATAATAATAATAATAATAATAATAATAATAATAATAATAATAATAATAATAATAATAATAATAATAATAATAATAATAATAATAATAATAATAATAATAATAATGAAATTGACCATAAGGGAATGAAAGAAAGATTAAGAAATGAGTACTTCACAAGAATAAGAAAATATTAAGATCACAACTTATCTGCAAAAATAAATTTCAGGCTATAGGAGCTTTCGCTGTGCCAGTCCTCAGATACAGCTTCGGAATAATAGACTGGACCATACCTGAAATAGAAAAAATAGATAGGAAAACAAGAAAGTTGTTAACACTTAACGGCCAGTTTCACCCACGACAAGATGTGGACCGATTATATGTCCAAAGACAGTTTGGAGGAAGGGGTCTCCAACAAATATAAAGTGTATATTATGATTCTATGTACAGCTTATACTATTATATAACAAACAGAGCATCAAGCGATCCCATTATTAGGGATATAGTAATATATTATGAAACTCTCTCACATTATACATCCTTATCAAAAAGATGTTTGCGAATAAAACAAAAAATCTATAAGCCCATTGAAAAATATGAGAACAGAAGGAACCATGTTAGGCATGAAGAAGGTTTAGATGAAGAACTAGTAGAAAATGCAGATATGGAAGAGGTAGAAAACAATGCACAAGAAGAAAGAACTAATATTAGCCCAGAAGAAATTAAAAAACAATGTAGGAAACGTTTATATGAAATGTGGAGAAACAAACCGCTTCATGGACAAAAATTACGCGACATGGAAAAAATAGAGTATGACAAAATCGAATCATTCATGTGGCTAAGAAGAGGAAGAATTAAAGGGGAAACGGAGAGTTTAATAACAGCGGCTCAAGAACAAGCCATAACAACAACATATATAGGAAAGAAAATCCATAAATCATCCGAAAACAAGTCATGCAGAATTTGTAAAGCTGCAGATGAAACCATACATCACATAATGTCATCCTGCTCAGAATTGGCCAAAACTGAATATGTCATAAGGCATAATAAAATCTGCAATCTTATTCACTACAATCTCTTCAATCATTATATAGGACAAACAAATGAACAAGTATGGTACAAATATCTGCCAGAGAAAGTAGTGAATGATACAAAAGGAAATGTAACAATATTGTATGATATGGAAGTGCGAACTGACCGTACCATCAACGCTAATAGGCCTAATATTATTATAAGAACTCCTTGTACTACATATTTAATTGACGTTTCCGTACCAGCCGATGAGAAAATAATAACAAAGGATGCCGAAAAACAATTAAAATACAAAGACTTGTGTATAGAAATTAAACGGATGTGGAAAACAAAATGCGAAATAATTCCAGTAATAATTGGAGCGACGGGTTTTGTAAATAAGGAATTTACCTATTAAAAATGTCAAACGCATCCCTGGAAATCACGACCCATATGAAATTCAAAAACAGGCAATATATGGAACAGCCCACATTATAAGAAAAGTACTTTCGTAAAATCCCGTATATCCTTAGCTGTATGGTTTATAGCTGGAATATGGTTGAAACCGGCTAGGACACCTAAAGATCACATCCTAGTCTGCAGAAGAGATCTCCATCCTGCAAACCCGAAGTTTAGGCCATCATTACGAGCAAACCTACAGCCCTGAAAATGAAATGTACAATTTTCCCAATGTATTGTATATAATTATTTATCTTGTTGCTCTTAGATGTACTAGACTTAGGTGAATAAAGATAATAATAATGATAATAATAATAATAATAATTATAATACCTAATAATAATAATTTTTTTTTTAAGGTAAAGGCATCGACTGCTGAGGTTATTAGCAGTAATGGGGAGTATATTATTATTATTTACAGGACGACCACAAACACTTTTAAGATATTATTATTATTTAAGGTCCACACACCGGATAAAATGTTAGGTATAAAATGGTGAGTGGACAAAACAAAAATAATGTTAAAATGGTCAAGCAAGAACTTTCGTCAAAGATAAAATATATAGACAAATAACACTTATTTTACGACCACATGTTAACGATCACATTTAAAATAATAAATAAATAAATATATTTAAAACAGAAAGTCTACGCCTTTCAAATCCTATCGTATAGGTCACAGGCTCTAAGGAAGGTAAGAACTTTCTTAATTTTTTCGTGATCTGTCAATATTTCCCTAATATTAAGACCAAAGCCAAAGTGTCGCCTTACCGGTTCTAACTAGCTAGCACATGCGGTACAGTCACAGGGACTTGGCAGTCCTCACAGGAAGGCTGAGCTTCCCGAGTGAGTCTGTACCGATGTGTAAGACTAGTATGGCCCATTCGCAGCCGGTGGGCTTTAATTAGGTCTCTTCTTGACAGATCACGAGGAAGACTTGTTGGACCAATCAGAGGTTTGACTCGGCGATGGTGGTTATCCACCATATCCCATTCTCGCTGCCAAAGCGTGAATATTTTCCTGACGTCGGTATGCTTAACAATATCTGCCTCTGTTGTGTCTCTCTCGGCAGCTGCACGGGCTGCCTCATCCGCTAGCTCGTTTCCCCTTATCCCAACATGGCTTGGGATCCATACAGAATGGATGCGTTTGCCCAAGTCAGACAGATGCTTTAGTTTTCCTAAAATCATCTGAATGACTGGGTCTGATGACAGGGGATCGGAGAGGGACCTCAACACGCTAAGGGAATCACTAGAGATAAGGAATTGATACCTATCGTGAGCGAGGTCACAATAGAGGAGAACCTGCCACAGGGCGTATGCTTCCGTGATGTATAACGAAGCATCTACGTGTAGTCGCCAGGAATGTGCTGTATCATGAGATACGAATGCCGAGCCAGAACCTTGGTTACCCTTAGACCCATCTGTATAAATGATATCTGCGTGAGGGAACCTCTCTATCATTTCTAGAAATTTCTGGGCGAAGAATACTGGTAGTAGGGAGTGTTTGTCATACTGGTGGAGATCCAGTATGACCTTTGTCTGTGGGATGAGCCATGGTGGGATTTCTAGGAATCCCACTGGGGTAACTCTAGGCGGTTGGTACTCTATTTCATCCAAGATATTTCTAACACGTACACAGAGGGGTTTGGATAGAGCCTGTGACCTAAAATCCTCTTTGAACAGGATGTCAAAATTTCTATGGTTACACTGCGACCACATTTTGCAAGCGTATGATATGATTAACTTACGTCTCCTTATGCCGAGAGGTGCTAGTCCAGATTCACAGCAAAGATTTGCTGTTGGGGTGGATGGAAATGCCCCGATGCTGTAGCTGATGCCAGCATAGTGGATAGGATCTAGCAACATTAGGGGCGTTCTTGCAGCAGAAGTGTACACAGTGCAACCATAATCGATTTTCGTTATGATTAGGGCCTGGTAGACTTTTAGGAGCGTTTGGAGTTCAGCGCCCCATTTTGTCCCTGCGAGAACTTTGACGCAATTCATCGCCTGTGAGCATTTGGTCTTTAATTCGGAGATATGTGGTTTCCAGGTAAGTTTCGGGTCAAAGATGACCCCGAGAAATCTTACCCTATCTCTACAACGAATTTCTTCTTCCTAGAGATATAGCATCGGCCCATAGTGTGGCCGGTTTAATCTACAAAAGTGCATACACTGGGTCTTCTCGGGTGAAAACTTAAAGCCGATGTTCTCAGCATTCGATGCCACTTGGTCGATGGCTCGTTGTAGTACTCGCTTAATTTCTCCCAGCATCTTAGCACGGTAGAAGATGGTGAGATCATCGACGTACATGCTGACCCCTACTGAGGGGCTGACACCGGCAATAAGGTCATTGACAGCTACAATAAACAGTTACACTTAGAGTAGAGCCTTGTGGTACGCCGTTCTCCAGGATCCTGCTGGAGGATATGGTTGTACCGACTCTAACTCTGAATGTGCGGTCTGTAAGAAAGGCCTCGATAAAGAGGGGCAGATTGCCCCTAAATTCCCATTCGTGCAACTTCTGTAGAACATAGTACCGCCACGTCATGTCATATGCTTTCTCAAGGTCGAAGAAAATTGCTACCATGTGGTCACGTTTTATGAAAGCCTTATGTACCTCGTGATGTAGGTAGACTAACTTGGTCGTAGAACGGAATTTCCGGAATCTAGCTTGGTGCTCATTTAAGAGACCTTTAGTCTCGAGACACCAGACCAACCGGTTATTGACCATGCGTTCCAGTAGTTTTCCTAGATACGAAGTTAGGCTTATTGGCCTGTAGCTGGCAGGAAGTAACGGGTCTTTTCCTGCCTTGGGGATAGGGACAATGATCACCTCCTTCCACTCGGCGGGATAAGTACCCTCAAGCCACAACTTGTTATACGTAGAAAGCAAGGCAATTTTGAACGAAGGTGTGAGATGCTTGAGCATGTGATTCGAGATAATGGGTGATATGAATAAGAATGAGTATATACTTTATTCTCCAAATATTGAAGTAAATACTCCAAGTCGTAAGAATAAAATAAGGAGAATATACTCGTAGCGAGTATATACTTCGATGTACAATTTTTCAGGAGTATATGCTCCACTGTCGTATGAATAAAAAGAGTTTAAGCTCTATTAGAGTGAGTTTCTACTCGATATATTCGGAGTCTGGTTGTTAGCAGACTCCAGTTGTAGATTGTAGCTTGAAAAAACAGTTATGGCTGAATTTATGTTCAATTTACGGTCAAAAAAATATTACAAACCCAGAAGAACTACTTGCAGCCGTGATTTTAAAACCATATACAGATTTTCTGAGGATAATGGGCAGTGGTTAACGAATCATTATATGAGAGCCAAAATTTGCCTCATATTGTTTTCTAATTGCATCAAGAGCAAGTGATTTTGATTTTCTTGCAGTTGGTGTTTGTGATTTTGAAAATATTATGGGAAAATCACTCAAAATCGTGAAAAATGCCATTTGAGAAACATTTTTAGTTTCTTCTATGGTTTCTTCGTCGGTATCACTCATATTTTTGTAAGCACTTCACAATTATTTCTTTTCTACTAAACCGCAGAATAGTGTAAAAGCAACTTGTCTAGTACATACATATCATCTAAAAATTGGTTAAACGCGCTTGTTTGTACACACGAGTATATACTCGGTTTAAGAGAAGCATTTACTCCTTGTGCACAAACCTTTTTTATTCATATGGACTGGAGTATCAACTCCTACTTTATGCTCATACTCAAGAGTATATACTTGGAGTATATACTCTACTTTATTCATATGACCCACTGTCTTGACCTGGGGATGAGAACGTAGCATGAGAAATTGCAGAGTCTAGCTCCAGCATGGCGAAGGATACGTTGTATTCCTCTTGGAATACTGTAACAAAAGAGAGTGGTATTTCCCGTTCACCCTTGGATGCCAGAAAGGTTGGCGCATAATTATGTGAACTGCTGGTTTGTTCAAATTGATCGGCTAGTTTCTCTGCAATCAGATTTATATCGCTCGTTATAGTGTCCTCGTCCCATTTCAGGCGGGTTACGGGTGGCGAGTAACCCCTGCCAGATATCCGTTTCACTCTACTCCAACACTCTCGTGTAGTGGTCTCGGCTGAAATGCCTGAGACATATGCGTTCCAGGATTTGCACGTGCTGTCTAGTATTTTTCTACGGGCCTCAGCTCGGGCTTTCTTAAAGGCGATAAGGTTTACCTCAGTCGGAAACCTTTTCAATATATTAAAAGCAGCTTTTTTCCGTTTGATCACCTCATTAACCTCCGGGTTCCACCAAGGTACTCTACGTTTGTAGATTACCGGCTTGGAGGAGGGGACGGACGTCTCTGCTGGTTTTAGAAGGGACTACCATGCAGGTCGTCTAGTGCCTTCCACAAGAATCTACTCGCTAGTATGGGGGACATGATGGTAAGGTCAATTCGTGAAAATGTCCTTGACCGGGCATTAAAATACGTGGGTGAGCCATCATTCATAAGTACAAGATCTGGGGACTGCAGTAGATCTTCGATAAGTCGACCTCTTTGGTCAATATGATCCGAATCCCAAAGACCATTATGGGCATTAAAATCTCCAAGTAGTATTAGGAAGATAGGAACACACCCTGGTCGAGGACAAACATCGCCAACACCAGCCCACACACCCTGGTCGAGGACAAGCATCACCAACACCAGACCCACACGCTAGTTGAGGATAAGCATCGCCGACGCCAGCACTAGGATACGAAGTCCTGGGAGAAGACCACATCTCCGATCCTATAGGCACTAGTTATAAGAGAAGTAATGAAACGAATACTACTACTATAAGTGCTCAAACAATATTATTATTCCTATCCTTAAAAAACATTCATATTTACAATAATATTTCAAGCAGAACTTTCAAGATTAATTAAAAATTAGTTTACAAGCATATGTCTTTCAACGATATAGAAGCTCTAGTCAATAATTTAAGCAATTTTAATCTCGATAACGACGACGTAGAAATGACAACAATCGACGCAAGCAGCACAGCAAACGGCAAGCTTACAATAGGGTCATTTCACATTTTCTAATTTATTTTTTTCTTGAAAGAATAGGTCAAATTAAATATGTAGGTTGTGACGAAGTCACAATTTTTCGGCTCACTATGGGCCTCCACGTTTGCGGTTCATGTCTCATGGCAAGGTCGCCAGCCAGTTGTCACAGCCAAGCGGTCTGCAGGTCACGATGTCCTCAGCGATCCACGGCCTCATAGTCATTCCGAGGGCCGTACAGCGGGTCAGAGAGGGGCCATGCACCAGGCATCACGAGGGTGTCTAAGAAACGGGGCGGAAAAATGTATTTTGTTCCGCCAACACATGTTTAGAACCTACCAGTCACACGTGGGGAGCATCGCCGTCTGCCGAGCGATGTTACCACAATCCACAGGCCGTATGCACCCCTCTAATGGACGCTGAGAACATCACCGCCACAAATCCACCTCCAGGGCTCAGAGAAATCCACCACAGAAAACCATTTGACAACTACGAACCCAGCTGATCACCACTAGCGGTACGTCGGTGAAAATACGAACTACGGGAAATAAAATGTATTTATTTTGTTAATGTTATTATTTTGTATATTATTAATTAATTCAGTCTCAGACTGCCAAAATGTACAAAATGACTTAGATAGCTTATTGGTATGGTTTAATGAATGTAGATTAAAATTTAACTTTCAGAAGTGCACAACTATGACTTACTCAACTAAAAGAAATAATATAGCTTTTGGTTATACAATGGATAGACATACTTTGCTCAGAGTATCTCAATATAAAGACTTAGGTGTGCTTTTCGATCCTAGGCTGAAGTTTGATCTACATATAACGTATATAACTAAAATATCTTATAGAAATCTTGGTTTCATTATAAGGAGTGCTCAATATTTTGTAACACGGGGGGGGGGGTCAAGAATGATGCTCTAACAAGGACTTACTGCTTTTCTTCTTACTTTTGGCAACGATGACACTTGTTCAACTAACTGGTAGGCGCTTGATGTTCGCCCACCGCTTGTTTAACGAGGACGGAACACAGACACAATTGCACTTAACACACTTAACTTTGATGGCCGATGAACACTCATTTATTATGGACACAGACAATTATTAATATTACAAACTAACTAACTTTATTTACATGGCTATTATTATTTACACTTACACTTATTATTATTGATTATACTAAACTTAACTAAGCACATAAACTAAATGGTTACATTTTACATAGTAACTCTGCGCGTCTACTACGCGCTCAAACTAACTCAAAACATCTCGACAATACGAGTATCTAACACCGACTCCATGTCTTGTCAACACAAGAATCTAAAACCAACTCCATGTCTCGACAATACAAGACTCTAAAACCAACTCCATGTCTCGACAATACAAGACTCTAAAACCAACTCCATGTCTCGACAATACAAGACTCTCAAACCAACTGCCTTAAACAAAGAGTTACTTTCGTGAGAGGCCTTATCTCCGAGGGGGTGAAGGGGGTAACATATGGCATCCATATCAAAATATCAACCCTGCACGTAGGCTCGCAATAACTTCTAAACTTAATTGTCAACAAATAACTGTCTAATATTTCTGACAGCTAGACTAAACAGTCCGTTAGTAAAAGATGATAACTATTTCTAAACAGAATTTTGACTAACAAAGATAACAAGTTGAGATATTATTTCTGAAAGTATAATTTAGAAAAGATTATAAAAAGTTACTTATTTGTTATTGCTCACCTTGTTACATCATCCCCTCCTTAAGACATAAATATATCGCAAAATTGATATATTTATTCTTAAGTCCTGCTCACGGAAGAAAAACGTCTAATTTCTGCAAACACGAAACAAAATGCACATAAAACACATACATAAATCGATTTAACATAAAACAATAAAACATCAAACATATTACCAATATGAAACCTAAAAACATAAACACAAAAGTACAAAACATATTGCAAAAATATAAGCATAAATGCAAGACATATTACAAATATGACTCACATAAAACATAAGAACATAAGCATAAAAGCGTAAAACATTACAAATATGACACATAAAACATAAGAACATAAAAGCATAAAATATTACAAATATGACACATAAAACATAAGAACATAAACATAAAAGCATAAAACATAAGACGTTATAAACGAAAATCATAAACATAAAAACAGAAACATAAAACGTTATAGACATATCTCAAATGCAAGTTTCAAAAGAGACACAAATACAAAATAATTGTCGTACTCTGACAATTATTGCTTAAGGAAAAGGGTAATATTTTATTTTCCTATTATAACTAAGGTGATTTTCAGAATCACAAATATCATATATGTTTACAAAACTATAAATGCAACTTAATATTTCTAAAACCTTATCTACGACCACAACTAAACACTAACACAAGATCGTCACACAATTGTCATAAAAAATACAAGGGTCACTGCACTTAAGGCTGGTTTATGCAACTTTTCATAAGGAATAAGGAATAAAACATAAAATATAAATATGTATTTATATATCGCACCGTTTATGCAGTTTTGAAATAAATCATAAACATAATATACATAAAAATAATACATAAGAAATGGCCAAATTTTATTTCTTATGTCTTATCCTTATGTGCTATGGCAAAATATGCCTACTGCGCAAGCGCAGATTTCTGGTGTTTCTGTTTTGGAAGCATGAAATGTAACTAAAATCATTTGTGTTTTGACTCGGATAGTCGGTGACTCAGTTGCGGTTGATTATCTAACACAGCTAACACATCGCTGAATAAATGATTATATCTCGTTCACCCATAATAAAAATGAGTTGAAATTCTAAACAAGAACATCGAAATTTAATTCTAAATATTTGAATTCTATTTAATAACTTACTTGCAAGATGACAGAAATACGAGTATATATGCTGATATATAAATTCTCGCGAATAAAGACATAAATAACAAATAAAAACGTTAAAGAATGTCCCAAACTCCAGACTAATAAGCAAACAACCTAATCATTTGACAAATGTCAAAGTCTTGCCGTTCAGTGAAATTTCATTTTCCAATTTTGATATTCCTGATTGTATATTACCCGCCGAATTCAAATATCTTGTCTATCATTGGTTCAAAGTTATGTATTATAAAAGTGCATAAACTGATTTTATCTCCATGCCTTATGGCTTATCACTATGTTTTATTCTTATTCCTTATGGAAACGTGCATAAACCAGCCTTCACACTACAGGGGGCGGCTCTTCACACATAAGTGGCCTAAGACAGATAACCACAAAAAACTTCACCTCTGTCTTGTGGATGATGACGTCACTGGCGATAACATCAGTGGCGTACCTTCCATGGATGCGGCGGGAGACTTGCACAGCTGAGCAGGCTTCGTTGTCTTCGCCGAAATCCACGTCCACGTCGCCATCCACGTTGTCCTCTTTGCCATCCATTTGCAGATCCTTGTCGTGCAGGTTGTTGTCGTCATATACTGTGTCCACAATATGTTCATCAGCTACTTCACTGTGTTCGTCCTCACACTCCATATTTGCTGTTTCCTCCGGCAGGCAATCTTCTTCAGTCATTTTTCCCTCTTGTACGCCCTCATCGTCACTAGCTGTGACGGCTGTTGTCGCACTTTGTCGACCCTTTGGACGCGGGATGTCTACCACCGCACGGCGATCCTCTATTGCCAGCAAGGATTCAATTTCTTCTAAACTAATCCGTCCTACTGGCAACTCGTGCACACCAGGCATGGCAAGAGAAGCGTGGCTATGTGCCACCGACGAATGCCCTGGAGACAACGACTCTAACGGCGCCTGTGGTGCGTAAACCTGGTGCTGCGTCCACGTTGAAACGTAAAACCTTGGCGTACAAGACGGAAAAAATGATGGTGGTAATATGGCGCGTCGTGCATAGGTTATTTCTAACCAACGCACCATATCTGTGCCAATGGTAGGGCGCTTATACAATGGAACTGCAAAATATAATTCCCTTGCCCTACCACTGAGCCTAAACACTAATGCACTGCCGAGAAAAACTTCATCCCAGCCGTATCTTCTGCTGGCTGAAACCATGGTATGGATGTAGTCTTTCACACTCCCATCACCAGAAAACGTATTTATTTCCAGTAATACGTTCAGCATTTCCGGTGACGGCTGATACGGCCTGGGTTGCTGTGTCATCGTTGGCGTCGTGGTCGAAAACGGATACATCTTTCACGCTGAACACCCTCTCCTCTGTCACAAACTAATATAATTCAAAAAATGTAGGAACTTTTCGGATAATTACTCAGGGTAAAAATTACCCTGATTATCCTATCGACGACTGCGCCAATGTAACACGGGGGGGGGGGCAGGAAGTGAGATTAGAATAGAAGCTCTAATGATGGTTTTGTACTTTTACTTCTTACTTTTGCCAACGATGACACTTGTTCAACTAACTGGTAGGCGCTTGATGTTCGCCCACCGCTTGTTTAACGAGGACGGAACACAGACACAATTGCACTTAACACACTTAACTTTGATGGCCGATGAACACTCATTTATTATGGACACAGACAATTATTAATATTACAAACTAACTAACTTTATTTACATGGCTATTATTATTTACACTTACACTTATTATTATTGATTATACTAAACTTAACTAAGCACATAAACTAAATGGTTACATTTTACATAGTAACTCTGCGCGTCTACTACGCGCTCAAACTAACTCAAAACATCTCGACAATACGAGTATCTAACACCGACTCCATGTCTTGTCAACACAAGAATCTAAAACCAACTCCATGTCTCGACAATACAAGACTCTAAAACCAACTCCATGTCTCGACAATACAAGACTCTAAAACCAACTCCATGTCTCGACAATACAAGACTCTCAAACCAACTGCCTTAAACAAAGAGTTACTTTCGTGAGAGACCTTATCTCCGAGGGGGTGAAGGGGGTAACATATGGCATCCATATCAAAATATCAACCCTGCACGTAGGCTCGCAATAACTTCTAAACTTAATTGTCAACAAATAACTGTCTAATATTTCTGACAGCTAGACTAAACAGTCCGTTAGTAAAAGATGATAACTATTTCTAAACAGAATTTTGACTAACAAAGATAACAAGTTGAGATATTATTTCTGAAAGTATAATTTAGAAAAGATTATAAAAAGTTACTTATTTGTTATTGCTCACCTTGTTACAATTTTGTAAACTTAAAGACTATTTTGATGCTGTATTATTATTACGTACGTTCAAAACTAGAATATTGTGTTCAAGTTTGGAATCGAGTATATGATAAATATGTATGTGAAATTGATAAAATACAAAAGAAATTTTTGAGGTATTGCTGGTACAGAAAATTTGGTATTTACTCCTTCGATATTACCTATTCAAATATGTTGAAAGAATTTAAACTGGAAACTTTGGAAACTAGAAGAACTATTTTATCAATATCACATCTATATAAATTAGTTAATGGCATTATTGATGATTCTAGTACATTGGAAAATCTATATTTTAACGTTCCACGCTTGTGTTCTAGACAAAATATTACTTTTTATATCCCTATGTGTACTAGGAATTATCAAAATATGTCGCCTAGTATTCACATGTGTAAATTATTTAATTTAATATGTTCGGAAATTGATCTCTTTCATGACAACTTACAATCATGTAAAAGAAAAGTAGCACGATTATATTCAGTTAATATTTAATGCATATGATACTTTTTTTTTCATTCTATTTTTGCATTTTTATTTGATATTTAATTTTAAGTTAAAGATATTACATTTTTGCTATTTGTTTTTTCTTTGTTATTCATTTCGGTAATTTTCTCTAATTATTCTTTTAATATATTGTTTGTATCTTATTCTCCCTCTGTAATTGGGATTTCTTGTAATCCTGTTGAGTGGAAAATAAAATAAAATAAAATTATACCTGATCTTGTTAAACGTAGAAAAGCTGGAAAATTATATTTTCATAACATGATAAAGTCACAAGAAAATAGTTTTCAAACACTGGCCCTCAGCCAATCAGAATCGCCATGAGACCCCGCCCTTAGACCAATCAGAACACCGGCAAAGTTCCCACACCATAAACGCGCGCGTTCAAACCAAACTTGGCCCGAGCTGGGTATAAATACTACGCCACCATGCTTAGAAGATCATTCTATGCAGCAGCCGTTCCCGGTGCAACATAGAAGCCTGAGAAAGAGTCCACAGTTCCCTGTCGACTCAGCTAAGTCTACAGTTCCCTGTAGACTTTCAGTTTTGCTTGGCTATAGAATATATAGCGTTTCAGTCTGTACAGTAAACGTAAATTCAGTTTTGTTCTGCTTAGCGTCTCAGTCAGTCAGTACAGTAAATGTAAATGCAGTTTTGTTTTGCTATCATAGCGTCTCAGTCAGTACAATAAATATAAATTCAGTAAATATTGGTATTCATAGAGTCAGGATAAATCAAAGAGTACATACAGTAAATGCCTCCGGGCAGCTTTTCCAGTTTTTCTATCTTCATTCACACATTGTAAATAACACATCAATAAACCTAGTTATAAATAATATAGACATATCTCGTGATTGTGATCCTTTCCCTGGACCTACGACTAGCTATCCGCACCTCCTATTCCCCCGCAAGTCAGTTTCAGAAAGGCGCCCGAGAACCAGACACCACAGAGGGGGAAGAGCGTCACAAGGTGTATGTTTTACACCTTACAAGTCTTTAGAATCAGAGATAAGATTTTTTAAATGTTTTCTTTAATTTCAAATATTTGGACGCTGACATCACGGCTATACGTCCAACCAAAGACAAAATACACTCAATATGCATTCTAATTTTAAACCTACACAAAGAATTGTACCTACAAGAAATCCGAATATAAATCAAATCCCTCAACAACACAGCTACAACAATATCCGTAGCACGCCAAACAACAATTCTTTCCAACAACGACCATTGTTACAACCACCCCACATAATGCAAACGAAGCAAAGTCCATTTTATAGAATAAATAACAAGATTGGCAACATTGTTTCCGAATGAATAAGTTGTGCAGTAAACATTGATACATAAAATTATAAAAAAATCGGTATAAATAATACTTAAAAATTATAAAAAACTACAATTACTAACTTATAAAAAGCTAATCTTCAGTTTGTAATAAATTTCTATGTGAAATTTGTGCTTCGAAGTGCAAAAAAATTGCTAAAATAGTTGAGTGTTTGAGATAAAGTTATAGTTTTCTTTTAAACTTAGTGTAACTGAAATATAGTGTACAAAATTAAGCTATAAAAATAGTGGTAATTTGAAGAATAGATTTACACAGAATGATAAAATTGTGTAGTGTCGTGTGTGTAGTGACTTAAGCCTGGTTTATAGATTGCACAGAATAGAATGGAATAGAATAGAATAAGGAATGGAATAGAATAGGAATAGAAATTTTTAAGACCATTTATAGATTGCATAGAATAGAATAGTTTGGAATAGAATGACGTCACTTTTGTGTTACTTTTACACTAAATTAACTGATTTATTGGTTATTTTTTTCTTTCACTAATTACATTTAGAATCGAGTAAATGATATTATTGTTTGTTTTTACTAAAAAAGAAAGAATTTCTGCAGAAAAACTGTTGTTCACAGTAAGGTTTTAGGTTAGGGGATGGGCCAAAAGCAGTGGCGTATATAAAGGGGGAGAGGCCGAAGAGAAATTATAATTATTTTTTCAAGGAAAAAACGAATACTACATTTTGTTATGTAATTAAATATTACCACCTATACTTAATTAATTTGATATACTTTTAGTTATATATTAAGATTATTTTGTACAATCTGAGCCCCCACCAAAATATAAATCTATATACGCCACTGGCTAAATGCAACGAAGTTACACCATTCACACGAATATTAACGAAGCAAGCCGAATGGAATAAGAATGGAATAGAATAGAATAAGAAATAAAATTTGGTTATTTCCTATTCTATTCCATTCTATTCTATTCCATTCTGTGCAAGTATAAATGGTTCCATGCATTTACATTGGTTTATATTTCTATTCCCTGTGCTATTCTGTTCTATTCTATTCTATGCAATCTATAAATCAGGCTTTAGCCATAACCTTGCAAAGTTTTTAAGCAACAAGCGCGCGCGCATAATCTCGCTCAACACAACGCCAGCAGTGTTCCCAACCATAGTAAAAATTAAAATAATCTCAATATGGCAACAATCATAATTTTTTTCATTTTTCACACGTGTATTATTTGCTTGAGTATATTTGTGTTTTTTATGTGGTGTATTCTAACTTATAAAAGTGCAATTGTGGAACATACTGTAGTTCAAAGTGTAGTGAATACGAACATTTTATTTTTACCTGAGATACTCTTTATACTTTGCGACATATTTGGCTTTTCTAAATATATAGTTGTGATACATAAGTCAAAATTACTTAAATTCTAATTAAACAAGTCTCTGCATACCTACGTCACTTCATTACTGCAACAAGTTCTTTATGTCTAGTGCACACGGAGAAACTTTTAGTAAAAGTTTCCAGAAATTTGTTTCCAAAGAAGCAGAAGTAAGAAAAGTTGCCGAAAGTTAACGGCGCCGTTAAAACTCGCGAGGTTTTGTGGAAACTTTTTGACGTGCACCTAACTTCTCATCTATTATGACATTCAAGAAAAAAGAGGTTAGGATCATAAAAACTTTGTTTTCTAGCGTCGATTATAACAATTCTTGTTTATAAAAATTGGTTTATTTCAGTGTAGTTTATTCAGAAATCTTATGTAGTTTAGTTTACTTCATAAATTTAGTTTTGTTGGAATTCTTAGTTCTAAGCACATATAGTTTAGTTTATTTCTCCATTTAATTTTGGTTAAATTAAATTCCTACATGTAATTTTGTGTACTTCTTGTTCTCTTTCGAAAAAATAATTCTCCAAGAGCCTATAGATTTAGAGAAAAATTACTATTTTTGAGGAAACTTTTATTTTTCTCGTGCGAACACACGGTACGTAGAAGCAAAAGTTTCTCCAAAACTTCTTCTTCTTCGGGAAATAAATTTCAGGAAACTTTACTAAAAGTTTCTCCGTGTGCACTAGGCATTAGAAACTTGCATTATAATTCTGGCAGCCCATTCTACATATCTGTCTCGCTTGTTGTGTATTAAACATGGAAGGAAAGGTCGAAGTAACTAATAATGACATTATGGCATACTTGCAAACAGAATTCAAGAAGATAAATGACAAATTTATTGGTATGGATACTGCATTACATAATTTCTCTGTAAACACTACAATAGAATTAAAAAATCTTAAAGATGAAAATCAAATACTTAAAACTAGATTAAACACTTTGGAAAAAGAAGTAAAAGCTAATAACATTATAATTACTGGTCTGTCGGAGCAAGAAAATGAAGATTTGCAGGCCATTGTTTTAAATATTTTAACCACCAAGCTCTCATTAGCAATAAACTCTAATGATATTAGTCATATAAGGAGACTTGGCAGCAAAATTCTCGTACCAAATAAAACAAGACCAGTAATAGTAAAATTCATAAAATATGACACAAATACTTAAATTATGAAAAACTTATTTAAATTAAAAGGAACGAATATATTTATTAACAATGACCTCACCACTCAGGAGCAAGAAATTAATAAAAACTTACATGAATACAAGAAAGAAGCAAAACAATTAGGATACAATGTGAGACAACAAAATCTCAAACTACGAATTAATGGTAAACTGTACTCACATGATACTCTACCAATTTTAAATTCTGCCGAATCCCTGAGTGATACTGACTACGATGCTGTACTTAATACCACTGCCATTGGTAAGGATATCGCCTCAGCTAACTCCTCCTTGCTAAAAATGGCTACGTTAGTAAACAGCCTAACTCCGGATAAAAAATCTCCGCAGGCAGCAAAGACCAATAATACCGGAAAACCGTATAACTTTCGTGGCCAATCGAAATCTCACTCTTAAATTATTTTGTCTAAATATTCAAGGAATACAAAATAAAATGCTAGAGCTCGAAGCCTATTTTCATACTTACAGTTATCATCCAGACATTATATTGCTCAGCGAACACTGGCTAAACTCTGAAGAAATAAATGCCTTTAGAATTCCAAACTATATAACTGCATCTGTCTACTGCAGGAATGAGCATATACGTGGAGGCACTTGTATTCTTATTAAACAAAATCTGGAGTTTGTAGAATATTGTCCTTCAATACACTTATACAAGAGAAAGACTTTGAATTCTCGCTCATAAAACTAAAATGTCTAACAGCATCTTTATTTGTTCTGGTGCTTTACAAATCGCCAAGTGGAAATTTCCAGAACTTCTTGCAACTACTCGAACATATTTTAAATGCAATTTATCATCCTAATATTCACTTGTTTGTTTGTGGTGATTTCATCACAGATTTTCTAAGTCCATCAACTGGAAAACAAAAATTACTATCATTGTTATCATCGTTCAACTTAAACGTAAATATCAACCAACCTACACGTATCACGCCTACATCATCTACTTGCATTGATAATATAGTAACATCTCCAAACATCCATGGCATATATAACGTAGTTAGTATTCCCTTCTCAGATCATGAGGGTATAATCTGTAATATTAATATTGAAAATGTACATCATGGAATGACGTGAAACAAGAATTAGACATAAATCTTTCCACTGAATTGTTTTTGCGTAAATTCACATCCGCATTTGAAGAATCGTTTCCTCTTACTTACATAAAGTCTAATAAATGCACTGTCCAATGGATAACGAAAGACATACGCATATCATGCCGTACCTAGGCCAAACTTCGTCTCCGTCTCCGGCAAGATAATTCACCCGTCCTTCGTTTACACTTCAAAAAGTATTGCGCGATATTAACATCTGTAATTAAGTTAGCTAAGAAAAAGTATCTCTCAAAATACATTGCTACTTCTAATAACATCGCACAGTCCACATGGAAAGTTGTAAAAGAAGTAACCAACCGCAATACCGAGGCCCATAGCTTCCCTGTTATAACTACCGCTGGTGCAAATAATTATAACAACTTTCTCCTGCAGCTAAACGATTCCTCAAGTAACAGTGATCAATATAACCCAATCACTGAACGGACACAGCACTCAATTTTTCTTACCCCAACAACAGAAGAAGAAGTCATGTTGCTCATTAACTCTCTGAAGAACAAGTACTCCTGCGGATATGATCATATACCTAGCAATGTGATTAAAGCTTGTGGTTATTCATAGCTAAGCCACTTACCCACATTTTTAATCTATCTTTATCTGCGGGCGAATTTCCGAGTGCATTTAAACACGCCATCGTCACACCTGTTTTTAAGAAAGGGGATGCAAATTTGCTTGAAAATTTCAGACCTATATCTTTACTCACCAATTTTTCAAAAATGCTGGAAAAGTTAATGTACAAAAGATTAATGGCGTTTCTAATAAAAAACAATACCATCTCTAACTCGCAACATGGATTTCTGGAGGATAAGTCAACTATAACTGCAATGACATGTATCGTAAACAACATAATCAATAACCTGGACAATAACCATACTGTATTCGGTATATCGAGCGATCTGTCGAAAGCATTCGATACTGTCTGCCATGATATATTATTACTCAAACTAGAATGCATGGGTGTACGGGGAATTGCATTATCATGGTTCAGATCCTATCTATCTGGAAGAACTCAGAGTGTCAAATTAAAGACAAAAAACACTTACACCCCTATACTTTCAGATAAGGGCTCCATTCACCGCGATGTACCACAGGGGTCAGTGCTCGGACCTCTACTCTTCCTAGTATACATAAATGATCTTCCTTCCGCAGTGAAAAACACATCTTGTATATTGTATGCAGACGATGCTTACTTTTTAGTATCTTGCAAAAAGGGTGAATTTTCAAGTGACCTAATAAATAGTGTTGTGAGTGACATCATTCGGTGGTGTGATAATAATAAGTTATCCCTTAATTTAACGAAAACATCATGTTCTCAATTCTTCTTGAATGCCTCCAGCAAAGTGAATGTATCTCAGACTGATCTACGTATTTCCCAAGTTGGTTCTACTAGATGTCTCGGCGTCTTCTTCGATGAGGACAATAAATGGATCACGCAAACTTCCCATGTAATAAATAAACTTAACAAGTGCTGCTACTGTTTCCGAACTCGAACCTCTATGTTTGACACACATACACCCGGTTGCAGAAACGCTAATCAAATTTAATCATTTGTTAACAAACCGTTAACGGTTAATCAAATTTTTAATTAACCGTTAACAAGCCGTTAACGGACAATTAATCGTTAATCAAATTGTAACAAACATCAAAGTTAATCAACCGTTAACGGGTAATTAACTACATTTTGGGTTGCACAAACACCAATTATCATTTAATTAACCGTTAACAAATAATTATTTTTAATTGAAGCTAGTACATCAATTAATGAACAATCAATTTGATATTTGAGTTTTCGATCAATCAAATTTTAATCGAGTGTTGTTCTGAAATTATTTGAATAATAATTTAAAATAATATAATATTCTTTATTGTATATCAAGTTTCGTACATATAAATATACAGCTTTTACAAGTGATTACCACAATTAATACAAACAATGTGAGTTCATGCATGAACTATTCCTTGAGATATATCATTAAACTATAATACCAGGTTCTAAATTAGAGAATAATAACATTCTCACCCGGTTGCAGAAACGCTAATCAAAATTAATCATTTGTTAACAAACCGTTAACGGTTAATCAAATTTTTAATTAACCGTTAACAAGCCGTTAACGGACAATTAATCGTTAATCAAATTGTAACAAACATCAAAGTTAATCAACCGTTAACGGGTAATTAACTACATTTTGGGTTGCACAAACACCAATTATCATTTAATTAACCGTTAACAAATAATTATTTTTAATTGAAGCTAGTACATCAATTAATGAACAATCAATTTGATATTTGAGTTTTCAATCAATCAAATTTTAATCGAGTGTTGTTCTGAAATTATTTGAATAATAATTTAAAATAATATAATATTCTTTATTGTATATCAAGTTTCGTAACAAAGGTAGGGAACAATGACTATTTTTTAAATAAATACGTACATATAAATATACAGCTTTTACAAGTGATTACAACAATTAATACAAACAATGTGAGTTCATGCATGAACTATTCCTTGAGATATATCATTAAACTATAATACCAGGTTCTAAATTAGAGAATAATATCATTTTGACCATTTCCTAACATTAACTACGTACTTAACCTAACAAATCCTACCTGTATAAATAGATAAACAATTCGGGTTCAGTAAGATAAATATAACTGCTTGTAATGAATTTAATACTTACGTAAGTTTAAATAATACTTCCAATTATTTTTAATTTGACACAGTTCATTCATGTTTGAAGTAAATTTTCCCCCTATAATTTCTACTAGGTACGACAGGCGCGAAATTTGATATTTAAAATGGAATCTGACTTGTCAGAACTTTCCGATATTGAAGAATCCCCACACAGAGTTCAATCACGTAAAATACGTATGTTACGAGAAAGAGAAAATCCCTTCGAAACCTTTGACGATCACAGATTAACAAAAAACACAGTTAATAATTTAATACATTTATTTGGTGCAAAAATTCAACCATTAACTGATAGAAACAAGTCGATTGATCCTAGAACACAAATTTTAATATGCCTACGCTTTTATGCCACGGGAACATTTCAAAATGTTATAGGCGACCACATACACGTAAATAAATCAACTGTATGTCGCATTATAAAACGAGTGACCCGACAAATCTCTGAATTATCGAGGGCATATATAAGAATGCCATCTTCAGAAGTCGAATTTACACGTGTGAAAGCTGGCTTCTATAACATAGCTGATTTTCCTCGAGTTGTAGGAGCCGTGGACTGCACCCATGTAAAAATACAATCTCCTGGTGGCAATAGAGCGGAGTTATTCCGTAATCGGAAACAATACTTCAGCCTCAACGTTCAGGCAATCTGTGATGCTGATCTAAATTTGCTGCATCTAATAGCTCGATGGCCAGGATCAGTTCATGACAGCACCATCTTCAATGATTCACCTCTTCTACGTTTTACATCCATTTTCTGAAATATTGATATACAAATATATTATATTATTGTGGAATTAGGCGGGCGACAAACACATTAAGAGCAATCAACTGAGATAATCTGAAAGCGTCTTTTTCATTGTGATTAGCTGTATCGTCTAATTATTTGTAAAAATAAAAATACTTACATCTTCACTTTACTGGTTTCCAGTGAACACTGATGATCAGCTGTTGATTTGACAGTATCACGTGATCACACTGCGGTGTTGCCATCTATTACCACTAATCAACGGCTCATCACATGATGGAAGATTAATAAGAGGTTAATTTGTTTTGTGCAACCCGATTTGAATTTGATGAACATCAATATTTGATGAACAATTAACTGATTACTCATTTGATTAGCGTTTCTGCAACCGGGCACCAGTCTACTAACTATTTATTACGGATACTTTTATTCAATTGTCACATACGGCATCACCATATGGGGTACTCCATAGTAGTAATAGTTGATACCTTTCCCGCTCTGGAATGCAGACTAATTGCTTTTTAATTGCTTTTTAATGACTTCCTGGAATTTGTGGTGACGTATGTTTGCTTTCTAATGACCTTGGAATTTGTGGTGACGTATGTTTGCTTTCTATTGACCTGTTTTAATGACTTTTTAATTACTTTTTAATGACTTCCTGGAATTTGTGGTGACGTATGTTTGCTTTCTAATGACCTAGGAATTTGTGGTGACGTATGTTTGCTTTCAAATGACCTGCTTTTTAATGACTTTTTTATTGCTTTTTAATGACCTTTGAATTTGTGGTGACGGATGTCAGCTCAAGGATGGAAGAGAAAGCAGCCATATGCATAATATATAAATGTAGGTTTTGTAAATTCTATTAGTATCGAGAAAGATCTGCTAAAGACATCAATACTCACTATTCAGTAGCAAGAACAAGCTAGGTAAGGTTATATTTAAATCACTTAATGATTTATTGTAATCACTTGTAAAATTTGTTCTTAGATATGAACTTTTCTAAACTAAATCTGCGAGGCCAGTTAGCAGATACGAAACCCCGTATGAAGATATCGAACTTGGAAAAAGATAAATTGTATAAACTAGTTGACATAAAGGCTGTAAATACAACATTTGGAAGAAAGATTATTGCAGAGTGTGAAGAATTCATGCTATATCTTCCCGCGCGTTTTGATGATTTATCCGATGAAGAATTATCCCAGCTGAAAAAGTCCGTTACCAAATGGAGTTTAAAATATACAGGTGTAAAACAATATGGACCTGGCAAACAAGCAACATTATTAGAATTTGTAGAAATATAATTATTACGAGTTTATGTACCTACATATGTTGAATGAATAAATAATAAATTTTACTTGTATGTATTTCGATAGTAATAAATATATTAAATAAAGTTACAAATACTTTAGTTTTATTTCATACCTCATACTGACAACATGGCTTATAAATTTCAACACCCGTTTTCAACTATAATAGCTGGCCCCTCCGGTAGTGGAAAATCTTACTTTGTTAAAAATTTTCTGGCGAATATTACAGACATGAGTGATACTAATTTTGGAAAAATTTCTTGGCATTATGGAGCTTGGCAAAACTTATTTAGTACAATTAAAGGAGTAGAGTTTATTGAAGGTTTACCTGATATCGAAAACATAGATGGGAATGATCCTTATTTAATAATAATTGATGATTTGATGTCTGAAGCAGATCAACGAGTTGTTGATATATTTACAAAATGGTCACATCATAAAAATTTGTCTGTGTTTTTTCTTACTCAAAATTTATTTCACCAAGGAAAAGGTCAACGAGACATATCTCTTAATGCAAATTATATAATTTATTTTAAAAATCCTCGTGACAAGGCGCAAATATTACATCTGTCACGACAAATATTTCCAGAAAATGTAAAATTTATACAAGAAGCATACAATGATGCAACTTCAGAACCACACGGTTATTTGATTTTTGATCTTAAACAAAACACACCTGATTGGCTGCGTTTTCGTACGTCACATGCTGGCCATACATATGTGTATTTACCTAAAAACAGGTATAAATACAGCAGCAAACACTTGCCTACAATTATTTCATAACAATGACCAGCGCTGTGATAAACCATGCAGAATATCTGCGAGCACTGCATAAATTGAAATCAAAGGACAGACTGGTGTTATTAAAAAACGCTGACTGCAACTCTGTTAAGTGCATCTGTGAATGTGTTTATAATATTTTGCATGGTACGGTTCCCCTCAGTCGAAAACAGCAAGCTTCACTTGTAAGACATAAAAACATTTTAAGGAAACTTACAAAACGTGGTGATAGCTGGAAAGTTAAAAAACGTGTGTTAGTACAGTCGGGCGGAGCATTCCTTCGTCTTTTATTAGAACCTTTGTTAACTAGTGTACTAAGTAGTTTATTTAAAAATTAAAAATGGAGCATGCTAGAAAAATGGTCTTAATATCACCAGAAAAATTAAATCGCTTACATAGTAATAATAATGAGAAAGAAACTATATCTAGTCAGCTAGATAAAGACATGAAAAATATTTTAAGTTTAAAATCATCAGAACATGAAAAATGGATAAAGTACCAAGAAATATTGCAAAGATATTTATACTTTCAGAAACAAAGTAGAGAACCTATTAAATTACCTATCGAACATGAATTTACTTCAGATTCAAATTTAGCTTTAGAGAAGAAAGACGGTGAAACAGGATCGATCAAGCAGGAAATAATTTCAGAATCAAAAATAGCTGCAGAAACGAAAGACGATATCAAAAATATAATAAATGTTATTCCTAAATCTCATCAAGACAAAGCTCAGTTGATAATCCAAAAATTAAAATTAGACGGGGCAGTGACGTGGAATGAAAAAGGTTTAGTATCAATACATGGAAAACAAATTCCAAATTCAAATATATCAGATTTAGTGGGGGATATTGTAAGACGTGGAAAACGTAGTAATCCTGAGGGTTGGGAACATTTTTTGAATACACTAAAAGAAATAAATATTCTATTAGAATTAATTAATAATCCACGAAGAAAAAAACTTTTTACATCTATATCAGACATTCAAACTCCTGCGAGAAATAAAAGAAGACGAGATCATATAAAAGACGATTCGTCTGAAATAGAAAAAGTTAAAAAATTGAATGGAAGCGATTTACATTGTAAAATGGACAAAAGTTTATCGAAAATTTATTTTGATGCGGCAAATCCAGCAGGGTTTTCGGGTGTAAATAATCTTAAAATTCTATGAAAGGTAAATATAAAGCAGAAGATATACGAAAATGGATTAGCTCGCAGGATGCATATACATTACATAAACCAGCGCGAAAACATTTTGTAAGAAATAAATACAATGTTTCAAATATAAATGACCTCTTCCAAGCAGACTTGAATGATATGCGGAAGTTAAGCCGATACAACGATAATTACAAATACATTTTAACTGTCATTGATGTCTTTAGCAGGTATGCTTGGGCTATTCCATTAGAGGATAAGAAACCCTCCTCAGTCATTCAAGCATTTGAAAATATATTTAACCCATTAAAGACTGGCGTTGCCATATGGCAACACTTTAGGCAGTATGAATTAGCCCCATCTGTGAATTATTCTTTCAATTAAGATTACTGTTCTGTACTGTAGTCTGCAGAATATAGTATAAACTTGTCTGTAGTAGAAATTTGTTCGTGTGTACTGCCTTATTGTAGTTAATTTTGTGATATATTTGGAAGCATATAAAAATGAACGTGGAACACATGGACTTCAGATTAATGTAAGTACAATTTCTTTCATATATATTTCTTTTTAAACTATATTCTTGTGCTTTTGTTTTCTGTAATAATCATTTAATGAAATAATAATAGTTCAATATGTTAGTGACCTGTACCTATGAAGATATTCTTTCGTAAATTACTGTGTTGCCATATGGCAACGCCAGTCTTTAGAGTATTCAAAATAATTCTTATTTGCAGTGGAGGCCTAACATTGGAACAGGCGCTTGATTTTGCTTACTCTGATGATCAAAATGTTGGGGATATATACATTGAGCCGCCGGATCCCAGTGAACTCACCGATGAAGACTCCGCGGACGAAGATGATGGTGGATTAGTTGATAATTTATCAGGGAACCAGTTACGAGCCGCAGCAGAAGTTCAAATTTTCGACACTAATGAGGATGAAAAGGAAGTTATTGAGCCAATTCCAAAGATGTTAGAAGAAAATTTAAAAGCCGATTTAGGGAGTATTACTTGGGAAAATGGCGATTTGAATTACTTAGAAAAACCGTTCCCCGAACCAAATTATGAAGATTTTAAGTGCCTAACACCGACGGAAATTTTTGAGTTGTTTTTCGATGAGGAAATCATAAATTTACTGGTGATGGAAACAATGAATTATAGTAAATTTAGAAACTGCCCTAATTTTATAGTAAATCAAGAGGAGATTAAGAGTTTTTTAGCCATTCTTATGCTATCTGGATACAATATGGTTCCTGGAAAGAAATTTTACTGGGATACTACCGGTGACATTGGTAATGAGTTAGTAAAAAATTCAATGCGAAGAGATCGCTTTATTTCGATATTCCGTTATCTGCACTGTGCCGACAACAACAAAATTGATACGACAGACAAATACTATAAGCTTCGTCCTCTAATGAATATGTTGAAAGTTAGATTTTTAAAATATTTTATTCCTGAGATTGACATCAATTACGATGAATCAATGGTGAAGTATTATGGCCGACATTCATGTAAACAGTTTATTAGAGGAAAGCCAATTCGATTCGGCTACAAAATTTGGAGTTTGAATACAAAGAGCGGCTACCTCATAAATTTTACACCCTACCAAGGTTCCGATTCCAATATTCCGGTAGCTTTTCAGAATGCATTTGGAAAATGTTCAGCTCCTGTAGTAACAATGATAAATGAATTGGATGAAGAAAAACGAAACTTGCGATATTCAATATATTTTGACAATTTATTTACTGGTGAAAATTTACTCTCATACTTGAAAAAAATGGGATATAGCGGAACTGGAACAATTAGAGATAACCGTATTCCAAAGGACTGTCCTCTACTAAACAAGAACTCAATGAAGAAGAAATCAAGAGGAGAATGGGTTTCAACAATTGACAAAACTAATGGAATTATATTCGTCAGATGGAACGACAACAACATTGTGACAGTTGCTTCTACTTCATACGGTGTTAACCCTTTGAATCAAGTGAAAAGATATTCTAAGGCTGAGAAACGAAATATACAAATTACACGACCTTACTGCATAGGAAAATATAATGCTTCGATGGGAGGTACGGATTTAATGGATGAAAATATCAACCGTCATCGAATAAATATTCGAGGTAAAAAATGGTGGTGGAATTTGTTCACGTGGTTAGTAGATGTATCCGTACAAAATGCATGGATTTTACATAAAAATTCAGGTAATAAATTAACACAACTACAATTTCGTCGAGAATTAGTCAATATATATCTCAGGCGATTTGGAAATCCTCCAAATGTAGGTGGTCGCCCTTCCGTCAGTGTTTCAAGCAGATCAGATTCGAGAATTGGAGACGATTTGAGATATGATAATTATGGACACCTTCTAAAACAGACTGCAGATGGTAAAAAGAGGAGATGCGCAGGTGAAGAATGTAAGTCCATAATTAGAACATATTGTACAAAGTGCAATGTTGGATTATGTTTAAAATGTAATGTTAGTTTTCATACCAAATTCTAATATAATGATTTGTACGTAATATGTATATTGTATATAAATATGATAGCCTTATGTCCTAGCGTTGCCATATGGCAACACCATATTTCTGGAGAATTGACATTTAATTTGTTTCCACTTTAATTTAGAATGAAGATTTACTTTGTAATTAGTTAGTTAAATCAAATAAAGTTTATATGTAAAACAAAAAAAAAACTTCGCCTTTAATAATAATAATAATAATATATTTATTTCCAACAGACAAAGCCCAATAACAGGAAAACAATGAATACAATTACAAAAAAAATAACATAGTAAGTACTTGCGAAAATAAATACAATAATACAAAAGTTTTACAAATAGTATACAGATATCATTCATTTGGTAAAGAATCTAACAATATTCTAAGAGTACTAAAAAATATGTCGGTGGTAGCGGAAATCAAGTTATAATTATTGCACATTATGTGTATGGGTGATTTTGATAAAGCGTTTGTACGTGCACAGGGTAAATAGAAAGTAAAATTTAATCTAGAGCTGATTCGAGGGGTATAAAAGTATAACTTAGAGAGGAGATATGGGCAATCAATTTTATTATGGATAATTTTATAAAGAAAAGTGATAGATATACTTTGTCGTCTATTTTTTAGAGAGGTAAATCGAACAGTGTCTAGTAGTTCACTGTAACAACTACCTTGAGGAGGATACTGATTCGTGGTTTTGTATATTAAATATTTTATAAATCTTTTTTGGATTTTCTCGAGTGAGGAACTTTGATATTCAGATTTCGGAAACCAGGCAAGTATACAGTATTCCAGTTTAGCACGTACAAAAGAAAAATAAAGTGATATAAGTGCAAGTACATTGCTGAATGTTTTAGTATTCCTAATAATAAAGCCAAGTGCTTGATTAGCAGACTTACAAACACATTTAACATGTTCGGAAAAATAGAACTCGGGTTCTAAAATTAATCCTAAATCTTTTACAATGCTACAGCGTTGTAGTGTATTGGCATTTATTTTGTAATTAAAATGTATGGGGTTCTTTTTCCGAGTTAAAGACATTACTTTACATTTCTCAGAATTTAAATATAGTTTATTATCATTGCACCAGGACTGGATATTATTTAAATCGGCTTGTAATATTTTACAGTCATCAGTAGACGAAATAGTACAAAAAATTTTAGTGTCATCGGCAAACATCAATAGATTGGTAGAGATTATGGAACTTATATTGTCAATAAAAATTAGAAATAAGAGGGGGCCCAGGTTCGATCCCTGTGGGACTCCTGACTTAACAGCAGAATAATCTGAGTTAAAATTGTTGTATGAGACGTACTGTACACGATTACTTAAGTATGACGAAAAAAAGTTACACAGAGGCTTGCTAAATCCTAAACTATGCAGTTTCTCAATTAGTATAGAATGGCTAATACGGTCGAAAGCTTTAGCAAAATCAGTAAAAATCACATCGACCTGACCTTGTTTATCCAAAGATTCCAATACGAATTGAGAAAAACAGCATAAATTAGTATGTGTTGATCTATTTTCAGTAAATCCGTGCTGGTATGGCGAAATTAAATGTTTTATTTGAGAATATAAATTATTGTAAATACAAATTTCTAATAGTTTGGCAAAATTTGACAAGATTGCAATAGGTCTATAATTTTTAATATTCTGTGGGTCGCCAGATTTGAGAATGGGACATACTCGCGCGGTTTTCCAACAGTCAGGAAAGGTATTATTTGCTAAGCATAAATTAAATATATAGTGAAGTGGTTCAATGAACGCATTTATGCAATCTTTAACGAGAAAACTGGGTATATGGTCACTGCCTGATGTAAGTTTATTTTTTAGCTTTTTAGCTGCATTAAAAATGTCTTCACGAGTGATGGCTTTGATGTCAATAAGCGCAGCGTTATTAATGCAAATACCAGGGTTTCCACAGGTAGTCGGATCAAGGAAGACACTACTAAAATAGTTATTAAAAGCATCAACAATGTCTTGCGGGTTGTCATAAGTATTATTATCTTGTTTCATTACTCCTGGAATTCTGCTACTACCTTTCATTTTACGGAAATGTGACCAGAATTGCTTACTATCATTAATTATGCTAGATTCAACATTGGTTAAATATAATTTATAACTTTCGTGTATTTGATATTTTGTTAATGATCTATAATGCTTATACATGCGATAGTCACTGTTCGAATTACTTCGAATGTAGCGTTTGTGAAACTTATTTTTCAATTTAATATTTTTAATGATTTCACTAGTGAACCAAGACGGGTAATTGTGTTTTTTATGCTTGTAAGTGGGTACATATTCGTTTAAACTACAGTTAATCAGATTATAAAAATCGTGGCAGACTGTGTTAACATCTGCATCGTTGAATAGAGTAATCCAGTTAATATTAGAAAAGGAATTGTATAATTCAATGAAATTTGCTTTAATGGGTTAATGAGAGAAAACCAATTTACTTACAAACGGATAAAGGGTCAGAATTCATTGCGAAATCAGTGCGTTCATTTTTGAAGGAAAATGATGTTAAATTCTATGTGACACATAATTCCGATATAAAAGCTTGTTTTGTTGAAAGATTTAACAGAACTTTGAAAACAAAAATGTATCGTTATTTTACTTATAAAAATACATATAGATATATCGATGTTTTACAAGACCTGGTTTCTGCTTATAATAAAACAAAACATCGATCAATAAAAATGTCTCCTTTTGAAGTAAATGATAATAATATATTAGATATATGGAGAATTCAGAATAAAAATAAACTAAAAATAAAAGAAAATCAGCAAAAATTTAAAATTGGAGATGTTGTACGTATATCCAAATATAAAAATATGTTTGAGAAGGGATACGAATCTAATTGGAGTGAGGAATTATTTAAAATAAATGCGATTAGTAACAGAATTCCAACTGTTTATAAATTAAAAGATTTAAACAATGAAGTTATAGAGGGCACTTTCTACAAAACCGAGCTGCAGCGAGTTTATTTAGAATCTGATGCTATGTATAAAGTGGATAAAATACTAGCTACAAAAGGCACACGCAACAGAAAGAAATTACTTGTCAAGTGGAGAGGTTACAGTGATAAGTTTAATTCCTGGATTCCTGCAAACTCACTTAGTATTGTGACGTGCGCCCCCGAGAGAATAGTATACAACGCCACCACTGAACGAATATACGAGAACGATGACGCAATCCCTGGCGCCGCAGCGGCTGGACTCTTAATTGCGCCGTGACCTCGTCCCTTTGTGTGCCGGTCATTGTCGCTTGGAAGGCTTCTAGTGGCTTCTAGACTGTTACGCGCTATATAAATACTGGCCGGGAGAAGGCGGACGCTCAGTCTCATATATACCAGTAACCAGATATGAACTCGGTGATATAAATAAACAGTTTAACAGTTGTTAACATAAATAAATGTAGTTATATAAATAAGTGTTGTGATATAAATGTTAGTTAAATAAATAATCGTAGTGTTTAAGCATTTAATAATATTCATAGTGTTAGTTGTTTTATTATCTTTTAATATTTAATCATTATTTAATTATCGTTTAATAAACGTATTCTTTTCGTTAATAATATTTGTCTATGTTTTACACTTCACCCATATAAATATAAAAACGTTACAATTGGTGTCAGGTGTGGGGTTGTTCATAACTGTGAAGTGTAAATAAAAGAAATAAGATGGCGACTAAACAATTAAAATTAAGTGAATTAAAAGTAGGTGATCTCAAGAGAGAACTAGAAGAACGGGATGTGGAAACAACAGGAAGGAAATCAACACTTCAAGAAAGACTACGGCAGGCATTAACCGATGCTGGTGAAAATCCTGAAGATTACCTATTCGAAATTCCGGATGACGTATCCGACATTGGTAAACAGATAGCAAAATTAGCAGAAAGTTCTAGAACATTAGAAGAAAAATTAGAGGAAAGTTCTAGAAAATCAGAAGAAAGTTCTAGAACATTAGAAGAAAAATTAGAGGAAAATTCTACAAAAGCAGATGAAAATTCTAGAACACTAAAAGAAGAATTGACCGAAACACTAGAACAAAAATTAATAGAAAGTTCTAGAAAATCTGAAGAAATTTCTAGAACATTAAAAGAGAAATTGACAGGAACATTGGAACAAAAATTAGAAGAAAATTCTAGAGCATTAGAACAAAAATTAGAGGATAATTCTAGAAGTTTAGAAGAAAAATTACAAGAAAAATTAGAAGAAAATTCCAGAAATTTAGAACAAAAATTAATGGAAAATACTGAAGAAGGCCTCAAGAACTTAAAAGATGAGTATGACAAGAAGATTGAAGAAATACAACAAAAATTCACTAAAATTACATCGACGTCAATGTCGAATTCCGATGTAGCAAAGGTGGGTGTAGTAGAAGAAAGAAAATCTGAAACTACTTCAAAAATGCACATAAAGACACCGGAATTTGATGGGAAGTCTTCGTGGCCGAATTATTTAAAACAATTTGAAGCGGCTACCAAAGCAAATAACTGGACGACCATGGAGAAAGCTACAGCGTTGACTGTCTCGTTACGTGGAGAAGCTATCGACATCCTACAAACGCTGAAGGAAGAGGAACAAGAAGACTACGACCAACTAGTCAAGCGGTTGGATATGCGATATGGCAATGCGCATCTGGAGCAGGTATACCAGACGCAGCTGAGGAACCGATATCAAAGTTCAAAAGAAAACCTGCAAGAATTTGAAGCCGACATAGCCCGTTTGGTTCATCTCGCACATCCTACAGCTCCTGACAGCGTTTTGGAGTGCCTGGCCACTCAATCATTTATCTACGGAGTTCGAGACAGCGAAACTCAGCAAGCATTGCGATTGGCCCGTCCAAAAACTCTAATTGACGCACTCTCATATGCATTAGAGCACGAAGCTGCCAAACAAGCTTCACGTAACCAATCACGAGTGCGAAATATCGATGCTGAGAGAAAGGAAAACTCTGAAGATCTAGAAGAGACAATGCGACGAATTGCAAGTGAAGTGTTCACCGGAAGAAAGAAACTCCGTTGTTGGAACTGCGGTGAACTGGGCCATCCGCAGAGACTTTGTAGAAAGATGCAAAAGAAGACGGAATCTGCAAAGGAAGAAAAGGAGTCGGAAAAACTAAATCGGGTTGATGCGAAGGAGCAACTGTCGACCCGTAATCTTGTAGCTCCACAATCCATCAGTTATGTCGCATCTCTTCATCATAAAGCCGATAGCATCTATGTGGATGGCTCTATTAACGGAAGGCCAATGAAAATGCTACTGGATACGGGTGCGACAAAAACTATAATTAGGCCCGACTTCATAAGGAAAACTGGCAAGACACATCTTCAACCAACCAAGTGGCGGTTACGCACAGCAACGGGAGAACAAGCTATCGCATTAGGAGAAGTAGATGTCACCATCTCTATTGGAAACACCTCCTTTAAACATCGTGCGCTAGTAGCTGAAGTTGAAGATGAATTAATACTCGGAATGGACGCAATGACAAAGCATGGCTTTAAACTTGACCTGAAGAAGGGCGTGATGATGGTCAATGAAGAAGAACTCGTATTAAATCCACGAGATGATAAAGCTGTGCGCGTACTAATGGCAGAAGACGTTACCCTCCCAGAACGAAGTGAAACTATCCTGGAAGCACATTTAGATGGTAGTTTCTGTGAGGGAAGTATCGTTATGCTGGAGCCCAAGAATGATGATGCCAAAACTGGCACTGGAGTTGTTGTCGGAAAATCACTCGTCAAAGCCAGCCGGGTAATACCTGTTCGAATAATGAACGTAAATTTTTATCCTGTTGTCCTAAAGAGAGGAACAATTGTAGGAGAATGCTCTGCAGTATCCTCGATTATTCGAACTGTAAAGGCCACAGGGAACACATCTCAGAAAGTTTCGGACACGTTAATCAATCAATTGACATCGTTCGAAGAATTGACCGCCGACCAGAGAACCAAGGCGAAGGATTTAATTGGGAGGTTTCAAGATGTGTTCCAATATGACAAGAAAGCCAACGGAAGAACTAATGTAGTTCATCATAAAATAGACACCGGAGACGCAAGACCCATCCGTCAACCAGCAAGAAGACTACCACTGGCAAAGCGTGAGGAAGCGGAAAGAATAATCGAGGACATGAAAATGGAAGGTGTGATTGAACCTTCAAGCAGTCCATGGGCTTCACCAGTGGTGTTAGTGAAGAAGAAGGATGGCTCTACACGATTTTGCGTCGATTATCGTCAACTTAACAACGTGACGAAGAAGGATAGCTACCCGCTACCTCGAATAGACGACACATTAGACACCTTAGCTGGCTCAAAGATTTTCTCCACTTTGGACCTAAAGAGCGGATACTGGCAAGTGGATTTGGATCCAAAAGACAAAGAGAAGACGGCCTTCACCATTGGTACAGGTCTTTGGCAATTCACCGTAATGCCGTTCGGGCTCTGCAATGCTCCTGCAACGTTTGAACGACTCATGGAAACAGTATTGACTGGGCTATCTTGGAAAACCTGTTTAGTGTACCTCGACGATATTATTGTGGTTGGTAAGACATTCGAGGACCACATGAAGAATTTGGAAGAGGTTTTCCAGAGATTGAGGAAGGCTAACCTGAAACTTAGCCCGAAGAAGTGTCACCTGTTTCGAAGAGAAGTTCATTACCTGGGACACGTGGTTTCCGGTAAGGGTATTGCAGTCGACCAGGAGAAGATAAAGGCTGTGAGAGACTGGCCAGCACCTAGGGACAAACACGAACTCAGAAGTTTCCTTGGTTTGTGTACCTATTATCGGCGATATGTACCTGGATTTGCCAACATAGCCAAGCCACTGACAAGGCTTACTGAAGAAGGAAGAAGATTTATCTGGGAAATGGACTGTACAGTTGCATTTAAAGAACTAAAACATGCTTTGACAAGCGCACCCGTCTTGAGTTATCCTTTACCTGAAGGAGAATTCATTCTAGACACAGATGCCAGCAACGTTGGAATTGGTGGCTTTCTTTCCCAGATACAAGATGGGCATGAGAAAGTTATTGCCTACTTTAGTAAGACCTTGTCAAAACCAGAAAGGAATTACTGTGTGACTAGAAAAGAACTCTTGGCAGTCGTGAAATCCGTGGAACATTTCTACAAATATTTGTACGGAAGACGATTTCTGATTAGGACTGATCATGCTGCATTAAAATGGCTGCTACAATTCAAGAATCCTGAAGGTCAGGTGGCTAGATGGATTGAAAGACTACAGGAATACGATTTCAAAATCGATCATAGGGCGGGTACCAGCCATCGTAATGCCGACGCATTGTCCAGAAGGCCATGCCAAGATGAGTGCAAGCATTGTAGTCGACTGGAAGAGAAACATTTTACTGTCGCCAGGACAACAGTAGTCGACGATAATTGGCAGCCCGATGGACTACGCGAAGACCAAGAGAATGACCCGACGTTGAAAATACTGCTGGAGTGGAAAGCAGAAGAGAGAAAACCAAGATGGGAAGAAGTTGCACCACACTCACAGAGTGTAAAATCATACTGGGCGCAATGGGACTCGATGATGATTGAAGATGGCCTGTTAAAGCGTTTGGTGGAAAATACCGATGGAACTGAGAAGAGAACTCAGTTGGTTATTCCTAAGAATAGAATTCCAGACGTGCTGAAAGAGATCCATGACGGATCTGGAGGTGGCCATTTTGGAGTCAACAAAACATTAGAAAGATTGCGCCAGCGATTTTACTGGGTTAACTGCAAGGAAGACGTTAAAGACTGGTGCAAGAAATGTGTAGTTTGCGCTGGAAGCAACGGCCCTCATAGACGACGGAAAGCTCCAATGCGTCAATACAACGTTGGCAGTCTATTTGAGCGCATTGCGATTGACGTGGCCGGACCATTTCCAGAAAGCGAAGACAGAAATAAATACATCGTGGTTGTCATGGACTACTTCACCAAATGGGTTGAGGCCTATCCATTACCCAACCAGGAAGCTACTACGGTCGCCGAAACCTTAGTCAAGGAGTGTATATGCCGATTCGGAGTTCCACGTGAACTTCACTCCGACCAGGGGAGAAATTTTGAGTCTGCCGTTTTCCAAAATATCTGTAAGATATTAGGGATTAATAAAACGAGGACAACTGCATTACATCCGCAGTCCGATGGCATGGTTGAACGCATGAACAGAACGATCAACCGATATTTGTCGAAGGTAGTCTCCAACCACCAAAGAGACTGGGACCGACATCTTCATCTGTTCTTAATGGCTTATCGTTCATCCGTGCATGAAACCACAGGGCAAAGTCCTGCGAACATCTTATTTGGGCGTGAGTTGCGCCTGCCATGTGACTTGGTGTTCGGCAGTAAACCTGGGGAAGATCTGGCCGGAGAAGACTACGTTACGGGCTTACGGAGAAGAATGAACGACATTCATGAACAAGTCCGCACAAACACTCAAGCTGCCAGCGACCGAATGAAGGACCAGTATGACATCAAGGCAGAAAAAGGTGGATACCAACCAGGGGATTTAGTGTGGCTTTACAATCCTCAAAGGCGCCGAGGTTTATCACCAAAGCTACAAAGAAATTGGGAAGGTCCATATGAGGTCGTTAAGAGAATAAACGACGTGATATACAGAATTAGAAAAACACCAACAGGGAAGCCAAGAGTAGTACACTTCAACCGGCTAGCCCCATTCGCTGGTGACAACAATGAAGACCATCATGGAGCAACGGTTCGTCGGATCATAGCTCAGGAACCAACTTTTGAAGACTTCATGGAACAGTATTCCTTTGGTCACAAGGCGCGGTATGGCGTGACGACGGAAGAACATAGAGATCTGTTCACCGTGTCCTCAGATTATTCCCTCGGCCACTGCGTATCGGAAGACTTAAAGATGTCACGCGGCATAGCGTCAGTCTTTAAGACAAAATTTGGACGACTACAAGAATTGGCCAACCAAGATCCATCCGTCGGGAAGACGCTACGACTGAGGGATAACAATGCAGAACAGCAGCGGTATATCTACTACCTGGTCACAAAACCACGCTCGTACGAAAAGCCGTCATATCGCAATCTATGGAGCTCGCTGTGTGACCTGAAGGATCATCTGCTAGAGAATGACATTTTGAAACTAGCAGTACCGAAGTTAGGCTGTGGATTAGATGGCTTGGATTGGAGAGTGGTTAGGAACATGTTAGAGATCCTCTTCCGCTATACCGGTATCGAAATTCTCGTCTGCAGCTTTAACCCTAACAGACAGAAAGGAGAACTCCAGCGGACCATCGACTGTCACTTCTTCAAGACTTCAAAGTGTACCAAGGGCAATGCATGTAGATTTCGTCATCAAGAACTGTTGCGGGACGAAACAGTCTTAAGGAGGGGGCAATGTGACGTGCGCCCCCGAGAGAATAGTATACAACGCCACCACTGAACGAATATACGAGAACGATGACGCAATCCCTGGCGCCGCAGCGGCTGGACTCTTAATTGCGCCGTGACCTCGTCCCTTTGTGTGCCGGTCATTGTCGCTTGGAAGGCTTCTAGTGGCTTCTAGACTGTTACGCGCTATATAAATACTGGCCGGGAGAAGGCGGACGCTCAGTCTCATATATACCAGTAACCAGATATGAACTCGGTGATATAAATAAACAGTTTAACAGTTGTTAACATAAATAAATGTAGTTATATAAATAAGTGTTGTGATATAAATGTTAGTTAAATAAATAATCGTAGTGTTTAAGCATTTAATAATATTCATAGTGTTAGTTGTTTTATTATCTTTTAATATTTAATCATTATTTAATTATCGTTTAATAAACGTATTCTTTTCGTTAATAATATTTGTCTATGTTTTACACTTCACCCATATAAATATAAAAACGTTACAGTATATTACAAAATGAATGAGAAAGAATTTTTTATAACTTTGCCTAGTAATAGCTCTATGCAATATTTTCCTAATAATAAAACCACAAGTTATACTACACAGCTGCCTCAAAATATAAAATTAATTGGTTCTTGGGAGGTTGCACTGTCAGAAATTATATATCCCTGCTCGATCTACAATGTCAATGAAAGAGAAAATAAAGTTAAAATGATGTTAAAAACAAAGCAAGAAGAAAATGCACCAGTAAATATTGTACATGCAAAAATTCCTACAAAAAATTATGAAAGTATTGATGCAGTAATACAAGAAATGAATAAAAGTCTTTATGAGGCAGTAGAATAATTGAACGAGGATACATCAGTTAAAAAATATGTAACATTTACTTATGATAAAATAGAAAAACGAGTGTCAGCACAATTTGAAAAGACAGAGGTCCATGCCCTGAAACTATCTCCTCGGCTAGCATTGCAACTTGATTATTCACCATTTACTGATATATTTGAGCATGAGACTTCAATGAATCTGCCTAATTTAAGGCTAGGTATTCCTCCGCAGTTATTTATTTATTGTGACATCATTGAACCTCAGTTAGTTGGTGATATTGTTAGTCAGCTGTTAAGAATTGTACACGTTAAAACTGATAAATATGTTTTTGGATCTAATGAGATGATATCATACGCGCAACCTCATTTCGTACCTGTGCTGAGAAGAGAATTTTCAAATATAGAAATAGATATAAGGACCAATGATGGTTTTCTAACACCATTTCAATTTGGAACGTTGAGTGTTAAACTACATTTCCGACGAACATCATGAAAACTTGTCCGTATCAAGAATATTACAATTTACAGGCCGGATATGGTGTTGGTTCTGTATATAAAGGCCGATTTCAACGCGGTCATGGGTTAGGAAGTTTTTTTAGTGGATTGTTTAGAAGTATTTTTCCGTTAATAAAGAAAGGTGTAGGGGCACTTGGTAAAGAAGCAGTTAACACAGGTATTAATTTTCTGGGTGATTTGACAGCGAAACAGTCACCAACAGAATAATTCAAGAAACGTCTCGCTGAAGCGGGGATCAATTTAAAACGTAAAGCTGAAGATAAAATTGAAAAAGTAATCAGTGGGGCTGGTTATAAAAAAAAGCGAATGACTAAGAAACCTACTCATTTTAAAACTGTACGTGCTACTGTAAAGAACAAGAAACGCTCTAGACAGACAGACATATTTGACTAAAATGGCATTTCTACATGCTCAGTCTTGTGAATGTATAAAAACAGAATTAGATTTATTTGCTATACCTCCTACACAAACTAGTATTGAAAGTGGACAATGGGTAAATTATAAACCTTTATCCTCCATCACTGAAGACGGGCCCATTGAATTTGTAATACCTGGCCAGGGAGAAGACTATCTTGATTTATCCCAAACTATGATTTATATAAACGCTAAAATTGTTAAATCTGATAATTCTGCCTTGGATGACGGCTCTAATGTAGCACCTATTAATAACTGGCTTCATTCAATTTTTAGTCAAGTGGACATATATTTAAATCAAAAACTTGTATCTCCTCCTAACAATACTTACGCCTACAGAGCATATATTGAAACTTTATTAAATTATGGAAAAGACGCTAAAAAATCTCACCTTACTTCAACTTTATGGTATACTGATGAAGCTGGAAAAATGAATTATACAGATATAGCTGCCAATCTAGGATATAATAAGCGACAAAAATTAACTGAGAAGAGTAAAAATGTTGATATGATCGGACATCTTCATGCGGATATTTTCAATCAAGAAAAATTTTTACTTAACGGCGTTAAAATGAGAGTACGACTAGTTCGATCAAGGGATAGTTTTAATTTGCTAGCAACTGACTCAAACTTCAAAGTACAAATTAACGAAGCCACATTACTTGTTCGTCGTGTAAAATTAAATCCAAGTGTTTATCTGGCTCATAATAGAGCTTTGGAAATGTCCACTGCCAAGTATCCCGTTACTAGAGCCGAAGTGAAAGCTGTTACCATCCCAGCGGGAATTCAAGGAAAATCTATTGATAATATATTCTTAGGTCAGCTTCCGAAAAGATGCATAATTGGATTTGTATCCAATAAAGCATTCAACGGCGATTACAAAACTAATCCTTTTAACTTTGAAAATTTTAAAATAAATTACTTGTCGCTATGCGTAAATGGACAGCAACTACCATCGAAGCCATTACAACCGTCTTTTGGTGATGCAAAATCATACATTCAGATGTACAATACATTATTTTCCGGAACAGGCATACACTTTGGAAACACCGGCAACGAGGTCGACAGAACCAGTTATCCAGATGGCTATTGTTTGGCGGCATTTGACTTAACTCCAGACCTTTCAGCAAATTCAATGACACATTGGAATTTGACACGCCATGGTTCTTTAAGAATCGAAGTTGGTTTTGAGTCTTCTTTGACAGAAACTGTAAATTGTGTGTTATACGCTGAGTTTGATAACATTATTGAAATTGATAAGAATAGAAATGTAATTGTAGATTATGGTAGTTAATAAAATGTATTTGTATTTTTAAATGATAATAATATATGTATATTTAAATGTTAATATATTGACTTATTTACTATTCCCCCTATGTATATATAATCATATAACTATGAAATAAAATTTAGTTTGATGAAAACATTTGTACTATTAAACAAAATGAATGCTGCATTTATACAAAGAATATTTAGAAAATATTTCAAAAATACATGTGACTATGGTGGTTATGCTGCTAATAATTTACCATTGCATGTTAATTTTCCATGTGCCATTATAGTTAATACAGACCCTGATACTTTACCTGGTACCCACTGGGTAGCAATTTTTATTGATCGAAAGGGACATGGTACTTACTTCGATAGTTATGGACGACCGCCATATGTACAACAGCACAATGACTTCCTTAAGAAAAACACAAAGAAGTGGACTTACAACACACACACTCTGCAAGACGTTACATCATCTGTTTGTGGTTATTATTGTTTAATGTATTTGTTATTTCGAATAAATTTTTATAAGCATAATGATTTTATAAATTTGTTCAATAATAATCAACATGAAAATGATAAATTTGTAAGATACATGTTTTGTTATTATTTCAATAAAAGTCACTAAGTGTTAATAAATATTTTATTTTGTAAATATAACAATAAAAAATATATTTTATAAAATATACTTAATTGATTTTATTTACATTCCTCTACCATTTTGTCACTTCTTTCCAAGCTAAGTAATTACAAATCAATTATTAGTAAAATTTATATATATATATATATATATATATATATATATATATATATATATATATATTTGGAATGTATTTATGAGTACATATACACAAAATTACTAAAAAATTTAAATAATATTTTTATAGATTTACATACTAAATAATGAAACTAATTCTAATAAACTAGAAATAAAACTAACTAACAAGAAAACTATAAATTAATTATATCTACATCTTTTCACACCGTAGGGTACACTGTTTATATTGTCCACTAATCGACGTTTCATAAAGTTTATGCGAAAGGTTTTCGTTTCAGTCTTTGTATTTACACTATGGTCACTGGTACACCTTATATTTTTATTCACTATCACAGGGTTTGGCTGATTTGTCTCAAATATTAAAGTTTTCATTGAATTAAAATTAATAATTTTGGAGTTTCTATAATTTAAAGTAAATCCTTTCACTTTACACACTTCATGACTTTCACTGGTTATGGGGGAAAACACTTTGTAAGCATAATTTTTAGGACCTCCGCAAACAAATTCTGTTATATAACTACCATTACCATAACAGGTCAATTCGTCGGTAAGATCACCGAGAAAATCACCTATCGGTGGCTCATATTGACCTTTTGAATGGCGATATATAATAGAATCTGTGTCATAGTCATACCCTATGAGCTAGAGGTTCTAAGAATTCATGCAGACGAAGTCTAGCTTGGGCTGTTGTGTAGGCTGCGATTACAACATTCACTGTACGAAGCTGGTCCATGGCTTCTTCCTGCTGACGCCAAGTCACGTAAAGCATCTTTTCACCTGCAGGAAGTATTCTCTGGACTTCTACGGCCGGATTAGACAGCAGCTCATACAGTTCTTCTGCAGTGGAAATCGTTGTTGTTCGCGGTCTATTTTCAGCCTGAGCGATTTTACCTATATATACATATGAACATTAGTAAAATAATTATTATGCAAAATAATATTTTCTTACCCCAAAAAGAATTCAACATTAGCTTGGCCAACGATCTCTTTCCAGCATTTTTCTCAATCTGGTCGGGATCCAGTTGAATTCCTTCTTGTTGTAAATACGCTGCTCTATATTCCGATTTACTAACATCATTATCGCAGCCGCCTGGGTATCCTGAAGCTTCCTGTTTTATTTTCAGGAATGTGTTTATGAAATTTACAAACAAGCCTCCGGTTTTGGTTTCTTTATTATATACCGTTACTTTATATTGCCATATTTAATGAATTTTGATAATTACGTAGCCTAAAGATACTGCCCGACGCACTTCATCGACAACCCAAGTCCCGATAAATTGTCTGTCATGGTCTTCATGCGTGCAATCGTTCTGTTCTAATTCATCGCTACATTTCCGACATAAAACGAACATTAGTTTTCCATGGGCTTTGAGTGGTAATACGGGATGAAACAATTCATTTGGAGGTAAAATAGTACATTTTATTAATCCTTCAACATTGTCAATATTATTATTCGGGCATAATATATCACATTCTGTACCGACGAAAATTTTTGGATGGCCAATTGGAAATTTACCGTATTTACATACGTATGGGTATAACGAACACACGTCAACATATTTAATTTTTTCATTTTTATTAGCTTTTGCATACAGAGTTGTATTTCCTGTTCGACCACCGAAGAATGCATCACGCGCTTGTAATGGTAAATAATTTAAAATTGGATGGCTGTTAAGCTGGTTATTTAATTTTTTATCATTTTTTAATTCTTTCCTAAACTCACATTCCCAAATTTTAATTACTGTATAACCTAAATTTTGAATTTTGTTTAATTTATCTAATGTTCTCTGATATCTAAGATCTAAAGTTTCTGTAGTAGTATTAAATATATTTTTATTTCTATTTGTTCGATAACATACTGTACATCCGTGCCAAAAACAGCTTAAAAATTCAAACACTAATTTATCTTCAGAGTAATAGCCATCAACTTTAAAATTATTTCCAATAACTGCTTCGGTACCATTACCTGCATGCTGAATCTGAATTCCACGTGTATTTTCTTAATGAATCAGCCACATTAAACCAATTTTGGACTGATTATCCGTTAATCTATATCCTCTTGGAGGAATAATTCCTATTGTGTCTGATTCCAAGAACAACCGGCGGAATACAAGATTACAGCTTGAGGCGATCGTTACCGCTTCAGAAAACGGACACACTTTACAATCCTAGATAAAAGTTATTCGAAATTTTTCACAGGCTCGACGTAACATCTGATACACAGTATTCAATAATTTCTTTTTTCATATTAAAAATAAACTTATCTTCTTTTTGCTTGTTGTACCATTCCAAAAAAAATTGTCGTGCAGAAATAGACATATCATTCACACCGTAATATTTAGCAGAAGGTAACGGTCCAACATAATTTTGATTTTCTTCTCTATTAAAATAATGTGGGAAATAACCTTTTTTTAATGTTAACGGTAAGTCCATCGCTTTCGGCAACGCCGCTAATGACATGGGGAGATAATTTAAGGAATCTATAAATTTTACATGATTAATTTGTAGTTTCATAATTTTTGATCCATTTAAAATTAATTCAGGTTTTAAATTATGTTCTTCTACTAAATATTTCAAAATAAATTGACAATCGAAGGATTTTGAATTATGTGCAATACAGATTACAGACGAAAATAAAGTGCGGGGTGCTAAAACGTACGTTATGAAGTTCATAAGAGGGTCTTTTGTAAAAATGTGTTCACGAATACCACATGTGCTACAAAATTGATGTATGTCTGAAATGTCACAACAAACAGAACACGACTGTTGTAATACACACATATTAATTTCGTGTTCAAAATTTTGCCCGTGTCTTTTTTCTTGTTTCGTTTCGAAATCATAATAAATAAATAAATTATTACCTTTTATACTGGTATTGTCCTTCTCAATATAACACTGATGACCTGGTGCTTTATAACTTTTGCAAAGTTTACAATACACTTCGCCACACACGTGTTGCCTGGTTTTATTAATCTGATACACTTTCAAACACTGGAGACATTTTTTAAATCTTTTGCATAGGGTGAATTTATGATTTTCAAAGCACGTTTGACCACGAAAATTTCCACCACATTCTCCGCAAGATAACATTTCGCGAACAGGAGAACATGCAGTACGCGCAAATATTTTTACAAGAATGGCCGCATCGTACATTGTATGGAACATGGCATTGCTCGCAAAAATATTTGCATAAAAATGTAGCGGGTAGACTTCGAATCACGTTGTAATGATTTTGATGATACAAAAGATTCAGTCGTATAAGATTTTTGCCTTTTGCACCTTCAAAAATTACTTTTCCTCGGCCATTATACTCATACGCAACTATGTTAAAATCAGAATAATATCGCTGAAATTCTGTGAGTTCAGGAATACCCGCTCCATTTTCATTTATACGCACGTTAGCTTTTAAAAGCAATTCTCGTGCTCTCGTGCCCTGTATTCCGTGCTTGTCGTTAATAATATATTTTAAACAAGGATCTTTTTTCACTAACGATTCGGCAACAACTAGTGCTCTCGCTAAACATAAACTGTCTTCGTTAAATATATTTATTACCCCATGTTTTCGTCGACAAAACTCCGCGTACGTAAGACCATGACCGCGAACCTTACCACTACCGGAAGGCATTGTTACTTTGGTCATTTCAATAGTAAAATGACCGTCGGAAAATACTTCCTTATTACTTTGGAAGATCTTCTCCAAAGATTCCCAGACGACGTCGATATGTAGTTGGTCGGCACGACGATAACTTAACCAGGCTGGCCCAAATTCCAAACGAGGAGTTTGAAAGATAAATCCCACGTAGTCATCAGGATTGCACTCGTTTAATGCGTATTGGACTATTTCTTTCACTCCGTTGTAGAACCAGATGATTGGATTTTCATTAAGTGGAGGATCATTTATGGCAAATGTGATTCTTCGCCCCATAATATTAAACCTTTTCGTATGTCTCTGAATATCGGAAACAATTTCATACCTCGGAGCACTTTCCTCAATTATATTTCCACCCCCCTGGTTTGTATATTTATAATTTTATCTTCTTCACGAAGAGACGGATTTAATATATCTTCACAAATTTTTAATATGTTATTAAAATTTTGCTGCTCGGAATTTACGCTGACATCAAAATTTTGCTGCTGGGTATTTACACTGCTGCTGGATTGCACAATATTCACATGACTTTCTTCTTCCTCGCGAAGAGACGATTCTAAAATTTCCTCACAATTACGAAAAAAGCTTTCATAATTCTGCTGATCCATGGTAGCACAGAGAGTTAAAGCACAGACACAGAATATAACTATACTGATGAATTTTACATTTACCTGCTATTTTATATATTATGCAGACCCTGCGTAATGACCCTTCCTAACGACTACTCCGCAATATAAGGTGATGACGGTGAAAATTATAAAAATTGTATATTTTTTTAAATTATATATTTATTTTCTTTTACAATAAAAGTGTGCACACAATACACATCTTTCATAGTTTAAAGTAATAATAGGTATATATTTCACTAAACAGATTTTGAAAAAACTACAGTGTCCCTTCCTAACGACTACTTCGCAATATAAGGTGATGACAATGAAAATTATAAAATTGTGTATATTTTTAAATTATATATTTATTTTCTTTTACAATAAAAGTGTGCACACAATATACATCTTTCATAGTTTTAAAGTAATAATAGGTATATATTTCACTAAACAGATTTTGAAAAATTACAGTGTCTTTATATACAATATTATACAAACTTATATCTAAACCTATATTATACCTTAAACTATTTATACACACCTCTTGAATCATTTTTTTATATATATAACCTACATCAAAATACTTTACTTTATATTCTAAAAGTTTTCTTTGTACAGCTACTTCTAAATTTATTAAATTGTCTATAATTTCTCTATTTAATACTAAATATCTATTTTGAATTTTATATTTTAACTGCCCCTTCGGCAGCACAGTGAATTCTATTTTATTAAATATATATGATCGGTTAATAGGCGCTTTTTCACTTTTTATGTACTTTAAAAATTTAATTAGCTGTTCAAGATCAATAATGTTAAAATATAGTTTTTTAATTACGTCACCCACTAGACGAACAGCCACTCTCATCTCTGGATTCGGATCAACGCCTATGGTGATGAACGTGCGTCTGTTTTTGTCAAGCGGAAATGTAAAGATGTCCAGCAATCGATCGTTATTGTCGTGCTGATTTTTGTTACGAGGGAACGCGAAACTGATTACTTCCTCAGCTCCCAGTAACACATCCACCTGATCATCTCCATCCCATGCTGGAAATTGCCCTTGGAGAGCTTCTTCGAGGATACGTTGTCTGCGAGGCTCGTTGTTTTCGGGGGCTTCATCGATCATTTGTTGTCCGCGGGGTTCGTCGTCTTCAGAACTAAAAGAAGAGGAAGACAGTCGTACATTCTTTTCATCTTCCTCTTCTCTAGGCCTTTTTGGAGTATCTTGCAGCATCGTCGATCTCGCCTTCTTTTTTGCGGTGATGTTGACGATAGGGAGTTAATTTCGCTCGTTAGTCTCTGGACCTCTTCTTCAAGGGCTACGATCTCGGGATCATTTGATACCATTTCTCTCAGAAGCTCCATGGTATCTTCTTCTTCTACGACAGTGATGTCATCTTCGTTGTCATCTATAACAATTACCCCGTCCTGGACATCTTTTTCTACGCTGGTTTCATCTTTCAGGACTGCAGGCTTTGACGTCGATGTTGTTCCATATCGTAGTTCTTGGAATTGGACGTTCGATTGAAATATGATCTTCTCGGTAGCGGTTCCAGAGGGTGGCAGAAGGTCCAAGTCGAAGTCGAATGAAGTCATGACGATGATAGTGTACATCAAGTTACTGTTTACTATCGAAATATAATTTTGAATTCTTTTATATGGCCTCAAAATATTTTTTATTCGTATATAAATGTCAGTTCAAAAATAAAGAGAAAGTGATACAATAGTTCGTTAAGAAATGTATGACGCGTAAGTACAAAATATAATAAGTATGAAAAATTTTGGTCATTAATAATCGGATGGGTATGTAGCTAATTGAGTACATTCTTTACTTTAATTAAATAAATGTTAGTTCAAAAATAAAGAGAAAGTGATACAATAGCACGTTAAGAATGTATGACAAGTAAGAACAAAATTAAAGTGGAAATATAATAAATAAGTATGAAAATTTTGGTCATTAATAACCGATTGGGTATGTAGCTATTTATATACGTTCTATACTTCCTAGTAAAGCTATAGTCGCATCCATTTTAAAGTTGAAATTTAGAAAATGTAATATATACTGGCACTCATATTAAAATTGAAAATTCGGAAAAGTTTCATTAGGAAAAAAAATATATAAATAAATGTTTTACATTGTTTAATTTATTCTAGTAGCAATTTGTTAATAAAGTATAGTAATATAATTATTTTTATATACGTTTTTATTATTATTAAACTGCACGTAACTTATGTTACAAAATTAAACATGTTATTATTAATAAAACTAGTGGTACAAACATTATTTAAAAATATTTATTTATCTTTGGGCATATTCCACGGATATAAACTTCTTCCTATCTTCACTTCTACGTGTGTTTTTATTTGTAAACATATGTATCCTACTAAGCTATGCCAGTTGCCCGTATTCCGCCAATCATGATGAAATTTATTTATTGTTTTTTGATCAGCAGTAATAATGTCGTTTTAGATTTAGAGTAATCTATATCATGCTCTTCCGATATTTCGTCATCACGGTCAATCGGTACTCCGTTGTTTAATTTGTTTCCAGGGCCGAGGTAGCAGTGATTGGGAAAATTCATTCTAAGAAAAGTCCATATCTAAGAACAAATTTTACAAGTGATTACAATAAATAATTAAGTGATTTAAATATAACCTTACCTAGCTTGTTCTTGCTACTGAATAGTGAATATTGATGTCTTTGGCAGATCTTTCTCGATACTAATAGAATTTACAAAACCTACATTTATATATTATGCATATGGCTGTTTTCTCTTCCATCCTTGAGCTGACATCCGTCACCACAAATTCAAAGGTCATTAAAAAGCAAAAAAAAGTCATTAAAAAGCAGGTCATTAGAAAGCAAACATACGTCACCACAAATTCCTAGGTCATTAGAAAGCAAACATACGTCACCACAAATTCCAGGAAGTCATTAAAAAGTAATTAAAACAGGTCAATAGAAAGCAAACATACGTCACCACAAATTCCAAGGTCATTAGAAAGCAAACATACGTCACCACAAATTCCAGGTAGTCATTAAAAAGCAATTAAAAAGCAATTAGTCTGCATTCCAGAGCGGGAAAGGTATCAACTACTACTACTCTCCATCATCTATATACGACGTTTTCATTGTACAAAAGAGAGTACTACGAACTATTTCAAAACTGAATCCTTTGAGTTCTTGTAGGGGTCATTTTAAAAAATTAGGCATTTTAACTGTACCTTCTATTTATATTTTAGAAATTATTAAGTTTGTTTTAAATTTTTTTAGCAATTTCACCACCCTCAATTCACAGTATTCAACTAGGCAAACTAATACAACTCTACGCGTACCCAAACATAGAACCTCCGCTTATGAAAATACGTGTGAATATGTTGGCATTAAAATATACAATGCTTTACCTGCAAATCTAAAAAGTGGAACTCACAGGTCAATCATAAAAAATATAAAAGTAATATTAATTACCAAAGAATATTATAATATTCAAGACTTTTTTACGGATTGTGCTAAGAACCTCTTCATTTAATTAACAAAATTTTATCACTCTACTAATAACAAGACTGAAGCTAGTTTTTAAAATATTATTTCGTGGTGTGTTTTTTTATCGTTCGGACAATAGTTTACTTTTTAAATTTTTATCATTTATACAATGTACTATACAGGTGGACTATTTGTTGTTGGCCTAGTTTTATTTATTCTTTGAATTTTATACTGCCTAATTATTATTATTATCTATGTTTTTCAAATGTTATTCATGCTGTGTTTTTTTTATCGTTCTGACAATAGTTTACTTATTATATTTTTATTATTTATACAATGTACTGTACAAGTGGACTATTTGTTGTTGTGATACTTTTACTTGTTCTTGAATTTTACACTGCCTGATTATTATTATTATCTATGTTTTTAAAATATTATTCGTGCTGTGTTTTTTAATCATTCCAACAATAGTTTTACTTTTTATATTTTTATTATTTATACAATGTACTGTACAGGTGGACTATTTGTTGTTGTCATAGTTCTATTTGTTCTTTGTTTTTTATTGCCTAATTATTATTATTGTACACGTTTCTCAAAATAACATCATCTCATCTATTGTACTGCTAATTTCAGGATTTGTTTGAAAATCAGCTGTTGTAGCTGAAACAAATTCCTTTTGTACACTTTATGTGCAATAAACATTATTATAAAAAAAAAAAAAAAAAATCGATCAGATTCAGAAACTACTGCTACCAATATAACAACAGACAACAGATATAAGTACAAAAATTGAAAAATTTCAAGATACATTAATCCAAATGAATAATATCAATTTTGAAAACACTGTGAAAATAAAAAAATTAGAAGAGCAACTTAATGAAAAAGATAAAACTATAATTTTTTTAGAGAAGATAGCAAGGGATAAAAACCTTATGTTCTTTGGCTTAACAGAAGAAAATAATGAAAATGCAGAAGGAGTCATCATAAAATTCTTGAAACATAAATTCGACTTAGACTACATAAACGAAAAATACATTGAAGAAGCGAGAAGAATTGGCAAGCCTAACAAAAATCAATCTCCGAGACCAATACGGGTATAATTTGCTTCAAAGAAATTAAGAAACGAAATTTTATTAAATTCTCGTTGCCTAAAAGGTTCAAAAGTGTATGTAGAGGAAGACTTTCCAAAAAATATTGTTTCTGAACGCAAATTACTAAAACCACATTTGGCAAAAGCAAGAAAACAGGGCTGTAAAGCGTACCTTAAGAGAGATATATTAATAGTAAACGGTCGAAACTATACTTCTTCAGAACTAGCTAACATAGAGCTTCCAACCAACATTCAAAACAATATTATTAACGAAAGAAGACTATCAAAATCTCTTACAGACCTGTTAAACCCAAACATGAATAATGAAGTGATTAGTGACAGAACTCCTAAGCCATCACCAGCAATTATAACTAATGAAAATGATAACAATAAGAATAAAATCGGAACTACTTCCACCTATAAAGGCCCTCTTGATAAACATGTTATAACAAGATCTCGTGCTCAAAATTCCACTAAAAACACCACTCCAAAAAACCAATACCAGGACCGCCCATATTATATTCTGGAATATGCAAGGATTAAAGAATCTCCATAAACTAACTCGTAACGAAGAAACAACTTTACTTCATAACAACATTATATGTTTTAGTGAGACATGGGCTACGAAGTTAAAAACTTACCACTATTTCTAAAAGACTACACAATTTATCAAAACAAAGCCATTAAAGATGCTAGTTTTGGAAGAGTGCGTGGAGGACTTATGATACTCATAAAACAAGAAAATTAAAATAATTGAAAGCGAACCCCATTGGATTATAATTGAATTATGCACACAAACACAAAAACTAATAATAGGAAATGTATACTTCTCACCTTCATACAAATACGAAACATTATTAGAGCTTCTTGCAAGTAGCTTAAAGGAAATTAAAGGGATGTACCCAACACATGCACTGATTATTGGAGGCGACTTCAATTGTCGAATTGGTAATCTAAACCAAGGTGACTATTACTCTTATTTCAACCAAAATATATTGAACTCCCGTTTAAGCAAAGACACTACAATAAATAAAAATGGTCGTCACTTCGTATAGTTGATGGAAAATGAATATCTATGCTTGCTTAACGGAAAAACATCGGGAGACACTCCAGGACACTATACCTACGCAGGACCCAGAGGAAAATCTGTAATAAATTTTACATGGGTTGACATAAACGCCTTTAATCTAATTGAAAACTTCTCAATTGAAAATGAAATTCTTATATCGGACCATATGATCTGCAAAGCTACTATAATAAATGTATTGAATACATACTGCCATACATACACGAAAACTTAGCAAATATATGTGGGACAACAACAAACTTGCCATATACCAAAACGAAATAGAAACTTATCTCACAAACAATAATGAAGTAATTAACAGCGTCACAGAAGAATACGAAACATTACTGATTGCAATAAAAACTAGCTCTGACAAAATAGGGATCACCAAAGAAATAACAATTAGCGACTCTTCCAAACAGTCTAAATTTAAATCATGGTACACTAAGGATTGCAAAGATCTGAAACAAAAAATGAGGAAAGCACTGAGAAAATGTAAATCTCACAATTTTGATCAAGAACATCTTCATAATTTCCTACAAGCGAAAAAGAAATATATTAACACTATTCAACAAGAAAAAAGCAAATTTAAACTAGAATTTAATAACAAACTAATAAATATACAAGATCAAAAAGAATTCTGGTAAACAATAAAATCTTTACTTCCAAAAAAATCATCAATTAAATATCATTTCTCCAACCGAATGGTCCCAGTATTTTACTGAATGGTTTGGCAATAGAATCACAACTGACACAAATTGCTTTGACGCTCGTCATCCCTACTTAGATTGTGAGAACGCAAGAGGAGCTGAACATTACCTTGAGCAGATTAAAACTGAATAAGTCACCGGCATTGGCTGACATCATAAATGAGCAATTGCGCTATTTGCCAGAATCAGGTAAACAACATCTAAAAAACCTATTAAATCGCTTTTTAAATGAGGAAATATTACCTAAAACACTTTCCAAAATTAAACTTGCTATGATCCATAAGAAAGGAAATCCAACTGATCCAAATAACTATAGGGGAATAGCCTTAGTTAATGTTATTACTAAGCTGTTAACGTACATCCTAAATAACAGACTGCAAACTTGGACGGAAAGCCACCATATACTTCCCGAGGCTCAATCCGGTTTCCGCAAAAAAAGATCATGTATCGACATAATCTTTGTACTAAATTCAATTGTTCATTCAAGAATGTTAACTACAAAAGAAGGAACTTTTACAATATTTATTGACTTCCAAAAGGCTTTCGATTCGGTTCCTCACGATAAACTCTGGATAAAAACCTTTCAATTGGAAGTAAGCAGAAAAATTACTAGACTCCTGAGAAACATATATAATCAAACCACAGTACAAGTAAACACGAATACCGGGCCCTCGACCGAAATCGACATTACAAAAGGATGTTACAGGGAGAATGTACCAGCCCACTCCTTTTTGCTTTATACATATCAGACCTAGAAGCGGCACTCCGAAGTCAAATCTTAGAAGGATTATATATAAACCACAACACAGATATTCTATCATTACAATATGCTGATGATATCGTATTTTTTGCCAGTTCCGCCATCGATGTTCAAAGGAAATTAAAGGGTCTGAAAACATATTGTAACTCAATAGGACTAAAAATTAATCCAGACAAGACCAAGGTCCATCAGGGAAGACCGTGTAAACAAAAAATTAAATATACCTGCCAAGACAACGAAATAAAAAACACTGCAACCTATACATACCTAGAAATTACCTACAAAACATCAGGATTATTTTCAGAAAATGCCAAGATCTTAGTAAATAAATCCAAAAAAATATCAGCAAGCATCAAAAACACATTGATAAAATCATTTTTTTTTAATTGGGACACTGTTTGTAAACTTTATGAAACCATAGTCATACCATCTCTTCTTTACGCGAGTGAAACATGGGCAATAAATCACACAGACACTGTAGAAAGAGGACAAACGAGCTATTTTAAAAACATCCTAGGGTGGCAAAGAACGACTCCAAATTATATAGTCAGAAACGAAGTCAATCAAAATAAACTTGAGCTATGGATAATAAAATAATAAAAGGTACGTACGGTCCTAACACTTGAGTGATAAGTAAACCAAAACAGCACTCCGAAACTTTTACTCAAATTGGGAGGTATCGAGTCCGCTGGTTTGGAAAACAATTTGGCAAAATTGGAAAGAGAAGAAACGAATCATAACTTAGTTAAAATACAAGGTTAGTACAAAAAATACGGTGATTTACGGGCGCTGAGAGAATCATAACCTCTGAGAGGACAGCTCGGGTGACGGTTCTACCGCGGCGCACGTCGATCTCAGCGCGTGAATCAACATAGAACAGAGCCGTACTCAGCCCAAAAGATTTTTTTGGTCAACAAATCATGCTGAATAGAGAAAGTAAAAACAACTACGACAGCGACACATCTACAACCGAAGATCAAAATAGGAAGAGACAAGAAGAACACTACGATATTTTCCAAAGATCAAAAAAGGTTACGAGAACACCAACAAAAGATAACACAAATGAAAGATCTCAGGATATGGAAGAAATAAAAGGAATGTTCAAAGCATTGATCAAGGAGTTAGAAGAAATAAAACAGGAACAAAAACAGAACAGAGAGGAAATGGAAATAATAAAAAAAGAAAATTTATATTTAAAAGAGAAAATTAACACGATGCAATCGAAAATCGAAAGAATACAAAAATCGGAAAGGAGGAATAATATAGTTGTCAAAGGAAATGCCTTTCAAGGTTACAATCTCACACAAGAAGTGGAACAATTTGTTAAGGACAACATGGGAATCACAGTAAAGGTCAATGAAGCAAGGAAAATCGAAACCAGAGCAAATAAACACATAATGGTAGCCAAGATGGCATCCTGGAAAAAAAAAGATATAATGACATTAAAAAATAAACTCAAAGGTACTGATATCTATGTTGAAGATGACTATACTAAGGAAGAGAGAGATATACAAAATAAAATACGAATAATGGCACATGAGGAGAAAAAAAGAGAAACTAGAATTAAAATAAAAATAGGCTATAAGAAATTAATCAAAGGAGATGAAATATGGGACTGGAAGGAAGACGAAGGTAAACTTGTAAAAAGAGAATCCAAGCCTTTGCAATCAAAAAACTAACCGAAAAACACCCACAAACAGAAGGAAAAGACCCGGCAAAGAAAATGGAAAATGAAAAGGTGAAAAACTACGCTAACAAAAAAAGAATCAAACAATGAAGATGGCAACGTGGAACGTAAGAGGAACCTATAGTGAAGGCGCACTGAAACAACTGACAGCAGAAATCAACAGGTACCAGATTGACATCGCAACAATTCAAGAAACTAAACAAAAAAACACGGGAATCACAGAAGTAGATTATTAGATATATTATTCAATAGCGCCGGAAAAGACAGAACCTTGGGAACGGGTTTTATTGTTAATAAACAATTGAAAGGAGATGTAATAGAATTTATAGCCATTTCGGATAGATTATGTTATCTAAGAATAAGAACGAAACACAAGAAAATGAGCGTTATAAATATACATGCACCTACCGAAGATAAAGATATAGAAGAAAAGATAAAATATTACGAAATGGTAGAAAAATTGTACCAGGAGATACCAAAGTATGATATTAAAATAGTGATGGGAGATGCAAATGCAAAGATTGGACAGGAAGAAAGATATCAGCCGGTAATTGGGGAAGAAAACAAACATAAAACCACGAACGAGAGCGGAGAAATATTAATTGAATTTGCGTCACAGAATAGAATGATTGTGAAGAGCACATATTTCACTCGTAAAGATATCCACAAAGTAACATGGATATCGCCAGATGGCAAGACACACAATCAAATAGACCACATACTGATTGATAAAAACCATAGTCATCTAGTAACAAATATTAGAAGCTACAGAGGAGCGGAAGCGAATACATATCACGTCCTAGTAAGAATGAATATTAAATACAGAAACCTAAATTTAACAGAATCAAAAAGTCACAACAGGGATTTAAGCTTGACAATTTAAAGAGAGAAGATATAGAACAACAGTTTATCAGGAAAATAGAAGAATATAAGGAAGAAGGTCAAACAGAAAACACAATAGAAGGGAAATGGAATGCAGTACAAACAAAAATTAAGAAAACAGCAGAAGAAATATTAGGGCCAAAGGAAACTAATAGCACGAAAGCAAAATGGTTCGACGAGGAATGTTCATTGGCCATTATCAAAGGAAGAGAAGCAAGAATAAAGTATTTGAAAACAGGCTCCTAAATCAAAATAAATTATCAAAAACAAAGAAGATCATACAAAAGAACGTTCAGAACCAAAAAGAGACAGTTACTAAAAGAACAAATAAACGACATAGAAGATAGTTACAATAGGAAAGAAATAAGAAATTTCTACCAGAAGGTCAAAAAAGAAAAAGGAGGATATAGACAAAAAACCCTGTACTGCCGAGACACAGAAGGAAATTTGATAAGAGATGAAGCAGACAGATTAAAAAGGTGGGCAAGCTATTTCAAAGAGTTACCCGGGTTCGATCCCGACCGACGCCAAAAATTACATCGCATTTTAATGGCACAAAATTGACCCCTGTGGCGTACTCTCCACGCCAGCAATGAGTGCCCGTGAGGTGACGCCTGGTAAGCGTCTACACGGTACAAATATTCCATCATTACCGATATCTGTGTACGAAGCAGATTAGCACACCCAGCAATGGGTAATATGCCGTGATGAAATATTTATTTATTTATTTTACTAAATAACGAAGAAGAAACAGAAAACACAGGATTCAGTACAGATGACGAGACAGAACCAGCTAACCTACTCGAACCAAAACAAGAAGAAATTGATGAAATAATTAAGAATATGAAAAATAACAAGAGCTCCGGTGACAATGAAGTATCTGCAGAATTGATCAAACACGGAGGAGAAAAACTTAAACAAGATATATACGACCTTATATTAACATGTTGGAAAGAAGAACAGTTACCAACGACGTGGAAAGAAGCGGTGCTATGTCCCATTTACAAAAAAGGAGACAATTCAAGATGCGAAAATTACCGTGGAATTGCCCTGCTGGATGTAACCTACAAGATCCTAGCTACATGGATAAATTAAAAGTTGAAGAAAGAAATGGAAAACGCCGTAGACGAATATCAGACAGGCTTCCGAAAGAACCGATCTACAATAGACCAAATTTTTGTCCTAAAAGAACTGCAAGCTACCCACTACGAAAAAGGATTAGACCTGCATTTACTTTTCATCGATTTTAAGCAGGCCTATGATCTACTAAACAGAAACGGACTATTAAAGGCACTGGGCGAACTAACGATTCCAAAGAAATTGATAAGAATAATATAAGTTACATTACAAAACACAAGTAGCAGAGTAAAAGTGAATAGTCAAAAATCAGAATTGTTTGAGATTAAATCGGGCCTACGACAAGGAGACCCCATGTCGTCAACACTGTTTAATCTAGTCCTAGAGACAGTAATGGGAAGAAGTGGACTGAATAGAAGAGCATTAATATGTGACAGGAGACACCAGTGTTTAGCATTCGCCGATGACCACAATTATTACAAAAATGAAGAAAGAATTACAACTAACAACGAAAAAATTAATACAAGAATCAGAACCAGTAGGATTAAAAGTCAGTAAAGAAAAAACAAAGTACATGCATATGAGCAAAAAAGGAAATATGCCAGAAAGAGAATTAAAAATAACAATGGAGAGCGGAGAGGAATACAGATTTGAGAAAGTGGAGAGTTTTACTTATCTGGGGTCAAAGATTACATCAAAAAGTGGAATTAAGGAAGAAATGAAAGGTTAACGAAAGGAAATAGAACGGTTGGAATGATGAACAGGTTATTGACAAGTAAAAACGTGTCCAAGAAGACGAAAAAACATATATACAAAACAATTATATTACCGACGGTATTTTACGGTAGCGAAACATGAACAATGAACAAACAAGATGAGTCAACGCTGAAAATATGGGAACGCAAAGTACTGCGGAGAATATACGGAGGAATTAAAGAAGAAAATCTATGGAGGAGAAGAACAAATAGAGAACTGGAAGAGATATATGAAGAACCGGATATTACAACACGAGTTAAAATGCAGAGAATAAGGTGGTTGGGTCATGTCGAAAGAATGACAGAAGAAGAACGCCGAAGTGTATCATTAACAGACAACAAGATGGAAAAAAAGAAGATAGGCAGACCAATAGGAAGATGGCTAGAAGAGGTAAAAAAGGACCTAATTGTAATAGAACAGAGAAATTGGAAAACCAAAGTCAACAACCGCGAAGAGTGGAGAAGAGTGGTTAACCAAGCCCAGGGCCTACAAGGCCTGCTGAGCTAATATATATATACATATATATATATATATATATATATATATATATATATATATATATATATATATATATGGATAATAAAAAGTATGCTAACTTGGTATGGGGTCTCGTGGCCGTGTGCCTGAATGTCTGGTCGCGAATCTGGGGACCCGGGTTCGATCCCGATCGACGCCAAAAATTACTTCGAATTTTAATGGCACAAAATTGACCTCTGTGGTGCACTCTCCACGCCAACATTGAGTGTTCGTGAGGTGACGCCTGGTAAGCGCCCGCACGGTACAAATATTTCATCATTACCGATATCTGCGTACGAAAGCAGATTGGCACACCCAGCAATGGGTAACATGCCGTGATGATATATTTATATTTATTTATTTATTTCTAACTTGGTGGCACAAAATATTGCTTATGTCAGAAAGCAGATACCCTAAAGTATGTTATAATAAACTAATATCATTAAACAAAAACAACAGTATACCAGCTACCAAACAGGAAAAATTTAATTGGACAAGAAACATACAAACCGTTTTAGAAAAATCCAACTTTTTAAGGCTTTGGGAAAATCCAAATTTTATCGAACTCAAAAAAGACATACCAAATATATTAAACGCATACAATCAACACTTTTATAACATTGACATCCTTCGAATAATCTATTCATCCTACAATCCACACTACAAATTCTACCTTTTTACAAATTTATACCAAACATTTAAAGTTCCCTTCAAGATCCTAAAACTTGTTGGCCAATTACGTACAGCTAATTCGAAACATTTTCAGCTGTACCGAGATGGTGTCCTTTTCAGTTTCAATTCCGAGGACATCTGTGCTATATGCAACACCTACCAAAATGACAGCCTTCACCATCTATTTTTCTACTGCCCAATTTACGAGCCCATTAGAAAAGCGTTTATTTCTAAATACTGGATCAACACTGCACCTGAAGACTACAATAAAGCCCTACTATCCCACTACACTAAGAAAAAGCTGTTTAATATTCAATTCATCCCACTCCAAAAACCAGCAAATTTCCCACAATACCTTCTGAGACAAAATCCATTTCAACATCAACAATCAAAATACCAGCCTGAACCTATAGACACCTCATCCGGACATTCACGAAATACTCGTATAAGACCCCAACAAAATTTTACTGCTACAAAACTTTTTAATCAAAAAATAGACAATATATTTGAAAATCCAACTGAATACACATCTCAAAATTTTTTCGAATACGACTCCTATGAAAACCTTGAATATGATGGAAATGTGTACGAGAACAACGATCCATACTCTACCGAATCTCACGTAGGCTATGAATATTCAGGTTACAATACTGATAACACCGAGTCCGACCAAGTTTATGGAAACGATGAGATAAATTTTTCTCAGGCTTCCAATTCCAAAAACCCAACCTAATACAACTAAATGTTTTGAAATCAAATCTACCCTATATTCACATTCCAGAAATAAACGCTAATTTCCTAATAGACACCGGCAACACAAAAAGTTTAATTGACCCCGATTTGGCTTACATTCAATTTTATTTATAACGAAAATTTTAACATCCAAACTGCTCATAATATTTCATTCCATAATGAAGTTGCAGAAATTCTTGTTTTCAATTTTTTTTATGTCAACGATAAACATATATTTGATCTCTTCCAATTCAGCGATAAGTATAATGACTCATAGGCGTAGACTTACTAGAACAACTACAGGCAAACATAAACGTGACGACAAAACAATTAACAACTCCATATGCAAAAATTCCAGTTATTTATGAATCCGAAATAAATAATAAAATAGCTTAAAATCTAAAATTTCAAAATTATTCTATAATAGTACCATCAAGAGTAAACATTGTTGTTAAATTACCAGTAAATCAAAATCACGGCACTGGAATACTAAATTATGTTCAAAAAATTGACATTTCAGAACCATTTGATATAGAATTGATTAATCCTATTGAGATAAACTTTTGCGAAAAAATGGAAATTGATACTGACTTGGACACAACACACGATAATATATTAAAACAAAATCTTAAAAATCTTAGAATCGAACATTGCAATAAAGAAGAAAATGATGCCATTCGAAAATTATGTTTTGAATACTACGGCATTTTCCATTGTGAAGACATCCCTTTAAGTTTCACAAGTGAAATTACACACAAAATTAATTTGAAAAACGATTCACCTATACATGTAAAATCTTACCGTTTTTCCGAAATTCACAAACAAGGGGTTAGGACACAAATATCAAAAATGTTAGATCAAAGCATTATACAACCCAGTAATTCTCCATGGCCCAGTCCTATATGGATTGTCCCTAGGAAATGGATGCCCCTGGCAGAAAGAAATGGCGTTTAGTCATAGATCTTTAGATTATTGTTCGGTATCATAGATTATCGCAAACGTAATGAGCGTACTATAGATGATACATTCCGCTTCCAAATATCACCGACATTCTAGATAAATTAGGAAAAGCTAATTATTTTTCCACCCTCGATTTGGCTAGTGGATTTCATTAGATCGAAGTCGACCCTCAAGATATACAGAAAACCGCATTTTCCATCTAAGGAGGACATTATGAATTTAAGCGAATGCCATTCGGCATAAAAAACATACCTTCCATCTTCCAAAGAGTAATAGACAACATTTTGCGAGGACTACAACACGAAACCTGTTTAGTTTACTTAGACGATATCATCATTTTTAGTTCATCTTTGCAAGAACATATAGAAAGATTAAAATCAATTTTTGAAAGATTAAGAAAAAGTAATTTCAAAATTCCGCTAGACAAGTCATTAATTTTACATAACACAGTTCAATATTTAGGCCATATTATCACACCCCAAGGAGTATAACCAAACCCCGACAAAATTTCTGTAATCAAAAATTTCCCAATTCCAAAATCACAAAGAGACATTCAAAGTTTTTTTGGACTGCTAGGATACTACAGACGCTTTATAAAAGACTTCGCGAAAATCACGAAACCGATGACTCGATGTCTAAAAAAAACGCTAAAGTAATTCATGGCAAAGACTTCATTGAGAGCTTTAGCACTTGTAAAGATCTATTAATGAACGAACCTTTCATTCTTACCACTGATGACAGCAAATTTGCAATCGGTGCAGTGCTTTCGCAAGGCGAAATCCCACACGATAGATCAATAGCCTATGCATCACGTACACTAAACGAAACTGAAAGTATTCCACCATAGAAAGAGAATTACTTGCAATAATTTGGGCTTGCAAGCAATTTATAAATTATTTATACGACAGAAAGTTTAAAATAGATGCGACCTCTAGTTTGGCTACATAATTTGAAACAACCAAATTCTAAATTAGTTCGATGGAAATTAAAACTCGAAAGAATGCGACTATACAGTTGAATACAAAAAAGGTTCATGTGACACTAATGCTGATTGTTTATCACATATTCGTGTAAATGAAATTGACGATAACGAATCAACCATAAATAAACCCGGTAATATTAATAACGACGTACTGGAATATTTAAAATAATTAGCCGAAAGTCTTGTTCCTGATGATTCTGAACCACAATCACCTATTCTTACTAGAAAACAACCCATCTCTAATGAACATGCCCAACCTGGACAAAAACCCAAAATTAATAATATTTCCGATATACAAGTAAGACCTCCTGATAAACCTGCTCCAGTTCTTAACACTGACCTCGACAACATTGATAACGAAAACACTGACTCGTCAACTCAACACTCATGTGTAAATGACATAACGAATGAAGGAATTACCATCATAGATGAGATAATAAATAACAAATTAAATCAAATTCACGTATTCCCAAACTTATATGCCATAACAGATACTAGTATAAAAAATACGAAAATCAAGCTATAGTTAAAGTCAAAATTCCAGAAATTAATAATGAAAAATTAATATTTGAATTCTTAAGAAATTGTACAGACTCTAAAAATACGTACTTCATGTATTTTCAAACTGAGAAATTATATCAAGATTTTTGTAGAGTTTACTTAAATAAATTTTCTGAAAATGGACCAAAATTATTTAAGTGCACAAAAATTATAAACACCGTCACAGATAAGGAAGAACAGATAATGCTTATCAAAATGCATCACAAAGGTAAAATGAACCACCGTGGTATAAATGAAACACTCGAATATTTAAACGTAATTATTACTGGAAACATATGAAAGCTACCATAACAAATTTTATTAATTCATGCGATATTTGTCAAAGATCTAAATAAGCAAGAAAGTAACCATATGTACCACTTATGTTAACCGATACAGCACCGCGACCTTTTCAAATAGTTCATATAGATGTATTTATATATGACAATCCAAATTATTTAACACTAGTTGTCGCCATTTATATTGAAGGCAAGACAGCTATTCATATAGCAAACGCATTAATTAAATATTTTGCTTAGTTCGTTTACAGAATTATTTATGTATTTATATAAATGAAATTTTCTAAAAGTTTTATACATAGGGCATTCAATTAGGAAGTGGTACAGATTCTCAGGCCGGTGGAGGTTGCAAATTGTGCAATTGTTCTCTGCATTTAGTACATATTTTATGTTTTTATAAAATATAATTATATTATGTTTATTTGATAATTTTAGTTGAAGAAATACTCTTAATTTAGTTAGCGGTATTTTAAAATTGAAATAGGTTTCTATTTTAAAATCGTTTTTAATTATTTTAAAGTGTTCATTATATTTTCCATTTTTTGAACTTGTTTTGTCAAATTCGCGTAAAGATAAGCAGAAGTTATTAATTATGTCTTGAATTTTTGTTTTATTTACATGTTGATTTTCCCATAAATCACTAGAGTTTTGTTGTTGTAAAAATTTTTTAATTTGTGTACTCCAATTCATTGCTATTTTATTGTTTGGTGATTTATCTAATTCCTTTAAGCGGTTATATAAAATTTTGGGGTAACGGTCATCGTCCATTAATAAAATTTTCTGCCACCAGTGGAAAGGTAGAATTTTTGTTTTTTGTGCATTAATTTGTAGAAGATTATCGCTATAATATTTGTGTAAAAAATTTAGTTTTTTCTGTACATCTACCGCTGATTTGCCGAAAATGACGATGTCGTCAGCGTACGCGAGTGGTAGAATGTCGTATGTTCCATCAACATTTATGCCTTCAAATCCTACTCTTCGGAACTCGTCTTCTAAATCGTTGATAAAAAGCGTGAAAAGAAGTGGGCTGATAATTTCACCCTGTAAGACGCCTTGGGAAATTTTCACATGGTTTGATGTTTGATAGTTTTGTTTCACATGTAAAGTAGCATTGTTATACCAATTTCTGAGGATCCTAATTATTTTAGTACTGATTCCTGTACAATGCAATTTATTCCACAGCAGGTCGTGATTGACTGAGTCAAAGGCACGTTGGAAGTCAATGAAAATAGCATACATATAGTTTTTCGTCAGTCGAAGGTGTAACTGAACTAAAGATGTTAAACAGAATATGTTGTCGATTGTCCCTCGATTTGGTCTGAAACCCATTTGGTTTTCACTAATTAATTTATTGTCTTCTGTCCATTTTTGTAGCCTTTTATATATAATTTGTGTGAAAAATTTGCTTATACTATTTGTCAATGCAATGCCTCTATAATTTAAAGGATTTTTATTGTCCCCCTTTTTATAAAGCATTGTCAATTGTATTGATGACCAAGATTTCGGAATTATTTCAGTATTTAGTATAGTATTGAAAAGGTTTAAAACGTAACTTTCCCAATTAGAAGGCAGGTTTTTATAAAATTCATAACCAAGTCCATCACTACCTGGGGTTTTGTTTAGTTTACAGTGAGCTATACTACACTGCAACTCGTAAAGTGTAAACTGTTGGTCTAAAATTGGGTGCAGACAATCTGCAAAATATTCATTTCTTGGTATCACAGGTCTGTGCATATTCATAAGGAAGTTCTCCCATTCTATAAGATTTACTTCGCATATAAATTTAGGTTTCGTTTTGAGGGACTTTATAGTTTTCCAAAAATTTTGATTGTTAGTATTACTTAGAGATTCAGAAACTTCCGTAAGTATGATTTTTTATGTATTTTTATGCATTTCCTATATTGTTTTCTGTTTGTTATAAACATGCTTAAGTTTTCACTAGACCTATTATTTAAATATTTTCTCAAACTAGTATTTGTTGCTTTTTTTAATGATACACATTCTTGTTTAAACCACGGTTGTTTTCGACCTACATGCTTTTTATCGACGTTTATTTTTTTAAAAGTTGTCATTTTTTATTTTACGGCAGCTAATTGAATAGCATTTAACAAATTGTTATGAAGTTCATTTACATCTTTGTTGTAAAAATAAATTTTATCAGATAATTTTAAATTTAATTCGTATATGAGGTATAATTATTAAATTTAAATTTAGTTGCGGATGATTTTTTATGAAATTATTTTTATAATGTAAAATATTATGATGGTCTTCGTTAATAGATACAAGGCATAGGCAGTGGTTTGAGGAAGAAATAGTCGGGGTCACAGAAAATTTTGATATACTTTCCATAAGAGGTAGATTTGCCCAGGCAAGATCAATGATGCTCGTTCCATTATGTCCAATGTAAGTAGGCTTACCTGGTCTATCTCCTATTGTTCTGCCGTTCAGTACATACATCCCTAGTTTTTCCATTGCTTCAACTAATTTCAGTCCTCTTTCATTGGTTGCATCTAGGCTTGATATCCTATTTTCTAGTACTGCTAGTGATGTTATGGTTTCTTCTGCCAACTGGTTCAGTTGTCCGATTTTGGAGTTGAAATCGCCGACTATCAGTATTTTATGTTCCGTATATAAATCTGCAAGAGAGTTTAGTGTTTCATATAACATATTAATGCAAATAATATTAAGTGATGGTTTAAGGTAAGTTACTCCTATAAGATATTTGTAATTTATATGTGTTAGCTCAATAATTAACCACATGTTTGACTGATCAATTAATTTAACATTAAGCTCATATTTTACACAAATTAATAAACCTCCACTGGCTCTACCTAACTCTTTGGTTTTGATTGCTTTACTGTCATATATTATTGAAAAATCCTGTAGAAAGTGTGGCAAGAGTTTTATATCGACATAGTGCCATGTTTCACAGAGACATATTACATTACCTTTTAACATTTCTATTTGTGTTTCAGATTCAATATTAAATAACTTATTTAGACCATTTACATTCCAAAATAATACTACTAGGTTACTACTACTATTAAGTATACTTAATTCTGTATTTGGTTGCGCTGGGTGAGGTTCATTGGAGATCTCTTCTATTTGGGACTGCCCGGATGATTCTTCTACTGCTACGTGTTTGTCAGGGGGTTGGTGGCGATCAGAAAAGAATCCAGGGTCCTATTGTCTTTGAATCGTCCTAAATCTTGTGGGGTTTGGGCGTTTTATTTTTGGGGCTTCTTTTATTGATGTTTAGGGGTAGAAGGGGATTCTAGTGATGACTGGTTACTTCTCATTCTTTTTGCACTTGGTTTTTCGTTATTATTGTAGAGTTTTCCGTCGATATATAATTTGTTACGGACTAATTTTACTTGTTTTCTGTCTTTTATACACTGTCTTTTAATTTGTAATAACTCTTTTCTTTTATCTCTTTCGTCTTTAGTTAAATCTTCCTCAATATATATATTCGTTCCTTTCATATTATACCTGCTGTAGTATATTTCATTACGTATTTTTTAGCCTGTGAATATTACTAATATAGGTCTTCTTTTATTGACGGTTTTTGAACCAAGTCTTCTTATATGATCAATATCAAAGTTGCACACATGTGCTACTAATTTTTCCTTAATTAAGGTTAGAATATTAGATTTTAGCTTTTTATAATCTTCTTCATTATCATCTATACCAAATATTATTAAATTTTTCTTCTTTATTTCCTTTTCTAAGTAGCATATCTTCTTTTCCTGCATCTCAATTTTGTTTTGCATTTGGGTTATATTTTCTTGGCTATTCGCACATAAATGTGTAATAAGTTGTACCTCAGTTTTTGTTTGTGATATATCCTTTTTGATATCCTCTAAGACATCTAATTTTTTCAATTCTTGTAGTATTTTTTCTAAATTTAAAATTATATACTTAAGAAATGGATTCCAGACAACACAACAATACTCAAGTCTACTACGAACCAATGAAATATATAGGTTATATAAGCATTGTTTATTATTAAAATCATACGTTGTACGCAAAATGAAGCCAATGATTCTGTAAGCAGAAGATACAATTTGAGTAACGTGTGGAGAAAATGTCATTTTCATATCAAATGTAACACCTAGGTCTTTTTTGGTTTTGACTCTTGACAGGGAATTGCCGCCAAGGGAATAGTTAAAGTCGATTAAGTGCAACTTTCTGGAGAATGTCATTATTTCACACTTGTTTATATTGAAATATAATTTGTATACTAAACTCCATTCGAAAATTTTATCAAGGTCATTTTGTAATTTAAGACAATCGTTGGTATTACTAACTACATGAAATAATTTAAAGTCGTCAGCATACAAGAGATAGTTGGAGCTACTAATAACATTAACAATATCATTGACAAATAATAGGAAAAGCAAAGGTTCAAGAATTGCGGCACTCCTGATGTAGCATAATAATACTGCGAAGAAAATCCATCAACAAAAACATATTGCTTTCTGAGATTTAAATATGACGAAATTAAATTTAAAAAATTTGAACCGAAACCAAGACGAAAGAGTTTTGAAATTAATAAATTATGAGAAACAGTATCGAACGCTTTAGCGAAGTCGGTGTATATACAACCTACTTGATTAGTTGTTGCAAAGGCATTGGATACGTACTGCGTAAACTGTGGACCGCCCCGGAACAAAACCATGTTGATAAATACTAATAAGATGGGCTGTCTGATATTGAATATTTTTAAATAAAATGTACTCAAATTTTTTTGCAAAAATACTCAGGCACAGATAAACCTACCCAGATCCACGACTGTATGATGTTTCGCGTGCACAATTTTTTTTGTATAGTTGTTACGACAGTGGTAGATGGCACCACTGTAGAGAGAGGATTACATACATAAGTAATGAACGTAATAACTAAGTACTATTTGTACGGCCCACTGCAATCTGCCTGAGCTAGCGTCAGTTTGCCTGCGCTGCCTAATGTCGGCATTTCATAGAAATAACCATTTTTGACTCAGGATAGCAGTGAATATATCCGAAAAATATATTTTCAGTAAAATGTATAATAGTATCAGAATATTAAATCTTTATAAAGATTATGTATTTTACAAAATAATTCTAGTACACTGGATTGCTTGCAGACTTATTTTCTAAATAATTATTAGTATTAAACAGTATAATTTGCGTGTATATATATATATATATATATATATATATATATATATATATATATATATATATATATATATATATATATATATATGTTATGTAAGCGATTATTCGTTTACTCAAAAAAAAAATTATTTATTGAAACGGAAATACAGGTTTCAGAAATACAATGAATGTAATATCAGAAATATAAGTTTATTGTTTTAAGACTTATATGTAACTAACTCAAAGTTTACATTTTCCTACTATATATAATTTTATGCTACATCTACATAGTCAGAAATTGGAGAATGCTTGGTTTACAGTTTTGTGGAACGACGGATGTGTAACTCCTCCCTCCTTAGAATTGGGCACCTCCGGGTAGTTAGATGGTCGCTTGGGGTTGAAGTTCTTGGCCGGGATCTGGACTTTTACTTTGGCTGCGTTTCTGTTCAAATTTTCTTTTGAAATAAACTGAAATTATAATTATGCCAGTAATTAATAAAATAATATAGAGTATTATTATGGAATGATTTCTTGCAGAGGTATTGTAGTCTTCATTGGTGTCTTCGAATTTTTGAAATGGGGTCTTCAAATCTTGAATGTTTTCTAGTTCGATGGAAAATTTTGAAATATTGTTATTGTTTATGTTAATTTCATAATTTTCTAGAACACTGGTTTTCCAAATGTTTTTTCTTCAAATGTTAATTTTTGGTTCTTGAATATGACGTCGCATTCGTTTTGATTTATAATGAATATTCCTTGTAATTTCTTGACTTCGTCCTTTTGTTTACAGGATGTGTGTAATTCTTCGATTTTGGGAAACGCAGCTAGGTATTGATTTATTTCTTCTACCTTTTCAACGTGGTTTTTCTTGATGTTTAGTTTAATATAGTCACAGATTTTGTTGTTGTTATGTAATATGATATTCTTCTCACATGAGTCGTGTGTGACGTCGCTTATCTTGTTGGGACACTGATAGTTTATTCCTTTTGTACAAATGCCATTCAGTGATTTGATTTGGCCATCGTTTGATACTAGGAAATAATCTTTACTTGGTATGACTGTACAAATTCAGAATTATGTAGGGTTGGAACCGGTAAGAGATGAAAGAGCTGGAAGGTTGTTTCGTAATTGATAGGGATTTCTAGGAAATAGATAATTTTGTTGGAATATACTTTACAATTAACAGTTATTAAATTTTCGAAATCGGGAATATTTTCTAATGTGGGTTCTAAAGGGAATTTATTATTATAGTGGTTATAAATTTTGTTTAGTTCTTCGTGGAGGTCATTAATTTTGATTATGCTTGGATGTAAGGTGTGTAGTTTGCAAAAAGTTAGCGAATTCTCAATGTTTGATTCAAAGTCCTGCTCGCATATGCGATGGGTAGGTCTGAGCCAATCGTTCCTTGTGATAAAACTGCGCCTAATGCAAAGTTGCTAGCGTCCGTAGTTAAAATAAAAGGTTTTGAGTAATCTGGGTATTGTAAAATTGGTTCATTAATTAATAAATTTTTACAAGTGTTAACACAATCTCTATATTGGGGGTCGTTTATATTGATGGTTGCACCCTTTTTAAGGCATTTTGTCAGGGGTTTGGTAATGTTAGCGAAGTCTTTTATGAATTTGCGGTAATAACCAAGAAGGCCAAGGAATGCTTTAATTTCAGTAGTTGTTCGAGGAATAGGGTAATTTTGTACTGCTTTAATTTTATCTGGGTTTGGTTTCACGCCATTGGGAGTGACAACATGTCCCAAATAAGCAACTTCTTTATGACAGAATTCGGATTTATCTAATTGCACCTTGAGGTTTGCCTTTTTTAAACGATCGAAAACAGCTCTTAAACTCTGAATGTGTTCTTGCAGGCTAGTACTGAATATTAAAATATCATCTAAATATACTACACAAATTTCATTTACTAAATTTTTTAGAACACTATCCATCACACGCTGGAACGTAGCGGGTGCATTTTTTAAGCCAAATGGCATTCGAAGGAACTCGAAGTGGCCATTTTCGGTATTGAATGCTGTTTTTTCGATATCCGCTTTATCCATTTCGATTTGGTGATATCCGGATGCAAGGTCTAGCGTGGTAAAATATTGGCATCTGCCAAGTTTGTCTAATAATGAGGAAATGTTTGGTATCGGGTATTTGTCATTAATTGTTTTTTCATTAAGTTTTCTATAATCTATTACTATTCTCCATTTTTTCTTGCCCGACGCATCTAGTTTTTTTGGTACAATCCACACGGGTGATGACCATGGGGATTGTGATGGCCTAATTATTCTGTCATTTAACATTTTATTAATTTGGTCTTGGACTTCTTTCCTGTGAACTTCGGGATATCTATATGTTTTTGAATAAATCGGAATTTCGTCGGTGGTTCTAATTTTGTGTTTAATTTCATTTGTGAAGGTTAGTTGTTTATTCTCAATATGAAATATACTTGCGTATTCTTTTGTTAATTTAATAATTGCGGCTTTTTCTTCCGAGTTCATGTGTTCCGTACGAATTTTGGAAGTATCAAATGAATGATTGGAATTTTGGTTTTCAAAATTATAATTGTTTAATTCGAAATGTACTAGTGGCTGTGTGGGTATTTTATTTGTTAAGTTAATATTGCATTCTAAGTCGCTCAGGTTCGTTATTGGGTAATATGTTGTGTGGTTTTCGATTTTGGCAATTCCTTCAGGTATGATTAAATTATCAATTTTTGTTTCTGGAATAAAAACTTCACCGTTTTCTATTTCATTAATTTCGAGTTTTGTTATCTGTTCTGTCTTGGCTGGGATAGTCACGTAGTGTTGTCTCGGCGTTATCTTATGATAATGAATTTTGATCTCATGTGACGGTGTTATAATTCTATCTCGTGTAAGGTCAATAACTGCTTCTAAGTTTTTTAGATTATCTACCCCGAGTAGAATATCGAAATATTTATGAAAATCGAACATGTAATATTTTAATAACAAATTTTGATTTTTGAATAATTTAGATGAGGGTATAATTACACTGCAATTTTCGGTAGATGTTCCATGAGCTGTTGTAATAGTAAAGTTATCAGCTTGTATTTTATTAGGGTAAAATTTCTTCGCGATGTTTGGCTTTATAGACGAACGAGTGCTGCCTGATAAAATGATAAAAGGGAGTTCGCTCTGATTGTGGCTTAAATTTAGTGATTCTATTACTGGTCCGAGGCTTCTAACTCTAAACAATGATTTTCATCGAGTCGGGGTTCGTTATATTCTACCTTGTTTTCCGGTTCGTAGACTACAATGTTATTGTCGTCTGTGGTCTGTTCGTCGTATATTTCTGTATTGTATAATTCCTCAACTGTGAAGTTGGGTATTTGTTGTAAGAATTGTTGTGTTCTATACTGTGGTGGTATGTATTGTTGGGGTCTTGGTTGGTTGTAAGATGTACTAGCTCTTGGGGTGAAGGATTGTCTAGTGCTGACACTCATAGGAGTTGGTTTTGGTAGTGGTTTTTGTGGATTAGGTTTAAAAACATTTGATCTGGGTTGATTATTATTATTGTACTTTTGTACAGCTATTGCATTGTTGGGTGTTGGTCTGTATGAATACATGAGCGGTGATGGGGAGGTATTTGTAAAATATCTTTGTGGTGTTTATTGCAATTGTCTGATATTGTTGTGTGGAATGTGTTTTGGTTTTATGTGATTTTTTAATTGTGTGTGCGAGTGAGTGTCTAGTTGAAAATCGTTCGTCAGCATATTGAGCGCTGAACTCATGTCTTCCGGTTTCTTTGTACGCATTAGTGTTCCTAGTGGCTCTTTGAGTCCGCGTAAAAGAATTCTGACAGCGTATTTTTGGAAATACCCAATTAAAACTTTCTGTTCTTCTGGCTTAATTTGGGTCGTAATGTATGAGACTTGTAAATTTAAGAGTTCCTGAACTTTATTAAAATATTCAAATGCTGATTCACTGGTTTGTTTCAATTCTGTTAGTTCTATATTTAAAGTGAAACAATCATGTTTATCAGCGTATGTGTTGAGTAACGCTTGTTTTAATTCGTCCCAATTTGAGACAGTGCAACTCGCTATATTGATTGCAGCATCACCTTTGATTTTTGATAAAATACTAGACATTAAGTATTCATTTTGGAAATCATTTTTGTCTATACTGTTATAAAATTTGTTTACTAGTTTTTCACAATTTCTATAAATCTTGATAATAATTTGTTATCGCCTGTGAATTCAGGGATCATTTCAAGGTATTCTCTTTTAAGGACGGGGGTAGCCATTTCGTTTATTTTTAAAGAATTGATTTCGTTAATAAGGTTTTCTATAGAAATGTTATTAGTTTGGCTGGGGATTGGTGAGTTACAGGGGGTGATTTCTGAACTTGTATCAGTGTAATCTGAGTCTGATTCTTGATTGAAATCTCTGCGTGACATAATTACTTACAGAATAACAACCAGATTGTCCATTTGTCGCCTCGACGTATTCGCTGAAGAGGGATGGAACGTCTTGGGGGTCTTCTCCGAGTTGCGATGTCCACTCGCTGTGTTGGAGTCGATCTTGACGTTGCCTGGGACGTTTCCGTTTCTTGAACGTGGGTCACTTAATAAATCGTTGACACGAACCGATATTAGCGATTAATATCGTTTAAGTATCCTACAGCGACTGCGCCAGTTATGTAAGCGATTATTCGTTTACTCAAAAAAAATATTTATTTATTGAAACGGAAAAACAGGTTTCAGAAATACAATGAATGTAATATCAGAAATATAAGTTTATTGTTTTAAGACTTGTCTGTAACTAACTCAAAGTTTACATTTTCCTACTATATATAATTTTATGCTACATCTACATAGTCAGAAATTGGAGAATGCTTGGTTTACAGTTTTGTGGAAAGACGGATGTGTAACTTATATATATTAGGATGGACCTTAAATGGGGTGAAGTCGAATTTTAACCGGGCCGCCCCTCAAAATGGTCCCAAATTAGAAAAAAAAAATGTAGTAAAATTTTTTCCGCGTAATATTAAGGTTTAAGGGTGCCGAAATGATGCACTTTTCTACTTTTTATTTAAATAAATTCGGATTTTTACACATTTTGGGACTTTATTTCTTTTCGAGGCAATAGGAGGTTTCAAAAATCCACTCAGCGGTGGAATACAGTCTATAATTACCCGATAATGTGTGGTAATGATTCTGATATTATTCTGAAGAGATTTAAAGATGATCAAACTATTGCTCAAAAGACTTGAAAAGCTGTTTTGGCTTAGATGTTGTGATAAAAAGAGATAAAACAATTATGTACTTTCAAATCTACAATACATAAGTTGAATATTAAATGAAAAAGAATTTCAGTCTGACCTCATTTTCACGCACCCTGCAGAATTTAATGAATCTACAGGGTGCGTGCAGAATCATTGCATCTGCAGAATGAATAAAATAATTTTATTGAAAAATATATATTTTTTTATTAATGCACAAATAGTGTTTGAGTAATGCTTGTTTTTGAATAACTATTTTTCAGGTTATATTTAACATCAACACAAAAACATGATAGAGGGCACTGTATGTCGCCGACAAATGTGGCATCAAATTTTTGAAATTGCTGAAAATCCTTAAATAATAACACTTTTAAAATAATGTCAGTTAATTAACAATTGATTTAGTAATTTTATTGTAGATTTGAAATTATATAATTATTTTGTAATTTTTTTTAATCATCTAAGCCAAAACGGCTTTTCAAGTCTTTTGAGCGATGGTTTGATCATCTTTAAATCTCTTCAGAATAATATCAGAATCATTACCACACATTATCGGGTATTTATAGACTGTATTCCACCACTGACTGGATTTTTGAAACCTCCTATTGCCTCGAAAAAAAAATAAAGTCCCAAAATGTGTGAAAATCCGATTTTATTTAAATAAAAAGTAGAAAAGTGCATTTCGGCACCCTTATACCTTAATATTACACGGAAAAAATTGTACTACAATTTTTTTTCCCAATTTGGGACCATTTTGAGGGGCGGCCTGGTTAAAATTCGACTTCACCCCATTTAAGGTCCACCCTAATATATATACAGTAAAAATTTTGAAAGCTGTCCGATCAAGGGCACCTGTATCACGAACAATTTAACGAATAGGCATACATTTATCTCTTTCTTTTTCAAAGGCTGTAAGATTGTGTGATAAGGATGGATATAACACGCTTGTCTTTAAAAATTCATATTGTTTCGACTAAGTTAGGACATTCCATTTATAAACGATGCTCGTTGTTGATAATACTTTCGCTGTAACGTAAGAAAATTATCGGTAAACCTAAATCTAGAAAACAATTTCACCCCATTTCACTTTTCATATCAGCTCAGCAGGTAAAATTTTGTCTGTACATCTTACTGTACTGTCATCGTACATTCATCTTCTAGAGGAGGTAAATATTAGCACAAGCAGTGAATCGTTCTTGAATTGCACTGCTCAAAATTACTTACCAGAGGCTCGCAGAGCATGGTGCACCATCTTGTGCATTGAGCAGTTATTACTAATTTTGAACACATGAAATAGCAGAACGTCGTGGATCTGGGTAGGTTTATCTGTGGTATAGGTCTTGCCAAATAGAAATGACATGTCAATCATTTCTTGCGCATATACTGTGTACCACTATTTTTAGAGCGGAGTAGTCTCTCAATACCCATTTCATAATGAAACATACACTTTTTCCGTGCGCCGCTTACCCAAAAATAATTCTACGGACTACCCTCTAATCGTTCGTCTAAGTACTGTAATGACATAAATGCAAAACCGATGAAGACACAAGCGTTCAACTGACAATGGATGTAAACACTGTGTTATGCCAGTGGCGTAGAAAAAATACGAAACAATAGTATTTAGAATATATAAATTAAGCTTAAAAACTAAAATGTGTACAAAATACCTAAAATACCGATAATATAAAGATTATTTTACAGTATGTTCAATAAAAAACCTAACTCTGAGTAGGCTATGAACAGAGAAACGTATGTCTGATTATTATTACATTCAAAAGTCAAGTTATCAAAATTGATCTTGAAATGTAATTTTAAGGAGAAAAGATAATAAAGAATGATACAGTGTATTGCCATTCGCCCTTTTCTAATTTGTTTCCATTTGTGAAATAAGATTCTAGAACAAAAACTTTGATTTCTTTAGACATCATTTTTGACAATATCTCGTGTCAAATTAATATTTAATTAAATATTTTTAAATTGACATAGGTACGTTTCTTTGTTCATAACTTATTCCGAGTTAGGTTTTTTTTAACACACTGTATAATGGCATTACTATGTAATCGTTAAAGAGATGGCATAATTAGATTTTCGGAAAACTCTTGGTCATGGGCATGTGGGTATTCTGAGTTCAACTCTTGCAAATGAAAGATTTTGTATGTTATAGCTTCATATTGTAACGTCGCCGCCACCACCGCTCCGTAGCCCTCGCCGCCGCCGCGCCGTATCTAGCGCCGCTGTGTCTGCACGTAGCAAGCAGACTTTTTAGGACGTCGCGGTGAGGTGGTCTATTGTGCATGCTGTTTACCTCGCGAAGTGGTCGAGTAGGTACGAGTAAGTTCTAGAACTAAAGTCGCCAGGTATATAACCCGTCGCCAAAGCCAGCGAACGCATTCTGTATTATAGAAGCAACGAGTAAAGAAGTCTGATATAAATAAGCGTCGTGAATAGTCTGTGATATACAAGCAACGAGCAATATAATAATATTCGTAGTGTTTATAATTATTTAATCATAGTGTTAGTTACTTTTATTATCTTGTTAATATTTAATATAATTATTTATCGTTTAATAAACGCATTACTTTAATTAATAATATTTCTGTTATTTGTACACTTCACCCACATAAATAAAAACGTTACAATATATATATATATATATATATATATATATATATATATATATATATATATATATATATATATATATATATATATATATTATTCGGACGCCACTGAGACAAACCCGCGTAAGTACAATACATGTGAGTGGCCTTTTAAGTAAGAAGGGCGGAGGCTTCGTAAATACGTTTTACGCGCAGATCATTTCTATAGACCTATAGTGCGCAGTAGTTTGTTTGCGCGTTGGGGAGGCTAGATATATTTCAAACAAAATTTGAAATAGCGGAAATAAGAACGGAACTATATTAAATAAATTCACAAAAAGCGTTTGTGATGATGAATATTTGAAGACAAGAGGACGGGTAGATGGGATTCAGAAAGGGCAATTCTATTTTGCTGACCAGCAAAAAAAAACTTGCTGACTGGGCACTTATCATAAATGGATTAGCTTGAAATTCAGTATTCTACCTACTAACAACACCATTCATCTTCTGGTAACGTATCAATCTTATGCACTCCTTCAGAGAGGTACTTTACTCTAGTGCATTATAACAACAATTTGGCTGACTGGGTAATTAGATTGAATGGATTTCCTTTAAAATCAGTATACTAACTTCGAGAAACACCAGCCATCTACCGGTAACGTATCAATATTGTGCTCTCCTTCAGAGAGGTACTTTACTCTAGTAAATTATAACAAAATTTTGCTGACTGGGTATTTAGAATGAATTGGATTTCCTATAAAATGAGTATACTAACTTCGAGCAACACCAGACACCTTTTGGTCACGTTTCAATCTTATGCTATCCTCCAGAGAGGTCCTTTACTCTGATGAAATATAACAAAATTTTGCTAACTGGGTATTTAGAATGAATGGATTTACTAAAAATTAAGTATACTAACTTCGAAAAACACCAGTACACCTTTTGGTCACGTATCAATCTTGTGCACCCCTTCAGAGAGGTACTTTACTCCAGTGAATTATAACAAAATTATGCTGACTGTGTATTTAGAATGAATGGATTTACTTAAAACTCAGTATACTAACTTCGAACAACGCCAGACACCTTTGGTCACGTATCAATCTTGTACTCTCCTTCAGAGACGTGCTTTACTCTAGTGAATTATAACAAAATTTTGCTGACTGGGTATTTATAATGAATGGATTTCCTTTAAAATCAGTATACTAACTACGAGAACCACCAGACACCTTTTGGTCACGTATCATTCTTGTGCTCTCCTTCAGAGAGGTACTTTACTCCAGTGAATTATCAAAATTTTACTGACTGGGTATTTAAAATGAATGGATTTCCTTTAAAATCAGTATACTAACTTCGAGCAAAACCAGATACCTTTTGGTCACGTATAAATCTTGTGCTCTCTTTCAGAGAGGTACTTTACTCTAGTGAATTATAACAAAAAAAATTCTGACTGGGTATTTAGAATGAATGGATATCCTTTAAAATCAGTATACTAACTTCGAGCAACACCTGACACCTTTTGGTCACGTATCAATTATGTGCCCTCTTTTAGAGAGGTACTTTATTCTAGTGAATTACAACAAAATTTTGCTGACTGGGTATTTATAATTAATGGATATCCTTTAAAATCAGTATACTAACTTCGAGCAAGACAAGTCATCTTCTGGTAACGTACCAATCTTGTGCTCTCCTTCAGAGAGGTACTATACTCTAGTGAATTATAACAAAATTTTGCTGACTGCGTATTTAGAATGAATGGATTTCCTTTAAAATCAGTATACTAACTTCAAGCATCACCAGTCATCTTCTTGTAACGTATCAATCTTGTGCTCTCCTTCAGAGAGGTACTTTACTCTAGTGAATTTTAACAAAATTTGCTGATTGGGTATTTAGAAAGAATGGATGTCCTTTAAAATCAGTATACTAACTTCGAACAACACCAGACATCTTCTGGTAACGTATCAATCTTGTGCTCTCCGTCAGAGAGGTACTTTACTCTAGTGAATTATAACAAAATTTTGCTGACTAGGTATTTGTAATGAATGGATTTCCTTTAAAATCAGTATACTAACTTCGAGTAGCACCAGACACCTTTTGGTAACGTATCAATCTTGTGCTCTCCTTCAGAGAGGTACTTTAGTCTAGTGAATAATAACAAAATTTTGCTGACTGGGTATTTAGAATGAATGGATTTCCTTTAAAATCAGTATACTAACTTCGAGCAACACCAGACACCTTTTTGTCACGTAACAAACTTGTGCTATCCTTCAGAAAGGTACTTTTCTCTTGTGAATTATAACAAAATTTTGATGACTGGGTATTTAGAATGACTGGATTTACTTTAAAATCAGTATCCTAACTTCGAGCAACACCAGTCATCTTCTGGTAACGTATCAATCTAGTGCTCTCCTTCAGAGACGTACTTAACTCTAGTGAATTATTACAAAATTTTGCTGACGGGTATTTAGAATGAATGGATTTAGTTTAAAATCAGTATACTAACTTCGAGAAACACCAGTCATCTTCAGGTAACGTATCAATCTTATGCTCTCCTTCAGAGAGGTACTTTACTCTAGTGAATTATAACAAAATGCGTTCATTCTAAATACCCAGTCAGCAAAATTTTGTTATAATTCAATAGAGTAAAGTACCTCTCCGAAGGGGTGCACAAGATTGATACGTTACCAGAAGGTGACTGATGTTACACGAAGTTAGTATACTGATTTTAAAGTAAATCTATTCATTCTAATTACCCAGTCAGTAAAATTTTGTAATAATTCACTAGAGTAAAGTACCTCTCTGAAGGGGTGCACAAGATTGATACGTTACCAGAAGGTGACTGATGTTACACGAAGTTAGTATACTGATTTTAAAGTAAATCTATTCATTCTAATTACCCAGTCAGCAAAATTTTGTTTTAATTCACTAGAGTAAAGTACCTCTCTAAAGGAGAGCATAAGATTGATACGTTAAAAGAAGATGACTGGTGTTGCTCGAAGTTAGTATACTGATTTTAAAGTAAATCCATTCATTCTAAATACCCAGTCAGCAAATTTTGTTATAATTCACTAGAGTAAAATACCTCTCTGAAGGCGAGCACAAGATTGATACGTTACTGGAAGATGACTGGTCTTTCTCGAAGTTAGTATACTGATTTTAAAGTAAATCCATTCATTCTAAATACCCAGTCAACAAAATTTTGTTATAATTCACTAGAGTAAAGTACCTCTATGAAGGGGTATTCAAGATTGATACGTTACCGGAAGGTGCATCATGTTACGCGAAGTTAGTATACTGATTTTAAAGTAAATCTATTCATTCTAATTACCCAGTCAGCAAAATTTTGTTTTAATTCACTAGAGTAAAGTACCTCTCCAAAGGAGAGCATAAGATTGATACGTTAAAAGAAGATGACTGGTGTTGCTCGAAGTTAGTATACTGATTTTAAAGTAAATCCATTCATTCTAAATACCCAGTCAGCAAATTTTGTTATAATTCACTAGAGTAAAATACCTCTCTGAAGGCGAGCACAATATTGATACGTTACTGCAAGATGACTGGTCTTTCTAGAAGTTAGTATACTGATTTTAAAGTAAATCCATTCATTCTAAATACCCAGTCAACAAAATTTTGTTATAATTCACTAGAGTAAAGTACCTCTATGAAAAAGTATTCAAGATTGATACGTTACCGGAAGGTGCATGATATTACGCGAAGTTAGTGTACTGATTTTAAACTAAATCTATTCATTCTAAATACCCAGTCAGCAAAATTTTGTTATAATTCACTAGAGTAAAGTACCTCTCTGAAGAAGAGCACAAGATTGATACGTTACCAGAAGACGACTGGTGTTGCTCGAAGTTAGTTTACTGATTTTAAAGTAAATCGATTCAATCTAAATACCCAGTCAGCAAAATTTTGTTATAATTCACTAGAGTAAGGTACCTCTCTGAAGGAGAGCACAAGATTGATACGTTACCAGAAGATGACTGGTGTTGCTCGAAGTTAGTTTACTGATTTTAAAGTATATCCATTCGTTCTAAATACCCAGTCAGCAAAATTTTATTATAATTCACTAGATTAAAGTACCTCTCTGAAGGAGAGCACAAGATTGATACGTTACCGGAAGATGACCGGTGTTGCTCGAAGTTAGTATACTGATTTTAAAATAAATCCATTCATTCTAAATACCCAGTCAGCAAAATTTTGTTATAATTCACAAGAGTAAAGTACCACTCTGAAGGAGAGCACAAGATTGATACGTTACCAGAAGATGACTGGTGTTGCTCGAGGTTAGTTTACTGATTTTAAAGTATATCCATTCATTCAAAATACCCAGTCAGCAAAATTTTGTTATAATTCACTAGAGTAAAGTACCTCTCTAAAGGAGAGCACAAGATTTATACGTTACCAAAAGATGACTGGTGTTGCTTAAAGTTAGTTTACTGATTTTAAAGTAAATCCATTCATTCTAAATTCCCCGTCAGCAAAATTTTGTTATAATTCAATAGAGTAAAGTACCTCTCTGAAGAAGAGCACAAGATTGATACGTTACCAGAAAATGACTGGTGTTGCTCGAAGTTAGTTTACTGATTTTAAAGTAAATCCATTCATTCTAAATACCCCGTCAGCAAAATTTTGTTATAATTCACTAGAGTAAAGTACATCTCTGAAGGAGAGCACAAGATTGATACGTTACCAGATGAGGACTGGTGTTTCTCGAAGTTAGTTTACTGATTTTAAAGTAAATCCATTCATTCTAAATACCCAGTCAGCATTATTTTGTTATAATTCACTAGAGTAAAGTACCACTCTGAAAGAGAGCACAAGATTGATATGTTACCAGAAGATGACTGGTGTTGCTCGAAGTTAGTTTACTGATTTTAAAATAAACCCATTCATTCTAAATACCCAGTCAGCAAAATTTGTTATAATTCACTAGAGTAAAGTACCTCTCTAAAGGAGAGCACAAGATTGATACGTTATCAGAAGATGACTGGTGTTGCTCGAAGTTACTTTACTGATTTTAAGTAAATTCATTCATTCTAAATACCCAGGCAGCAAAATTTTGTTATAATTCACTAGAGTAAAGTACATGTCTGAAGGAGAGTATAAGATTGATACGTTACCACAAGATGACTGGTGTTGCTCGAAGTTAGTATACTGATTTTAAAGTAAATTCATTCATTCTAAATACCTAGTCAGCAAAATTTTGTTACAATTCACTAGAGTAAAGTACCTCTCTGAAGGAGAGCACAAGATTGATACGTTACCAGAAGATGACTGGTGTTGCTCGAAGTTAGTTTACTGATTTTAAAGTAAATCCATTCATTCTAAATACCCCGTCAGCAAAATTTTGTTATAATTCACTAGAGTAAAGTACCTCTCTGAAGGAGAGTATAAGATTGATTCATTACCAGAATATGACTGGTGTTGCTCGAAGTTAGTATACTGATTTTAAAGTAAATCCATTCATTCTAAATACCCCGTCAGCAAAATTTTGTTATAATTCACTAGAGTAAAGTACCTCTCTGAAGAAAAGCACGAGATTGATACGTTACCGGAAGATGACTGGTGTTGCTCGAAGTTATTATACTGATTTTAAAGTAAATCCATTCATTCTAAATACCCAGTCAGCAAAATTTTGTTATAATTCACTAGAGTAAGGTACCTCTCTGAAGGAGAGCACAAGATTGATACGTTCCCAGAAGATGACTGGTGTTTCTCGAAGTTAGTTTACTGATTTTAAAGTAAATCCATTTATTCTAAATACCCAGTCAGCAAAATTTTGTTATAATTCACTAGAGTAAAGTACCTCTCTGAAGGAGAGCACAAGATTGATATGTTACCAGAAGATGACTGGTGGTGCTCGAAGTTAGTTTACTGATTTTAAAGTAAATCCATTCATTATAAATACCCAGTCAGCAAAATTTGTTATAATTCACTAGAGTAAAGTACCTCTCTGAAGGAGAGCACGAGATTGATACGTTACCGGAAGATGACTGGTGTTGCTCGAAGTTAGTATACTGATTTTAAAGTAAATCCATTCATTCTAAATACCCAGTCAGCAAAATTTTGTTATAATTCACAAGAGTAAGGTACCTCTCTGAAGGAGAGCACAAGATTGATACGTTACCAGAAGATGACTGGTGTTGCTCGAAATTAGTTTACTGATTTTAAAGTATATCCATTCATTCTAAATACCCAGTCAGCAAAATTTTGTTATAATTCACTAGAGTAAAGTACCTCTCTGAAGGAGAGAACAAGATTTATACGTTACCAGAAGATGACTGGTGTTGCTCGAAGTTAGTTTACTGATTTTAAAGTAAATCGATTAAATCTAAATACCCAGTCAGCAAAATTTTGTTATAATTCACTAGAGTAAGGTTCCTCTCTGAAGGAGAGCACAAGATTGATACGTTATCAGAAGATGACTGGTGTTGCTCGAAGTTAGTTTACTGATTTTAAAGTATATCCATTCGTTCTAAATACCCAGTCAGCAAAATTTTATTATAATACACTAGAGTAAAGTACCTCTCTGAAGGAGAGCACAAGATTGATACGTTACCGGAAGATGACCGCTGTTGCTCGAAGTTAGTATACTGATTTTAAAGTAAATCCATTCATTCTAAATACCCAGTCAGCAAAATTTTGTTATAATTCACAAGAGTAAGGTACCTCTCTGAAGGAGAGCACAAGATTGATACGTTACCAGAAGATGACTGGTGTTGCTCGAAGTTAGTTTACTGATTTTAAAGTATATCCTTTCATTCTAAATACCCAGTCAGCAAAATTTTGTTATAATTCACTATAGTAAAGTACCTATCTAAAGGAGAGCACAAGATTGATATGTGACCAGTAGATGACTGGTGTTGCTCGAAGTTAGTTTACTGATTTTAAAGTAAATCCATTCATTCTAAATACCCCGTCAGCAAAATTTTGTTATAATTCACTAGAGTAAAGTACCTCTCTTAAGGAGAGCACAAGATTGATACGTTACCAGAAGACGACTGGTGTTTCTCGAAGTTAGTTTACTGATTTTAAAGTAAATCCATTCATTCTAAATACCCAGTCAGCAAAATTTTGTTATAATTCACTAGAGTAAGGTACCTCTCTGAAGGAGAGCACAAGATTGATACGTTCCCAGAAGATGACTGGTGTTTCTCGAAGTTAGTTTACTGATTTTAAAGTAAATCCATTCATTATAAATACCCAGTCAGCAAAATTTGTTATAATTCACTAGAGTAAAGTACCTCTCTGAAGGAGAGCACGAGATTGATACGTTACCGGAAGATGACTGGTGTTGCTCGAAGTTAGTATACTGATTTTAAAGTAAATCCATTCATTCTAAATACCCAGTCAGCAAAATTTTGTTATAATTCACAAGAGTAAGGTACCTCTCTGAAGGAGAGCACAAGATTGATACGTTACCAGAAGATGACTGGTGTTGCTCGAATTTAGTTTACTGATTTTAAAGTATATCCATTCATTCTAAATACCCAGTCAGCAAAATTTTGTTATAAATCACTATAGTAAAGTACCTATCTAAAGGAGAGCACAAGATTGATATGTGACCAGTAGATGACTGGTGTTGCTCGAAGTTAGTATACTGATTTTAAAGTAAATCCATTCATTCTAAATACCCTGTCAGCAAAATTTTGTTATAATTCACAAGAGTAAGGTACCTCTCTGAAGGAGAGCACAAGATTGATACGTTACCAGAAGATGACTGGTGTTGCTCGAATTTAGTTTACTGATTTTAAAGTATATCCATTCATTCTAAATACCCAGTCAGCAAAATTTTGTTATAATTCACTATAGTAAAGTACCTATCTAAAGGAGAGCACAAGATTGATATGTGACCAGTAGATGACTGGTGTTGCTCGAAGTTAGTTTACTGATTTTAAAGTAAATCCATTTATTCTAAATACCCAGTCAGCAAAATTTGTTATAATTCACTAGAGTAAAGTACCTCTCTGAAGGAGAGCACGAGATTGATACGTTACCGGAAGATGACTGGTGTTGCTCGAAGTTAGTATACTGATTTTAAAGTAAATCCATTCATTCTAAATACCCAGTCAGCAAAATTTTGTTATAATTCACAAGAGTAAGGTACCTCTCTGAAGGAGAGCACAAGATTGATACGTTACCAGAAGATGACTGGTATTGCTCGAAATTAGTTTACTGATTTTAAAGTATATCCATTCATTCTAAATACCCAGTCAGCAAAATTTTGTTATAATTCACTAGAGTAAAGTACCTCTCTGAAGGAGAGAACAAGATTTATACGTTACCAGAAGATGACTGGTGTTGCTCGAAGTTAGTTTACTGATTTTAAAGTAAATCGATTAAATCTAAATACCCAGTCAGCAAAATTTTGTTATAATTCACTAGAGTAAGGTTCCTCTCTGAAGGAGAGCACAAGATTGATACGTTATCAGAAGATGACTGGTGTTGCTCGAAGTTAGTTTACTGATTTTAAAGTATATCCATTCGTTCTAAATACCCAGTCAGCAAAATTTTATTATAATACACTAGAGTAAAGTACCTCTCTGAAGGAGAGCACAAGATTGATACGTTACCGGAAGATGACCGCTGTTGCTCGAAGTTAGTATACTGATTTTAAAGTAAATCCATTCATTCTAAATACCCAGTCAGCAAAATTTTGTTATAATTCACAAGAGTAAGGTACCTCTCTGAAGGAGAGCACAAGATTGATACGTTACCAGAAGATGACTGGTGTTGCTCGAAGTTAGTTTACTGATTTTAAAGTATATCCATTCATTCTAAATACCCAGTCAGCAAAATTTTGTTATAATTCACTATAGTAAAGTACCTATCTAAAGGAGAGCACAAGATTGATATGTGACCAGTAGATGACTGGTGTTGCTCGAAGTTAGTTTACTGATTTTAAAGTAAATCCATTCATTCTAAATACCCCGTCAGCAAAATTTTGTTATAATTCACTAGAGTAAAGTACCTCTCTTAAGGAGAGCACAAGATTGATACGTTACCAGAAGACGACTGGTGTTTCTCGAAGTTAGTTTACTGATTTTAAAGTAAATCCATTCATTCTAAATACCCAGTCAGCAAAATTTTGTTATAATTCACTAGAGTAAGGTACCTCTCTGAAGGAGAGCACAAGATTGATACGTTCCCAGAAGATGACTGGTGTTTCTCGAAGTTAGTTTACTGATTTTAAAGTAAATCCATTCATTATAAATACCCAGTGTGACGATGTGAATCTGTCACAAGTTTTGCGGATTAAATAGTTCAAAGTCGTGTAACTCAGCCCTTATTAATCCGCGAACCGCGAAAACTTTTCTTCCCGACAATTGGGATAAGGCGCGTAATTTGACCGGGAAATAAACCTCATAAAGGGTCGGCAACACCGTGTTCCATTTTTATCCTATTTGCCCTGTTCTTTTATGCAGTTTTGCTACTAGTAAACAAACTTAAGCTGGTTTAATTAGTAGGGCTGTATAAAAGCAGGGCCTGCATTTGCAGAAGACAGTTGTTGACTGCGAGTATTCCTTTCGACAACTGAAGCCGATTGCGATTCTTGATTGCGAGTATTCCATCAAGACTTCCAAACCGATCTCCAGGTGAGCAATATTTTCATTTTTTCTTTGAAACCCGTACCGTGAGCTCTCCGTCCGAGTTGTTCAGTTGTTTGTTGAGAGTCCGTCTTAGTGTCTCGTTGTGAGCTTCAGACGCCCAACGTCGCAACGCTTGTTGTGCGTAAGCCAAAGCATCTTCGAAGGGCGTATTGAAAACATCCAGAGACACTACGACTGACACCGGCCGTAATCATCTCCGTAGAGTAAATTCACCAGTTGCGTGTGTCTAGCCATTTTACAGTGACTCGTTGCGAGTTTTACCGACTTGACGTTTCAACGCCGCCGGCGTGTAAACCCGGGCGTTACAGACGTCAAGTCTGCGTGTTTATCCAGAGTTACTGTAAAACGGCCCGTTATTCCAAATCAAGTATTTTAGCGTCCATCGACCCAAGTGCGTTTTTCCGACTTTGCGTCGCGACGCCCCAGTGCGTAAGCCGGGGTACTCGAGGCCTAGAGTCTGTGAGGTTTGCCTGGGTCGACTTTCTCGTCGTACGCCGTATCATCGATCTTCACGTATTCCGCGAACAACCGGTTACAAGTATCAGCGTCGCGACGCCCGGCGTCGATCTGCCAACTGTTGCAGAAACGCATAGCTACACCTCGTCCGTCATAACTACCGTTAACCACCGAACCAACGCGACATCAGCGTCGCGACGCCCGGCGTCGAACCGCCGATTATTGCAGAATTGCATAGCTACACCTCGTCCATCATTACTGCCGTTAACCGCCAAACCAACGCGACATCAGCGTCGCGACGCCCGGCGTCGATCTGCCGATTATTGCAGAAACGAATAGCTACACCTCGTCCGTCATTACTGCCGTTAACCGCCAAACCAACGCAACATCAGCGTCGCGACGCCCGGCGTCGATCTGCCGATTATTGCAGAATTGCATAGCTACACCTCGTCCATCATTACTGCCGTTAACCGCCGAACCAACGCGACATCAGCGTCGCGACGCCCGGCGTCGATCTGCCGATTATTGCAGAAACGAATAGCTACGCCTCGTCCGTCATAACTGCCGTTAACCGCCGAACCAACGCGACATCAGCGTCGCGACGCCTGGCGTCGATTATACCAAAACCATCCGAATACATTCCTAGACAGATCCTTAAGATCACCGTACCTACCGTTTGTCCGCCACCGTCACCGTCGTCACGACGCCTAGCGTCAATCACACCGAAACTGTCCGAACACATTTCCATCTACATTTTTGGATACCCGTGCATCTACCGTTCATACACCGACATCATCGCCGTCGCGACGCCCGGCGTCGTTTTTCCGAAAACCGGTAAATCGCATAGTTCGCACACCCAGCATCTTATTGTACCCATCAGCGACCATCATACTATTTTGTACAACGAACTACCATACAATAAAGTTGTCTTGTATCTTTTATTACAATTGTGTTCTTCATATTTCACCCTATCTCCAAACCTGCTATCCGACCGTTGGCGCCCGAGCAATCTCACGCCAACTTTCTGACCGCTTTCCCCAAAATAGCGTTACAGAATTTGGCGCCCGAGCAGGGACCCTTAAATGAAGAACACAATGGGTACACATTGGGTGTACGAGCTCAAGAAGGAGGAAGTGCGACATGAAAAGATGACGAGACTGTAGAAGCCGAAGATGGAGAGGAAGAGAAAGAGGAAGGTGTGGAAGGAGAAGAAGATGAAGACGAGGAGCAACATCCCGATGGTAATGTAGTGTAATCAGAAGACGAAGATGTTAGGGTGGGAGGTAGGGCTGGCAGCAAGCCGATCTTGCTGCCAGACACAGGACGGGTCACCAACGGCAACCGGCCAAGGATCCGCATCCTGGAGAACCGCCTCATCCGCCCAGCCCGCACTGCAGCACCACCACCACCACCACCACCACCATCACCACCACCACCACCACCGCCCCCAAAGCCAGTTGAGCCCCAGGTACCTGGATGGAGACCTGGGGAAAGCGACAAGGTCCTCCGCGAGGCCTTGAATGCCCGGTTTGGGGCCTACCCGCCGAAGCTGCCGAAGACGCCAGTAATCCGGCCGTACCGGTCGCCTTCCCCCGATGGCGACGTCCTCCAGCTGGCTGCGTCCCCCATTCACGACGCCGAAACCGACGGAGACGCAGGCCAGGCCAAGCGGACCGGAGACCCCCTGGGCAAGGTAGTTTCTTGCATTGTAGGTCCCAGCCGTCCACCAGAACCCCCCACCGTGAAGGAAGCAGTCTCCGAGCTCTGGGATATCCTGTCATCCCTCAGCCCCGACCGTTCGAAGCCACGCCCACAGGCCATCCCAACTGCACAGCAGGCACCACCGCCGTCCGTCCCGTCCGTGGCCCCAGCTTGCCCCCAGGACTACCACGCCTGGGTTCAGAGTCTGCGGCCAGAAGGTGCGTGTCTGTCGAAGCGGCTGCGGTTCCGGCTCCCGAACGGCAAGAGGGTGACCATTCCCCCCCTGAGACGGAGGCTTCCATAAGTGCGTGAGTGCAGTGCCCCCTCCCCTTTTTATTGACCAGGCCCAGGACACTGAGTGCCGCCTGTGGACAATCTTGTTTTGGTTTTTTCTTTGTATTTTTTTTCTTACTGGGTTTAGTTAAGTTTTTTTTTAGTTAAGTTTTTTTTAGTTAAGTTTGTAGTTAAGATTTTTTTTTGGTATTTTTGTAAGATGGGTTTTTGCTGGGTGTATTTATTCCGTTTGTTTTTCTTTTTTTTTTTTGTCCGAAGTAACCCGGGGATGTGACGATGTGAATCTGTCACAAGTTTTGCGGATTAAATAGTTCAAAGTCGTGTAACTCAGCCCTTATTAATCCGCGAACCGCGAAAACTTTTCTTCCCGACAATTGGGATAAGGCGCGTAATTTGACCGGGAAATAAACCTCATAAAGGGTCGGCAACACCGTGTTCCATTTTTATCCTATTTGCCCTGTTCTTTTATGCAGTTTTGCTACTAGTAAACAAACTTAAGCTGGTTTAATTAGTAGGGCTGTATAAAAGCAGGGCCTGCATTTGCAGAAGACAGTTGTTGACTGCGAGTATTCCTTTCGACAACTGAAGCCGATTGCGATTCTTGATTGCGAGTATTCCATCAAGACTTCCAAACCGATCTCCAGGTGAGCAATATTTTCATTTTTTCTTTGAAACCCGTACCGTGAGCTCTCCGTCCGAGTTGTTCAGTTGTTTGTTGAGAGTCCGTCTTAGTGTCTCGTTGTGAGCTTCAGACGCCCAACGTCGCAACGCTTGTTGTGCGTAAGCCAAAGCATCTTCGAAGGGCGTATTGAAAACATCCAGAGACACTACGACTGACACCGGCCGTAATCATCTCCGTAGAGTAAATTCACCAGTTGCGTGTGTCTAGCCATTTTACAGTGACTCGTTGCGAGTTTTACCGACTTGACGTTTCAACGCCGCCGGCGTGTAAACCCGGGCGTTACAGACGTCAAGTCTGCGTGTTTATCCAGAGTTACTGTAAAACGGCCCGTTATTCCAAATCAAGTATTTTAGCGTCCATCGACCCAAGTGCGTTTTTCCGACTTTGCGTCGCGACGCCCCAGTGCGTAAGCCGGGGTACTCGAGGCCTAGAGTCTGTGAGGTTTGCCTGGGTCGACTTTCTCGTCGTACGCCGTATCATCGATCTTCACGTATTCCGCGAACAACCGGTTACAAGTATCAGCGTCGCGACGCCCGGCGTCGATCTGCCAACTGTTGCAGAAACGCATAGCTACACCTCGTCCGTCATAACTACCGTTAACCACCGAACCAACGCGACATCAGCGTCGCGACGCCCGGCGTCGAACCGCCGATTATTGCAGAATTGCATAGCTACACCTCGTCCATCATTACTGCCGTTAACCGCCAAACCAACGCGACATCAGCGTCGCGACGCCCGGCGTCGATCTGCCGATTATTGCAGAAACGAATAGCTACACCTCGTCCGTCATTACTGCCGTTAACCGCCAAACCAACGCAACATCAGCGTCGCGACGCCCGGCGTCGATCTGCCGATTATTGCAGAATTGCATAGCTACACCTCGTCCATCATTACTGCCGTTAACCGCCGAACCAACGCGACATCAGCGTCGCGACGCCCGGCGTCGATCTGCCGATTATTGCAGAAACGAATAGCTACGCCTCGTCCGTCATAACTGCCGTTAACCGCCGAACCAACGCGACATCAGCGTCGCGACGCCTGGCGTCGATTATACCAAAACCATCCGAATACATTCCTAGACAGATCCTTAAGATCACCGTACCTACCGTTTGTCCGCCACCGTCACCGTCGTCACGACGCCTAGCGTCAATCACACCGAAACTGTCCGAACACATTTCCATCTACATTTTTGGATACCCGTGCATCTACCGTTCATACACCGACATCATCGCCGTCGCGACGCCCGGCGTCGTTTTTCCGAAAACCGGTAAATCGCATAGTTCGCACACCCAGCATCTTATTGTACCCATCAGCGACCATCATACTATTTTGTACAACGAACTACCATACAATAAAGTTGTCTTGTATCTTTTATTACAATTGTGTTCTTCATATTTCACCCTATCTCCAAACCTGCTATCCGACCGTTGGCGCCCGAGCAATCTCACGCCAACTTTCTGACCGCTTTCCCCAAAATAGCGTTACACCAGTCAGCAAAATTTGTTATAATTCACTAGAGTAAAGTACCTCTCTGAAGGAGAGCACGAGATTGATACGTTACCGGAAGATGACTGGTGTTGCTCGAAGTTAGTATACTGATTTTAAAGTAAATCCATTCATTCTAAATACCCAGTCAGCAAAATTTTGTTATAATTCACAAGAGTAAGGTACCTCTCTGAAGGAGAGCACAAGATTGATACGTTACCAGAAGATGACTGGTGTTGCTCGAATTTAGTTTACTGATTTTAAAGTATATCCATTCATTCTAAATACCCAGTCAGCAAAATTTTGTTATAATTCACTATAGTAAAGTACCTATCTAAAGGAGAGCACAAGATTGATATGTGACCAGTAGATGACTGGTGTTGCTCGAAGTTAGTTTACTGATTTTAAAGTAAATCCATTCATTCTAAATACCCCGTCAGCAAAATTTTGTTATAATTCACTAGAGTAAAGTACATCTCTAAAGGAGAGCACAAGATTGATACGTTATCAGAAGATGACTGGTGTTGCTCGAAGTTAGTTTACTGATTTTAAGTAAATTCATTCATTCTAAATACCCAGGCAGCAAAATTTTGTTATAATTCACTAGAGTAAAGTACCTGTCTGAAGGAGAGTATAAGATTGATACGTTACCAGAAGATGGCTGGTGTTGTTCGAAGTTAGTATACTGATTTTAAAGTAAATTCATTCATTCTAAATACCCAGTCAGCAAAATTTTGTTACAATTCACTAGAGTAAAGTACCTCTCTGAAGGAGAGCACAAGATTGATACGTTACCAGAAGATGACTGGTGTTGCTCGAAGTTAGTATACTGATTTTAAAGTAAATTCATTCATTCTAAATACCTAGTCAGCAAAATTTTGTTATAATTCACTAGATTAAAGTACCTCTCTGAAAGAGAGTATAAGATTGATACGTTACCAGAAGATGACTGGTGTTGCTCGAAGTTAGTATACTGATTTTAAAGTAAATCCATTCATTCTAAATACCCCGTCAGCAAAATTTTGTTATAATTCACTAGAGTAAAGTACCTCTCTGAAGGAGAGCACAAGATTGATACGTTACCGGAAGATGACTGGTGTTGCTTGAAGTTAGTTTACTGATTTAAAAGTAAATTCATTCATTGTAAATACCCAGTCAGCAAAATTTTGTTATAATTCACTAGAGTAAAGTACCTCTCTGAAGGAGAGCACAAGATTGATACGTTACCAGAAAATGACTGGTATTGCTCGAAGTTAGTATACTGATTTTAAAATAAATTCATTCATTCTAAATACCAAGTCAGCAAAATTTTGTTATAATTCACTAGAGTAAGGTACCTCTCTGAAGGAGAGCACAAGATTGATACGTTACTAGAAGGTAACTGGTGTTGCTCGAAGTTAGTATACTGATTTTAAAGTAAATCCATTCATTCTAAATACCCAGTCAGCAAAATTTTGTTATAATTCACTAGAGTGAAGTACCTCTCTGGAGGAGAGCACAAGATTGATACGTTACTAGAAGGTAACTGGTGTTGCTCGAAGTTAGTATACTGATTTTAAAGTAAATCCATTCATTCTAAATACCCAGTCAGAAAATTTTTGTTATAATTCACTAGAGTAAAGTACCTCTCTGAAGGAGAGCACAAGATTGATACGTTACCAGAATATGACTGGTGTTGCTCGAAGTTAGTTTACTGATTTTAAAGTAAATCCATTCATTCTAAATACCCAGTCAGCAAATTTTTTTTATAATTCACTATAGTAAAGTACTTATCTAAAGGAGAGCACAAGATTGATATGTGACCAGTAGATGACTGGTGTTGCTCGAAGTTAGTTTACTGATTTTAAAGTAAATCCATTCATTCTAAATACCCCGTCAGCAAAATTTTGTTATAATTCACTAGAGTAAAGTACCTCTCTGAAGGAGAGCACAAGATTTATACGTTACCAGAAGACGACTGGTGTTTCTCGAAGTTAGTTTACTGATTTTAAAGTAAATCCATTCATTCTAAATACCCAGTCAGCAAAATTTTGTTATAATTCACTAGAGTAAGGTACCTCTCTGAAGGAGAGCACAAGATTGATACGTTCCCAGAAGATGACTGGTGTTTCTCGAAGTTAGTTTACTGATTTTAAAGTAAATCCATTCATTATAAATACCCAGTCAGCAAAATTTGTTATAATTCACTAGAGTAAAGTACCTCTCTGAAGGAGAGCACGAGATTGATACGTTACCGGAAGATGACTGGTGTTGCTCGAAGTTAGTATACTGATTTTAAAGTAAATCCATTCATTCTAAATACCCAGTCAGCAAAATTTTGTTATAATTCACAAGAGTAAGGTACCTCTCTGAAGGAGAGCACAAGATTGGTACGTTATCAGAAGACGACTGGTGTTTCTCGAAGTTAGTTTACTGATTTTAAAGTAAATCCATTCATTATAAATACCCAGTCAGCAAAATTTGTTATAATTCACTAGAGTAAAGTACCTCTCTGAAGGAGAGCACGAGATTGATACGTTACCGGAAGATGACTGGTGTTGCTCGAAGTTAGTATACTGATTTTAAAGTAAATCCATTCATTCTAAATACCCCGTCAGCAAGATTTTGTTATAATTCACTAGAGTAAAGTACCTCTCTTAAGGAGAGCACAAGATTGATACGTTACCAGAAGACGACTGGTGTTTCTCTAAGTTAGTTTACTGATTTTAAAGTAAATCCATTCATTCTAAATACCCAGTCAGCAAAATTTTGTTATAATTCACTAGAGTAAGGTACCTCTCTGAAGGAGAGCACAAGATTGATACGTTCCCAGAAGATGACTGGTGTTTCTCGAAGTTAGTTTACTGATTTTAAAGTAAATCCATTTATTCTAAATACCCAGTCAGCAAAATTTTGTTATAATTCACTAGAGTAAAGTACCTCTCTGAAGGAGAGCACAAGATTGATATGTTACCAGAAGATGACTGGTGTTGCTCGAAGTTAGTTTACTGATTTTAAAGTAAATCCATTCATTATAAATACCCAGTCAGCAAAATTTGTTATAATTCACTAGAGTAAAGTACATCTCTAAAGGAGAGCACAAGATTGATACGTTATCAGAAGATGACTGGTGTTGCTCGAAGTTAGTTTACTGATTTTAAGTAAATTCATTCATTCTAAATACCCAGGCAGCAAAATTTTGTTATAATTCACTAGAGTAAAGTACCTGTCTGAAGGAGAGTAAAAGATTGATACGTTACCAGAAGATGGCTGGTGTTGTTCGAAGTTAGTATACTGATTTTAAAGTAAATTCATTCATTCTAAATACCCAGTCAGCAAAATTTTGTTACAATTCACTAGAGTAAAGTACCTCTCTGAAGGAGAGCACAAGATTGATACGTTACCAGAAGATGACTGGTGTTGCTCGAAGTTAGTTTACTGATTTTAAAGTAAATCCATTCATTCTAAATACCCCGTCAGCAAAATTTTGTTATAATTCACTAGAGTAAAGTACCTCTCTGAAAGAGAGTATAAGATTGATACGTTACCAGAAGATGACTGGTGTTGCTCGAAGTTAGTATACTGATTTTAAAGTAAATCCATTCATTCTAAATACCCCGTCAGCAAAATTTTGTTATAATTCACTAGAGTAAAGTACCTCTCTGAAGGAGAGCACAAGATTGATACGTTACCAGAAGATGACTGGTGTTGCTTGAAGTTAGTTTACTGATTTAAAAGTAAATTCATTCATTCTAAATACCAAGTCAGCAAAATTTTGTTATAATTCACTAGAGTAAGGTACCTCTCTGAAGGAGAGCACAAGATTGATACGTTACCAGAAAATGACTGGTGTTGCTCGAAGTTAGTTTACTGATTTTAAAGACAATCCATTCATTCTAAATACCCAGTCAGCAAAATTTTGTTATAATTCACTAGAGTAAAGTATCTCTCTGAAGGAGAGCACAAGATTGATACGTTACTGGAAGGTAACTGGTGTTGCTCGAAGTTAGTATACTGATTTTAAAGTAAATCCATTCATTCTAAATACCCAGTCAGCAAAATTTTGTTATAATTCACTAGAGTAAAGTACCTCTCTGAAGGAGAGCACAAGATTGATACGTTACCAGAATATGACTGGTGTTGCTCGAAGTTAGTTTACTGATTTTAAAGTAAATTCATTCATTCTAAATACCCAGTCAGCAAATTTTTTTTATAATTCACTATAGTAAAGTACTTATCTAAAGGAGAGCACAAGATTGATATGTGACCAGTAGATGACTGGTGTTGCTCGAAGTTAGTTTACTGATTTTAAAGTAAATCCATTCATTCTAAATACCCCGTCAGCAAAATTTTGTTATAATTCACTAGAGTAAAGTACCTCTCTGAAGGAGAGCACAAGATTTATACGTTACCAGAAGACGACTGGTGTTTCTCGAAGTTAGTTTACTGATTTTAAAGTAAATCCATTCATTCTAAATACCCAGTCAGCAAAACTTTGTTATAATTCAATAGAGTAAGGTACCTCTCTGAACGAGAGCACAAGATTGATACGTTACCAGAAGATGACTGGTTCTGCTCGAATTTAGTATACTGATTTTAAAGTAAATTCATTCATTCTAAATACCCAGTCAGCAAAGTTTTGTTACAATTCACTAGAGTAAAGTACCTCTCTGAAGGAGAGCACAAGATTGATACGTTACCAGAAGATGACTGGTGTTGCTCGAAGTAAGTTTACTGATTTTAAAGTAAATCCATTCATTCTAAATACCCCGTCTGCAAAATTTTGTTATAATTCACTAGAGTAAAGTACCTCTCTGAAGGAGAGCACAACATTGATACGTTACCAAAAGATGACTGGTGTTACTCGAAGTTAGTATACTGATTTTAAAGGAAATCCATTCATTCTAAATATCCAGTCAGCAAACTTTTGTTATAAATCACAAGAGTAAAGTACCTCTCTGAAGGGGAGCACAAGATTGATACGTTACCAGAAGATGACAGGTGTTGCTCGAAGTTAGTATACTGATTTTAAAGTAAATCCATTTATTCTAAATTCTCAGTCAGCAAAATTTTGCTATAATTCACTAGAGTAAAGTACCTCTCTGAAGGAGAGCACAAGATTGATACGTTACCAGTAGATGACTGGTGTTGCTCGAAGTTAGTTTACTGATTTTAAAGTAAATCCATTCATTCTAAATACCCCGTCAGCAAAATTTTGTTATAATTCACTAGAGTAAAGTACCTCTCTGAAGGAGAGCACAAGATTGATACGTTACCAGAAGACGACTGGTGTTTCTCGAAGTTAGTTTACTGATTTTAAAGTAAATCCATTCATTCTAAATACCCAGTCAGCAAAACTTTGTTATAATTCACTAGAGTAAGGTACCTCTCTGAACGAGAGCACAAGATTGATACGTTACCAGAAGATGACTGGTGTTTCTCGAAGTTAGTTTACTGATTTTAAAGTAAATCCATTCATTCTAAATAACCAGTCAGCAAAATTTTGTTATAATTCACTAGAGTAATGTACCTCTCTGCAGGAGAGCACAAGATTGATATGTTACCAGAAGATGACTGGTGTTGCTCGAAGTTAGTTTACTGATTTAAAGTAAATCCATTCATTCTAAATACCCAGTCAGCAAAATTTGTTATAATTCACTAGAGTAAAGTACCTCTCTAAAAAAGAGCACAAGATTGATACGTTATCAGAAGATGACTGGTGTTGCTCGAAGTTAGTTTACTGATTTTAAGTAAATTCATTCATTCTAAATACCCAGGCAGCAAAATTTTGTTATAATTCACTAGAGTAAAGTACCTGTCTGAAGGAGAGTATAAGATTGATACGTTACCAGAAGATGACTGGTGTTGCTCGAAGTTAGTATACTGATTTTAAAGTAAATTCATTCATTCTAAATACCCAGTCAGCAAAATTTTGTTACAATTCACTAGAGTAAAGTACCTCTTTGAAAGAGAGCACAAGATTGATACGTTACCAGAAGATGACTGGTGTTGCTCGAAGTTAGTTTTCTGATTTTAAAGTAAATCCATTCATTCTAAATACCCCGTCAGCAAAATTTTGTTAAAATTCACTAGAGTAAAGTACCTCTCTGAAGGAGAGTATAAGATTGATACGTTACCAGAAGATGACTGGTGTTGCTCGAAGTTAGTATACTGATTTTAAAGTAAATTCATTCATTCTAAATACCCAGTCAGCAAAGTTTTGTTACAATTCACTAGAGTAAAGTACCTCACTGAAGGAGAGCACAAGATTGATACGTTACCAGAAGATGACTGGTGTTGCTCGAAGTAAGTTTACTGATTTTAAAGTAAATCCATTCATTCTAAATACCCCGTCAGCAAAATTTTGTTATAATTCACTAGAGTAAAGTACCTCTCTGAAGGAGAGCACAACATTGATACGTTACCAAAAGATGACTGGTGTTACTCGAAGTTAGTATACTGATTTTAAAGGAAATCCATTCATTCTAAATATCCAGTCAGCAAACTTTTGTTATAATTCACAAGAGTAAAGTACCTCTCTGAAGGAGAGCACAAGATTGATACGTTACCAGAAGATGACAGGTGTTGCTCGAAGTTAGTATACTGATTTTAAAGTAAATCCATTTATTCTAAATACTCAGTCAGCAAAATTTTGCTATAATTCACTAGAGTAAAGTACCTCTCTGAAAGAGAGCACAAGATTGATACGTTACCAGAAGATGACTGGTGTTGCTCGAAGTAAGTTTAGTGATTTTAAAGTAAATCCATTCATTCTAAATACCCCGTCAGCAAAATTTTGTTATACTTCACTAGAGTAAAGTACCTCTCTGAAGGAGAGCACAAGATTGATACGTTACCAGAAGACGACTGGTGTTTCTCGAAGTTAGTTTACTGATTTTAAAGTAAATCCATTCATTCTAAATAACCAGTCAGCAAAATTTTGTTATAATTCACTAGAGTAAAGTACCTCTCTGAAGGAGAGCACAAGATTGATATGTTACCAGAAGATGTCTGGTGTTGCTCGAAGTTAGTTTACTGATTTAAAGTAAATCCATTCATTCTAAATACCCAGTCAGCAAAATTTGTTATAATTCACTAGAGTAAGGTATCTCTCTGAACGAGAGCACAAGATTGATACGTTACCAGAAGATGACTGGTGTTTCTCGAAGTTAGTTTACTTTTTTTAAAGTAAATCCATTCATTCTAAATAACCAGTCAGCAAAATTTTGTTATAATTCACTAGAGTAAAGTACCTCTCTGAAGGAGAGCACAAGATTGATATGTTACCAGAAGATGTCTGGTGTTGCTCGAAGTTAGTTTACTGATTTAAAGTAAATCCATTCATTCTAAATACCCAGTCAGCAAAATTTGTTATAATTCACTAGAGTAAAGTACATCTCTAAAGGAGAGCACAAGATTGATACGTTATCAGAAGATGACTGGTGTTGCTCGAAGTTAGTTTACTGATTTTAAGTAAATTCATTCATTCTAAATACCCAGGCAGCAAAATTTTGTTATAATTCACTAAAGTAAAGTACCTCTCTGAAGGAGAGCACAAGATTGATACGTTACCAGAAGATGACAGGTGTTGCTCGAAGTTAGTATACTGATTTTAAAGTAAATCCATTTATTCTAAATACTCAGTCAGCAAAATTTTGTTATAATTCACTAGAGTAAAGTACCTCTCTGAAGGAGAGCACAAGATTGATACGTTACCAGAAGATGACTGGTGTTGCTCGAAGGAAGTTTACTGATTTTAAAGTAAATCCATTCATTCCAAAAACCCAGTCAGCAAAATTTTGTTATAATTCACTAGAGTAAAGTACCTCTCTGAAGGAGAGCATAAGATTGATACGTTACCAGAAGATAACTGGTGTTGTTCAAAGTTAGTATACTGATTTTAAAGTAAATCCATTCATTCTAAATACCCAGTCAGCAAAATTTGTTATAATTCACTAGAGTAAAGTACCTGACTGAAGGAGAGCACAAGATTGATACGTTACCAGAAGATGACTTGTTGCTTGAAGTTAGTTTACTGATTTAAAAGTAAATTCATTCATTCTAAATACCCAGTCAGCAAAATTTTGTTATAATTCACTAGAGTAAGGTACCTCTCTGAAGGAGAGCACAAGATTGATACGTTACCAGAAAATGACTGGTGTTGCTCGAAGTTAGTTTACTGATTTTAAAGACAATCCATTCATTCTAAATACCCAGTCAGCAAAATTTTGTTATAATTCACTAGAGTGAAGTACCTCTCTGGAAAAGAGCACAAGATTGATACGTTACTAGAAGGTAACTGGTGTTGCTCGAAGTTAGTATACTGATTTTAAAGTAAATCCATTCATTCTAAATATCCAGTCAGCAAACTTTTGTTATAATTCACTAGAGTAAAGTACCTCTCTGAAGAAGAGCACAAGATTGATACGTGACCAGAAGATGACTGGTGTTGCTCGAAGTTAGTTTACTGATTTTAAAGTAAATCCATTCATTCTAAATACCCCGTCAGCAAAATTTTGTTATAATTCACTAGAGTAAAGTACCTCTCTGAAGGAGAGTATAAGATTGAACGTTACCAGAAGATGACTGGTGTTGCTTGAAGTTAGTATACTGATTTTAAAGTAAATTCATTCATTCTAAATACCCAGTCAGCAAAATTTTGTTACAATTCACTAGAGTAAAGTACCTCTCTGAAGGAGAGCACAAGATTGATACGTTACCAGAAGATGACTGGTGTTGCTCGAAGTTAGTTTACTGATTTTAAAGTAAATCCATTCATTCTAAATACCCCGTCAGCAAAATTTTGTTATAATTCACTAGAGTAAAGTACCTCTCTGAAGGAGAGCACAACATTGATACGTTACCAAAAGATGACTGGTGTTACTCGAAGTTAGTATACTGATTTTAAAGGAAATCCATTCATTCTAAATATCCAGTCAGCAAACTTTTGTTATAATTCACTAGAGTAAAGTACCTCTCTGAAGGAGAGTACAAGATTGATACGTTACCAGAAGATGACAGGTGTTGCTCGAAGTTAGTATACTGATTTTAAAGTAAATCCATTTATTCTAAATACTCAGTCAGCAAAATTTTGCTATAATTCACTAGAGTAAAGTACCTCTCTGAAGGAGAGCACAAGATTGATACGTTACCAGAAGATGACTGGTGTTGCTCGAAGTAAGTTTACTGATTTTAAAGTAAATCCATTCATTCTAAATACCCCGTCAGCAAAATTTTGTTATAATTCACTGGAGTAAAGTACCTCTCTGAATGAGAGCACAAGATTGATACGTTACCAGAATATGACTGGTGTTGCTCTAAGTTAGTTTACTGATTTGAAAGTAAATCCATTCATTCTAAATACCCAGTCAGCAAAATTTTGTTATAATTCACTAGAGTAAAGTACTTCTCTGAAGGAGAGCACAAGATTGATACGTTACCAGAAGATAACTGGTGTTGTTCAAAGTTAGTATACTGATTTTAAAGTAAATCCATTCATTCTAAATACCCTGTTCAGTCGTGAACTCAAATTTTGGGTAGTTTAAATAAATTTATATTTCGTATTTATTTTCGTATTTCGCGCGCAGTTGTGAGTAACCGTCAGGTGATGTACGCTACTGACCCCGACGCGCGGTATACAAGTAAAAATCAGTATTAATGTAATATTCAACTTAGTTAGATGTGTAAAATTCGCACTTCGGCGAATTTACACTATTAAAGGTGTTCTTGCAACATTCGAGTCAGTGTCGTATGTGTAAAATTCGCACTTCGGCGACTTTACACTATTAAATAGTTGTACTATTTTTTTGTGGTATCGCTTTCGGCGATCCATGTGTGGGTGTTCGCATTCGGCGAACGAGTGTTAATGTTTAATAAACTTATTATCGTAACCACGGAGCGGGTGCGACCCTGCAGGCAGTTTTCGTCAACAAGCTGGCCAGCCAACGACTACCAGGAGCGGACATCATCTCCAGAGAAGCTAAGCAGTGCACGACGGTTAACAAGGTCAGTTATTCACTTTATGACGGTAGAACTAAACTCACAACTTGCGGCATAAATATTCGGCTCTCAATCCATACAGTCCACTTTTGTCGCAAATATTCTTGTAAGTGGAAGGAGGAAACCGCGTTATTCGTTAACGAGGCCCTCGTATACACATTTTGATATCTTGCATATCCGGCTCGAAGGACCAAAATCTGTATACGAGGGCCTCGTTAACGAATAACGCGGTTTCCTCCTTCCACTTACAAGAATATTTGCGACAAAAGTGGACTGTATGGATTGAGAGCCGAATATTTATGCCGCAAGTTGTGAGTTTAGTTCTACCGTCATAAAGTGAATAACTGACCTTGTTAACCGTCGTGCACTGCTTAGCTTCTCTGGAGATGATGTCCGCTCCTGCTAGTCGTTGGCTGGCCAGCTTGTTGACGAAAACTGCCTGCAGGGTCGCACCCGCTCCGTGGTTACGATAATAAGTTTATTAAACATTAACACTCGTTCGCCGAATGCGAACACCCACACATGGATCGCCGAAAGCGATACCACAAAAAAATAGTACAACTATTTAATAGTGTAAAGTCGCCGAAGTGCGAATTTTACACATACGACACTGACTCGAATGTTGCAAGAACACCTTTAATAGTGTAAATTCGCCGAAGTGCGAATTTTACACATCTAACTAAGTTGAATATTACATTAATACTGATTTTTACTTGTATACCGTGCGTCGGGTTCAGTAGCGTACATCACCTGACGGTTACTCACAACTGCGCGCGAAATACGAAAATAAATACGAAATATAAATTTATTTAAACTACCCAAAATTTGAGTTCACGACTGAACAGGGTATTTAGAATGAATGGATTTACTTTAAAATCAGTATACTAACTTTAAACAACACCAGTTATCTTCTGGTAACGTATCAATCTTGTGCTCTCCTTCAGAGAGGTACTTTACTCTAGTGAATTATAACAAAATTTTGCTGACTGAGTATTTAGAATGAATGGATTTACTTTCAAATCAGTAAACTACCTTAGAGCAACACCAGTCATATTCTGGTAACGTATCAATCTTGTGCTCTCATTCAGAGAGGTACTTTACTCTAGTGAATTATAACAAAATTTTGCTGACGGGGTATTTAGAATGAATGGATTTACTTTAAAATCAGTAAACTTACTTCGAGCAACACCAGTCATCTTCTGGTAACGTATCAATCTTGTGCTCTCCTTCAGAGAGGTACTTTACTCTAGTGAATTATAGCAAAATTTTGCTGACTGAGTATTTAGAATAAATGGATTTACTTTAAAATCAGTATACTAACTTCGAGCAACACCTGTCATCTTCTGGTAACGTATCAATCTTGTACTCTCCTTCAGAGAGGTACTTTACTCTAGTGAATTATAACAAAAGTTTGCTGACTGGACATTTAGAATGAATGGATTTCCTTTAAAATTAGTATACTAACTTCGAGTAACACCAGTCATCTTTTGGTAACGTATCAATGTTGTGCTTTCCTTCAGAGAGGTACTATACTCTAGTGAATTATAACAAAATTTTGCTGACGGGGTATTTAGAATGAATGGATTTACTTTAAAATCAGTAAACTAACTTCGAGCAACACCAATCATCTTCTGGTAACGTATCAATCTTGTGCTCCCCTTCAGAGAGGTACTTTACTCTAGTGAATTGTAACAAAATTTTGCTGACTGGGTATTTAGAATGAATGAATTTACTTTAAAATCAGTATACTAACTTCAAGCAACACCAGTCATCTTCTGGTAACGTATCAATCTTATACTCTTCTTCAGAGAGGTTTACTTTAAAGTAAATTCATTCATTCTAAATACCCAGTCAGCAAAATTTTGTTACAATTCACTAGAGTAAAGTACCTCTCTGAAGGAGAGCACAAGATTGATACGTTACCAGAAGATGACTGGTGTTGCTCGAAGTTAGTTTACTGATTTTAAAGTAATTCCATTCATTCTAAATACCCAGTCAGCAAAATTTGTTATAATTCACTAGAGTAAAGTACCTCTCTGAAGGAAAGCACAAGATTGATACGTTATCAGAAGATGACTGGTATTGCTCGAAGTTAGTTTACTGATTTTAAAGTAAATCCATTCATTCTATACACCCAGTCAGCAAAATTTTGTTATAATTCACTAGAGTAAAGTACCTCTCTGAAGGAGAGCATAAGATTGATACGTTACCAGAAGATGACTGGTGTTGCTTGAAGTTAGTTTACTGATTTAAAAGTAAATTCATTCATTCTAAATACCCAGTCAGCAAAATTTTGTTATAATTCACTAGAGTAAAGTACCTCTCTGAAGGAGAGTACAAGATTGATACGTTACCATAAAATGACTGGTATTGCTCGAAGTTAGTATACTGGTATTAAAATAAATTCATTCATTCTAAATACCCAGTCAGCAAAATTTTGTTATAATTCACTAGAGTAAGGTACCTCTCTGAAGGAGAGCACAAGATTGATACGTTATCAGAAGATGACTGGTATTGCTCGAAGTTAGTTTATTGATTTTAAAGTAAATCCATTCATTCTATATACCCATTCAGCAAAATTTTGTTATAATTCACTAGAGTAAAGTACCTCTCTGAAGAGAGCACAAGCTTGATACGTTACCAGAAGATGACTGGTGTTGCTTGCAGTTAGTTTACTGATTTAAAAGTAAATTCATTCATTCTAAATACCCAGTCAGCAAAATTTTGTTATAATTCACTAGAGTAAGGTACCTCTCTGAAGGAGAGCACAAGATTGATACGTTATCAGAAGATGACTGGTATTGCTCGAAGTTTGTTTATTGATTTTAAAGTAAATCCATTCATTCTATATACCCAGTCAGCAAAATTTTGTTATAATTCACTAGAGTAAAGTACCTCTCTGAAGAGAGCACAAGATTGATACGTTACCAGAAGATGACTGGTGTTGCTTGCAGTTAGTTTACTGATTTAAAAGTAAATTCATTCATTCTAAATACCCAGTCAGCAAAATTTTGTTATAATTCACTAGAGTGAAGTACCTCTCTGGATGAGAGCACAAGATTGATACGTTACTAGAAGGTAACTGGTGTTGCACGAAGTTAGTATACTGATTTTAAAGTAAATCCATTCATTCTAAATACCCAGTCAGCAAAATTTTGTTATAATTCACTAGAGTAAAGTACCTCACTGAAGGAGAGCACAAGATTGATACGTTACCAGAAGATGACTGGTGTTGCTCGAAGTTAGTCTACTGATTTTAAAGTAAATCCATTCATTCTAAATACCCCGTCAGCAAAATTTTGTTATAATTCACTAGAGTAAAGTACCTCTCTGAAGAAGAGCACAAGATTGATACGTGACCAGAAGATGACTGGTGTTGCTCGAAGTTAGTTTACTGATTTTAAAGTAAATCCATTCATTCTAAATACCCCGTCAGCAAAATTTTTTAATAATTCACTAGAGTAAAGTACCTCTCTGAAGGAGAGTATAAGATTGATACGTTACCAGAAGATGACTGGTGTTGCTCGAAGTTAGTATACTGATTTTAAAGTAAATTCATTCATTCTAAATACCCAGTCAGCAAAATTTTTTTACAATTCACTAGAGTAAAGTACGTCTCTGAAGGAGAGCACAACATTGATACGTTACCAAAAGATTACTGGTGTTACTCGAAGTTAGTATATTGATTTTAAAGGAAATCCATTCATTCTAAATATCCAGTCAGCAAAATTTTGTTATAATTCACTAGAGTAAAGTACCTCTCTGAAGGAGAGCACAACATTGATACGTTACCAAAAGATGACTGGTGTTACTCGAAGTTAATATACTGATTTTAAAGGAAATCCATTCATTCTAAATATCCAGTCAGCAAACTTTTGTTATAATTCACTAGAGTAAAGTACCTCTCTGAAGAAGAGCGCAAGATTGATACGTTATCAGAAGATGACAGGTGTTGCTCGAAGTTAGTATACTGATTTTAAAGTAAATCCATTTATTCTAAATACTCAGCAAAATTTTGCTATAATTCACTAGAGTAAAGTACCTCTCTGAAGGAGAGCACAAGATTGATACGTTACCAGAAGATGACTGGTGTTGCTCGAAGTAAGTTTACTGATTTTAAAGTAAATCCATTCATTCTAAATACCCCGTCAGCAAAATTTTGTTATAATTCACTAGAGTAAAGTACCTCTCTGAATGAGAGCACAAGATTGATACGTGACCAGAAGATGACTGGTGTTGCTCGAAGTTAGTTTACTGATTTTAAAGTAAATCCATTCATTCTAAATACACCGTCAGCAAAATTTTGTTATAATTCACTAGAGTAAAGTACCTCTCTGAAGGAGAGAACAAGGTTGATACGTTACCATAAGATGACTGGTGTTGCTAGAAGTTAGTTTACTAATTTTAAAGTAAATCCATTCAATCTAAATACCCCGTCAGCAAAATTTTGTTATAATTCACTAGAGTAAAGTACCTCTCTGAAGGAGAGCACAAGATTGATACGTTACCAGAAGATGACTGGTGTTGCTCGAAGTTAGTTTACTGATTTTAAAGTAAATCCATTCATTCTAAATACCCAGTCAGCAAAATTTTGTTATAATTCACTAGAGTAAAGTACTTCTCTGAAGGAGAGCACAAGATTGATACGTTACCAAAAGATGACTGGTGTTACTCGAAGTTAGTATACTGATTTTAAAGGAAATCCATTCATTCTAAATATCCAGTCAGCAAAATTTTGTTATAATTCACTAGAGAAAGTACCTCTCTGGAGGAGAGCACAAATTGATACGTGACCAGAAGATGACTGGTGTTGCTCGAAGTTAGTTTACTGATTTTAAAGTAAATCCATTCATTCTAAATACCCCGTCAGCAAAATTTTGTTATAATTCACTAGAATAAAGTACCTCTCTGAAGGAGAGCACAAGATTGATACGAGACCAGAAGATGACTGGTGTTGCTCGCAGTTAGTTTACTGATTTTAAAGTAAATCCATTCATTCTAAATACCCCGTCAGCAAAATTTTGTTATAATTCACAAGAGTAAAGTACCTCTCTGAAGGAGAGCACAATATTGACACGTTACTAGAAGATGACTGGTGTTGCTCGAAATTAGTTTACTGATTTTGAAGTAAATCCATTCATTCTAAATACCCAGTCAACAAAATTTTGTTATAATTCACTAGAGTAAAGTACCTTTCTGAAGGAGAGCACAAGATTGATACGTTACCAGAAGATGACTGCTGTTGCTCGAAGTTAGTTTACTGATTTTAAAGTAAATCCATTCATTCTAAATTCCCCGTCAGCAAAATTTTGTTATAATTCACTAGAGTAAAGTACCTCTCTGAAGGAGAGCACAAGATTGATACGTTACCAAAAGGTGACTGATGTTACTCGAAGTTAGTACACTGATTTTGAAGTAAATCCATTCATTCTAAATACCCAGTCAGCAAAATTTTGTTATAATTCACTAGAGTAAAGTACCTCTCTGAAGGAGAGCACAAGATTGATACGTTACCAGAAGATGACTGCTGTTGCTCGAAGTTAGTTTACTGATTTTAAAGTAAATCCATTCATTCTAAATTCCCCGTCAGAAAAATTTTGTTATAATTCACTAGAGTAAAGTACCTCTCTGAAGGAGAGCACAAGATTGATACGTTACCAGAAGATGACTGTTGTTGCTCGAAGTTAGTATACTGATTTTAAAGGAAATCCATTCATTCTAAATATCCAGTCAGCAAAATTTTGTTATAATTCACTAGAGTAAAGTACCTCTCTGAAGGAGAGCACAAGATTGATACGTTACCAAAAGATGACTGGTGTTACTCGAAGTTAGTATACTGATTTTAAAGGAAATCCATTCATTCTAGATATCCAGTCAGCAAAATTTTGTTATAATTCACTAGAGAAAGTACCTCTCTGGAGGAGAGCACAAGATTGATACGTGACCAGAAGATGACTGGTGTTGCTCGAAGTTAGTTTACTGATTTTAAAGTAAATCCATTCATTCTAAATACCCCGTCAGCAAAATTTTGTTATAATTCACTAGAATAAAGTACCTCTCTGAAGGAGAGCACAAAATTGATACGTGACCAGAAGATGACTGGTGTTGCTCGAAGTTAGTTTACTGATTTTAAAGTAAATCAATTCATTCTAAATACCCCGTCAGCAAAATTTTGTTATAATTCACTAGAGTAAAGTACCTCTCTGAAGGAGAGCACAATATTGACACGTTACTAGAAGATGACTGGTGTTGCTCGAAGTTAGTTTACTGATTTTGAAGTAAATCCATTCATTCTAAATACCCAGTCAGCAAAATTTTGTTATAATTCACTAGAGTAAAGTACCTCTCTGAAGGAGAGCACAAGATTGATACGTTACCAGAAGATGACTGCTGTTTCTCGAAGTTAGTTTACTGATTTTAAAGTAAATCCATTCATTCTAAATTCCCCGTCAGCAAAATTTTGTTATAATTCACTAGAGTAAAGTACCTCTCTGAAGGAGAGCACAAGATTGATACGTTACCAGAAGATGACTGGTGTTGCTCGAAGTTAGTTTACTGATTTTAAAGTAAATCCATTCATTCTAAATACCCAGTCAGCAAAATTTTGTTATAATTCACTAGAGTAAAGTACTTCTCTGAAGGAGAGCACAAGATTAATGCGTTACCAAAAGGTGACTGATGTTACTCGAAGTTAGTACACTGATTTTGAAGTAAATCCATTCATTCTAAATACCCAGTCAGCAAAATTTTGTTATAATTCACTAGAGTAAAGTACCTCTCTGAAGGAGAGCACAAGATTGATACGTTACCAGAAGATGACTGCTGTTGCTCGAAGTTAGTTTACTGATTTAAAGTAAATCCATTCATTCTAAATTCCCCGTCAGCAAAATTTTGTTATAATTCACTAGAGTAAAGTATCTCTCTGAAGGAGAGCACAAGATTGATACGTTACCAGAAGATGACTGGTGTTGCTCGAAGTTAGTTTACTGATTTTAAAGTAAATCCATTCATTCTAAATACCCAGTCAGCAAAATTTTGTTATAATTCACTAGAGTAAAGTACTTCTCTGAAGGAGAGCACAAGATTAATGCGTTACCAGAAGGTGACTGATGTTACTCGAAGTTAGTACACTGATTTTAAAGTAAATCTATTCATTCTAAATACCCAGTCAGCGAAATTTTGTTATAATTCACTAGAGTAAAGTACCTCTCTGAAGGAGAGCACAAGATTGATACGTTACCAGAAGGTGACTGGTGTTGCTTGAAGTTAGTTTACTGATTTTAAAGTAAATCCATTTATTCTAAATACCCAGTCAGCAAAATTTTGTTATAATTCACTAGAGTAAAGTACCTGTCTGAAGGAGAGCACAAGATTGATACGTTGCCAGAAGATGACTGGTGTTGGTCTAAGGTAGATTACTGTCTTAGAAGCAAATCCACTTATTCTAAGTAGCCAGTCAGCAACTTTTTTGCTGGTCAGCAAATTAGTCACCACCATTCAGAAACGTGGTAATATGTGCTAAAGACGCGAAATAAACACCATATAAAGTGACAGATAATTGCGTAGTTACTAGTTTGTTACTAAGAAAGTTACAAACAAGAATAAAACTATTGTTTTTATTTTTAAATAAATTGTTTTGACATTATTAATAATTTGTTTATAATCAAAGTCAAAATAATTTAATTTTTGTGTTGTTAAAATATTTTTTTATGGAAATTAATCATTTTGCTTGACAACATGGTATAGTTCATACAGGGATCATGTTCCGAAGACTCGTTATCGTTTTATTATGGGTTCACAATAGCTAAAACCGCAATGCCAAAATATTTCGGGCCGTACAGTCGACCAGTTCAGTATTTGTAATGCTGGTATATATTTTACGCCCAGTATTCGACTGTAGACCAAGACTGTATTTTTCAGATTTTCTAAACCGATTACCAGGGCTGTATTTGCTAATATTTAAAATTTTAATGCGTTAATCTTTTGACTTAGAATTTCCCTAATTTTCTTATAGCTTATTATAAGGTCTGTGAACTTGTCTCCAAAGGATTATAAAACCGTTCTTTGTGGCTATGTAGGTACATAAATAGGTGGTGAGTTTAATTATTTTCACTTGTCATTTGTACCTCCTAACTAGTGTACGAAGGCTGAAAGTGTTTTTTGTTTTGTTAAATTAAATTCAACAGTCAACAACGTTAACAATGTTTCGCCCGTGGGAAGAAAACGAAGAATTAGATAGTGCTAGTAAAAGTGTATTACCATCGCCTAATATATTTAAACCTTTTTTGCACGAACATGGACAACAAATCGTGTTGAATGTTTACAATGGACTTTTGGAGGAATATGAAGAATCAGTTACTCTTAAGAAAATTTGCCAACTAACAAAGGTATGTGATAAAACTGTTAAAAAAATTATCAGAAACATCTTTTGCAGACTATCATGAAAATATGTCGGCTGAACTCTTCGAACGTTGGTTTGAAAATAATTTACTTCTTAATATTGCACCAAATTCAGTAATAGTCATGGATAATGCCACCTACCATTCGCGACAAGAGAATAAAATTCCGACGACAGCAACAAGAAAGGCTGAAATAATAGATTTTTTAGTAAAGAAAAATATGCCAATACCAGAAAGGGCAACAAAAAATGATTTACTTAAAATTATAAAAGAGCAGAATTTTGATGTCTTACGTTATAGACAATATGGCACAACAGGCAGGGCATAAAATATTACGTTTACCACCTTATTATTGCATATTCAATCCGATTGAGTTAATTTGGAGCCAACTAAAAAACAATGTTAGATCAAAAAATGTATCACCACAATTAAATTCTAGTGTAGTTCAATTAGTCAGGGAAGAAGTTGAAAATATTGGCCAGCAACAATGGAGTAACTGTATTCAACATATCATAAAAGAAGAAAATAAATTTATATCACTTTACAAAGACGTGAATCCATTAATTATATCTTTAAGGGATTCAGATATGTCCGATAACAATTCTGAAGACGAGGACGAGTGCACGATGTCCGAATAAATATTCATATATTTTTTTAAATGACATGTGGTTATAGGCCTCTTGGGGAAATCGCCACTATAAACAAAGATTAACGGTCCGCAATTAGTACCTCCTGGGTGGTCACGGAAATCTGATTATACAATATATTTTTTAAAACAGTTAAATATTAAACAATTTTTTTTTACTGTTTTGAAAAGTAAAATGTGTGAAATGAAATATTTCAAACCCCTACTCAAATTTTTCATTACAGCCCTGGCACATGCCAGGCTATTGGGACCCTCTATTGTACTGCCGTAATAAAACGATAACGAGTCTTCGGAACATGATCCCTGGATGAACTATACCTCCCCATCTCTAGTTCATTAAAATATCACTACGTGGAGCATTGAAAAATGATGTCACGGTGCAATAAAAATGTAAAAGGTCCATTGGTTGGTTGTTTGAAGTAAACAACTGGTATCGCCATTAGGTGCATTCAATGAAGCTAGCAAATCGAGCAAAGCGGATGTAAAATATACTGAACGGCTTGCTAACTTAGCATTTGCTCGTTTTGCTAGTAGGCAAATCAAGCGGCTATTTTCTCGTTTGTTTTGCTGCATGTAAAAATATGGCGCACAAATTCAAATATCATTTGTAATATTTGAATATATTTTCAATGAAAATTAATGAATTACGTAAAAATAACATAAAATATTTGTACTTGATTTCACTTGCGTGGAATATCCTACTGAAAGTAAAATTATGCATGTAATTAATAACTATTGAGAGTTTATTTTCTATTTATTATTTATCTGACACTGAATTCAATATATCAATGTTATCTTCTATGTAAAAATTTAATATTTGAAAGTTTTCTATTTTCGTAACCTCACTGACTGACAGTTCGATCGTCGCAAAACAAGCAGATCGTTCAATGCACGCTCTAGCAGATAGCAAATGCTTACTTAGCATTTGCTAGACCGGCGTGAAGTTAGCCCCGCCCAATCTAGCACAACGTTCTTTTTTGTCTTATTAGTTAGTGCATCGTTAGTGCTGCTTAGTGCACTATAGATGAACGTTAGTGCAAATGGCATTATTGAGTAAATTATACAAATTAGGGGTGGGCCAACTTCAAATTAAATTTTAAGATTTAATTCATATGTAACATATCACTAGTTAGTGCATCGTTAGTGCTTTCTAATGAACCAACAGTTTCGTTCGTGCTATTACCATACACTAGAAATTAAGAAAAAACTCTGGGTGGGCCAACTTCAAATTAAATTTTAAGATTTAATTCATATGTAACATATCACTAGTTAGTGCATCGTTAGTGCTTTCTAATGAACCAACAGTTTCGTTCGTGCTATTACCATACACTAGAAATTAAGAAAAAACTCTGGGTGGGCCAACTTCAAATCAAATTTTAAGATTTAATTCATATGTAACATATCACTAGTTAGTGCATCGTTAGTGCTTTCTAATGAACCCAACAGTTTCGTTCGTGCTATTACCATACACTAGAAATTAAGAAAAAACTCTGGGTGGGCCAACTTCAAATCAAATTTTAAGATTTAATTCATATGTAATATATCACTAGTTAGTGCATCGTTAGTGCTTTCTAATGTATCCACCAGTTTTGGTCGTACCTTACACTGGAATTTATACATACAACTCTCTCTTTCTTTATCATTCTCCATATTTTCTTACTTTTCATTCGTGTGCTGTCTTACTTTCTCTCACATCCATACACACATCATCGTGAAAATGTTAAAATCGGATTCTACGGACATTAAAACATACTTATTTAGCAAAATCTCGATATGCAATTTCTAACACGATCCCTACCTATACCTCCCTTACCTAGGGTAGCGGGAGATAAAAATTGATTACAATAATGCAAATGCAGTACTATCTCTGAACTTTTGCCACTGATATTAGTGACATTTTTCTATCAATCACATTTAAATTTCTCAAGTAGTTACCATGGAAATGTTTGGGCTGTGAGCAGGCTGTGAGATTTACTACACCAGATTATTTTATAGTTTATATTTCTATATCTTTAAATCTGTAGAAGATATAATAAAAATTTCAAATGTGTCGGATAGAGAATTTTATTTTTTAATATTTGTAATAACATAAATTTTCAATAAATAATATTTAGAAGATTTTTGTTAAAATACTACTACTTCCGGTTGTCTAATTGTTACCAGAATCTATTCAACTCTTTCCATTACTGTTACATTGAGGAATCCGTAGTTACACAGGTCTTTAATCTTATAGAATTTGAGAAACTGTCTCCAACAACCCCCCCCCCTCCACACACACACACACAAACACACACAAACATCATCGTAAAAATGTTATTATCGGATTCTAGGGACCTTAAAACGTGCTTATTCACTAAAATCTGGATATGCGATTTTTAGCATGATTCCAATACCTCTCTTAGCGAGAGGTAAAAATTAGGTGGAGGAAGAAAAAGTGCAAGGAACAACAGGGCTGATAGGTTTCGACTAAACGATCCTATTATTAGCTTATGATGCAGTTCTTAATTCTAAACAATTATGTTCTAATACATTTTTTTTTAAATCTGTTGTGGCCAGCACAATACCTCTCGCCACTTTCTTTTTTGGTTACATAAGTATAGGGCGCGAACAGTCATGTTACATTGTTGGCCTTGACAAACAATGTGGGAGCCCGTTTCAGAATGATAATTACTAATTATTTACATAGATGTCATATGTCAGAATTTTTCATTAAAAATTTCAAGATTTTCTAAATTCACGTAGTTAATTTGTCACCAGGAGTGTGGAATTTACTTGTCAAGGCCAACAAAGTCAAATGACTGCTCGCGCCCTAATATATTTAACATTTCTTGTATACCTACACTCTACACCAAAAATTCTACTTATATCTATTCCATATATTTAGATTTTTAAAATTTAAATTCATTCTATGAAGAAATTTTGTCCTGCTATTATAATTTTTCGAGATGTTTCCAATTCATATCTAAAATATTTAACTATTAACACATTAATAAATAATATAATGTATGTACTTCCCAGAAAAAGTCTTCAGTAATGTCTCCGAATTTCAGACACTGACATTTATCTGTCACTTACAAACAATTTAAATTTTCGACTATTTTTCAAGACATTCTTTCGGCTGTAAATTTTATTACAATAGATTATTTTATATATTATATTTCTTTTATCTCTAAATCTATAGAATATATAATAAAATATTTAAATGTGTCAGATAGAGAATTTAATTTTCTTTAATATTACCAAGAAAAATTTTCAAAAAATAATATTTAGAAGATTTTTTTTCAAGAATCTTCTACTTCCGGTTGTCCAATTGTTACCAAAACCTTTTCAGATCTTATAGTTTTTGAGTAATCGTCCTTCCAACATCCCACATACACACACACACACACACACACACATACACACACACACACACACACACAGCCACACACGCACACAGACATAATCGTAAAAATGTTAAAATCGGATTGTAGGGACCTTAAAACGTGCTTATTCAATAAAATCTGGATATGCGATTTTTAGCATGAATCCAATACCTCTCTTAGCGAAAGGTAAAAAGGTAAAAATCGCTAATAAAACATTATAACATTATATTTCCTGTGCTTAGAAAAAAATATATCCTCCTAAATCAGTTTCATAGGTATTTCAATAGGTGATTTAAGAAAAAAAGATGGTGAAAAAATAAAAAAAAATGTAACAAAATAACATTTTAAATTAATATAGTGACATGTTTACTGAAAAAAATAATGGCTAGTCTGAGCCAGTTTTACAAATTTGGATGCCTAAGGCGGAACGATATTAGAGACCAAAATAATATTTTAATTAAAAATCTGAAAATTCAAATAGTATAGGAAATAAATGAAAATAAAAAAATGCACATACACAGGATTAATAAAATTAATGATTATATTCAGTAAACGTGGGAACAGTCACATTTTCATATAAGTACGTAATATAAATTAGATTATAAAATGCGAAATTCACATTAATTAGTTTAGTTTCTTTGCGTCGATTTTTCTTCAGCAAACTTTGAAGTAACATCTTGCAATTAATGCATTTCAAAATCTTTGCCTCTATAACTATATGTATTTATTATACCTTGAGATATGGTTGATTTGTATATTTCCGTTAGAAAAGTGCTTTAATTACCGGTTAAAAAACTCCTCAAACCCGAGTTCAAAAATTGTACATTTTTGGTAAAAAAAATTAAGGGTAAAATTCGGTCAATATTTCGATTTCGTACTCTTCGGGGTTTAAGATATAAATTAACTCATTTTCAAATCTGAAAACCGTGTAGACAAAGTTTTATTTACTATATCTAAGATGTCGCGCATTGCGAATTTTTCACAATTCCTCCAAAATATCAAAACTTTGATTTGGTTATGAATTCGGCAGAAATTTACAGCAAACACAAAAAATTAACAGAAAATCATTTATTTATATCTAAAATTTGTCGGAACTATTGATTTTTTAATGCAAATGATTGACTGACAGCAGAAAGGTATGGTTAAAACATCTCGACAAAATTTGGTATAGATATGTAAAACCGTGTAGATTTGCATAGCAATCAAGTTTTCACTTTTATATGTATTATAAATCAATAAACACTAAAAATACTTTGTCTATAAAACTAAATACTCCTAAGTTTTTTGATTGACTGTAACCATTTAGCTATCGAATGAGGCATTTCTTCTGAAGTTGGGCAACATGTTTAGATTTTTCATCTTTAATCTTTCGTTCCTGAATTATGAGGATCAAGAGTATGACGGAGTGTGTGTGAGACGATGAGATAGTAAAAAAATTGGAGTGTGTGTGTGTGTATGTGAGCGGGCATGCCCTTGTCTATGTGTGCGTACGTGCGGGTATGTGTGGGTCTGTGAAAAAGGAGAAAATGAGAGAGCCCGCGAAAGAAAAATAAGGAAAGATAGACAATGATAAAGAAAGAAAAAGAGGTATATGTATAAATTCTTAATAGTACGAACGTAACGTAACTGTTCGGTTCATTAGAAAGCACTAACGATGCACTAACTAGTGATAAGATACATATTAATTAAATCTTAAAATTAAATTTGAAGTTGGCCCACCCAGAGTTTTTTACTTCCTTGTACGTAAGTAAAGGAAGTATTGTAATCGCGAAAAATTTCGGTTTTCAGATTTCAGCGGAAATATCCATTTTTATCATCCCTGAATCCATTTTGACTAATTTCGTGGTGACGTCTGTACATACGTACGTATCTCGCATAACTCAAAAACGGTAAGCCATAGAAAGTTGAAATTTTATATTTAGGACTGCTATAACATCTAGTTGTGCACCTCCCTTTCTGGTTATTACACAATTTCCAGAAGTGGTACTTTACATGAAGCCTATAATAGATTTTAATGAAAAACTGTTTTAAAATATAATCCAAAACTTTTCAAATTTTGTATACAAGACTTTTATGTCAATCGAAATAACATAATAGATTTTGGTTAAAATAGGCTAACCGGAAGTGGTACATTACTTGGAGTTAACAGTTTTTCTTGAATAAAATAATTTTATTTTGATTTTAGAAATAACTGCTTCAAATAAAAGTTTCAGAGAATTAATTTCTGCGTCTAGCACATTAAGTATTATTAAATTAGCCCTTTGTATAAGCGAGATATGTAAATTTAAAAATTATATACTTTTTGGTTTTTGTAATAAAGCTTGCTATGGATTAGGACAAAAACATAAAAAAAATGTTCATGTCAAATTACGTTAAATACGTGCAATTTTATGATTTGTACATTAACAAATATTATATTTTTATTGTGAAATTAGTCATATTCATTGTTGTAATCAAATATTTCTTTGTTGTAATCAAAACTCTCTTTAAAAAGAACCGGGTTAGATTATGGTCGCTATATATCTTACTGTTTTGAAGTCAAAATTAATATTTTGTAATTTATTTATTAAAAAAATATTTCTAGTGTATGGTAATAGCACGAACGAAACTGTTGGGTTCATTAGAAAGCACTAACGATGCACTAACTAGTGATATGTTACATATGAATTAAATCTTAAAATTTAATTTGAAGTTGGCCCACCCAGAGTTTTTTCTTAATTTCTAGTGTATGGTAATAGCACGAACGAAACTGTTGGGTTCATTAGAAAGCACTAACGACCTAACGATACACTATCTAGTGATATGTTACATATGAATTAAATCTTAAAATTTAATTTAAAGTTGGCCCACCCAGAGTTTTTTCTTAATTTCTAGTGTATGGTAATAGCACGAACGAAACTGTTGGGTTCATTAAAAAGCACTAACGATGTACTAACTAGTGATATGTTACATAAGAATTAAATCTTAAAATTTAATTTGAAGTTGGCCCACCCCTAATTTTTATAGTTTACTCAATAATGCGATGTGCACTAACGTTCATCTATAGTGCACTAAACAGCACTAACGATGCACTAACTAAAAAGAACGTTGGTGCTAGGTTGGGTGGGGCTAACTTCACGCCGGTATTTACTAGATCTGCTAGCTCCATTGAACGCACCTATTGGCATTACGTCGGTAAAATCGGGAATCTGACTTACGGCCATAAGACACTAGTATATAGTTCATAAAACGACTAAAGCGCTATGCGCATCCGGTCGCCTCGCCTATGTATTAAATTATCTTATTTTATTACTTTATCTATGGTGTAGATCTTCAGCACACGTTAATAAGTTAATTAAACAAGTAAACGCGTTAAAGTAAATAAAATCAGTGTTGCCAAATATATTGAAACTAAAAAGAAATATTTTACGTTTCATTGTCATAATTTTAAGATATTTAAATTTTAAAAAGTTCAGTTTTTATGAAACAGTTAAGTCGAATATATCAAATTAAAAACATAAAATTTTTACAAGTAGTAATATATATACTATTGATAATAAACTTATATTTAATTAATTTATTTAAATATATTATAATAACAAATATATAATGGCTTCAATTGAAGAAATTAAAATATTGTTATTACCCATGCAACAAAACATTCAAGACTTGACAAATAAAATTGATTCAATACATGCTGCACTTACCAAATCTACAAACATAAATAAAGACCTGGAGACGAAATATGAGGCCATTCAGTAAAAGTAGAGAATAATGAAAAGCAAATTGAACTACTGGAACGTAAATTGAGGGAAAAAAATATTCTCATTTTTGGAGTTGAAGAGACAAAGCATAAAAATTTGACAGAAAAAATCTAAAAATCTTATCTGAAATTATAAAGCGGAACATGGATATCAAATAATTCGAAAGTATAAGAATATTAGGAAAGTTGGTACAAAACAAATCTAGACCTATAATTGTAGAATGTCTATCCAAAAGATTGAGATCGGAAATACTGCAAAATTCAAAATTTATTTATTTATTCGTATCTGCACTGAATTACAATAAATTTAATTCATATTGAGCAGGCACTGGCTTTGATATAGTCAAGCCAAATTGTCAAACATGCTCCTGGCAAAAGTTCTTTCATTCAAAATATCTGAAGGGAACTAATATTTCTATTCAAGAAAATTTTGTAAAGCGAGTAGTGGATGAAAGACGTAAACTTTTGCCGAACTTGCGTGAAGCCGAAAACTCCGGTTATACTGCTTACTTAAATTACGACAAATTAATTATTAACAAAAGAGCTTACTGCAATACAGAACTGGACAATAATAAAAATTCAGATGTTTTTGATGAAATAATATCACCGCCGACTAGTGAAGCAGCCCTAATACAAGAAGAAGTAGTTTTGAGAAGACGTTCAGTATCATTAACAGATATTGCAAATGTAATATATGTGATGTGAATAATACTAATGATAAAGCTAATGAGAATTTCTCTTTCACTATCGAAACTAACTCACGTCCAACAATAAAGAAAAGAAGAAATCGGAAAAATAAGAAAGTAATACACCCGGTAGTTCCGGTACTCTTCGTCAAACTAGACTCCGCTCCTTTACAACTTTAAAAAACTCAGCAAAAAAGTAAAAACAAGCACTTTGTCAGAATTAGAGAATCATATTATGTCCTGGAATGTACAAGGCGTCTCTAATATCTATAAATTAGACAAACAAGAAATTGAATATGTACAACAGCATGATATCATACGTCTTAATGAAAACTGGTCATACTTTGAATTTTCAAATGTTCCACACTTCCTACGTAGTTATTAAATTTATCAACAAGTTGCAAAGAACGAAACTTCCCAGAGGCAGGGGTGTAGGTGGAATTATAATATTTGTAAAGAAATCAATTAAAAAAGTGAATGTTATAAAAGAATCACACTGGATATTTTTGAATAAAGAAATTTCTATTGGTAAAACTATATTAGGCTTTACATACTTTTTTCCCTCTTACGAATACAATACACAGATAAATTTATTTAAGGATAATTTAAATTGCTTATCAGAGGAATATTCTAATAATTGAATGTTAATTGGTGGAGATTTCAACATGAAAATAGGAGATGAAAATCAATAAGAAGAGGAACTATTTGCTGACACTTCACTTTTTGCCATGCGTTCTGCAAAAGACTGCAGGGTGGATAAAAAAGGAAAGGAACTGCTTGAAGTTTTGAAAAGTGAATCTTTTTATGTAGCCAATGGAAGATTATTTAGTGACTATCTAGCATATTTCACTTATGTTAGAGCGAAGGGCAAGAGTATCCTTGATCTAATATGGATGTTGATATGGACGAATATTCATATTTTGCCATATATTTTTTTTACTGTCAACAACGATATATTTTATTCCGATCAATTTTATATGAACGCTAACATTGTTTAATAAATAACAAAAAACTAACGTTGTCCAACAACCTAAAAACAAATCAATACAAAAAACAAAATTTCAATGGGACACATCAATTACCGAAATATACACCAAAATTTTACAAGAAGACGACACTTATAAATCGATTAATCAACCTAAAAAGAAGATCTTCACAAAAATTTGTGTTAATCAATAAAACATGCATCTGAAAATGCTAGGGTATCACAAACAGTTTCAATTTATATTGATAGGCAAAAAGTAAACTATAATAAACCGTGGTTCGATATTAAATGTAAAACGTTGAAAAAAGAAGTTAAATATCTCCTTAAAATCTGTAGAAGAAATAATTTTAATGAAGAGGACATCATGCAATATCTTCTTAAAAAATAAATTAAAACATATATATATATATATATATATATATATATATATATATATATATATATATATATATATATATATATATATACATATATATACATACACGATGTTAATACTAAGTCGCTACACCCGAAAATGGTAGATAGAACTCATTAAAACAAACAACTTTTCTTAGCTCAAATTTTTGATTTGGAGCCCCAGTTCATAGTTATTGGCGTTCTCTTGTTTTTCGAAAAATCGTCATAACTCCCTTATTTTAAGGAATATTTAAAAAATACAAAAACTTTCTGCATTTGCTTTCGGTTCTCTAAAACACTTGTATTTACAATTATTTTCTATTTCATCAAATAACAAAATGGCGACCAATCAAAAATTTCAAAACAAGATATTTTGAAAACCACCCCATCGATTTTCGAAAATAAAACCTTTATCTTATCCAGGTCAACCAGAAACTACGTGTCCACGGTAATGAACTTCTCTTTGGAAAAAATGACACTTCTTTGGAGTGAGCTTCAGGTTAGCCTTCCTCAATCTCTAGAAAATCGTTTACAAATTCTTCATGTGGTCCTCGAACGTGTTTCCTACCACAATAATATCGTCGAGATAAATAAAACATGTTTTCCAAGATAGCCCAGCCAATATTGTTTCCACGAGTAAATTGCCAGAGTCCGGCTGGCTTTAATCAGTGATTTTCCGACAACTCCAGTACCAGTTTTGACATCATCATTTCTGGGCTCAAGCATAACAATCTTTCCCTCACAGAAACTACCATCTAATTGTGCTTCCACGATAGATTCACTTCGTTCTGGGAGGGTAACGTCTTCGGCCATTAGTACGCGTACAGCCTTGTCGTCTCGTGGGTTTAATACAAGTTCTTCTTCATGACCATCGTCACTCCATTCTTCAGATCAAACTTAAAACCGTGCTTTGTCATTGCGTCCATATCAAGTATTAATTCATCTTCAACTTCAGCTACCACCGCACGATGTTTAAAGTGATGGTCCCATTTATTGGTTGGTTGAAGATGCGTCTTGCCTGATTTCTTTACCAAGTCAGGTCTAAATGTAATCTTTGTCGCACCCGTATCCAGTAACATTTTCATTGGCCTTCCGTCAATAGAGTCATCTACGTAGATGCTGTTAGCTTGATTATGAAGGGATGCGACATAACTGATGGATTGTAGGGCTACTAGATTACGGGTCGACGATTGCCCCTTCGCATCAATCCGACTTAGTTTTCCGACTCCTTTTCTTCCTTTGTCGTTTCCGTCTTATATTGCATTTTTCTACAAAGTCTCTGAGAATGGCCCAGTTCAGCGCAAATACACTAGCGAAGTTTCTTTCTTCCGATAAACACTTCACTTGCAATTCGTCGCACCCTCTCATCTCGATCTTCAGTGTTTTCATTTCTTTCGGCATCAATATTTCATAGTCGTGATTAATTACGTGAAGCTTGTTTGGCAGCTTCATGTTTTAATGCATATGAGAGTGCGTCAATTGAAACTTTTGGACGGGCAAATCGCAGTGCTTCCTGAGTTTCGCTGTCTCAAACTCCGAAGTTGAATGATTCAGTGGTCAGGCACTCCAACACGTTGTCACGAGCTGTAGGACGTGCGAGACGAACCAAACGAGCTACATCAGCTTCAAATTCTTGAAGGTTTTCTTTTGAACTCTGATAGCGGTTCCTCAGTTGCGTATGGTATACTGCTCCAGGTGCGCATTGCCATATCGCATATTCAACCGCTTGACTAGTTGGTCGAAGTCCTCTTGTTCATCTTCTTTCAGCGTTTGTAGAATGTCGATATCTTCTCCACGCAACGATCGAGACAGTCAACGCTGTGGCGTTCTCCGTGGACGTCCAGTTATGTGCTTTCGCAGCCGCTTCAAATTGTTTTAAATAATTCGATCACAAAGATTTTCCATCAAATTCCGGTGTTTTGATGAAGTAGCCGGTTTTACTAATTTCCTTTCTTCTAATAGACCTGCCGTTGCGACATCGGAATTCGACAATTGACGGCGATGTAATTTTGCTCCGAATTCTTCGATCTTCTTGTCATACTCTTCTTTTAAATTCCTCAAGTCTTCTTCCGTTTTTTTAGAATTCTTTTCTAATTTTTATTCTAGTGTTCTAGAATGTTCCATTAATTTTTTTAATCTCCGGGAATTTTCTTCTGCTTTTCTTGAACTTTCCTCCAATTTTTGTTCTAAACATCTAGAATTTCCTTTCAATTTACTTTCTAGTGTTCTAGGATTTTCTTCTAATTTATTTTCTAATGTTCTATAATTTTCTTCTTCCGCCTAGTTTACCAATGTTGGATGGGTCAAATAAGTAATCGTCGTAATTTTCACTAGAATCGATTAATGCTTGCCGCAGTCTTTCTTGAAGCACTGACTTCTTTCCTGTTTTTTTTTCAAATCCTGTTCTTTTAGTTCTCTCTTGAGGTCATTTACTTTTAATTCACTTAATTTTATTTGTTTAGTCGCCATTTTATTAATTTTTATTTACACTTCACAGATTATTAACAACCCTCACACTTGACACCAATTGTAACGTTTATTTATTTAAGTGAAGTGTAAAAATCAGAGAAATATTAGCAATTAAAATAAAAGTTTATTGAACGATAAATAATTAAGATAAAGATAATAAAAATAATTAACACTATGATAAACAATTATAAACACTAATTTAAGACTAAAATATTATTAAATACTTAAACACTAAGATTATTTATTTATTTATCTCTGTTAGAAACCAATATAATTAATTGATGAAAGATCTCAAAAATATATAATGCAAAACATATCCAAACAAATATAATAATCCCTAATCCCTGGATGGTCCAGACTCTCTCCTGCGAGCGCCAATAGCCTGGAACAGATAAAAAAATAGATGAGTATACTCTCTCAGTGAGTGCTTAGGATCCACGTAAATACGCAAGGTCTCGACCTAGCTTTGGAATTAGGATAGGATTAGGTACCAGTCCCAGCCGCACTGTAGACTCTTCCTCAGCCCGCAAGCGAGAGTACAGCTCTTTCTCAACACCGCAGCGTGAGAGCAACAATATATAGTAACAGCACAACTCTAGCACTCACCGATACACAAAAAGAAATAAGTCCACCCACTATACCCTGATGTTACCGCTTCAGCCACTCTAGCACAACTGACCGATACCTAAGTAACCAATCATTTAATATATATGATCATGTAATTCAATATAAAGCTGAAATTAAAAGATTAAAGAGAAGTAAATAAACATAATACTTGCATAACTCAAAATGGCGCTAACATAACTATATTTATTTAAGTTCACCACTCGTAGACTATTTATTTATATCACCAACTGTTCATCTCACGATACTTGTCTATCACAGAATGTCGCGATTGTCGTCCCTGGCGGTATTTATACAGTCCGGCGTCCCTTTTCTACATTATTCCATCGAATACAAAGGAATCAGTCAACCGTACGTAATTACGCAGGTCGATACCTGCGCGCCACGATTACGTCGTCGTTCGAGAAACGTTCTACCAACGGCGGCGGTTGCGTTCTCGCGTCGGGTGCACGCATGCTACAAAGTGATAAAAGAAAATATAGTGAGAAAGACATTTATCATTTTAGTATAAAGGATTTATAAGTTTTATATATGAATGGTCATCGTAATATTTGAAAATGTTTTATTTTTACAACGCTATATTAAAAATCAACTATAATACAAATCTATTATTTCTTTATAATCATTTTTTTTGTATTATAACAAAATTGTTTATAAATATAATTCTAAATCAGCGTTTCATCGTATAAATACAATAATTATTTTATCGTTTACTAATTTATTTAAACTTTGAAACTACGCACAATGTTCGTAGTTACATATTGAGTTGTCATTTTCTTAAAGAGAATAAAACTGAGTAGCCGCTGAAGATTGTAGCTCAATCTGTCCCATTTTAAACTGTAATCTTTGTAGCCATCGTAAAAGAACAGGATTATTAATACACTGTTTGATTTTATTTGGTAATATTTGTGAACTAACAATAGGAGGGCAATTTCGACAATTTTGCAATCTTACGTGTAAATGTCCAGGTAACTAAAAAATATTAAAATGTGTTAACTTACATAATTTAGTTGTTTTATAAAACATATAAAAATAATTTATGGCGTAAAAACTTACTTGAATATGATGAGAGAAAAGTATCGGTGTCCACAATGGCAACAATTTACACAAAAATGTTGAACGGCACTCAATAAGAGCTTCTAGCATACATAAAAAATGTAAACTAACCATTTCACTTAACTACAAATAACAGATTTTATTGATTAATAATTTTAACGTAAATGATTATAATACCATTTTGGAATGTGAGACTAACTGGAGTACACATGGTGTAATTTTTCCCCAAAAATCGAATAAAATATTCATTGTTGTATTATATACTTCCAAAGTTTGTAAATTCGTACTAATTCCATGCTCTAAGTAAATAGTCCATAACTAAAAAATGAGTAATTAAAAGAAATTAAAAATATTATTATTAGAAATTACCTGACATAAAATAAAAACATGAAATAGAGAAGACATATGTAGAACAGAGGCTTTTGGTTGTTCCGCGAAACTAGTCATAATAACTTGTATATGATCCGCAATTTGGCATGAAGCTTCTTGTGGAATTGGTTGACTTAAAGTTGATGTATGATTGTTACTAGTTCCATACATTGCAGTATGTGTTAATGACCCAAGTAATAACCATGAAAGTAAACGAACGTGACCAATACATTCCAAGAATTCCCTGACCCTGAAAAAATAATGAATATCATAAATATTTATTAGTTTTTTTTTATTCACCCTTGTTGTAATGAAGTAGTGTTACACAACCAAGGAAAATATTTTGATATAGCTCTGTTATCTCGTCCATTACTTCTTGTAACTTCTAAAGCGACATACTGAGCCACAGTGCTTTTAACAATACCGCCTAAAGTATCGTCATTTAATCCCACATGTTTTCCTTTACAATAACTCTAAAATTTATCATAATTAATACAAATAACTATACATCATTAAAATATTAAACTCACTTTTATTTTATGTAGCGCATGAAAGTCTGTCAAAAAATCTAAGATATCTCCTAAATGTAATCGCATACAATCAGATACACTTGTATTGAAGAGGTGTACGTATTCTATATTATATTTTGCTGTAGTATTTAGCACAACGCTATTTGGAATAGATCCTCCAACATCCTGAAAACGTGAAATCTATAATATCAAAAATCTCGGATATTCAATTTAATACCTGTAAAGCCAAATTAATCAGCAAAAGTAAATTTGAATCTGGTATTGACGTTTTGAATTTCAATGCCTGAATTAATTCGAAAATCATCGTTCTACATAAAAATAATTTATCACGTTCCTAAAAAAAATATGTACTTTTCTAATATACCAACATATCTTATTACATACTTTTGTAAATGCTCTATTACATAAATAACAAAGATCAACTATGTAATGATAATCTAATGACTGAGTTTGAATAGCATGACTTAAAACTTTAGAAAATGGATCCAGGATACCCTGAAACATAATTAAATATAACACTGAATTTTTTTTTTTTTTTTGTTTTTACCTTATACTGCGGTATAACAGGTATTTTCAAAACCGAAATCATAATTCGTAGAAGGGGAATTATATCATCTAGTTGATTCAGTAGAAATACAGTTCTCCTGAATAAAATTTCTAGCTGTGCTAAAAGTGGGTTCCATAATGGTACTGTCGGTCCCAAACCAGCTTCAATAGGTAAACAATCCATATAACATGCCATGTTTTGGAAAATCACTGATAATGTTTCTACTGTTAAAGTTTTCTTCGAATTTAAACACTAAAAAATTAAAATTATCATTTATAATTATTAACATTTCGCAAATAATATACTTCTAATAATAACTGCAACGGTGCAATAGGATTTAATTCATTAAAATCGAGTAATGCTTGGGAAACACTTCGAAAAAATTGCATTCTTGCTGATTCTAAAATAATATTGTTAATATTGATAACATCAATTCTAGAACACTGTTAACAAACCTGTTGCTTGAGTTTGAAACATTTGAATAAAAATTCCATTCGGAGCAAGTTGATGTAAAATACATCTTAAAAATTGATGAGCTACGCTAATAGCACCTCCAGGTAAGTGTACATTTGTTTCGACTTGCCAGGGATACATTGCATTCACTGCAACTCTAAAATATTCGTAAATTATGTTAAATTTTATATAAAATAATGTATATTTACTTTGCAACGATACTTAAAATGTCTGGTAATAAAGGAGCAGCTAATGCAGGCTCCCTATGGATAAATGTTCCTAAAATAATGATACATAAACCAATTTCTTCATCACTATATTCTTCCAAAATTGTGCCACATTCTGAACATCTATAAATGAACAGGAAATAAATATTTACAACTATACATATCCATATGCATACCTATCATTAACACATTCATCTCCAATACGAAAAGAGCTCTGTTTTAAATCAGTGTTTGCATGACATACTTGCTGAGATTCTAAATCTAATAATGTATTGAAAGATGGTGCACACCATGAGCTATGTTTCTGGCTTTCACGAAATGAATGAGAAGTTAATGTAAAATGGCTAGTTTTTCGTATGCGTTGTCTTTGATTGTGGATTGTATCCTCTAAAATAAAATTTATATATTTTTCATTTGAAATGTAATTATATTTTTTTAACATACTACGATTTTCTTGAACTTGTCTGTAGAAAGAAGAATGTTCTTCTAAATCAGGCATATGTGGAGGCGACTCTAAAGCAACTTGTTTAATAAGTCTTCTTGGGCTGATACTCTGGGTTGAAGGACTATCATTAGAATTTGAAAACTACAAATAAATGTGCACACTACTAACTACTATTTATAATGTATGAATGTGAGTTCATATAATTAATTGTAAAAGATGACAATTTGCATCCATATTACAAAAATTCTACGAAACAATGTAGTTTATATACCTGATTTGATACTTTCTGTTTATTACTTTTTTGGTTATTAAATTCGTCAAACTTTTGTTTTTCCTCTTCTAATATAAAAATTAAATTTTGTTCAATATAACAGTATATTAAAAATATAATATTCATACCCAAACGCATTCCTAAAGCTTGCTTTACTTTTTCTACAAGTTGATTAATATCTTTCGAATGTGTACCAACTGGAAGCAGCCTCTCTTGAGCAGGTACATGCATTGTACGAGATTCAACATCAGAAGAAATTAAATCCGGAGAATAATTATTGTCTGTATCACATTCCTTAGATGAATCTACAATATTATAAATAAAGGATAACAAATCAATTTAAATTTTATCAGAATTTTACCTATAGATAACACATCCATTTTTGATAAAGGAGAATCCGGAGATCGGGCGTGTACATTTTCATTTAATTGTGTTAAAGGAATTATTTTTACTAAAATATATTTTCACTGAAGATAAATAAAGACAGTAATGCATAAAATGAGTAGCTACCTGACGACGTTTTTTGTACTCCAATCGGTAACAATCTCTCAACTGAAGGTGTAACAAGGGAATGATAAATTTTATTATAACGAATCTTATCAACAGGCCAAGTTTCTTCACATTGTTGCGTAGCACTACTGTCTGAAGTAGAATCTGTGGAAACAGGAGTACACGCAGGAGTATGTATTACGTCATCAATATCTTTCTTAGGTACTGAATTATCCGAAAATTTCTCTTTATTCTTGTGTTTCTCTTCAAATGTAGTTACAGGTAGTTGTTGTGTATCTGTCATAGTAGTTTTAGCTAGAGACATTGAAGAGACAGCTGCGATTGCAGCTACTGTTCCCGCTAGGCCTGAAGAACCAAACGAAGATTGCTTTGAACAGTTCTTATTATTGTTTACTTTCTGTGATGATTGTATTCCAAAGTATGATGATGTCACCATCATTTTCACGCCTTCTTGGACACCCCACTTTTTTAAGTTAGTAGTCTAAACAAGCAAGTATATTGAGTAATTATTATATCAATGAAAATGAAAGTGAATATGTACTGTAACGTACAAGTACGTATACTCGTATTTGTATTATACATTATTTTTTCAAACACCAAATTCATAATTTTGTAACGATTAAAGATTAAAAAGAAGTATCGTAAATAGTGTTTCGGACGAGACATTCTCGAATCTCGTCTCGTCTCGTCTCGAAATTTCAATTTCTCGTCTCGCCGAGACAGCTTTTTAAACTCACGAGACGAGACGAGACATATGTCGAGATTCTCGACAATTATTCAGAGATTTCTCGACATTTTTTTTGATTTTTAAAAATACATTTAAAAAAAATATTGGGACATTTTGTAATTTTTTTATATTTTTGTAATTATAAATCTAAAGAGAATTGCTAAAATTTCTTATAATACAACTACCTCCTACTTTGCTAACGTCACAGTATTCTTGTTCGGTAAAAAGCGTGATGATATATTTATTTTATTTTAATAATTTATTATTTATAGGGATTCTTTTTAATAAATAATGTTTAAATAAGCAAAAGATACTTACAAAATTGGCATTACATGAAACAAAGATGCATGACTGAGTAATAGAGAGATAAAACATAAACATGGACTAAATATAATTTTGCCATGTATAATTTATACAATTTGTTTATTGAACACTTTTGATTTGCAAAAAAAGGTTATTTATTTGTTTTATACGCTCTTCTTTAATTTTCCGTATTTTGAACTTTTCGCTCCATTGTAACTTTCGGTATAAAATTAATAGTGAAGATAATAGTTGTTTGACTCAAACTTTTTAATCACTCTGTATATTAATTGTGTTTCGGTTATATGTGAATTTAAATTGCATATTGGATTTATAAAAAAAAAAAATCGAGAAATCTCGTCGAGATTCTCGGCCGAGACGAGATTCCATTGTTCGAGACGAGAAAAAATCGAGACGAGACTTAATTTCTTGCCTTCTAGAGGAGACGAGACGAGACAACGTACTTTCTCGTCTCGATCGTCTCGTCAGAAACACTAATCGTAAACTGTAAAAAATACAATATAATAAGCAAAATCTTACTTGCACAGATTCCTCTTCGCTTCCAATAAACCACATCGGTCTCTTGTTTACAGAGGTCTGAATATTCTGAGAACTCGGACAAAATAATCTATTATCAACACTATGTTCTACTGAGTGTGAATGACTATATTTAGAACTACTTTCATCTGCATTCTCTTCAAAAAAATCCTGTTACATGAATTAATCATATTGAATTACACTAAATCGCTTACAAATAGGTACCAAATAAAAAAAAAATACAAAGTAATAACTAAAACAAAAGAACATAATATACAATTAGAAGCACTACTAACGAATTTATTAAATTAAAATACATACATGTACACTTCCTGGTAACGTACTATCAGACAAATCACTCTCTGGAATTGCTATAAGTTCAGATTCTGTATCATCAGCATCCAAACTAAAATTAAATAATTAGAAATTATCGCATGTGTGATATTTTTATTACCTTGAATCTACGGTTCTACGAGATTTTTTATCCTTTTGTGAACAAAGAACTGATTCTTCCCAGTGAGTTTCCATAGCTGAATACGTTATTGGTTTCTGATACATAACTTGTATTTTGCCAGCTTTCGTATTAACAGACACATGACCAGATTGTGAATCTCCGGAATACAAGGGAGATAATGGTGGAGTGTTCACACGATCTAATTGCTCATTATCGGCCCCAAGTGAAGGTTGACTAACATCTTTAAAAAAATCCCCTTGTATTTTAATTATAATATACCGTGTGTCCCAAGCAATCCTTGACATAGGCGTTTAACATGGGAAAATAGTTTTTTGTAAATAAGAAGTGTCCGGCAGAAAATTAAGCCATGCTATTTAATATGATAATAGTACATTACCTCCTGTACGTTATTTAATACTAATTACTTTATTAACATTGCATAAATTACAGAAAATTATAAATAAATATCAATAAATATTTGTTTCAATATTTTATTATGTAATATCAAGTTATTTTCAATTGTCATTGCAGCTGAGTGGTTAGCGTGTCTGCCTGTGGAATACAGCAATTTTTGTTTGTTAGGGTTCAAACCTCCATCAAGCTAAACTTTTCATTTTATTTTTTTTTATTTATGTATTAATTACAAATTATATTTAAGATATTATGAGATAGTATGGATGAATTAGTTAAATAATTACAAATAAGTTTCTATCACGATATAATAACAATTTCAATGGAAGTAGTAACCGTCAAAAACAAGATTTTAAACTATACCATATTTCCTTTATAAATACGGTAATTATACAAAACACATATATTCATTGTATCATGTATTATTAAGATCAAAAGAAAGAATTATGCATTTTTATTAAATCCATATTTTGATTGTTGTAATCAATTTTTGTCATTAAGTGTGCCCGTCCAGGGTTAAAACCAATTTTAATTTTTATTTATAAAATATTGTTATGCATTTCAATATCTATCTTCTATTTCCAATTACAATAATTTAGGAATAAGCTTTTTCTATAAAAAAATATTTAAAGTATTTTTCTTTTCGTGTCAACAATGTGTTCATTGTTTGGTTTTTTTTCTTTTGTTTATATCAAATATTCGTGTCAAAATGAATTTCGTAAACGCCAACGATCGAGTGAATATTTTAAAAATATCTTACAATTCGTAATTAATTCATAAATAAAAAATAATGAAAAGTTTAGCTTGATGGAGACTCGAACCCCAACCTGTAAAAAATCTTTCATTCCACAGGCAGACACGCTAACCATTCAGCCACAATGACAATTGCAAGTAATTTTTATTACATAATAAAATATTGAAATAAATATTTATTGACAATTATTTATAAATTTCTTTAATTTATGCATTGATAATGCAGTAATTAGTATTAATGAACATACAGAAAGTAATGTACTATTATCATGTTCAATTGCATGGTTTAATTTTCTGCCGGACACTTTTTATTTGCAAAAAACTGTTTTCCCATGTTAAACACCTATGTCAAGCTTTGTTTGGGACACACGGTATGTGCAACGTTTATTTGGAAAAAATGGGCAGGTCACTATATAGGTGAAAATATAAATTTCGCAGTTTTTTATTTTTGCAAGTAATAACTTCCCCGATATCACTTATTTACCTCTAGATCTTGACGGAGGTCCACCCATAACGACCGTGGCTGGAATTCTGCGACAATGATGATGTTGAGAATCTAAAGTATTAAGAACAATTCTAACAAGTTCTTGTAACTGCTGGCATTGGGGTTGTTGTGTATACTGATACTAAAAAGTAACATTTCGTATCATATATCCAGAAAAAATTCATTATCTTCGATTACCTTGTATAATAGTACAACTAGAGACATAAGCCAACATCTTCTTGCATGAGGTTCTAAAAACCAAAGACTGTAAGTCCTTGGTTGATGATCGCTTGAAGGCATTGGGCAATAATGAAGTAAAATCAAAGACGTATTTAGTAACACCCAACCCATTAAATGATTTTGATCTAATAACTGAGGTAAATTTGACAAATACGCACTGAAAACAGGAGATACCCTTAATCTTTGAGGAGGGATATATAAACCTCTTTCACTTTGGTTATATCCCAAAAGGAGATATAAGTGACGTAAAACTATATTTTGAGTTTTTGACATGTGTTTTTCGTCTGATGGATAAGCCTGTAAGTGAAAATGAATATGTGTATACATTTGTTGCAAATAAAACCAGACACATAAAAAAATCTTTCATCAATACTATTGTTGGCACCCATAAAGTATGCAGTTATTGGCATAGCATTTTTCACAATGAAATAAACACGACGCTTCTACATTTTCTAGTGTTATTTCAATTTATTTCTGTTGTACGTTATTTGTAAAGTTTTTTTCAGTTATACTGACAGTGTTTCTTTTGTAGTTAAGAAAATCGGAAGGATAGTGGCGAGAACTTTGTTCGTGAATATCACATCTATAAAATTAAATTAACTATTCCAATCTAGCTCGAGCGAGGTGGGTACGTTTTACTCGACATATGCAGAGGTTAAACTAAGTAGATATACTGTCATTCTTTAAGTGTTTATGGTCATTGAAATCAGTGGTGTTTTCAATATTTGACTACATGAATTACAAAAAACTCTAAATCGTTCGTAAAATGAGTTTACTCGAATTTAACTCCAATGGTCACGCCCCTTACCTAACTCTAACATCAAAGTAAATTTGCGAACGTACTGCACATGGATCAGGGTTGAATTTTTTTGTTCGAATCGTTCGGTCTGACTGATCGAAGCGAGTTTACGAACGTGTCAGATTAACCCGACTGACATTACTAAATATTATTTGTATTGCGCAATTAATACTAATAAATTGCATTTTATTTTTATGCTGCCAAGTTCACGCTAGCAACAAAGTTTGCATATATTTTTTTTAAATTTCACAAATCATTTTTATTTCGTTTGTATTCCATTGTATTTGTAGCAAATTTTGAAAAAAAAAATCTACGAGAAGTTATGAAAATATCATTTTTATGCTGCCAAGTTCACGCAAGCAGCAAAGTTTACGTTTTTTATTTATTTTATTTTACAGATCGTTCGTATTTCGTTTGTATTTGATTATATTTCTAGTAAAAATTTGGAAAAAAAAATTATACCGAAATATGTACATGAAAATTTCATTTTTATGCTGCAAGTTTACGCTAGCAGCAAAGTGTACGTTATTTCTTTTAACCTTTGTGGTATCAAGGTTCGCACTGGTACGTACAGTACCAGGGGGGGGGTCCAGCTGGACCCCACTAAAAAAATTATGTTATAGGTAATAAATCAAGGTTAAATTTGCGTTTTATCTTTTATTTGTGTTTTTCTTACATTTTTGACTTACAGACAGTGAAAATGAGTTACAGAACATGAGAAATAATTAAAGAGTTTGAATTTTATTCCTTACATTCAAAACAAATTTTACTTGTAATAATTTCGCAATGCTCCGAACATACAAACTGATTACACTTGTTACACTTCTGTTTAACTTTCCGATCCTTCTGCCGTGGACAAAAGAAGCATCTCCTTTTCACTGATTCCTGATTGATATCAGCTACGCGTTTCCTTTTTGCTTGAAGTTCAGGAACCAAGACTCTTATATGGCGGAGAATGGTTGTCTGTAGTCCTGTTACATTTTGGGCTCTTCGCTGTACATGCGGCATTAGAAGAGATTTAGCTCCCTCAAGAAGAAATTTTCGCCTTCTGTCCAAATTAGGTTTTTGCCAATCTGGATACTTTTTTTGCCACAGAGCAAACGCATTTACACCGGCGATATCCAGCATATTGTAAAAAAGGATCATCGGCCAACGTAAGGTTTTTCGCTTTACAGAATATTCTTTCGCTAACTTGTCAGTTGTATCCACCCCACCCTTCGTTGAATTGTAATGTAGTATTATTTCGGGTTTGTATGCGGTTGATTCTGTCGAAATGTTGTTGTCGTGATGTTCAGTGGACAACAGAATAACCGCTTTATTTTTGTCGGGAACATATGATACCAATGTATGCTTTTTAGTAAAACAAAATTTGCTTATGTGAATACTTCGGCTGCGCTGTGGTATATCCGTCTTGTTCTTTCTCATTGTGCCACAAAGTGTTAGTCCATTTTCATGTAGAGCATTGGCTAAAGGAATACTCGTAAAAAAATTGTCGGTTGTGATTCCGTGACCAGGTTGTATGTTTTTTGTGAGATCAAGTACTACTCGTTTACCCTGATCCTTTTCTGGCCGATTTCCCTCCTTGCCCAAGTAAACCTGTAAGTTATGAACATAAGCAGTCTCAGTGTCAGCAAGGACCCACAGTTTCAAACCATATTTGTCGGGTTTGCTCTTCATATATACTCTGAATGGTGCTTTGCCTCGAAATCCGACTAATTGTTCATCAATACACACATGGGATGCTGGATACAAGAAACTGTTACACTTTTCCACAAAAATATCAAATATTTCCCTAAATGCGGCCAGTTTGTCTTGTTGTTTACGTTCTTCTCTGGTGTCTACGTTGTCAAAGCGCATAAAACTTGTTAACGCAGAAAACCTGTTTCTCGACATTGTTCCTGGAAATATTGATCTACAGTATTCCTCTTTTTCACACCATAATAAACTGACTGGCTCCTTACGCGCTTTCAGAGCTCCTTGAGTAAATAGTAACCCAACATAGGCATATATTTCGACAGAATCTGTTGGGACCCATGTTTTCTTTTTATTGGGATGATTTTCATTCCATTTATGATAAACCAATTAAGCTTTATAATTTGTATGTTTAACAATTATGTCGACGATTTCTGTAGAAATGAAAAGCTGCAATACTTCATTTATGGTCGAAAAATTTGATGCACTTGGTGTTAAATGCGAAGATTTCTTCAAAACATCGTGCTTTGTTTTTCGGGTGTACTTATACGGCTCGGTTTTCCATTGCATCCCAGATTTTGCAATCAATGTGTCCGCCTCTTCGTCTGAGTCGGTATTATCCAAATCGTCGTCGCCATCAGCTGTTACTTCATCGTCTACTGTGTCGTTTTCTTCAATAATGTCTTCATCCTCAGACTCTGACAAATTCAAAAATTCATAATCCTCATCGTCGCTTTCTTCTATCAATTGTTCAAGTTCTTTGTCGGTTAGATATCGCTTTGTTGACGTGGTAGCTCGAAGCTTCGATACACTAGGGTGTGCTGCAAACGCCATGATCAACATCACTAAACGAACTAATTGAGCACGCAACCGCAAGATGCACCACAACACACGTGGTACAGAGTGGCATTACAGCGTTGCCAAACGCACGTGAAGCCTCTTCAGTGTTGAAAACGTTTGTTTCCAACTAACTTTTATTTTTAGGGATGCAAAAACAAAAAACAAAAAATTACGTTTGAATACCAAGGGGGGGTCCGTAAGGACCCCAACTGAAAAACCGCAAATAACTCAAAAATTATGAATTAAAATCAATTTATATACATAACCACACCCCAAAGAATGTAAAAATGGCATTGTAAAAGAAGGCCATCTATCAAAATCAAACGAGTGGAATTATATTCGGAAAAAACGTAAATTGGGGTCCGGCCGGACCCCCCGTTGGTACCATAAAGGTTAAAAAAATCACAAATCGTTTGTATTTCGTTTGTATTTGATTGCATTTCTAATAAAAAATTGAAAAAAAAATTCTACTGGTAGTTTATGCAAAAAAAATTGTGACTATCAAATATTTTGGTCAATAAAATTCATTTGTTTCAAAATTATTATTTTTAGACACCTAGTGTAGATACGTTAACTTAAAAATTAAATTATACAGTAAGTTAGATATGGGAGAAGTTACAAGTAAAACAAAATACTATTTTGAAACCCGACCCAGGTGGACTAGCGACAGCGCTAACGCTTCACGCTCCAAAGGATTCCGGGTTCGAATCATGGATATATATATATATATATATATATATATATATATATATATATATATATATATATACAGAGTGTTAATACAAAGTCGTTACACCCGAAAATGGTAGATAGAACTCATTAAAACAAACAACTTTTCTTAGCTCAAATTTTTGATTTGGAGCCCCAGTTCATAGTTATTGGCGTTCTCTTGTTTTTCGAAAAATCGTCATAACTCCCTTATTTTAAGGAATATTTAAAAAATACAAAAACTTTCAGCATTTGCTTTCGGTTCTCTAAAACACTTTTATTTACAATTATTTTCTATTGCATCAAATAACAAAATGGCAACCAATCAAAAACAGGGTACGTCGAACCCCTAGATTTGAAGAGGCTGTACTTAACATTATTGAAGATGAGCCATCGACGAGCACAAGAATAATAGGGAACAGATTAAATGTGAATCATGTAAGTGTTTGGCAAGTTCTGAATGAGCAGGGCCTTTACCCGTACTCTAGGCAAAAAGTTCAAGCTTTGGGACCTGACGACTTCCAGCCAAGATTGTCGTTGGCTCCTTCGACGCTGTAATCTGAGAAGGCATTTTGAAAAATTTGTTTTGTTTACCGACGAAGCTTGCTTCACAATTTTCCGAAAACAACTTCAGTGCCAGTTTTGGCATCATCATTCCTGGTTTCAAGCATAACAATACTTCCCTCACAGAAATTACCATGTAAATGTGCTTCCAGGATAGTTTCACTTCGTTCTGGGACAGTAACGTCTTCGGCCATTAGTACGCGCACAGCTTTGTCGTATCGTGGGTTTAGTACGAGTTCTTCTTCATTGACCATCATCACTCCCTTCTTCAGGTCAAGCTTAACACCGTGCTGTCATTGCGTCCGTACCAAGTATTAATTCATCTTCAACTTCAGCTACCAGCGCACGATGGTTAAAGGAGGTGTTTCCAATAGAGATGGTGACATCTACTTCTCCTAATGCGGTAGCTTGTTTTCCCGTCGCTGTGCGTAATCGCCACATAGTTGGTTGAAAATGCGTCTTGCCAGTTTTCTTTACCAAGTAGGGTCTAATTATAGTCTTTGTCGCATCCGTATCCGAGAATTCCGTCATGACACTTGGCATGTGGTCCGTAACAGATGCGAAGTGTCATGGCCTACGGCGCTAAGCTATCATCTCAATGTTTTGAGGCGGTTTGCGAATTGATATTTTTACTATCTTTATTTGTGTTTTATATATTTATTTTGTATAGTTTCGCTATCTTTAATTTTAGTATTATAGTACATATTTAATTTAAAAATTGAAAGAAGCTTTCAAAACACGTAATATATAAATAAACCAATATTTGGGTAGAGTTCTGTTTAAATTTTACTCAAATATTGTTTTGTTTATATATTTATCTTAGATTTTTCGTTTCTTTTTGTAAGTTGTTACATATTTACAATGTTTTCATAAAGTTCTTTCTTGTTTATTTGAACAGGAGAGTAGGTAATGTCCGGTGAGTCAAATTGTGAATAATTCAGAATCATTATTATTAGTGTATATAAACCAATTACGTTGGGTGTATTATATGCGTATGCATATTCAACACACTTGCACTTAATATCTTGCATTTAATATCTACACTCTAATAACATTTGTAAATTTGTCATGTCAAAATTTATCACGTTGTTAAATTTAACAATGAGTTAAATTTAAACAAGATTTTATGAAACCGAACATAAATCTTAAATAGATACTATTCAAATTCATATATTCAACAAGTAGCGTTACCAACATTTGGTATTAATTCATGCCAATATATACTATTAAAAATCTCCACAAGTTCCATCTGGACATGACGTCATTCATGGGCGTATGTCAAAAGCAGCCAGACATGCGCTACGAATTAGAATAGATCTCAGGCTAGTCGATTCGACGAATGTACACATGTGAAACAAATATCGTGTAAATAAATAATCAGGATTAAGTATTTAATAATATTCTTAGTCTTTAATTAGTGTTTATATTTGTTTAGTCATAATGTTCGTTACTTTTATTATCTGTTTTTAATCATTTATGGTTTAATAAACTTTTTTTTAATTATTGGTATTTCCCTGATTTTTACACTTCACCCAAATTAATAAATGTTACAATATTAACGTATTTATTGCAATAATTTTCTAATTTACAATAACATAGAGGCTGTTATTTAAGTAAGCGTGACTAACCACATAGATAGTAAATCTGGCAATAATTCTTGTTTTCCGTGCTTTCTATAAGAACTGAAGACCCTTTAAACAAAAAACGATTTAAAATTGAACTAAACTATATTAAAGAAATACATAAGTATAAAGGTTTCCAGGTTAAAACTATCGTTAAATTCATTCATAAATTTAAAAATCACCAATCCGTTTTTAATTTTACAACGTTAACACCATCTAATAATAAAAGTAATAATAATAAATACATAACATAACCGTACGGTAACGCTTTTAAAAGTTAAAACAATTTTTTTAAAAATCAAAATATAACCGTAACTTACAAATCAAGTAATACCATTAAATCTATATTAGGTAATCCTAAAAATAAAATAGATACTAACATGAATACGGTATTTATAAACTTAGATGTAATGATTGTAGTAAAGTTTACATCGGTCAAACTAAAAGACAACTTGATACTCGGTATAAAGAACATTATTTGTAACATCTAAAAAGCGGGAATCTAGAAAAATCTAGCGTAGCTCAACATATGATTAATCACATAATTAAAATTCTAGTATTAAACTTTTAAAACATATTAATAATGAGATATTTAGATGCATACGAGAGTTTAATAATAAATAAATTTAAAAATAATTTGATGAATGCAGATCTCGGTCCGTATTGTAGGGACTCTAAATTATTCGATTTAATATAAACTTAAATTCTATTTGTTATTGGACGATTTTAATTTTAATGTCTCAGTATCATTGGCCGAAATAATCTTAGTTTAAAATTGGTAATCATTCACCTGTGACTCCGGTCCCTATGTAATCCCCCTAGAACTTATAAATACTTCGTATATGGAAGGAGCGTAGAAAAAGATAATCTGTGGTTAACATTGTGCAATAAAGACAGATAGAAAACCACGTGACCAGCGTCTACAGAGCGTCAGTAAACATAAGGAAGGTGCAATAAAATGAAAGGCCCTCTTGAAGTTTCGTATTTTATTTATATAAATAAGAAAATTATAATAAATGTTATATTTTATAAATAAATAAATAAATATTTCATCACGGCATATTACCCATTGCTGGGTTTGCCAATCTGCTTTGTACACAGATATCGGTAATGATGAAATATTTGTACCGTGCGAGCGCTTACCAGGCGTCACCTCACGAGCACTCATAGCTGGCGTGGAGAGTGCACCACAGGGGTCAATTTTGTGCCATTAAAATTCGATGTAATTTTTGGCGTCGGTCGGGATCGAACCCGGGTCCCCTAATTCGTGACCAGACACTCAGGCACACGGCTACGAGACCCCATTATATTTTATTGTTATTATTATTATTATTATTTTCCTTTACATCTCTAATGTGTTTTGCATTAGGTTTTCGACAATAGTAAGTACGGTTATTAATAACAAGTAACTTAACATTTTCTTATTGGAAGTTTAATACTTTGCGTACGATTCTTGTAGTTCCTAGAATTGCTGTTTTTTGAAGCTCTTTATATACGTTATAATCTATTTTTATTAGTTGTAGGGAGTGCTGGAGTGTTTTTGGTATTTCACCGGTTGCTCCTATTATGACAGGTACAGTATAGACTTTATTTTCTTTCCACATGATTTTAATTTCCTCTGCTAGATGAACGTATTTATTTATTTTTTCTTTATGTTTTTTTGTTCAGGTTGGCAGCTGCAGGTATGGAGATGTCTATAAGGTAAGTTTCTTTTTTTGTTTTATCCTCCCAAACTATGTCCGGTCTATTGTTTCTTATTTCCTTGTCTGTTATGATTGCTCTATTCCAGTATAGTTTGTGTTCTTCTGTGTCTATTACATTGGTTGGTTCGTAGTTGTAATATGGTGTGATATCTTGTGTGTTGTTGATTCTATTTTTTATTAACTGTTGAACAATCTTTGCGGCATTATTGTGGCGTTCAACGTAGTCTGTCTCAGCTAATATTTTGCATCCGCTTGGTATGTGATCTATGTGTTCCGGGTGTTCTTTACAAATTCGACATTTATCTGTGGTTACAGTAGGGTCTTTTAGTATTAATTTTTTGTAGTTAAGAGTGGCAATGACTTGATCTTGAATAGCTATGTTGAAGCCTTCTGTTTCGGAAAATAAGTTTCCTTGTGTGAGCCATGCGATGGATGCTTTGTAGTCTGTTTTTGGATCTAATAATTTGTTAATATATCGTCCGTGCAAGCTATTGCTCTTCCAGTTTTCTATTTTTTCCACATTGTTTTCTATTTTCGTTTTTGGATCGTAGTTTCCTGTGCTCAGACGTAGAGGGGTGTAGTTTTTATCTGCTGTTTTAATGGTTGTAATATTCTGAATCTTCGCTTCTTTTGTAGAAGTACTCACGGAGATTGCTTATTTGCTTATAATGTGCGTTGCGGAGATCTATTATTCCTCTGCCGCCTAAGCTTCTTGGGAGGTGGAATCGTTCGACCCTACTATGTGGATGATGGTCTCTATTTTTTTTAAATGTTGTCCTAATGATTCTGTTTAGTCCCTGTAATTCTGTGTCTGTCCATTTTATTGTTCCAAAGCTGTGTGTTGCATTAATAGCTATTGCTTTATTCCTGACTGAGAGTTTTGTTTTAAGTATTTGTTTTGTCCGTTGTTGAGTTTTCAGATGTTGTTTAATTTTGGTGTGCACAATATTGGTAGTTTGCATTTTCCCTAAGTATTTATATGTTTCATATTTATCCATGCTCCTAATGATTTCTTTGTCTCTTGTCTGGTGGTCTTCTAACTCTTGCCATTTGCCTTTAGTCATTCCGTTTAGGCGGCATTTATTTAGTCCAAAGCTCATCGATATATCTTTGCTGAAATCATCTACCTTGTTTAGAAGTTTTTTTAGCCCTTCTTTGCTGTTAGATATCAATTTAAGGTCGTCCATGTAGAACAGATATGTGATGTTCTTTGTGTTTTTATGTTCTGTGTTGTAACCTACTTTAGTTTTGTTTAATGATTAATGATGTTGAAATGGGGTTTAACGCCATACAAAACCAAAGGGCACTCAGTGAATCTCCTTGGTAGATTCCTCTTTTTATTTCAATTGGATCTAACGTTTTGGCTCTTGTGTGGATTGATGTGTTCCATTTGACCATAAGTTGTTGTAGTAGTCTAATTATGGTGGGGCTAATTTTATATAGTTTGAGAACTTCGATGAGCCAGGTATGCGGCACGCTGTCAAAAGCCTTTTGGTAGTCTATAAAGGCAATAAACAAGTCGTTTTTGTTCTTTTTGGCGTCTTCGGATATGACGGAATCTATTACTAACTGGTGTTTGCATTCTTGACTGCCTTTCCTACATCCTTGTTGTTCATCCGCAAGTATTTTGTTGTGTTCCAGGTGTTCGGTTATTTTGGTAGGTAATATGGACGTTAAGATTTTGTACATCGTGGATAAGCATGTTATTGGCCCGTACTGAGATGGATCTGCCATGTAATTCAGGTCTTTGGGAAGTAAATAAGTTATTCCTTTTGTGAAAAAATCTGGTATTTCATTTGGATTTCGAAGTGCGTCAGTTAGCAATAGTGCCATTTTCTCATGTATTGATTTCAGTTTTTTTAGCCAGAAGTTGTGTATTTTGTCAATGTTATGGTGTTGAACTGCATTGTTTATATTCTGTCGCATCGTTTTGTTTCTTCTGTTAACCATTGTGCTCTTTTTTTGTGTTTAGCGTTTACCGACCACATATTCTGCAAAATTCTTGTATAGATTCATCTGTTCGTTGTTGTGATAAATATTTATCTTGGTGATTTGTTTCTTGCATGTTAATGGTCTTATAGAATTTTCTTTGATTTGTGTTGAACATATTGTTATGTTGTCTTCGTGTTTCACTGTCTTTATATCTTTTAAGTCTCTTAGAGAAAGCCGTTAATTTCTGTTTCATAAGGTCAAGTATTTCGGGGACGGTATTGTTTGCATTATTCTTATATGCTGTTATTATTTTCATTATGTTATTGTGTACTTTTCTTGTTGTTGTGCCATTTTTGGTTTGTGTTAGTATGCCTATTTGTCTCCTCAATGTGTCTATTTTCATTTTTAGCCTGATTTCCCATGGTTGTTGTTTTGATTTTGATCTATTTGTATCTCTATTTTGTTTTCTGGCTTTTTGGTTGTTTAGTTCGATTATGCTGATTGCTGCTATATAGATAAAGTTGTTGAGTTCTATTAGATTATTGCATTCTGTTATCTCTTGGCTTATTATGTTATCAATTTCAGTTAGGATTTTATTGATGCCTTTCTTGAGATGAAGTTTTGGGAGGGTTGGCCTATTTTCAGGGTTCATACCATTATATTTTAACTTATTTCTGTTAAAAGTATCAAGAATTTGTTGTTCTTCGCCTGTTAGATTTTGCGGCTGCGTTTGTGGAGTTCGTGTGTCGTGTTGGTCATTGTTGTCCTGTTGTTCTGGAGGCTGTAGTATATGCTGCACTTCATTTTTTATTGCTATCATACGTTTTTCAGGTATTCGGATTTGGTGAAAAGTTGGCGTCTTTGATCGAGCACATTTTGAACTGTTTTTTTTTCTTAATTCGGGGAACACACATAGCTCAGGGATCCGTGGGGGCGCTACTCCCCAGTGGTGCAAGCACTAACCCTGCCACTACCCGTAGTAGGTACCAATAGTAGGAACCTACCCTATTATTATTTATTATTTATTATTTATTATTTATTATTTATTATAATTATTATTTATTATTTATTATTTATTATTTATTATTTATTATTTATTATTTATTATTTATTATTTATTATTTATTATTTATTATTTATTATTTATTATTTATTATTTATTATTTATTATTTATTATTTATTATTTATTATTTATTATTTATTATTTATTATTTATTATTTATTATTTATTATTTATTATTTATTATTTATTATTTATTATTTATTATTTATTATTTATTATTTATTATTTATTATTTATTATTTATTATTTATTATTTATTATTTATTATTTATTATTTATTATTTATTATTTATTATTTATTATTTATTATTTATTATTTATTATTTATTATTTATTATTTATTATTTATTATTTATTATTTATTATTTATTATTTATTATTTATTATTTATTATTTATTATTTATTATTTATTATTTATTATTTATTATTTATTATTTATTATTTATTATTTATTATTTATTATTTATTATTTATTATTTATTATTTATTATTTATTATTTATTATTTATTATTTATTATTTATTATTTATTATTTATTATTTATTATTTATTATTTATTATTTATTATTTATTATTTATTATTTATTATTTATTATTTATTATTTATTATTTATTATTTATTATTTATTATTTATTATTTATTATTTATTATTTATTATTTATTATTTATTATTTATTATTTATTATTTATTATTTATTATTTATTATTTATTATTTATTATTTATTATTTATTATTTATTATTTATTATTTATTATTTATTATTTATTATTTATTATTTATTATTTATTATTTATTATTTATTATTTATTATTTATTATTTATTATTTATTATTTATTATTTATTATTTATTATTTATTATTTATTATTTATTATTTATTATTTATTATTTATTATTTATTATTTATTATTTATTATTTATTATTTATTATTTATTATTTATTATTTATTATTTATTATTTATTATTTATTATTTATTATTTATTATTTATTATTTATTATTTATTATTTATTATTTATTATTTATTATTTATTATTTATTATTTATTATTTATTATTTATTATTTATTATTTATTATTTATTATTTATTATTTATTATTTATTATTTATTATTTATTATTTATTATTTATTATTTATTATTTATTATTTATTATTTATTATTTATTATTTATTATTTATTATTTATTATTTATTATTTATTATTTATTATTTATTATTTATTATTTATTATTTATTATTTATTATTTATTATTTATTATTTATTATTTATTATTTATTATTTATTATTTATTATTTATTATTTATTATTTATTATTTATTATTTATTATTTATTATTTATTATTTATTATTTATTATTTATTATTTATTATTTATTATTTATTATTTATTATTTATTATTTATTATTTATTATTTATTATTTATTATTTATTATTTATTATTTATTATTTATTATTTATTATTTATTATTTATTATTTATTATTTATTATTTATTATTTATTATTTATTATTTATTATTTATTATTTATTATTTATTATTTATTATTTATTATTTATTATTTATTATTTATTATTTATTATTTATTATTTATTATTTATTATTTATTATTTATTATTTATTATTTATTATTTATTATTTATTATTTATTATTTATTATTTATTATTTATTATTTATTATTTATTATTTATTATTTATTATTTATTATTTATTATTTATTATTTATTATTTATTATTTATTATTTATTATTTATTATTTATTATTTATTATTTATTATTTATTATTTATTATTTATTATTTATTATACCATAAATTAAAATACTAAAGGCTTATAATTGGACGGAACGTGTTGTAAAAGGCGGGGTTTCGTTCCACAGGTAAATATTTATAGTATCCAATATATAACTTTATTTTACTGTACGACTTTATCATAGAAATAAATCAGTTAATGAAATTAAATCTAGGATGACATAAATACACAAAAAATTAAAACCAGTAATGCAGATATTACATTTATTATTACATTTATTTTCTTGTACTACAAAAACATTTTGACATTCTCAAACTATATTGGTGGCCACTAGGTGGCGCTTGTATCGTAAAAGTTAACTCAGAATTTTTGAATTTGTTTGAATTAGTTCGAGTTTATTTCTTATGTTTGTTGCTTTGTTTCTTCTGTTCGTGGAGTTTTATTGTTATTATTTCTTACTGAAATACTCCTGTGCTGCTTAATTCTTTGTGGTAAGTACACATTCAAATCATTTATCAAATTCTGATAAAATTGTATTGCACTTTATTAAGAGCATTGTGTACACTTTGCTCTAGTACTGCGCTCATCGGTGTGGTACGAGAGGGGTAGACCGCGTGGACATAATAGGCGTGGCCTATTATGGAAATCAAACAAACAGCACAGTCAAATATTCCATATGGTTCAATGCGTTGAGCGTTCCGTTCAAAGACCAAAAGTGCCCGTTTAAAAACAGAGTGATGCGCTCGGAAGTCGTCGAAATATCCTCGAGGTTGGGAAAATGAGACTAAAGGCTAGAAAGTAGCATAATAGATTAAAGAAATCTGCTACATCGAAATATGAAGAAAAAATTTAATCAAGAAGTGAAAACTACAGTAAAAATGCAACATTCTTCACGCTTTTCCTTTCGGTGGAAAAGTTAAACATTTTTATTGTGTATCCAGTGATGTAAGATTTTTTTAGAGATCTTAGAGACAAATAAAGAAGAACTTATAGAAAATATGCAGGTGTCCTATCTTAAAAGAACCAATTAATATCTCGCTTATTTATCGATAATAGTAGTTAAGCTACTGTTATTATGCTGTTATTACAATTTAAAAGAGTTAAAACTCTCATTTCAAATTTAAGGAAAGTCATTCTGAGGAAAGTTTAATATAATAATAAGACAAGATTTTTTTTATTTATTTATTTGTGTATTGCAAGGCCTCCTATTTCAGCCTATTTCAAATACCCGTCATGAGTCAAACTAAAAAAACAAATCTTTTAGAAACAATAAGGAAATAGTTATTTAAAACATAATTTTATTGCGCAATTTTTGGAACAATTTTTTTTCTCGATGGCATCTAATATGTATTTCTGTTCACGTACAGGCAAAGCTCTTGTATGTCTTGGGTAAACTAATTCGGGAAGTAAACAATTCATATAAAAAAATTCCAGGTTTGGAACTATTTCATTCCAGAAATCATCTTCTTTTTGAATATATTCAACTTTCAATGGATAATTTGATCCGGTCCATACACCGAATATGCAAATACTTTTTTGAATAACATACATTTGGCCCTGAATTTGGTAAAACCAGTTGTGATTTTTGTTTATTGTATATTTTTTGTATTTTCGTCATATGTCCAAAATGTTATTTTATTTTGCTCTAATTTACATCTATTTTACTGGAACTCGGTGAATCAGTTAATATTCTAAAAATCTGATACATATTACATTTAAATGTAATAATTAAATTAATCCATTTCATTTTTCAGCAATTGCTTTTATGTTTGTTAGCGAACAATCAAATTGTGGAGCATGATTTGATATCTCACAAAGTTTTTGTAACATATATGTAGCTTAAATTTACAATTTTTCTACCGCTAATCTGAAATTTAAAATTACTATTTGTACAAAAAACCAGAAGAAAAGAATACATTCTGAAGAGGAAATGAATGATCAATAAGGTAAAAAATCAAATGTAACAACAATAGAAGAAGTTAAATCAATAGTTGACAATATAGAGAAAAATCAAAGAATAAGATCAGCTTCATTTAGTGGAATAGACCCATCAACTGGTGAACAGCAGTAGATATAAGAAAATTTCTAAATACGAAAGAAAACAAATAGCAACTAACCACACAAATACGGAAACAAAACAATGAATTACTTAACTATAATAATAAAAATAATAATGGGCAAACGGAAACTGCGAACGTTCTCAAACTCCAAATTCTCCCAGAACGGTTGGTCCCCGCGGGAGATTACGACCAAACCCCCCCCCCCCAAAAAAAAGAACTATATTGGCAGGACGAAATAAGAAAACATGCAAAGACCACATGGACAAGAAGTGCTCAGAATAGAGAAGAGTGGAAAAAACTGGGGGAGGCCTTCGCCCAAGAGGGTTGAGTAAATTCCGCATTTGTGTATATATGTATAAAATTTGATTTATTATTTATTTTGGATTGTAAAAATATTTAAATATTATGGGATGTAACAGGAATTTGCTAAATATAGGCTATTATTATTATTATTATTATTATTATTTGATTTTTGTATATGCATTTCGGCTACATTTTCCTGCAAAATTAAGTATGTATGTATATACTGCCAAATATATGGCGGAAGATATTAATAATAATATTAAACAAATATGTATGTACTAGTTCATTATCTACGTAAGTTTTGCAACCTTCGCCTTCATTGTAATTTCGAATACTCAAAAGTATTGCATTCTGCAGTACTTTCCTCAACCATGCCTTCGCCTTCAATGTAATTTTGATTGCTCAAAATATTGCATTCTGCAGTACTTGGCTAAACCATGCCTTCGCCTTCATTGGAATTTCGAATACTCCAAATATTGCATTCTGCTGTACTTTCCTCAATCATGCACTCAACTGTTTCATTTCGAGTAAAAAAATATTTTAGCTTTTGGTGTCAAAAAATATAGAGAAACAAAAAAAAATTGTAATAATAAAAAAAATTCCGCTTGAAATTAAATTTGATTTGTTTTTGCTCTAATCTTATGTAATTTAGTTGCTGAACTATTTGTAATAGCTAGTTTTTAATTGAATGCATTTTTATTTCTACTTATATTTCAATTTACCCTATATCCGTATCCTGAAATGAAATTTCTTGAGGAATATTTGAAGGTAAAATATTCCAAGAGCTTTTTTTAATCATATATGGTAAATGCAGTCTTCTACATCTAAGAAAAAAAAAGATTATACATTATATAATTAACTTTAATAAATACCTAGATACATATAAATTACCGAAAATCGGTCACTTTAATATGTTGAGAGTGAGGATTTGTTGTATGATGTTGTTATTATTTTCGGGTTTTTGCTATGTATGTACGTATGTATTTTCTAAATTTTTAGATTTTTTGCGTTTTGCACTTAAATGCATACGCCTTTTAGTTCCGAAACGTTTACCCATTGTTGCGACTGCGAGAAGCTAACACAGTCGAGAACGCACAACACATATATTTTTGATACACATCATTTTATTTGGTCCACTGTAAATCTCAAGGACAGCTCAATGTTTCTCTAACACTCCGCTAGGGGCAGTAGTGCACGAGACAAAAATCATTCCAATTTACGCCGTGTAAGACATTCATTGTACCATTAAATTTTTGAAACTAAAAGCACTAATCAATTTTTCAAATACATGTACATGTTCACGAAGGTTCATTTTATGTTGATGTTTTGTTATTTTTTTAAAAATGTTCACACAATGTGCAGAAATGCACGTTAAATATGCACAAATTGAATTGATTATAATATTGCAAAAAATTAATAATTCAAAATTATATTATTGAACTAACATAGAGCCAACTTTTATCTTTTAATTACGTTTTGGTTTATTATTTTATTTATTATAGTTTTTGTGTAAAATGGGGACGCGTATACCATGTTTTCAACGTTCACGGCAGATGTACACAATGCTCTTAATGGTTAGATTTTTCTAAATAATTTTGTCACAGTAATTCTTATATTATATTGTAACGTTTTTATTTATATGGGTGAAGTGTAAAACATAGACAAATATTATTAATAAAAGAATACGTTTATTAAACGATATATAATTAAGAATTAAATATTAAAAGATAATAAAAACAACTAACACTATGATTAATTAATTATAAACATTAAAAATATTATTAAATGCTTAAACACTACGATTATTTATCTATACCAATATTTATATCACTACACTTATTTATATAAATACATTTATTTATGTTAACAACTGGTAAACTGTTTATTTATATCACTGAGTTCATTTCTGGTTGCTTGTATATATTAGACTGTCCCTCCGCTTTCTTTCGGCCGGTATTTATACCGCTTATAACATTCTAGAAGACTCGGAAGCGACAATGACCTGTATACAAAGGAATGAGGTCACGGCGTAATTAGCCTCTAGTCGCTGCGGCGCCGGTGATTGCGTCATCGCTCTGGAACGTTCTGTCAGTGGCGGTGTTGTATACTCTTCTCCCAGGGGCGCACGTCACACTGCCCCCACCTTAAGACTGTTTCGTCCCGGAACAGTTCTTGATGACGAAATCTACATGTATTACCCTTGGTACATTTGGAAGTCGGAAGTCTTGAAGAAGTGACAGTTGATCGTCCGCTGGAGTTCTTCTTTCTGTTCGTTAGGGTTAAAGCTACAGACGAGAATTTCAATACCGGTATAGCGGAAGAGGATCTCTAACATGTTCCTAACAATTCTCCAATTCAAACCATCTAATCCACAGCCTAATTTCGGTACTCCTAGCTTCAAAATGTCATTCTCTAGCAGATGATCCTTTAAGTCACACAGCGAGCTCCATAGATTGCGATATGACGGCTTCTGGTACGAGCGTGGTTTTGTGACCAGGTAGTAGATATACCGCTGCTGTTCTGTATTGTTATCCCTCAGTCGTAGCGTCTTCCCGACGGATGGACCTTGGTTGGCCAGTTCTTGTAGTCGTCCAAATTTTGTCTTAAAGACTGACGCTATGCCGCGTGACATATTTAAGTCTTCCGATACGCAGTGGCCGAGGGAATAATCTGACGACACGGTGAACAGATCTCTATGTTCTTCTGTCGTCACGCCATACCGCGCCTTGTGACCAAAGGAATACTGTTCCATGAAGACTTCAAAAGTCGGTTCCTGAGCTATGATCCGACGAACCGTTGCTCCATGCTGGTCTTCATTGTTGTCACCAGCGAATGGGGCTAGCCGATTGAAGTGTACTACTCTCGGCTTCCCTGTTGGTGTTTTTTTAATCCTGTATATCACGTCGTTTATTCTCTTAACGACCTCATATGGACCTTCCCAATTTCTTTGTAGCTTTGGTGATAAACCTCGGCGCCTTTGAGGATTGTAAAGCCGCACTAAATCCCCTGGTTGGTATCCACCTTTTTCTGCCTTGATGTCATACTGGTCCTTCATTCGGTCGCTGGCAGCTTGAGTGTTTGTGCGGACTTGTTCATGAATGTCGTCCATTCTTCTCCGTAAGTCCGTTACGTAATCTTCCCCGGCCAGATCTTCCCCAGGTTTACTGCCGAACACCAAGTCACATGGCAGGCGCAACTCACGCCCAAATAAGATGTTCGCAGGACTTTGCCCTGTGGTTTCATGCACGGATGAACTATAAGCCATTAAGAACAGATGAAGATGTCGGTCCCAGTCTCTTTGATGGTTGGAGACAACCTTCGACAAAAATCGGTTGATCGTTCTGTTCATGCGTTCAACCATGCCATCGAACTGCGGATGTAACGCAGTTGTCCTCGTTTTATAATCCCTAATATCTTACAGATATTTTGGAAAACGGCAGACTCAAAATTTCTTCCCTGGTCGGAGTGAAGTTCACGTGGAACCCCGAATCATACACTCTTTAACTAAGGTTTCGGCGACCGTGGTAGCTTCCTGGTTGGGTAATGGATAGGCTTCAACCCGTTTGGTGAAGTAGTCCATGACAACCACGATGTATTTATTTCCGTCTTCGCTTCTGGAAATGGTCCGGCCACGTCAATCGCAATGCGCTCAAATGGACTGCCAACGTTGTATTGACGCATTGGAGCTTTTCGTCGTCTATGAGGACCGTTGCTTTCAGCGCAAACCACACATTTCTTGCACCAATCTTTAACGTCTTCCTTGCAGTTAACCCAGTAAAATCGCTGGCGCAATCTTTCTAATGTTTTGTTGACTCCAAAATGGCCACCTCCAAATCCGTCATGGATCTCTTTCAGCACGTCTGGAATTCTATTCTTAGGAATAACCAACTGAGTTCTCTTCTCAGTTCCATCGGTATTTTCCACCAAACGCTTTAACAGGCCATCTTCAATCATCATTGAGTCCCATTGCGCCCAATACGATTTTACACTCTGTGAGAGTGGTGCAACTTCTTCCCATCTTGGTTTTCTCTCTTCTGCTTTCCATTCCAGTATAATTTTCAAATTCGGGTCATTTTCTTGGTCTTCCCGTAGTCCATCGGGGTGCCAATTATCATCGACTACTGTTATTCTGGCAATGGTGGAATGTTTTTCTTCCAGTCGACTACAATGCTTGCACTCATCTTGGCATGGCCTTCTGGACAATGCATCGGCATTACGATGGCTGGTACCCGTCCTATGATCGATTTTGAAATCGTATTCCTGTAGTCTTTCAATCCATCTAGCCACCTGACCTTCAGGATTCTTGAATTGTAGCAGCCATTTTAATGCAGCATGGTCAGTTCTAATCAAAAATCTTCTTCCGTACAAATATTTGTAGAAATGTTCCACGGATTTCACGACCGCCAAGAGCTCTTTTCTGGTTACACAGTAATTCCTCTCTGGTTTTGACAAGGTCTTACTAAAGTAGGCAATAACCTTCTCATGCCCATCTTGTATCTGGGAAAGAACGCCACCAATTCCGACGTTGCTGGCATCTGTGTCTAGTATGAATTCTCCTTCACGTAAAGGATAACTCAAGACGGGTGCGCTTGTCAAAGCATGTTTTAGTTCTTTAAATGCAGCTTTACAGTCCATTTCCCAGATAAATCTTCTTCCTTCTTCAGTAAGCCTTGTCAGTGGCTTGGCTATGTTGGCAAATCCAGGTACATATCGTCGATAATAGGTACACAAACCAAGAAAACTTCTAAGTTCGTGTTTATCCTTAGGTGCTGGCCAGTCTCTCACAGCCTTTATCTTCTCCTGGTCAACTGCAATACCCTTACCGGAAACCACGTGTCCAAGGTAATGTAAGGTAACTTCTCTTTGAAACAGGTGACACTTCTTCGGGCTAAGTTTCAGGTTAGCCTTCCTCAATCTCTGCAAAACCTCTTCCAAATTCTTCATGTGGTCCTCGAATGTCTTACCTACCACAATAATATCGTCGAGGTACACTAAACAGGTTTTCCAAGATAGCCCAGCCAATACTGTTTCCATGAGTCGTTCAAACGTTGCAGGAGCATTGCAGAGCCCAAACGGCATTACGGTAAATTGCCAGAGTCCTGTACCAATGATGAAGGCTGTCTTCTCCTTGTCTTTTGGATCCAAATCCACTTGCCAGTAGCCGCTCTTTAGGTCCAAAGTGGAGAAAATCTTTGAGCCAGCTAAGGTGCTAATGTGTTGTCTATTCGAGATAGCGGGTAGCTATCGTTCTTCGTCACGTTGTTGAGTTGACGATAATCGACGCAAAATCGTGTAGAGCCATCCTTATTCTTCATTAACACCACTGGTGAAGCCCAAGGACTGCTTGAAGGTTCGATTACACCTTCCATCTTCATGTCCTCAATAATTCTTTCGGCTTCCTCACGCTTCGCCGATGGCAGTCTTCTTGCTGGTTGGCGGATGGGTCTTGCGTCTCCGGTGTCTATTTTATGGTGAACTACATTAGTTCTTCCTTTGGCTTTCTTGTCATATTGGAACACATCTTGAAACCTCCCAATTAAATCCTTCGCCTTGGTTCTCTGGTCGGCGGTCAATTCTTCAAACGATGTTGTCAATTGATTGATTAACGTGTCCGGAACTTTTTGAGATGTGTTCCCTGTGGCCTTTACAGTTCGAATAATCGACAATACTGCCAAGCATTCTCCTACAATTGTTCGTCTTTTAAGAATAACCGGATAGTTATTTACGTTCATTATCCGAACTGGAATTACCTGGCTGGCTTTGACCAGTGATTTTCCGACAACAATTCCAGTGCCAATTTTGGCATCGTCATTCCTGGGCTCAAGCATAACAATGTTTCCCTCACAGAAACTACGATCTAATTGTGCTCCCAGGATAGTTTCAGTTCATTCTGGGAGGGTGATGTCTTCGGCCATTAGTACACGCACAGCCTTGTCGTCTCGTGGATTTAATATGAATTCTTCTTCATTGACCATCATCACTCCCTTCTTCAGGTCAAGTTTAAAACCGTGCTTTGTCATTGCGTCCATCCCAAGTATTAATTTATCTGCAACATCAGCTACCAGCGCACGATGTTTAAAGGAGGTGTTGCCAATAGAGATGGTGACATCTACTTCTCCTAATGCGGTAGCTTGTTCTCCTGTCGCTGTGCGTAATCGCCACTTAGTTGGTTGAAGATGCGTCTTGCCAGTTTTCTTTACCAAGTCGGGTCTAATTATAGTCTTTGTCGCACCCGTATCCAGTAACATTTTCAGTGGTCTTCCGTCATTAGTGCCATCCACGTAGATACTGTTGGCTTGATGATGAAGGGATGCGACATAACTAATGGATTGTGGAGCTACTAGATTACGGGTCGACGGTTGCCCCTTCGCATCAACCCGACTTAGTTTTCCGACTCCTTTTCTTCCTTTGTCGATTCCGTGTTCCTTTGCATTTTTCTGCAAAGTCTCTGCGGATGGCCCAGTTCACCGCAATTCCAACAGCGGAGTTTCTTTCTTCCGGTAAACACTTCACTTGCAATTCGTCGTACTCTCTCATCTAGATCTTCAATGTTCTCATTCCTCTCAGCGTCGATATTTCGCACTCGCGATTGGTTACGTGAAGCTTGTTTAGCAGCTTCATGTTCTAATGCATATGAGAGTGCGTCAATTAAAGTTTTCGGACGGGCCAATCGCAATGCTTGCTGAGTTTCGTTGTCTCGAACTCCATAGATGAATGATTGTGTAGCCAGGCATTCCAGAACGCTATCAAGAGCTGTAGGATGTGCGAGACGAACCAAACGGGCTACGTCGACTTCAAATTCTTGCAGGCTTTCTTTTGGATTCTGATATCGATTTCTTAATTACGTCTGGTATACCTGTTCCAGATTCGCATTGCCATATCGCATATCCAACCGCTTGACTAGTTGGTCATAGTCTTCTTCTTCTTCTTCCTTCAGCGTTTGTAAGATATCGATGGCTTCTCCGCACAACGAGACAGTCACCGCCGTAGCCTTCTCTTCGGGCGTCCAATTATTCGCTTTTGCGGCCGCTTCAAATTGTTTTAAATAATTTGGCCACGAAGACTTCCCATCAAATTCCGGAGTTTTTATGTGCATTTTTGAAGTAGTATCAGGTTTTACTACTTTTCTTCCTTCTATTAGACTTGGCTCAGCCACACCAGAATTCGGAATTGACGACGGTGTAATTTTAGTGAATTTTTCTCGTAATTCTTCTATCTTCCTGTCATAATTTTCTTCCAAATTCTTGAGGCCTTCTTCAGTATTTTTCATTAATTTTTGTTCTAAATTTCTAGAATTTTCTTCCAATTTTTCTACTAATTTTTCTTCTAAACTTCTAGAATTTTCTTCTAATTTTTCTTCTAAACTTCTAGAATTATCCTCTAATTTTTGTTCTAATGCTCTAGAATTTTCTTCTAATTTTTGTTCTAATGTTCCTGTCAATTCTTCTTTTAATGTTTTAGAAATTTCTTCGGCTTTTCTAGAACTTTCTACCATCTCCTGTTTTAATTCTTCTTTTAATGTTCTAGAATTATCTTCTAATTTATTTTCTAATATTCTAGAATTTTCTTCGGCTTTTCTAGAACTTTCTGCCATAAGTTTCTCAACGTCGGATACGGATAGGCTACATGAAATTTCAAATAAGTAATCTTCAGTATTTTCACCAGCAGCAATTAATGCTTGCCGCAGACGAGATTGTAGAACGCTTTTCAGTCCTGTCGTATCTAATTCTCGTTCTTCCAGTTCTTTCTTGAGATCACTTACTATTAATTCACCTAATTTTACTTGTTTAGTCGTCATTTTATTTATTTTTATTTACACTTCACAGTTTATTAACAAACCCCACACTTGACACCAATTTTAACGTTTTTATTTATATGGGTGAAGTGTAAAACATGGACAAATTTTATTAATAAAAGAATACGTTTATTAAACGCTATATAATTAAGGATTAAATATTAAAAGATAATAAAAACAACTAACACTATGATTAAATAATTATAAACATTAAGAATATTATTAAATACTTAAACACTACGACTATTTATCTATACCAATATTTATATCACTACACTTATTTATATAAATACATTTATTTATATTAACAACTGGTAAACTGTTTATTTATATCACTGAGTTCATTTCTGGTTGCTTGTACATATTAGACTGTCCCTCCGCTTTCTTTCGGCCGGTATTTATACGCTTATAACATTCTAGAAGACTCGGAAGCGACAATGACCTGTATACAAAGGAATGAGGTCACGGCGTAATTAGCCTCTAGTCGCTGCGGCGCCGGTGATTGCGTCATCGCTCTGGAACGTTCTGTCAGTGGCGGCGTTGTATACTCTTCTCCCAGGGGCGCACGTCACAATATTATAAATACTACAACTCATACCTTTATTCATCTTTCACAATCGTACAACAAATACTTTACTAATAAATATTTTCTAGTAGATACTCAATGGAGGCAGGATTCATTCAAGCAGATTCAAGCAATTTGCCCAAAGTTGATATGCAAATGATTATGATTTATATGTCGGAAAAATCCTGTAAGGCACCCGAAACTAGGAATGTTAAAACGCTAAGGTAAATATCCACTTTATTGAATTCCTTTTTTGTCATTGTTTACATTAGGGCCTAGGGCCAGTTGCATAAAACATTTCTTAATTCTTTCACATGCAGTTTTCATATTTAAACAATAATTAAAGTTATGATTAAAAATGAAAATAAAACACAAAGCACAAAGCAACGATACGATAATGGACGTCAAATGACGGCGAATAACACCAAAAAAATACAGACCATCCCTATAGCTGTACTACGAATACTCCCGAACGAACCGAAGTAGACCCGAGCATGTACGTACCTAAGATGCGGCGTGTTATCATATTCGAGCATGTAGTAGGGATATCAACTGGTCTCCCATTGGTAGTACAACTAGTACATCATAAAAAATTTAATGCTTTATATCTTTTGCAACAATCAATTTATAATATGTTTTTTTTGCTTTTTCTCTCTCGTTTACCAATCAACTTTAGTATTTTAAATAACTTTTTAATATTTGTAATCATGAGAGAATACCCTATTAATGATAAATAACTTAATAAGGGCCATTTATATTGAAGTTGAGTTGGTTAAAAATGGGAATTTATAATTGAATTTATTTATATTAAACGAACGACTAATTTCAATGGCAAATTTTTATGGTATCGCTTAAGTAAGTAGCAAGATTTATGGTAGTTTGTCAACAGAATTAAGACTAAATATACCATGATGATCTTTATTGCTCCTCTGATTTGTTTTCTGGTATTTCTAGGAAGAGTCCAGATATGTGTGGTTTACTTTCTTAAATAATGATACGCCCGTTATCTGAATTTTCTGTTTGATAATAACAGGTCAGATAATTTTATTTCTCTAAATTAAATAAACTGAAAATATTACCTTTTAAGCTTATATTGTTGCTGAACAACTAATTGAAAATTCTGTTTGAATTAGGAGTGGCTTCTAATAAAAATTTATAAATAATATAATATAACTAAACGACATAACCTCTTCGCCATTACAACAAAAATTTAGTAAATGTTAACATATCAGTATCTGATGCAGTAATTTATTGTTTACCTTGAAGAAAAGTCATACAATGCAGCAAACCGTTCTTTATACAGAAAGTACTTTAATAAGAATCGATCAAAATCTCAGTAAAAACTTTAGAAAAATTTCACATTAATATTATTGTTTGTAATCACAATACGTTGCCACGGAGACGAAAAAGACTGCTTATTCATTGGTAAATTTAAATATGAATAGTTGGGGCCCGGGCCGTTAGATGGCGCCACAAAGGACAATCGTCTATTTAAGTGATTTCTCCCGTTCCTCCTTGGTATTCCTTTTCTTTTATTAGTTTATCTGTAATTTGCTAATAATATTTATTTATTTAACAAGTTGCAATATGAGGATGTTTTTCGCACTAGACGTGAAAAAACATCGTGTGCGAAAACCTCCTCATATTGCAGCTGGTTACATACATGACTTTGTACAAATATGACAATAAATTTGTACAATAATTATAAAATTAAGGTTATAACCAATTATGACATTGTCTATGAACGCTTTTACTATTACTACAAGCAGTACACCGATATATTGTTAGCATATTAATGTGCTGATATAACTGAGCTGTCAATTTACAAAACAATATTTGTCATTTACAATTTAATTGTAGTCAAATATTCAAACATCGAATGAAGTGTATGTTTCTTGCTCAAATGATGTTTAAATTATTAAAAAATCTTTCAGAACTCGTTATTCAATTAAAATGATACAACCTTTATAGTTTAAGTTATGTTTATTAATTTAAAACCAATGTTTCGACAGCATGAACAGCTGCCTTCTTCAGGAGACAAAAACAACTTATATATATATATATATATATATATATATATATATATATATATATATATATATATATATATATATATATATATATATATACATATATAATAACAAAAACAATAGCAACAAGTAACACATATTATAACATATTCAATACAGTAAGCCATGCCCGACTAAGACCGTCACAATGATTGAGATTATTATTCTTGGTTTTGAAAAGCTAAATGGCTTCTTTAATTAACCTGTTGTTGTGATGTGTAAGTTTTGCTAAAATAATTGTTTCTCCGAATTTGATACGGTGGAATTCTCTGCAACTGAAGATTTTCCTGGCTGGTTCAGTTTGATCGAACGCTGGTGTTCATTTAATCTTGAAATAGTTCTACCAGTCTGGCCAGTGTAAACTTTCCCGCAAACACATGGAATCTGGTAAATCCCTACTGACTGAAGAGGGATAACGACTTTTACTTGTATCAACATATGTCGAATTTTAACATATTGTAAGGTTTATTTGGGTGGTGTAAAAATCAAAGAAATATTAGTAATTAAAATAATACGTTTATTAAACGATAAATAATTAAGACTAAATATTAAAAAGATAATAAAAGTAATTAACACTATGATTAAATATTATAAACACTACTTTAAGACTATAGGTCGTGCCAAATAGAAATGACCTGCGCGTAAAACGCATTTACGCATTCTCCGCCCTTCTTACTTAAAGGGCCAATCGCATGCACTGTACTTAAGCGGGTTTGTCTCAGTGGCGTCCGAATAATATTATTAAAGATTTAAATTTATTGTGTATAGTGAAGTTGACTAGAAAACATGGTACTAAATAGTAAAAGTAGGTTGTTAGTGTACAAGGTAATCAAATTTATGGAGAATATTAAATGATCTTCATTTATTTTTAGGTATTTTGTACATATTTTAGTTTTTAAGCTTAATTTAAATATTCTAAATACTATTGTTGCCTAATTATTTCTACGCCACTGACACAACACAGTGTTTACATCCATTGTCAGTTGAACGCTTGTATCTTCATCGGTTTAGCATTTATGTCATTACAGTACTTACACGAGCGACTAGTGGGCAGTCCCTAGAATTCTTTTTGGGTAAGCGGCGCACGGAAAAGGTGCATGTATCACTATGAAATGGATAGTGAGAGACTACTCCGCTCTAAAAATAGTGGTACACAGTATATGCGCAAGAAATGATTGACAGGTCATTTCTATTTGGCACGACTTATAAGAATATTATTCAATGCGTCAACACTAAGATTATTCTTTTAAACAATATTTATATCACTACTTTTATTTATATAACTACATTTATTTATGTTCACAACTGGTAGACTGTTTATTTATATCACCCACTGACTTCTTTGACGTGCTTATATAGCGCGGCGTCATTTCTCTCGAATGTTCTCCATCTTTCCATCGAATACAAAGGATCACCCCACCGGATGTAAATAAACCAGTCTAAACGCGTATGGGTTTTCCCCCGCCAGTGATTACGTCGTCGCTCGAGAATATGCTACCAGTGGCGGCGCAAGCATTCGGGCGAGTCGGGTCGGCGCGCGCTTCACTGCCCCCTCCTTAAGACTGTTTCGTCCCGGAACAGGTCTCGATGACGAAATCTGCACGTATTACCCTTGGTACATTTAGAAGTCTTGAAGAAGTGACAGTCGATGATGCGCTGAAGTTCTTCTTTCTGTCCATTAAGGTTAAAGCTGCAGACGAGAATTTCAACGCCGGTATAGCGGAAGAGGATCTCTAACATGTTTCTAACAATCCTCCAATCCAAACCATCTAATCCACAGCCTAACTTCGGTATTGCTAGCTTCAAAATGTCATTCTCTACCAGATGATCCTTCAAATCGCACAGTGAGTTCCATACACTGCGATACGACGGCTTCTGGTACGAGCGTGGTTTTATAACCAGGTAGTAGATATACCGCTGATGTTCTGTATTGTTATCCCTCAGTCGTAGCGTTTTCCCGACGGATGGACCTTGGTTGGCCAGTTCTTGTAGTCGTCCAAATTTCGTCTTAAAGACTGAAACTATGCCTCGTAACATCTTTAAGTCTTCTGATACACAGTGGCCGAGGGAATAATCTGAAGACACGGTAAACAGATGTTCTTCTTTCGTCACGCCATACCGCGCATTGTGACCAAAGGAATATTGTTCCATGAAGTCTTTAAAAGTCGGTTCCTGGGCTATGATCCGAAGAACCGTAGCTCCATGTTGTCACTGGCGAAAGGGGATAGCCGATTAAAGTGTACTACTCTCGACTTCCCGGTAGGTGCTTTCCTAATTATACAGGGTGTCCCAAATTTAAAGGTACACCCTGTAATAACAGATACAATACCTCAAAATAAGCATAAATTGTTAGATAAACATACGGCCGATCTTGCTTCGTTTTCGAGTTATGGCAGCTTAAAGGTAAAGAAGTGCCATCGCTAACCTAACAGTTTCGTTCAAAATAAACGCAAAAGCCAAACTAATATTTTTATTATTATTTCAATAATTGTTCAAAGTGTCCACCACCCGCACGGAGACAAGCTGTGGCACGTTGATTAACATCATTAATAGCTGCTAGACAACGATTTCGTCATATGCGACCCTAATTCTGTCTTGCTATTCAGCAGCGGTATTTACAGGTTGACTATAAACTCTCTCTTTTAATGTTCCCCAAGCAAATAAGTCGAGTGGTGAACGAAATTTAATTTGACGTTTATTAAAACGAAAACAAACAACAATCATGGCAACTACTAGATGTTAACAATAAAATTAAATTCCTCTTGTTTGAAACACAATAACTCGAAAACAAAGTAAGATCGTCCGTATGTTTATCTAACAATTTATGCTTATTTTGAGGTATTGTATCTGTTATTACAGGTTGGACCTTTAAATTTGGGACCTCCTGTATATATTACGCCGTTTATCCTTCTAACGACCTCATAAGGACATTCCCAATTTCTTTGCAGTTTTGGAGATAAATCGCGACGCCATTGTGAATTGTAAAGCCACACTAAATCTCCAGGTTGGTATCCACCTTTTTCAGCCTTGATGTCATACTGGTCCTTCATTCGACCGCTGGCAGCTTAAATATTCATGCGGACTTGTTCATGAATGTCGTCCATTCTTTTCCTTAAGTCTGTAACGTAATATTCCCCGGCCAGGTCTTCCCCCGGTTTACTGCCGAACACCAAGTTACATGGCAAGCGCAACTCACGCCCGAATAAGATGTTCGCAGGAGTTTGCCCCGTTGTTTCATGCACGGATGAACGATAAGCTATGAAGATGTAGGTCCAAGTCACTTTGGTGGTTGGAGACTACCTTCGACAAGTATCGGTTGATCGTTCAACCATGACATCGGACTGCGGATGTAATGCAGTTCTCCTCGTTTTATTAATTCCTAATGTCTTACAGATATTTTGGAAAACGGCAGACTCGAAATCTCTTCCCTATGAGGACCGTTGATTTCAGCGCAAACCACACATTTCTTGCACCAGCCTTTAACGTCTTCCTTGCAGTTAACCCAGTAAAATCGCTGGCGCAATCTTTCTAATGTTTTGTTGACTCCAAAATGGCTTCCTCCAGATCCGTCATGGATCTCTTTTAACACGTCTGGTATTCTATTCTTATGAATAACCAACTGAGTTCTCTTCTCATTTCCATTGGCATTTTCCACCACACGTTTTAACAGGCCGTCCTCAATCACCATGGAGTCCCATTGCACCCAGTACGATTTTACACTCTATCAGTGTGGTGCAACTTCTTCCCATATTAGTTTTCTCTCTTCTGCTTTCCGTTCCAATAAAATTTTCAAAGTCGGGTCATTTTCTTGGTCCTTGCGTAGTCCATCGGGCTGTCAACTATCGTCGACTACTGTTATTCTGGCGACGGTGGAATGTTTCTCCTCAAGTCGACTACAATGTTTGCAGTCATCTTGCAAAGGCCTTCTAGACAATGCATCGGCATTACGATGTCTGGTACCTGTCCTGTGTTCTATTTTGAAATCGTATTCCTGTAGTCTCTCGATCCATCTAGCCACCTGACCTTCTGGATTCTTGAATTGTAGCAGCCATTTTCCAGCAGCATGGTCAGGTCCTTATCAAAAATCTTCTTCCGTATAAATATTTGCAGAAATGCTCCACGGATTTCACGACTGCCAGAAGTTCTTTTCTGATGACACAATAATTCCTCTCCGGTTTTGACAAGGTCTTACTAAAGTAGGCAATAACCTTCTCATGTCCATCTTGTTTCTGCGAAAGAACGCCATCAATTCCAACGTTGCTGGCATCTGTATCTAGTATGAACTCTCCTTCAGGTAAAGGATAACTTACGACAGGTGCGCTTGTCAAGGAATGTTTCAGTTCTTTAAACGCAACTTTACAGTCCATTTCCCAGGTAAATCTTCTTCCTTCTTCGATAAGCTTCGGTAAGTGGCTTAGCTATATTGGCGAATCCAGATACATATCGTCGATAGTAAATACACAACCAAGGAAGCTTCTAAGTTCGTGTTTGTCTCTAGGTACTGGCCAGTGTATCGTGTATTCGAGGTAGCGGGTAGTTATCCTTCTTCGTCACGTTGCTGAGTTGACGATAATGGACGCAAATCGTGTAGAACCATTCTTCTTTTTCACTAACACCACTGGTGAAGCCCAAGGACTGCTTAAAGGTTCGATTACATCTTCCATCTTCATGTCTTCAATAATTTTTTCAGCTTCCTCACGCTTCGTCAATGGCAGTCTTCTTGCTGGTTGACGGATGAGTCTTGCGTCTACGGTGTCTATTTTATGGGGAACTATATTAGTTCTCTCTTTAGTTTTCTTGTCGATTTGGAACACATCGAAAATTTCCAATTAAATTCTTTGCCTTGGGTTCTCTGGTCGGCGGTCAATTTTTGAAACTATGTTGATATCTGGTTGATTAAAGTATCCGGAACTTCTTGAGATGTGTTTCCATTGGCCTTTACAGCTCGAATAACAAAGGATACTTTATGTTCATTATTCGAACTGGAATTACCTGGCTGGCTTTGACCAGTGATTTTCCGAAAACAACTCCAGTGCCAGTTTTGGCATCATCATTCCTGGACTCAAGCATAACAATACTTAGTAGTTTCATTTCGTTCTGGGAGAGTAACATCTTCGGCCATTAGTACGCGCACAGCTTTGTCGTCTCGTGGGTTTAATACGAGTTCTTCTTCATTGACCATCATCACTCCCTTCTTCAGGTCAAGCTTAAAACCGTACTGTCATTGCGTCCATATCAAGTATTAATTCATCTTCAACTTCAGCTACCAGCGCACGATGTTTAAAGGAGGTGTTTCCAATAGAGATGGTGACATCTACTTCTCCTAATGCGGTATCTTGTTCTCCCGTCGCTGTGCGTAATCGCCACTTAGTTGATTGAAGATGCGTCTTGTCAATTTTCTTTACCAAGTCGGGTCTAATAATAGTCTGTCGCACCCGTATCCAGTAGTATATTCAGTAGCCTTCCGTTAATAAAACCATCAACGTAGATGCCGTTGATTTGATGATGAAGGGATGCGACATAACTTATGGATTGTGCCCTACTAGATTACGGATCGACGATTGCCCCTTCGCATCAACCCGACTTAGTTTTCCGACTCCTTTTCTTCCTTCGTTGATACCGTCTTCTTTTGTATTTTTCTACAAAGTCTCTGTGGATGACCCAGTTCACCGCAACTCCAACAGCGGAGTTTCTTTCTTCCAGCAAACATTTCAGTGTCAATTCGTCGTAACCTCTTACCTAAATCTTCCGTGTTTTCATTTCTCTCCGCTTCAATATGTCGCACTCTCGATTGGTTACGTGAAGCTTGTTTAGCAGCTTCATATTCTAATGCATATGACAGTGCGTCGATCAAAGTTTTTGGGCGAGCCAGTCGCAGTGCTTTGCGAGTTTCGCTGTCTCGGATCCCGTAGATGAATGACTGAGTGGCCAGTAACTCCAAAACGCTGTCAGGTGCTGTAGGATGTGCGAGACGAACCAAACGAGCAACGTCAACTTCAAATTCTTGCAGGCTTTCTTTTGGACTCTGGTACCTGTTTCTTAATTGCGTCTGGTATACCTGCACCAGATGCGCATTGCCATATCGCATATCCAGCCGCTTGACAGTTGGTCATAGTCTTCTTGTTCTTCTTCCTTCAGCGTTTGTAGGATGTCGATAGCTTCTCCAGGCAACGAGACAGTCATCGCTCTAGACTTCTCCGTGGACGGTCCAGTTATTTGCTTTCGCAGCCGCTTCAAATTATTTTAAATAATTTGGCCACGAAAATTTTTATATGCATTGTTGAAGTAGTATCTGGTTTTACTACTTTCCTTCCTTCCAATACACTTGCCTTTGCTACACCGGAATTCGAAATTTACGACGATGTAATTTTAGTAAATTTTTCTCGTATTTCTTCAATCTTCTTGTCATACGCATCTTTTAAATTCGGTCTTCTTCGGTTTTTCTAGAATTCTCCTCTAATTTTCCTTCTAAACTTCTAGAATTTTCTTCTAATTTTTGTTCTAATGTTCTAGAACTTTATTCTGCTTTTCTAGAACTTTCTGCCATTTCCTGTTTTAAATCTTCTTTTAATGTTTGAGAATTTTCTGTCAATTCTTCTTTTAATGTTCGAGAATTTTTTTCTAATTTATTTTCTAATATTCTAGAATTTTCTTCTGCCTTTGTAGAACTTTTTATTAATTTTAGTTCCAATGTTCTAGAACTTTCTTCTGATTTTCTACAAGTCTCCTCTACTTTTTGTTCTAATTTACCAAAGTCGGATAGGTCAATTAAGTAATATTCAGAATTTTCACCAGAAGCGACTAATGCTTGCCGTAGTCTTTCTTGAAGCACTGACTTCCTTCTTGTTGTTTCTAAATCCCGTTCTTCCAGTTCTCTCTTGAGATCACTTACTTTTAATTCACTTAATTTTATTTGTTTAGTCGCCATTTTATTTATTTTTATTTACACTCCACAGTTTATTAACAACCCCACACCTGACACCAATTGTAACGTTTATTTATATGGGTGAAGTATAAAAATCAAAGAAATATTATTAATTAAAATAATGCGTTTATTAAACGATAAATAATTAAGATTAAATATTAAAAAGATAATAAAAGTAACTAACACTATGATTAAATAATTATAAACACTAATTTAAGACTAAGAATATTATTAAATGCTTAAACACTATGATTATTTATTTAAACAATATTTATATCACTACATTTATTTATATAACTACATTTATTTATGTTCACAACTCGTAGACTATTTATATCACCCACTGTTCATTGCTCGTTGCCTCTATGTAACTAACTATTTTTCGCTGGCTTCTCTGACGCTTATATAGCGCGACGTCATTTCTCTCGAGTGTTCTCCATCTTTCCATGGAATACAAAGGATCACCCCACCGGATGTAATTAAACCAGTCTAAACGCGTATGCGTTTTCCCCCGCTGGGGATTACGGCGCGCGCTTCAATATGGAGAAAACGAAATCTTCATGTACATCTTACGTAGAATTCTACCAATCTTCTCAGAGACATTTTTGACATAAGGAAGCGAAGCAAACAAAACGTTCCTTTCATTAGCATTGTTAGTAGGTCTTTCAGGTTTCAGAAATCTTTCGATAGAAGATATAGAAAAACCCTTTTTCATAAAAATATTCTTAATTTCTTTCATCTCTTCTAATTTCTCTGAATTACAAATTTCTGAAGTTCTTCTCATTAGGCATTTAATAAGTGCTATATTTCTGAGAAGGATAATGATGACTCACGCCTAGAGCTTAGCGATGGAATATCATGTCGCTGTAGTAGTGTATTAATATCTGTATGTTTTTCTGATAAACATTGCCCTCTTTAAAAGAAATATGTTTCAAAAATCTACTATGTATTCTATCTACGTGTAAATTCTGATTCGCATAATAGGGAAGGACCATTCAGGAAGAGTAGAGGAGAGTTCTGGAATAATGGAGCAAATGTTGGAGCGTAAATTGGAGGAGAATTCTAGATTTACGGAGCAAATGTTGGAACGGAAAATGCAGAATTCTGGATTTCTGGAGCAAACATTGGAACAAGGATTGGAGAAGACTTTTAGAAAAACTGAAGATAGCCTTCTGGAGGTTGGGGCCGACGTGGCTCGTTTGGGTCGTCGCGCACATTCTACGGCTCCTGATAGCGATTTGAAGTACCTGGCCACTCAGGGACTCATCTTCGGAGTTCAATTAGGCTGCCCAAAAACTATGGTTGATGCACTCTCGTATATATCAGATCGTGAAGCTGCCAAACAAGTTTCACGTAACCAATCGCGAGTGCGAAATAATTATGCTGAGGGAAATGAAAACATCGAAGCCATAGATGAAAAAGTGCGACGAATTATAAACGAAGTGTTTGTTAGAAGAAAGAAATTCCGCTGTTACAAAAGAAGACGGAAGCGAAAAATAAAGAGACCGCAGAGAGAAATAGAGCGTACTCTGCATGAAATTAAAAAGGAAATCTAGGAAGAAATTGGAGAGGTAATGGAAGAATCCGTTGACGTCAAGGATGAATATAAAAATGGGCAGTGAGGAGCAGATGGAAAACATGCAGAAAGACAGAGAGTGGAAATCGAAAGAAAGGGAAGTAACGACGATGCATTGTCCAGAAGGCCATGTCCCGCAGCATAGCCTCAGTCTTTAAGGCGAAATATGGACGACTAGAAGAACTGGCCAACCAACGTCCATCTGTTGGGAAAACGTTACGACTGAGAGATAGCAATGCAGACCATCGGCGGTACATCTTCTACCTTGTTACAAAACCACGCTCGCACCAGAAGCCGTCGTATCACAGCCTATAGAACTCGCTATGCTATTTGAGGGATCATCTACTGGAGAGTGACATTTTGAAGCTAGCGGTACCGAAGTTAGGTTGTGGTCTAGACGGTTTGGATTGGAGGATTGTAAGGAACATGTTAGAGATCCTCTTCCGTTTCACCGGCGTTGAAATTCTCGTCTGTAGCTTTAACCCTAACGGACAGGAAAAAGAAGTTGAGCGGACCATCGACTGTCACTTCTTTAAGAATTCGAAATGCACCAAGGGTAGTACTTGCAGATTTCGTCATCACGGACTGTTCCGGGACGAAACAGTCTTAAGGAGGGGGCAGTGTAACGTCGCCGTTCCGTAACCCTCGCCGCCGCTGCGCCATAGCAGGCGCCACTGTGTCGCGAGTAGCGGACTCGTTAGGACAGGTCGCGGTGACGTAATCTATTGTGCACACTGTTTACCTCTAGAAGGTTCTAGAACTACAATCGCCAGGTATATAACCCGTCGCCAAAGCCAGCGAACACAGGCCGATATATACAGTGTGTTTGAAAAAGTGGTTACACCCTGTTTTCTCGCTTATTATTACAGATACATATATTGCTTATAGGACATGATTTAATCAGTGCAATATTTGTGATTGAAATGTGTATAAGTATTCTCCCGTGGTAATTAAAATTCTGGACATGACACAGCACAAAAATGGCGGAGGGTGCGTTCATACATATACAGTAGTCTGAGCAGGTGCTACCTAATTTTCGGACCACAAAAAAAAAGCGGACTGGTCATAAGTATTGGTTCTATAGCATTAAATCACAACATCTACGTTTCTCTTATGTTTCTCTTCACTATACTATGTAATTAACACTCGAAATAATCTTCAGAAGGTTACTTTACTCTTGGTGAATTTTGCGGACTGGCCATTTCGACTGAAGCGAAAGAGACCAGACTTGACATCTACGTTCCTCTTATGTTTCTCTTCCCTATACTATTAAATTAAAACTCGAAATCATCTTCAGAAGGTTACTTTACTCTTACTGAATTTTGCGGACTGGCCATTTCGACTGAAGCGAAAGAGACCAGACTTGAAATCTACGTTCCTCTTATGTTTCTCTTCCATATACTATTTAATTAAAACTCGAAATCATCTTCAGAAGGTTACTCTAGTCTTGGTGAATTTTGCGGACTGGCCATTTCGACTGAAGCGAAAGAGACCAGACTTGAAATCTACGTTTCTCTTATGGTTCTTTTCCCTACACTATTTCATTGAAACTCAAAATCATCTTCAGAAGGTTAATTTACTCCTGGTGAATTTTGCGGACTGGCTATTTCGACTTAAGCGAAAGAGACCAGACTTGACATCTACATTGCTCTTATGTTTCTCTTCCCTATACTATTTAATTAAAACTCGAAATCATCTTCAGAAGGTTACTCTAGTCTTGGTGAATTTTGCGGACTGGCCATTTCGACTGAAGCGAAAGAGACCAGACTTGAAAACTACGTTTATCTTATGGTTCTTTTCCCTACACTATTTCATTGAAACTCGAAATCATCTTCAGAAGGTTAATTTACTCCTGGTGAATTTTGCGGACTGGCTATTTCGACTTAAGCGAAAGAGACCAGACTTGACATCTACATTGCTCTTATGTTTCTCTTCCCTATACTATTTAATTAAAACTCGAAATCATCTTCAGAAGGTTACTCTAGTCTTGGTGAATTTTGCGGACTGGCCATTTCGACTGAAGCGAAAGAGACCAGACTTGAAAACTACGTTTCTCTTATGGTTCTTTTCCCTACACTATTTCATTGAAACTCGAAATCATCTTCAGAAGGTTAATTTACTCCTGGTGAATTTTGCGGACTGGCTATTTCGACTTAAGCGAAAGAGACCAGACTTGACATCTACATTGCTCTTATGTTTCTCTTCCCTATACTATTTAATTAAAACTCGAAATCATCTTCAGAAGGTTACTTTACTCCTAGTGGCCATTTCGACTGAGGCGAAAAACACCAGACTTGAAATCTACGTAGCCCTTATGATTCTTTTCCCTACACTACTTCATTGAAACTCGAAATCATCTTCAGAAGATTACTTTAGTCTTGGTGAATTTTGCGGACTGGCCATTTCGACTGAAGCGAAAGAGACCAGACTTGACACCTACGTTGCTTTTATGTTTCTCTTCCCTATACTATTTAATTAAAACTCGAAATCATCTTCAGAAGGCTACTTTACTCTTGGTGAATTTTGCGGACTGAACCATTTCGACTGAAGTGAAAGAGACCAGACTTGACATCTACGTTGCTCTTATGTTTCTCTTCCGTATACTATTTAATTAAAACTCGAAATCATCTTCAGAAGGTTACTTTATTCTTGGTGAATTTTGCGGACTGGCCATTTCGACTGAAGCGAAAGTGACCAGACTTGACATCTACAAGACTGGTCTCTTTCGCTTCAGTCGAAATGGTCAGTCCGCAAAATTCACCAAGAGTAAAGTAACCTTCTGAAGATGATTTCGAGTTATAATTAAATAGTATATGGAACAGAAACATAAGAGAAACGTAGATTTTATGTCTGGTCTCTTTCGCTTCAGTCAAAATAACCAGTCCACAAAATTCACCAAAAGTAAAGTAACCTTCTGAAGATGATTTCGAATTTAAATTAAATAGTATATGGAACAGAAACATAAGAGCAACGTAGATTTCAAGTCTGGTCTCTTTCGCTTCAGTCGAAATGGCCAGTCCGCAAAATTCACCAAGAGTAAAGTAACCTTGTGAAGATGATTTCGAGTTTTAAATAAATAGTATATGGAAGAGAAACATAAGAGCAACGTAGATTTCAAGTCTGGTCTCTTTCGCTTCAGTCAAAATAGCCAGTCCGCAAAATTCACCTAGAGTGAAGTAACCTTCTGAAAATGATTTCGAGTTTTAATTAATTAGTATAGGGAAGAGAAACATAAGAGCAACGTAAATGTCAAGTCTGGTCTCTTTCGCTTCAGTCGAAAAGGCCAGTCCGCAAAATTCACCCAGAGTAAAGTAACCTTCTGAAAATGATTTCGAGTTTTAATTAAATAGTATATGGAAGAGAAACATAAGAGCAACGTAGATTTCAAGTCTGGTCTCTTTCGCTTCAGTCGAAATGGCCAGTCCGCAAAATTCACCAAGACTAGAGTAACCTTCTGAAGATGATTTCGAGTTTTAATTAAATAGTATAGGGAAACGAAACGTAAGAGCAACGTAGATCTCAAGTCTGGTCTTTTCCGCTTCAGTCGAAAAGGCCAGTCCGCAAAATTCACCAAGAGTAAAGTAACCTTCTGAAGATGATTTCGGGTTTTAATTATATAGTATCGGGAAGAGAAACATAAGAGCAACGTAGACGTCAAGTCTGGTCTCTTTCGCTTCAGTCGAAATGGCCAGTCCGCTTTTTTTGTGGTCCGCAAAATAGAACTTCCCGTCTGAGCATATGTCAATTTTTATTTGCTTTATTTTTATTTTGCTGCAATTTCTTTTAATTTTATAGAAAAGTTGTTAATACAAAAATGAAAATATAATTCTTTCGACTTACCAAATTATTCTAAAATCTCCACCTCGTATAATTTATATTCAGAATTGGGCTGCTGGGAATAATTGTTAATTGCCCGAACTAATTTATTTTTTTATATTTCAAATTTTCGGGCCAAGCGCAATAAATTTTAATATTTTTATTACGCAGCCAGCATTTCGACAGTTTGAATAGAATTTGTACGAACAAATTCTATTACAGCAAATGCCAAAAAGAGAAATTAGAAATTAAGTTTCCATTAAAAAAAATGCAACTTGGTCAAGATCACCAGAATCGAAATATGTATTAAAAATCACTATGATGTCTCTTTGTCGATGGTTTACTTGAAACCAATCGTTCTAGAATAGCTTGAAAGGGAAAATGTAAAGATTCTTGAAAAACTTAGGAAAGTGGGATTTTTGGAGCTATAGGAAATGCTCAGGTAAAACCAAAAAACTATATAGATAAATCTTTGTTTTTATATTATATATTTCCCTTTATTTATACATTTGCTTTTGTATTAGCAACATTTTTAAAAAAAAAAATTTTATAGCACTGTTAGGTTTTGTTGAAAATTAATATGTCCATGATTTTTATACCAAAAAATATAACAGATATAAATTGTTTCCGTTTCGCGTTAATAATTATGTAAACATGTAATATGTTTTAAATAAATAAAATGTAAATATCACCACGGCTTACCCATATTTGGTTGTACCAATCTGCTTCTATTCGTAGATTTTGATAATGACAATACATAAATATATATATATATATATATATATATATATATATATATATATATATATATATATATATATATATATATATATAGAAAACTGTACATTGTACAATGTACAAATGCGACACTAGGTGAACTGCTCTAAATAATATTTAAATTACACTTGGCAAAGGTCACAAATTTCAGTCTCTGAATCAACCTCTCGGTCATTTATCAGAGACTGGCCCACTCAACCAGAACCACAGATGCGTTTCGCTGTTTTTGCAACTCAGCAGTGTGGTGTACTGACGCCTCTTTCGAAGCATTGAGACTAGTTGAGTGGACGGATGATAAATCATCCCAAAGAGCTTTCAACCCAGCAGAGGTAAATAACCACATGCAGAGCCATCTATCAGGAAAACCGCAAAGCTTAGCTAGCTGAATAAATAGAAAACTGTACAATGTACAATGTACAAATGCGACACTCGGTGAACTGCTCTAAATAATATCTAAATTACACTTGGCAAAGTTTTATTTAATTTTAATTTATCGTTAATTCCCATTCTTCTTGACCAATTGCTTCAATCTAATCTAAACATTTTATACTTTCGTTTTTGTAAATGAATGCCCTATTTTATTTTCACAATAATGTCACTACAGTGCCGTTAGTTCCTGACTAAACGTTTCCTTTAAGAAGTGACATTTCTCAACATTGTATAGTTAGAAATTTGGATAGCGAGCGTTTTTTCTACTTTGTCGCGCTGGAGCGGCAAAGTGACATTTTGCGTTGACAAAAGAGAGCGGAAATGGCTACTTTCTATATAGACTGTAGAAAAAAATCGTTTTTGTTCCTGGTATTGTGGCTATGCACGTCACTGATTACAGGAAAAGCTTTCTAATTCTAGTAAATTAAGACACAAGATTCATAAATATAAATACTTGCAGGAGTGAGAATATAATATTTTTTCTCGGTTTACAAACTTCAGGCGCGTCCGTTATTTGCGTATCGGCCGAGTGGCGTTCAAAATTTTTCGTAATACCATAAAGCTCATCACGATACTGTGATTTTTTTAGAAATACTTTATCTTTAATTGCCGGCGCTTGTTATAACCCTAACGGCCGGCGGCCGTTGTAATAACGGTCGTCGGCCATTCTAGACACCTTTTTACTTTTGATTTTCGTTTGTGCGTCCGTTATATTCTATAATCCTTAACTGCCGGTGTCCATTATAGATACCTTTTCACTTACATGTTTAGTTCTGTTAAATCATAGTAACGATATGGTATTACGAAAATACAATAACCTTTATACCAATCGAAAGAAAAAAAATAACTATTTTTTATTTATTTTGGGTTCCTTTTAAAAAAATGTAAGTTTGTGTTTCGAAAACTGACAAATACAAAAAAATATTTTCGTACGCCATTGGATAGACAATAAAAATATCTAACTTTTTTATATGATACATTTTTCTCGATTAATGATAGTTTAGAAGTAATTTCAAAATGAAAATATCGAACAAAATCAGTTTTCCGCCATTATCTAGTAACCTACAAGAATTTTTGGCAAAACAAAAATACATCTAAGAGTAATAATAATAATAATAATAATAATTAATAATAATATTCAAATGATATTAACATAAAACTTTGTATGCATTTTACATTATATTTATTATAAATTAAAGATGTATGTCAGAATGTGCAATATAAGATGAATAATAATAATAATAATCTTTATTGTACATGAGAGGCTGAGTTCCAAAACTCGCCTTATCCATATAATTTTTTCTCAGTTTGCAATACTGCTTCGATTCTTTAATTATTTTGCAACAAAATTAGCTTCATAACCGTTATCTGAACTGTACAAAAGTTGCTTTGTTTCCAAAACTTGTCTTATCCATACCCTTTTTGGTAGCACAACACACAATACCCTTAAATTTAATATTAAGTCCAAAACTTGTCTTATCCTAGTACCGTATGCTGTACTTTAACATAATTTTGCTTCAAAATTGACATGCAAAAAGTGATTTATTTCTAAATATTATTCTGTTAGGCATTAATGGAATAATTAAATCTTGCAATGAGCGTAGGAAAAGGAAGAAACGCGATAAAAAACTGGACAAAAAAAATTGAAAGCAGAAAGTAAATTACTAAATCTACTTATCTAAATTTTTAGCAATATTAAATCTTTCTTGTTTAACGTATTTTTATTGTACTTTTAGATATAAGGCAAAATAGTTGCCAAAGAAACCTCAGTGTAATCATAAAACGAAAGCGCTACAATGCGTTGATGTACCTATGCAGGATATTCGAAGATTCCATGAAGCTTTTTACTCAAGTAAATTAAAATACAATACACAGCAAAATCCAAAACGAAGAGATATGACGGTGAAACTGGCAGACGATTCGCAGCAGACGATACGGGATTGTAGCGCATGTGAACACAGTACGATGCGCGCGAATTATTATATTATGAGACCACGGCCTGCTACATATAATAAATATTATTAAAATTCAATAATTCCAGTTACGCTCTCAACATTTATTTCATTACTTTGTTTAAAATAATTGTTAAATAATGAGAAAACCATGTTTACAAAGGGTATAACAAAGTATCATTTGTGCATTAAACTTTAACTTAACAAAAGAAATTGAAAAACATAATTTAATTGTTTATAACTTTGTTAATATAAGATATTTATTTTTTAAATATATTATCCCTGTACATCTGCCAACATTCACACACTACCAATTTTCCCAATACCCTTCAGGACAATCAAGATAAAAAAAAACTTGAAAAATCTGCATTTTTATAGAAACAATTGTTTATAACTTCGTTAATTAAAGATTTCTGTTTTTCATATTTTATCACTACACATCTACCAACATTTATATAGGATCAACAATGTGAATCTGTCACAAATTTCAAGTTTTATATAGTTCAAAGAAAGCCGTGTAGCTCAGCCCTTATAAATCTGCGGACCGTGAAAACTTTTCTTCTCGGCAATGGGAACAAGGCTGCTTAAAGGGCCGTTAAGATCGTGTATCATTTTATACCTTTTGCCCTATTCTTTTATGCAGATGTTGGTTTCATTATGTAATGAACATAAATGTTTTATTATTACGAACTTAATATTTTACCGTACAACTGTACTTAATCTAAACAAACCGGTGTGCGTCTCACGAGATCACCGGAGCACGATTAGTCTTCAAGACTCATTTGGTTGGGCCGGGTCAAAATTTAATAAGATAGTCTACGAAAGTTCAAAATTTTGTAAAAGAAATTACTCAAGTGACACCAAATCCCTGTGACCAAGAATTGTCCCAGGTAGACTTCTTTCACTCCTAGACAGGATTGTGCCTGTAATCTATGCTACGTATTCTACGTCATTGTCTACGCGTAGACAATGATATTGTTTACGTGATAAAAATTTGTATAATGTCTACGCGCATGTAGACTATAATATTTTTTTTGCTTAAAAACGGGCAAAAAATATTGGTATTATTGATTAATTTACAAGGTATAATATGTATGAGCCGTTGAAAGTAGAATACGATTCTTATTTTATTGAAGAATTGAAATAGTGAAGCAAATTAGTATTTTATGTTGTACTCAATAGATGACATTAGTTGTTGGGCTGGGGCTGGGAATCACCACTAGTTCTTTTGGGTAACTACTATTGGCGATTGAAAATAAAATCGCAACGCCAAAATGGCTTTCAAAAAAACTAACGTTAAAGAATAAATTGACATTTTTTTTTTGTACTTAAATGTTTATTATTAAGAATTATTATATTTCTAAAAGTAAGTAATATAAATATAATGGATAAGATTTACGTTTTTACAAACAAACTAATGTCACATTATTAACTCAAAATACTGACACATAAAATTATATTTACTTATAAAAGGTGAAACTCTACACACTTAGTATACTTTTGAACAATACGAAAACTACTGCATACGGAAATATTCTATAAAATCTATAAAATAAAAATTATGAGGTATTATTTCATATTTCTTTTCACTTCAACATTTGTATAATATTCATTAAAATAAAATATTTTAATTCAGAGGAGGAGTTTCATAGGACCAATATTTTAATAAATGAACAGTATTATTTATTAACGAAATAATTATTAGTCAAATATGTTTTAAAAATGTTATATCAAAAGGTTAAAATCAAATAATGACATTTAAAGATATATTTTTAGATGGTATCATTTTTTGTATTACTACATAACAAAAATAAAATCGAAAATACTTTAATTAAAAACAAAATTATTGGCTAATTTTAAACAATTAGTTTATTTACCTGTGAGATTCATGTCGAGATGCATTACTATTGGATAACATCTTTAAGCAAACGTTGCATATTGCCTATTTACGTGCTTTAATGTAAAATTTAGCTTTTTAAAATTATCGTTTGCTTTTCTACCTCCCATTTTTTACTTTCATTGAATCAGGTTAAGTAATAAAACAGGTGTTTTCCCTTAAACCTCTAGTGCGCATGTGCAATATATACAAAGCTACATAGTTTATATTCTCTACGCATTGTCTTCATTTGACAACATTGTTTATATTGTTTACGCATGTAAGTAATCTATCATAGATTATGCGTAGACGCACAACCCTGCCCTAGAATCTACTGAAGGTAAGTTTTATTCTTTTGTATATTTTTACCATTTTTATTGTTAATGTACCCATTTATAACCATTCGTAACCATTACGTAACGTTAAGTAACAAGTTGCACTATTTATAATATTTCTGTAAGAATTTAAAATTTCAAGTTTAACATCTATATTTATTTTATTGTTTAATCTAACATTTTTATATAAACATTGTTTTCTATTTTTAATTATATTGTGTTCGTATTACAATTATTTTACTATAAATTTTGACATCGCTCGGTCAGAATTAGAAATAAATTAAAAATAAAATCTTACACTGCTACCAAGGTACGTAAATTTTGATAATAACTAGTAGATTATTACATTGGTGATCAGAATTGAGATCAGCGCTATGAGTTTACTACATTTGGTGGCAGCTTAAGAGATAGTATAAAATTTATTTCACTACAAGTAAACAAACCTACGCTGGTTTAATTAGCAAATCAGTATAAAAGCAGGGCCCGTGATTACAGAAGGCAGTCGATTGTGAGTATTCCATCGACACTTGACAGCGAGTAATCCATCAAAACGCCGAAACCGACCTCAAGATGAGCAAGTTTCCGTTTCTCTAAAAACACCATACCGTGAGCTCACGATACGAGTTGTTCAGTTGTTTACTAAACGTCAGTCGTAGTGTGCCGTTGTGAGATTCATATGTCCGACGTCGCAACGCTTGTTGAGCGTACGCCAAAGGATCTTCGAAAGGCGTATATGAAAACATCCAGAAACACTACTATTGGCACCGGCCTAAATTCACCAATTGCGCGAGTTTTACTGACTTGACGTTTCGACGCCGCTGGTGTGTAAACCTGTAAAGCCAAGCGTTGCAGACGTCGAGTCCACGTGTTTATCCAAAGTTACTCAAGGCCTTGAGTCTGCGAGTTTTGCTTGGGTCACCTTTCTCGTCGTGCGCCGCGTATATCATCGATATTCACATACTACGAGACCATCTGGTTACGTGCGTCGACGTCGATCTGACGATTGCAGCAGAAACGCATACCTACGCTTCTTCCATCATGACTGTTGTTACCTGCCGAACCAACGCGATCACGCCAGAACCGTCTCGACACATTTCCATACGGATCCTTAAGATCCCCGCACCTACCGCTTACCCGCCGTCGCGACGCCTGGAGTCGGTCACGCCAAAACCGTCCGAAAACGTTTCTATACAAATTCTTGATTCCCGCATCTACCGCTCACCTACCGCCGTCGCCACGGCCGGCGTCGTTTTTCCAAAAACTCGAAGTTCCACTAATTCTTACACCCAGCACCTAATTTTACCCATCAGCGACCACCATACGAGTTTGTACACCGAGTTACCACAAAATAAAGTTGTTTTGTACATTTTATGTTAATTGTGTTCTTGATATTTCACCCTATCTCCAAAGCTGGTATCCGACCGTTGGCTCCGGAGCAATCTCATGCCAACTTTCTGCCCGCTATCCATAAAATAAGGTTACGGAATTTGGCACCCGAGCAGGGACCCTTAAATGAATAACACAATGGGTACAAATTGGATGTACGAGCTGAAGAAGAAGGTAGTGCGACATGAAAAGATGACGACAATGTAGAAGCCGAAGATGGAGAGGAAGTGAAAGAGGAAGGTGTGAAAGGAGGAGAAGATGAAGACGAGGAGGAAAGCCCTAAAGGTAATGTAGTGCAATTAGAAGACGAAGATGTAGGGTGGGAGGAAGGGCCGGCAGCAAGCCGATCTTGCTGCCAGACACAGGACGGGTCACCAAGGGCACCTGGCTAAGGATCCACATTCTGGAGAACCGTCTCCTCCTCCCAGCCCATACTGCACCACCACCAATCCCAAAGTCAGCTGAGCCCCAGGTACCTGGTTGGAGAGCTGGAGAAAGCGACATGGTTCTCCGCAAAGCCTTGATCGCACGCCGAAACCGAATTCTAGGTGAGCAAGTTTCCGTTTCTCTAAAAACTCTGTACCGTGAACTCTCCGTACGAGTTATTCGGTTGTAGTGTCTCGTTGTGAGATTCATACGTTTGACGTCTCAACACTTCTTGAGCGTAGACCAAAGCATCTTCGAAACCCGGGCGTTACAGACGTCGACGCCAACTTTCTGCTCGGTATCCGCAAAACAGCGTTACACTACTTACGATGAATTTGCAACATCTGACCTTTTTAAAGCGCCCACCAAAAAAGGTGTTCCAGAGCTGCCCTCCCAAAGTAGGAATACTGATAACCATTCGCAAATGGCCACTGCAAAAGATGAAGTAGATAAAGCGTTTATTGTCACATCTACTTGTGACAAATTTGCAACATCTGATCTTTCTGGAGCTGGACTGTCCACAAATAGAGGTATTCCAAATATATCCTCAACAAGTACGAATACTAATGACTTTTCGCAACTAACCACTGCAAAAGATTAGAACAAGTGTGCCGAAAGTATATGTCGATATAGGAATTTTTTTATCGTTAAACTTTAATGATGGCGACGTATATAAAATTTTAACCAGCAAATGGATTCCTAATAAAAATTACAAATTTTATTATTCTAAACACTCAAAAATGGGAAAAAATGTTACATATCGGAAAACATTTAAAGCTGTTTCCATGGATAATGATATCTGAAATTCAAAAAGGGATTTTTTGTTAATACTGTTTTTTATTTGCCAAGTGCGGGAGAATACGACAACAAACACGTTTACAAAAACTTGTTAGTACTCCTTTAACGAACTATTCGAAGCTGCTTGGTAAAGACGATGACTTACCAACCAGCCAAATATTTTATGAAAGTATGAGCCTCCGTCTAACGTTGTTCAAAATTTAATCAATGATAAAAGACTCAAACAAGCAAAAGAAAACAGAGAACATCATTTAAAAGAAAAATCATCCGTAGAGAATGAAGATAATCTTCGTGAATTACTTTGTTTTCGAATTAACGCAGGTGATCACAAATTAAAAAGGCATTTGGAAACGTGTGTATTAGCAAAACAGTACAAAACAAGATTATTGAACTTTGTGGTAATCAGATTAAAGACATGATCAAGTCAAAAATCTCCGCCAGTAGATTTTACAGCATAATATTTGACGAAACTGTAGATATTAGCCATTGTTCTCAAATGTCTCTAATTATGTTAATAACTGTGAAATTAGAGAGGACTTCTTTGGCCTAATCAATTGTCATACCGATAATTATTCTGAATTCACGTGTGAGCCAGTACTGAGTGGAGAAATATTATCTAAAACTGTACTTAAAATGCCGAGAGAAAGTTAGCAGACCGCATTGGAATAGGTACTAATGATTGTAGCGTTATGTAAGGCGATAAAAATGAGGCTTATACAAATTTGCAATCATCACTTAAGAACTCAATAAGGTGTCCATGCTACAATCATGCCTTGAATCTATCAATTTCCAAATCTTCGTCAATACAGGCAGTTAGAAATGCACTCAAAGATATAGTGTCATTTTTCAATTCGTCAGCAAAGAAACAATGTACTAATATTTAAAAATAAGCAACAACTTATAAGTTATGCGAAAAAAATGTTCTCAAAGACGATTCAGTGATACGATTTTAACCTAGTCTTGTAAAGTTAATAGACATATTTGATATAATTTCTAATCTTCTACGAAAGCCCAATTATTCAAAAATTCTACATCCGATGCTTTATTTGCAGTTACTATATGTTCACTTACTGCTTACTGATATATTAAGAGCAACTATTTCATTAAGCAACATATTACAAACGAAATCATTAAACAAAGAATATGCAAACATCTTGGTGAACAATACTATACAAATAATAAAACAACAACGTGAACATGCAGAAACAATTTAGATCGATTTATACTGAAGCATGTAATATTTTACAAGAGATAGGAGCAGAAATAAGTGTACCACGAACTACAAGCAGACAAATGAATCGTCGAATATAATAGCAAAGGAACCTGAAGCATATTATCGAATAAGTATTTAGTTATATTCTTTGGATAACGTTCTTATTTATATACAATTTAGATTCCCAACAGAAACTTTAAATTTATTGGAATACAATGTAGCTCTGCCAACCAAAGCAATTAAAAAGTTCAAAAGTGAATTGGAGTCGTCCATTAAAACCATAGCTGATTATAAGATAAGACTAAAACCCGACTATGATCTAGATACAGAAAAATGTTTGCTTACATCAGAATTTGACTTTTGGGTGCTAAAATGAAAGCAGAACAAGAAGTGCCGGACTTTGCAATAGAGGTATTTAAAAAATGTGACGACAATGTATTCCCAAGAATAAAAAAATATTTGCAACTACTATGTACATTTCCGTTTAGTGTTGCACCAAGAGAAAGAAGTTTCTCCTAACAGAAACGACTTAAGAGTTAAATATGGGACAAGAAAGATTAAATAGATTACTTTTTTACATATCCATCATGAATTATCCATCAATATTGACACAATTATTGATTCTTTTGCTGACTACAAAAGAAAAAGGAAGATTGATTTTATGATCTAAAATATTTTAAGATTTTTTTTGTTACCGTATTTCTGTTTATTGTGACGTGCGCCCCTGAGAGAAAAGTATGCATGCGCCGCTACTGATAGCATGTTCGCGAACAATGACGTAATCCCTTCGAAAGAACGTACCAGAGCGATAATACAATCCCCGACGCGCTGAGACAGGTTAATTGCGCCGTGACCTCATTCCTTTGTATACGGGTCATTGTCGCTTTAGAAGAGTTCTAGAATGATAGGGGCTGTATAAATACCGTCGGGAGAACAGCGGGAGACAGTTTCATATATACAAGCAACCAGATATGAACTCGGTGATATAAATAAACAGTTAAACAGTTGTTAACATAAATAAATGTAGTTATATAAATAAGTGTTGTGATATAAATGTTAGTTAAATAATCGTAGTGTTTAAGCATTTAATAATATTCTTAGTGTTTATAATTATTTAATCATAGTGTTAGTTGTTTTTATTATCTTTTAATATTTAATCCTTTATCGTTTAATAAACGTATTCTTTTTATTAATAATAATTGTCTATGTTTTACACTTCACCCATATAAATAAAAACGTTACATTATTTATTATTATCGAATGTTTTCTTTTATATATTTTAATAAAAACTATAAAAACCTACCTGCAATCATCACATATTTTATTTTTTAATGTGATCGCTACCCTTCCCCCTAGAAACTACTGGATCCGCCTTTACTCTTTTTATTTTATAATCTAACTATAGATTAGTGTTTCATAAAAGCATAAATAAACCCATATTTATTTTATTAAAAGTTGATAAGAGACCTTTTTAAGTGCACAGTTTTTTAACAACGAACGTATGTTACGGCCAATGTTCGAAATGTGGTTAAGTAGTTCACGAATAAACAATGATTTGTAGCTATGGCTTCCGATATCAACCAGAATCTACAATATACCAGTATATCGAACTTCAGCCAGCTAATACAGTCCATAAGTAACCAAATCAATAATAATTTACCCACAATTCGGATTTTGATCGCCCATTTATAATGAATAATTTATATTAAATGTCGAGAATAAAAAAAATGTCCATTTTAGAGCACATTTTACTTCAAATTTGCACTAATAAAATATATGTGATAAAACTCTACAAACAAATATAATTGTAAATAAATGATTTTACCTGATCAGATCGAGAAAGAAACTGCATAAGAAGAAAAATAAGAAGATGCATAGTCTCACGATCTGCTTCTTCAAGCTCAATGACTCTGTGTAAAAATCCAACAAGATTTCCATCTTCTAATGTGTTAAAAGAATGGACATGACCATCTAAAAAGCATATACATGTTTTTTAAGTATTAAAAAAAGCATTACTTACACTTGACTTACCTAATCCAAATCGAGAACTTTTACGTTTAAGAATTGGTGCTGAATATTGTCTGTTATAAACTTTTTCCTTTTCTGATTACAAAATGAGTATTAATACATTTATACACGATGATTCATAACGAGTGTGTCAAAATTAAACCGTATTTGGGGAGAATCATTTTGAGTAAAATAATGTTATATGAAGGTACATATCTGTAAATGATCATGCGAGATTGAACCAGCTGATATCTCCGTTATTAAGGGAGATAGCGATTATCTGCATATAAGCAAATTTAGTATAGACAATGTGGGTTATAATATGTAGTAGTCAAAAGTGTTCTATCACTTCTGGTTCCGGAGTATATGATTTCAACTTTGAAATTTCAAATGGTACATATTATTTTTTGTTATATTTTTGAAAAGCACACAAATTTGCTTCACAATGGTGGTAAATAAGTAGTATGTTGTATTATTAAAAAATAAAATGACGGGCCGTTTAAAATATTTTATTAAATAAATGTTGACTGTTTGAGATTTGGTTGTTTCTAGATCATGGACGATGTAAAATAAAAATAATTTCATTTATTCAGCGTTACCAGGACAACAAAATAAATAAAACATAAACATAAATTTATGTTTCTTACATTTTGAAGTTATCATTATTTATTAGGTAAAATGCCTAATTATTTGTTTACTAATTCTGAAAAAGTAGATATGCTCGATATCTATTTTCGGTCTCGTAAAAATAAAAGAGAAGCAGCTCTTCAATAGCCGTGTTCCTTCGGGCTGTGATTCACAATCAAAAGCATTAAAGTGATCATGATTACGAAGAAGTATGTTTTCGCATATCTTATTCGTTATCCCCACTTTCTCATTTTGTGATCACTCGACAACCGTCCCCTTTCCCTTCTGAATCATCCTTTTTGAGTGATCACACAGATTCATTTCAGAACAAATTTAAAAGTGGCTAACGACAATAGGTTTTCGGTTTTCGAGCGTAAAAAACATATCAATGTGGGGTTTGTTGCATCAAAGGAAATATGATTTTCCTACAAAATAATGTAATGACTCACCATATTTTTGAAAACAAAGAAAATATGTTACATAAAAGATTTGTTTTAAGGAAACATACTTCATATATTACCAAGAACATTTTTCTTATATTTCTATATGATCCATTTTTAATATACTGACTATAAGACACGACGGTAGATTATTTATAAAATAAAATAAATTAGTTTGTATTGGTGTGTTTATGATATTTGACGCTAGATGGTGTTTATTTTTATTTAAGTTGTTTTCTTGATATAATTTTTAAATCATGATTCAAAAGGATCACGATTAAACTAATCAGGATTCACAAAATCAAAATCACAGTTAGAACGAACACGGCTTATATCATCATGAATTTCCTAATCGGATTCAATTCAAGTTTATCCATATTAAGAAGAATAGACGAAAAATTAAAGACAACTGGATCGCTGTTACCTCAAAAACGTAATTTGGTAAACGATGAAGATTTAGAAGTGGATGTGTTGGCTTTATTTGAAAATAATCCACGTGTTCCTTTTCTAGTAGAGAAATTAGCACAGATTTAAATGTAAGTTATGGAAAAGTTAATAAAATTTTGACAAAACATATATAATGTTTATCATATTCACAAAGGACAAAATTTAATGGAAACAGATTTTGATAGATGTCTAAATTTTTATAATTGGTTTTCGAATTGCATAGAACAAACTCCTGCGTTCTACAAAAATATTTTATGGAATGATGCAGCCAGTTTTTCGAAAAATGGATTAGGTATTTAATAATAAAAATACGCATTACTGAGCTACATGAAAATCCATATGTATTACGTGAAACTAAACACCAGCATAGTTTTAAAATAAATGTTTGGTGTGGCATAATTTTTGACAAAATTTTGGGACCCTACTTTACGAAGAAAATTTAACAAGTCAACGATATATAATTTTTTTTACAAAACCAATTATTTAATTATATGGACGACATTCCGCTAGCCAATAGACAAAACATGTGATTTCAACAAGATGGAGCACCACCACATGCAGTTTGTCAAAAAAAATTAAACAATATATTTGGAAATCAGATTCTTGGAACAAATTGTATAGTTCGTTGGCCTGCTCGCTCTTCGGATTTTACTCCACTAGACTTTTTTCTCTGGGGTAGAGTAAAAGATACAGTTTACAAAGAGCCGATTAACTATTTGTAAGAACTAAAAACAAAATAGAAGAAGCTATAGGTTCAATTACAGATTACAGCTACAGAAATTAAAAGGTCTACAAATTCAGTTGTAAAACGAGCACAGAAATATATAGACGCTGATGGTCGGCAGTTTGAATATTTATTTAATGAAGATTTAGTATCATATTTATTGTTTTAATTTATTTGTTATATTAATAAAATTATCTAAGATTAGTAATAAATTATTTAGTACAATATGAAATTATTTTATTCACTATTTAACACTATTTTGAAAGTATAAAATATTAGATAATTTGTTAATTGTTGTAATCAATTTTTTTTAATGGATATAATCAGACTAACATACTTAGATTTCTTACAACCTTGATATGAATTGCACGTATGTATGCCAGGTTTATGGTAAATACATTCAGTTTTGTAATAGTCATTTTCATTATTGTGCCTGAGTGTCTGGTCGTGAAACTGGGGACCCGGGTTCGATCCCGACCGACGCCAACAATTACATCGCATTTTAATGGCACAAAATTGACTCCTGTGGCGCACTCTCCACGCCAGCAATGAGTGCCCGTGAGGTGACGCCTGGTAAGCGCCCACACGGTACAAATATTCCATCATTACCGATATCTGTGTACGAAGCAGATTGGCACACCCAGCAATGGGTAATATGCCGTGATGAAATATTTATTTATTTTTATTTTTTATTATTGTAATCAAATTTTCTTCATTGTAATTAATTAAGTATTTTGCTGTTGTAATCAAAAATGTTTTTGGAACAAGAAATGTAAACAGATATTTATCAAAATTTTATATTAAATATTTAAATATGTTGGTGCCAATATAAAACGTTACACATTGGCAAAAGTGTAGTGAGTACGATTGGAGCTGGTATCCGGTCACTAGGATAAGTAGGATATCCGGTAAAAATAATGTTGTTTTACTAACTGTTGCCCTGGTAACGCTAAATAAATGAAATTATTTTTAAATATCACATCATCCATGATCTAGAAACAACTAAATCTCAAACACTCAACATTTATTTAATAAAATATTTTAAACGCTCGGCATTTCATTTTTTAATAACATAACATAGGTACTACATATTTACAACCCTTGTAAAGCAAATTTTGTGTTTTTAAAAATATAACAAAAAATAATATGTACTATTTGAAATTTCAAAATTGATATCACATACTCCGAAACCGGAAGTTATATACACATCTACTATATCTTGTATCCCATATTGTCCATAGTAAATCTGCTTATATGAACATAATCGCTATCCCCTTTAATAACGGAGATAATAGCTGGTTCATTCTCGCATGATCGCCCTGTATGTCCTGAAACGTTTCATTACAGTTACAGTCCTTTGAAGGTGTGCCTCATTAGACACAATTTTGAAATTTGGTATGAAAATATTACTTATTTAGATCTATGCTTACTTTCCTTTATTCCTGTATTTTAACCACAGGAGTCTCATATATAACACACAAAACAGGTACTCTTGCTAAAACTTGATAAATGCAGTAGTTTTTGAGATACCTATCTATTTTAAATTTTAAAAAAACAAGTACTTATCCAAAAAAAAATTAGGCAACAATTTAGAAACAATCAAATTGATATAATTCATTCTTGGACATACACGTCAATATTCTCTGGACGCACGATAACCATTACCGTTACAATATCCAATCCATATATAAACACCATGTCCGCATATTCATCAGCACTAACATTTTCCATTTTCTTTTAATTAACAGAAAAAATTACAAATAATTAAATAAGGTAGATGATTAACGATAGATAGAATAGATTTTTTCTTTTTTTTAATATTTTGTTTTATTTCCTATGGTAACTTGATTGTATTTTAACTGTTAACTAAATAATAATATAAAATAAAATAAATAAATATTTCATCACGGCATATTACCCATTGCTGGGTGTGCCAATCTGCTTAGTACACAGATATCGGTAATGATGGAATATTTGTACCGCGCGGGTGCTTACCAGGCGTCACCTCACGGGCACTCATTGCTGGCGTGGAGAGTGCGCCACAGGGTTCAATTTTGTGCCATTAAAATTCGATGTTATTTTTGGCGTCGGTCGGGATCGAACCCGGGTTCGCGACCAAACTATAATATTATAATATTTAAAACACTTGGCACGTTTCACAAGACTTCAGTCTCTGAATCAACCTCTCGGTCATTTATCTGAGACTGGCCCACTCAACCAGAACTATAGACGCGTTTCGCTCTTATTGGAGCTCTTCACTGTGGCGTACTAACGCCTCTGTGGTTCTGGTTGAGTGGGCCAGTCTCAGATAAATGACCGAGAGGTTGATTCAGAGACTGAAATCTTGTGAAACGTGCCAAGTGTTTTAAATATTATAATATTATTATTTAGAACAGTTTCACCAAGTGTCGCATAATTGTACTTTGTACAGTTTCTATTATTGTTAACTAAATATTTTGGATACTTGTTTTTTTTTCTAAAATTAAAATATTTCGAAAACTACTGTGTTTATCAAGTTTTAGCAATAGTACTTTTTTGTGTATTTTGGTAGTGTATGTAATATTTTATTAGTAAGAGAAAATGTTAATAGGTAAAAGAATAACGATGAAAAACGTTCATGACTTCCCCATGTAATACGCCTCTGGTTGAGATACAGAAACAAAAGAAAGTTTAAACATGTATCTAAATAAGTAGTATTAGTATTTATCTGATGAAGTGTACCTTCAAAGGGCTGTAACTGTAACAAAAAGTTTCTGGACATATCTTCAAATATTTTTTTACTCAAAATGACTCCCCCAATATATGGTTTAATTTTGTCTCACCCGTTATGAATCATACTGTATATTTACTATTAAAGATACAATAAAATACTATAAGAAAATATGGACCTAAAACTATATACCATCTCATTTAAAAAACTATAACTTAGTGTTGTAACTTGACAACCACTGGTTTAAGAAAATATTTTCTTCTCTGATCAGATGTCCCCCCTTGATCTGTAAGATTGTCATAGTATTTTATTGTATCTTTAATAATATAGAAAATATTTGAGGTAGCTCATTTTGTTGCTACAGCTGTATACAGTGGTATCGAGATGTATAGTCATCGAATGAAGAACATATAAATTGTTTTCAGTTACGAGTTACGTTAATGATGTTATCCAATACAAATTGTAACTAAGTAGATATTTATGTGCACTGGACATAGTTAACTAACTAACTACTGATGCAACAGATAGTGAATTGGCCGAATACCGGAACCGGATACCAGATATCCGTTTTATTTCTTGGTCGAATAGCCAGATATTTGACAAAAAAATAACCTTGAAAATACAAACTTGAACAAGTTTTGGGCTCGATCAGTGGTTATGCACATAAGTAATGTATTTTTACCGAATTTAAGACAATAATTTTAGTTTACCTCTATAATTATTAGGTATTCACCGTTGTTAGGCCAGATAATAATTAAATGAATGCATATGCTAAATACGAATACTGGATAGTAATCGGATATCCGTTGCATCTCTATAATATACATTGATCAACATACCTTGCTTAGTATCATGCCTAGGTACAATTGATGCCGGGGCAGACATAGTTCTTTTGTAAGGCCATTTAGTACCAAAACTAGCACTTAATGTTTTTACTGAACTAGTCCCACTTCCATCGGACTGTGATAGCGCTTCATGTGCTCGGTGTAATTTACGAATAAAAACTTCACTATTTAGGTCTGTATTTCTCAAATCTGCAAATTCTGGGGGTTTATAAATAATAATAAAAAAAATAACATTAAATATTAAATACCTCTTAAATATGATATGTCCCCAGTTTTTTCAAGATTAATTTGAGCTTCTAGAAATAAAGTATCGAATCGATTTAAAAAGAATTCCCAAGTTAAAATTTTTCTGTCACTTAATGAATTATGAAGTTGATATAAAGATTGTAATACCATTGGACGATCAACTATAACTGTATCAAATTGTGTTTCCAAACAGAGAACTAGGCTCTACAATATAATAGTTTATACAAATAAACTATTGTGCAATAGTTTATGAAATAATTACTTTGATAGCTGAATCGTGTACAGTTCCTAAGTACAATGTAGCTCTTTGTGCAACGTACACGTTATTGTCATCAATACTAGAAATGAGGTAACAAAAGGCATTTGCCAATGCAGCTTGCAAAGACATCACAGTACGAAGTGGAGTCGAATCCATGAACCTTGCAATCACAGTCACTCTTTCAACTGCAACAAATCGTACTCTCCAATCAGGACTATGAAATTCTTCTTGAATTACTCTCCAAAATACATCAGAACCTGCTGGTAACGTTATACAGTGTAACAAAAGAGGAACGGCTACTTCACAAATATGAGAATGTTCAGCATTGCAAAGACCCCATAAACTAAAAATATTTCATATTAATTTTGAATATAATAAAAATTCTGAAATATTACTTTTTTAACAAAACGTTTTCTTGTGCCCAAATAAAAAACCCATGATGCTCTTTAGATGCTTTGGTGAACGCATCTCCATTCAGGCAAAGAATATTTACACTTTGCAGCATGTAATACAGGATATCTGGATTTTCTTGTTTACATAATTCCTAATAACATATTAACAAACTATTAGAGAGAACAGAGAGCTTATTTTTATTTGTAGCATAAACTATGTAAATATGTATAAAATAATATTAAGAAAGAAATACAATAAGTACAATTTTATTTATAAATTTCCGTTGATTTCAATAAAGTATTATTTAATGAAAGTACTATTTGTAGTAAATGATAAGAACTTCGAATGTATGAGATTATTATGTACTTCAACGAAAGTACGAGTATGCAATTTCTATTAGTGAGGTTTTAAACCAGAACAGAAAATCTTGGAGATTTTGAAATATGCCTACAACATATATCGAATATCGGAATCAAAAACTAGGGTATTTTGATAATTTTCATATGGTAATACCCAAGTAACACAAATGAGCTAAAATCGACGTAATTTACGTCACATAGACCCCCTGAAGACGTCTCACCGTGGAGCAGTACGACATCATTTTAAGACGTTTAGACGTCATTTTAAGACGTATCGACATCATTATAAGACGTTGTTTTGACGTCATTTTAAGACGTTGTTTCGTCGTCATTTTAAGGCATTATTTCGACGTAATTTTTATGGTATAAACATAAATGATAGTAGGAAAAATAAATAATTTAATTCTAGTTTTATTTATACTGTATAATATAAAAAAATATTAAAGCAGAACTAATATATCAACAATAGAATATTAAACAAAATAATATAAAAAATATTACGAAAAATACAAATTAATTAAATAAATAATAAATAATGCATCTTATATCTACAAAAAAAAATATGTCTGTATTTATTTGCACGTTATTATATGGTGCATATTTCAACTAGTTCCCCATTGCTTTTTTATATTCTTCATAATGGCACTTCGCTTCTCCCGTGGTAATTAAAATGCTGGACATGACACAAAAATAGCGGAGGGTGCGTTCATACATGTTGTCTGAGCATATGTAAATTTTTATTTTGATTTATTTTTATTTTGCTGTAATTCCTTTTAATTTTAAAGAAGAGTAGTAAATACAAAAATGAAAATATAATTCTTTCGACTTACCAAATGATTCTAAAATTTTCACCTCCGTATAATTTATATTCAGAAATGGGCTGTTGGCAATAATTATTAATTATTGCCCGTAGCAATTTAATTTTTTATATTTCAAATTTTCGGGCCAAGCGCAATAAATTTTATTATTTTTATTACGCAGCCAACATTTCAGCAGTTTGAATAGAATTTGTACCAATAAATTCTATTACAAATTAAGTTTCCATTTAAAAAAATGCAACTTGGTCAAGATCACCAGAATCGAAATATGTATTAAAAATCACTATGATGTCTCTTTGTCGATGGTTTACTTGAAACCAATCGTTCTAGAACAGCTTGAAAGGGAAGATGTAAAGATTTTTGGAAAACTTAAGAAACTATAGATAAATATTTGTTTTTATATTATATATTTCCATTTAGTTATACATTTCATTTTGTATTATCAACATTTCTTAAAAAGTTTTTTTTAAACACTACTAGGTTTTGTTTAAATTGTTGAAAATTAATTTTTATACCAAAAAATATAACAGATATAATTGTTTCTGTTTCGCATTAATAATTATGTAAACATGTAATATGTTTTAAATAAATAAAATATAAATGTGGGTACCAACTTTGTTATTTTAAATGAAACTATGTTTTTTTTATTTGCTTATTCAATAGAAAATTTTATTCTGAATACAATCATATAATATTTGTATATCCTTATGAGAAAAATGCATGTTTAGATTTATATCAGTTTTATTTTAAAATGGCTAAAATAAGTGTGCCATGGATGATACAAATGTATGTGAAAAACAATTACTTTGAAACAAAAATACAACAAATAAATAAATTTACAAATAATGCTCAAATTGTCCTAAATTTACGTTAATACATAATTGTATTCTTCGAAACAAAATACTTCTTACTGATCTCAATGTCCGGCTATCAATATTTTTAAAACATTTTCAATGCTGTTTTTTAGATGCTGTAAGTCTGGATACACATTATTATAAACATTATCCTTTAAATAGCGCCATAAAAAAAATGTAATGAAATTAAATCCGGCGACCTGGCGGGCCAAGTAATAGGGCCGTTAGTAAATATCCACTGATTCGGAAACATTTCATTTAAATATTGCGTTACTCTTTGTGCACTATCTTGTTGATAATATAAATCTCTTACAACAATTAATGGCACATCATCTAGCATATTTGCTAACGTGTCTCTTAAAAATTGCAAATACCGATCACCTGTGAACCTTCATACATATAAAAAAATATTTTATCTTTCAAAATAGCACACCAAATGTTAACAATATATTTTCTTTGAAATCCTCTTTCACGCACAATTATAGGGTTCTCAGTTCTCAGTACTCCAGTAATGATTATTTCTTGCATTAAACATGCCATTATTTGAAAAATTTGATTCAACTGTCCAGATAATAAATTTTAAAATCTCTTTTCCTTCATTTAACAACAAATGACAAAACTCAAGACGTCTTTCATGGTCTCCAAGATGTAAATATTGGACTTTTTAAGTTTAAACGCTCTGTATTTATTTCTTTTTAAAATTTTATGTACTCTTCCTACACTACACTGATACTCGATAGCAGCCATTCTAATATATGCTCTTGGATTTGTTTCAAAATACGCCAAAATATCTATTTCAATATCAGTATTTATTGTCGTTCTTTGTTTTTCAATAAATACAGTTGTATTGGCACGTAATCTGGCTTCTAATCTTCGAAAATATCTATGTGATGGTACTTCTCTTTGGGGATATTTCTCCTGATACATTCTAACCGCGGCAAAGGTATTTATTCTTGCTAAAATGTAGATACACTTCGTACATATCAACTTTTTCATTATGAGTAAAATTATGCATTTTTCCATTTTATTGAGTTTATTCAGTTTTACACAACAAGAATAATTCAATAATAGCAACTGACATTTGTAAACAGTATAAATAGTGCTATTGTTTCGGTCACAGCACTCTAAAATCTGAATCCATATTCAACTTGTTTCATCCATGGCACACTTATTTTAGCTATAATGAAATAAATCTAAACATGCATTTTTCTCATAAAAATTGTTATCTAAGGGTATACATATATTATATCATTGAATTCAGAATAAAATTCTCTATCGCATAAGCAAATAAAAAAATGTAGTTGTATTTAAAATAACAAAATTGGTATCGTGAACCACTGGTTGAAAAAAATATTTTTATGCTCTTTAAAATAGTCTTGTAAAATAGAAATCCAACAGCTAAACGAACTACGTCAAATAATTTCTATACTACTAAAAATCCATTAAAATACTATAAGATAATCTTATAGACCAATGGGGATATTCGATTAGAGAAGAAAATATTTTTTTAAACCAGTGGTTCTCAAGTTACAATACAAAGTTACATTCTTTTTAATGGAATAATATGCATTTTTTAAGCCCATTCGATAGAGTATTGTTTCTGATTTCAACCATGTGATTATATTATATCCTTACATAAAAATATTGAGAAAAAATCAAATGAAATTTATATAAATTTGATTTTTATAGTTAGTTTTCAGTAGGCTATGTATGAAAAACAATTGAGCTTAAATTAAAATGAAACAAATATTTGTTAATAACTTTATAAACAGTGTTCTATTTGATTTCTATCCTAGATAATTCAAATTGTTTTTACACATAGCCAAATGAAAAATGATTATACAAATCTTTTTTTTTAATTTCAATTGAAGATTTCTTAATATTTTTGTTATGTAAAGATATAAAATGATTACATGGTTGAATTCAGAAAAAATACTCTATCCAATGAACCTAATATATATATATATATATATATATATATATATATATATATATATATATATATATATAATTCCATTTAAAAAATATAACATTGTATTGTAAGTTGAGAACCTCTGATCTAAAAAATATTTTCTTCCCTATTTAGATGTCCCCCTTGGTCTTCTATAACATTGTCTTATAGTATTTTATTGTATCTTTAATAATATAGAAATTATTGTAGGTAGCTCGTTTAACTGTTACACCCTGTAGTATAGTGACCTGCCAGAAAGCAATCTAAAACATCAAATCAGGAAGTGCCCTAAAGAGGTGCAACCTAAAATCCAATATTATTTCACACTTGGAAGTTATTCGCAAAAATAAAAAAATAAAACATCAAAATTTATATTTTCTCTACCTATGTCTAGTGATCTATGCATTTTTTTCTCAAATAACGATCGTGTATTCTACAATGATACATTAAGTTTCTATATTTATTTTAATTAGTCTTGGCAATTAAGTGAGCCTACACCCAAAATGGATGAACCTTTTATTGAATATAAATTATGCGCCGTTGTGGCAGTGGGGTACGAAAAAATGGTTAAAGCATATACCTACTAGATATCTAAATAGGTATGTTAGCGGCATTTTGAGTTATGCAAGTATTATGTTTATTTACTTCCCTCTTTAATCTTTTAATTTCAGCTTTATATTGAATTACATGATCGTATATATTAAATAATTGTTTATATAGGTATCGGTCAGTTGTGCTCAGGGAATACGGGGCAGTTTCACTTAAACAGTTTTGGTACTCACCTAGCGCCAACTATCACGACTACAAATGTTTTTATGCCTGCTAGATGGCACAAAAGTCCCCAATGTCCCAAATATAAAATTTATATTTTTTTCAAGGTAATTTGTGTTGTGTATTACCTAATTAATTCAATTACTTTGAAGCGAGAAATGGCAAGAAGTTGTAAAGAGCTGAATAAAACATGAAATATTGTGATAAAATAATATTGTTTCATTTCTGATTCTGCTTTTCGTGAGTTTGAGTGCATTTAGACAGTGTTTCTTGAAGTATTTGACTTCGCTTTTCATTATGGACTTCGATTTGAATTTGGAATATTTGACTTTGACGTTGGCATTCAGAAACTTTGGCTTGGACGGAACGAGATCCAGGAAGGACAAGACAGACGTACTCATGCTTTTTTGAATCCCATACAACAATTAGCTGCTCATCGCTACAGAAAGTCGTTAAAGTATAAACAACGCAAGTAAACAGTACGTAAGTATTTTCAATATGATGTGTTACAAAACATAAATATTTGAAAATATTGTAGGACATCTTCATTATATTGGCTCCAAAAGTCATCACTTCTGCTCTTCCTGCGACCGACTTAGTTACGTTTTCTCCATACTGACTCCAGAATTCATTACACGGAGCAGTAACCCAAATAATTCATCATTGTTCGTGTACTTTATACTTTTTCTTGAATTCATCATCTGTTTGTGTGTTACCACGACCAATTTATATTGGTGCAACCAGAGTTCTCTTCCGAGTAAGTTTCTTTCTTAACCATTTGTACCGTAGAAATACTCATTTATTGAACATCCATGCATCATTTATACAACAGATCAACAATAATGTACTATGGTTTCTAATGTTTTTGTTTTTATACATTCAATGTAGTGAAATATCCTAAAATTGTTATGATGAAACAATAAGGTGTATCACATCAGGAACAAAATAGTTACGAAGAATTCAAAACTCTTCGCCACTATCAAAATGAAACTTAATTGTTTCACTTGAACTTTTATATTTTTGTATATTGTAAGTCGCACATTTATTTATCTTTTAACATAATACAAAATTTCTAGAAAAGTATTACAATGCAAAGAAGCATATGTAATATGCGAATTATTTACTTTTACTATTGTTAAAAATATTATGTTTTGTATAAATTGCAGTAAATAGTGGTTAATAATAAACGAAATTACTGACTGACTTAACGACTGACTTATACAATACTATATTAATCACTACATTGAAAATATGATTGTTCATTTACTATCAGATTCATAAGAATACTCAGCATTAATTCATAATATTTGATAATCTGTTTTCTATATGAAAATTATATATATGTATACGAGGTCTTTATTTTATAATCGTATGCTCCCCTTCAATGTACTCCCCTCCCCTCGCCACACACCGTTCCATTCGTTTTTGTCATTGGTCAAAGCAATGTTGGAAGTCTTCTTTTGTAAGAGCGTTTAGGAACTCCGCCAATTTTCGCTTCACCTATTCCATCGACTCAAACCGGGTTCCTTTTAAGGCAGACTTGATCTTCGGAAACAGAAAAAAGTCACAGGGTGCTAAATCAGGCGAGTACGGCGCGTGTTCGAGCACTGAAGTGCCTCTACCGGCTAAATAACACGTTGTCCTGGTGCAAAATCCACGACTTGGTTTTCGACAACTCCGACCGTTTCTTATGAACTCGTTCTCGCAGTGTTGCCAAAACTTTCAAATAGTAAGTTTAGAGTCTCAGCAATCATCCGAATCCTCATACAACGATCTCCGCGCACAATTTCATTGATTTTGGTCACTGTTTGCGGAGTTGATACAGGTCGACCTGGATGTTGGTCATCTTCGGTGCTCTCTCGGCCTTCAGAAAAGCGTTTATACCATTGGAAAACACGCACACGAGATAGAGAATTCTCACCATAGGCCTCTTTCAACAACTTATAGCACTCAGTCGGAGTTATTTTTAATTTAACGAGAAATTTCACATTGATCCGTTGCTCGTGTTTTTCGTCACACATTGTTATCGGCACGAGCAAAAACACGTTCGTTTCTAACCTCTATAGAAAAAATAATACTACAGCGCCAAAAACGTGTTTTCGTCCCGGATTAGTAGACACTTCCAGCTATCCAACGCTGCATTCGTTCCCTCCCCCCTTCCCCTCTAGGATGCCTTCTGCGCGCGCAGTCTGTTTAATAGCCAGACCTCGTATGTTATACATAAATAAGGAATGTGATCAGGGGTATGATATTCCTTGAAAATTTACTTATTTCCATATTACACATGGAAAAACAAATTCTCAGTTTTCATTCACACTAAATTATATTAATAACCCAATTGTAATGAAATGAATAAGTATAGAAATTGTTGAATATGGTAAATTAAGAAAATATTAATGTAAGAAACTAATAACAGTAACTGAAAATTTTCAATGTGATAAATAAGTGCATTATTAACGTATTTTTGTAAAATTCACATATAATTTTATTTATACATTTATATTCTTTGTATTTTTATATCACAACTTTGTACAATTTTTGTTAATATAAACTTGTATCAATGAAAACTTTTGTGTATTTATTTCAAATATTTTTACAGGCGCGCAGAATATAAAAATTGATACTAGCGCTATGCTAGCGGACTTGGGAATCACTAACTACCAAGGACGTTTACACGGTTTATTAGTTATATCATTGAGTGGCGGTTCCCGTTATTCCCTGGTTGTGCTAGAGCTGCTGAAGCGACAACATCGGGGTATAAAGGATGTATTTATTTATTTTTGAGTAACGGTGAGTGCTAGAGTTGTGTTGTTACTATATATGTTGCTCTCCACTGCGGTGTTGAGAAAGAGCTGTTCTGCGGTTCAGCTATACCCTCACTTGCGGGCTGAGCAAGAGTCTACAGTGCGGCTGGGACTGGTTGCTCTCCACTGCGGTGTTGAGAAAGAGCTATTCTGCGGTTTAGCTGTACCCTCGATTGCGGGTTGAGGAAGAGTCTACAGTGCGGCTGGGACTGGTTGCTCTCCACTGCGGTGTTGAGAAATAGCTGTTCTGCGGTTCAGCTATACCCTCACTTGCGGGCTGAGAAAGAGTCTACAGTGCGGCTGGGACTGATTGCTCTCCACTGCGATGTTGAGAAAGAGCTGTTCTGCGGTTCAGCTATACCCTCGCTTGCGGGCTGAGCAAGAGTCTACAGTGCGGCTGGGACTGGTTGCTCTCCACTGCGGTGTTGATAAAGAGCTATTCTGCGGTTGAGCTGTACCGTCGCTTGCGGGCTGAGGAAGAGTCTACAGTGCGGCTGGGACTGGTTGCTCCCCACTGCGGTGTTGAGAAATAGCTGTTCTGCGGTTCAGCTATACCCTCACTTGCGGGCTGAGGATGAGTCTACAGTGCAGCTGGGACTGGTTGCTCTCCACTGCGGTGTTGAGAAAGAGCTATTCTGCGGTTTAGCTGTACCCTCGCTTGCGGGTTGAGGAAGAGTCTACGGTGCGGCTGGGACTGGTTGCTCTCCACTGCGGTGTTGAGAAATAGCTGTTCTGCGGTTCAGCTATACCCTCACTTGCGGGCTGAGGAAGAATCTACAGTGCGGCTGGGACTGGTTGCTCTCCACTGCGGTGTTGAGAAAGAGCTATTCTGCGGTTTAGCTGTACCATCGATTGCGGGTTGAGGAAGAGTCTACAGTGCGGCTGGGACTGGTTGCTCTCCACTGCGGTGTTGAGAAATAGCTGTTCTGCGGTTCAGCTATACCCTCACTTGCGGGCTGAGGAAGAGTCTACAGTGCGGCTGGGACTGATTGCTCTCCACTGCGATGTTGAGAAAGAGCTGTTCTGCGGTTCAGCTATACCCTCGCTTGCGGGCTGAGCAAGAGTCTACAGTGCGGCTGGGACTGGTTGCTCTCCACTGCGGTGTTGAGAAAGAGCTATTCTGCGGTTGAGCTGTACCGTCGCTTGCGGGCTGAGGAAGAGTCTACAGTGCGGCTGGGACTGGTTGCTCCCCACTGCGGTGTTGAGAAATAGCTGTTCTGCGGTTCAGCTATACCCTCACTTGCGGGCTGAGGATGAGTCTACAGTGCGGCTGGGACTGGTTGCTCCCCACTGCGGTGTTGAGAAATAGCTGTTCTGCGGTTCAGCTATACCCTCACTTGCGGGCTGAGGATGAGTCTACAGTGCGGCTGGGACTAGTTACTCTCCACTGTGGTGCTGAGAAAGAGCTATTCTGCAGTTTAGCTGTACCCTCGCTTGCGGGCTGAGGAAGAGTCTACAGTGCGGCTGGGACTGATTGCTCTCCACTGCGGTGTTGAGAAAGAGCTATTCTGTGGTTTAGCTGTACCCTCGCTTGCGGGCTGAGGCAGAGTCTACGCACTGTAGACTGCAGCTGGGACTAGTACCTCATCCTATCCTAATCCCAAAGCTAGGCCGAGACCTTGCGCATTTACGTGGATCCTAAGCACTCACTGAGAGAATATACTCATGTATTTTTTATCTGTTCCAGACTATTGGCGCTCGCAGGAGAGAGTTTGGACCATTCAGGGATTAGGGATTATTATATTTGTTTGGATCTGTTTTCCATTATGTATTTTTGAGATCTTCCATCAATTAATTATATTGGTTTCTAACAGGTATATGGGTGAAAGGAAGACAATGACGTGGAGGACAGAGATAGAGAGAGAACAAGGAGGTCAGATACGAGAAAATAGTGAAAGAACATAGAAGCAAGGAGGTCAAGAAAGACAAGAAGTATGTGAAGAACAAAAACAGGGGGTACTTTAAGGACGACGAAGATAGAAGGGAGATCAAGTACGACGAAAACAAAAAACTCAGAACCACTCGTCGGGAATCAATAAAAATCAAAAATCCAGACGCTCATAGTCGTCGCGACGCCAGGCGCCGTAGATATACCGCTGATGATCTGTATTGCTATGCCTCAGTCGTAGCGTTTTCCCGACGGATGGATGTTGGTTGGCCAATTCTTGCAGTCCTCCAAATTATGTCTTGAAGACTGAAGCTATGCCGCGGGATATTAAGTTTTCTGATACGCAGTGGCCGAGGGAATAATCTGAAGATACGGTGAACAGGTCTCGATGGTCGTCTTTCATCAAGCCATACCGCGCCTTGTGACCAAAGGAATACTTGTCCATGAAGTCTTCAAAAGTCGGTTCCTGACCTATGATCCGATAAACCGTTGCTACACGATAGTCTTCATGGTTGTCAGCAGCGCAAGGAGCTAGCCTATTACTACTACTACTCTCGGCTTCCCTGTTGGTAATTATGCATATCATATCGTTTATTCTCTTGCCTATCTCATAAGGACCTTCCCAATTTCTTTGTTACTTCAGCGATAAGCTGCGATGCCTTTGTGGATTGTAAAGCCACACTAAATCCCCAGGTTGATATCCACCTTTTTCAGCATTGATGTCATATTGGTCCTTCATTCGGCCGCTGGCAGCTTGAATGTTCGAGCGGGCTTGTTCATGAATGTCATTCATTCTTCCCCGTAAGTCCGTAGCATAATCTTCCCCGGCCAAGTCTTCCCCAGGGTTACTACCGTACACCAAGTCGCATGGTGAGCGCAACTCACGCCCAGATAAGATGTTTGCAGCAGTTTGTCCTGTTGTTTCATGTACGGATGAAAGATAAGCCATCAGGAACCGATGAAAATGTTGGTCCCAGTCTCTTTGGTGGTTGGAGACTACCTTCGACAAATATCGGTTGATCGTTCTGTTCATTCGTTCAACCAAGCCATCGCACTGCGGATGTAATCCAGTTGTCCTCGTTTTTTAATTCCTAATATCTTACAAATATTTTGGAAAACGGCGGACTCAAAATTTTTACCCTTGTCGGAGTGAAGTTCACGTGGTATCCCAAATCGTCATATACATTCTTTGACTATAGTTTCTGCGATCACGGTGACTTCCTGGTTGGGTAATGGATAGGCTTCAACTCACTTGGTGAAGTAGTCCACGACAACCACGATATATTTATTTCCGTCGTCAGTTTTTGGAAATGGTACGGCCACATCAATCGCAATGCGCTCAAATGGACTGCCCAAGTTGTATTGACGCATTGGAACTCTTCGTTGTTTATGTGGACCGTTGCTTCCAGCGCAAACTACACATTTTTTACACCAGTCTTTAACGTCTTCCTTGCAGTTAACCAACAAAATAGCTGGCGCAATCTTTCTATAGTTTTGTTGACTCCAATATGGCCTCCTACAGATCCGTCATGGATCTGTTTTAACACGTCTGGTACTCTACTCTTAGGAATAACCAACTGAGTTCTCTTGTCAGTTCCATCGACATTTTACACCACACGCTTTCACAGGCCATCCTCAATCACCATGGAGTCCCATTGCGCCTAGTACGATTTTACATTCTTTGAGTGTGGTGCAACGTCTTCCCATATTGGTTTGCTCTTCCGCTTACCATTCCAATATAATTTTCAAAGTCGGGTCATTTTCTTGGTCCTTGCGTAGTCCATTCGGCTGCCAAATATCGTCGACTACTGTTATCTTGGCGATGGTGGAATGTTTTTCTTCCAGTCGACAACCATGTTTGCCTCCATCTTGAAATGGCTTTCTAGACAATGTGTCGACATTACTTCCCTTTCTTTCAAATTCCTTCCTCTGTCTCTCTGTATGTCTTCTAGGCGTCTTTAGTTTCCTTTCTCTTTCGTTCTGCATAGCATCCGTTTTCTTTTGCAGTTTTCTGCAAAGTCATTGCGGATAATGTAGTTCACCGTTATTCCAGTTGCGGAGTTTCTTTCTTTCAGCAAACACTTCACTTTCAATTCGTCGTAATCTCTCATCCAGATCTTCAGTATTTTTTTTTTCAGCGTCGGCTTCTAATTCTTAAAAGCTTTCTTTTGAACTCTGATACTGGTTCCTCAGGTGCGTCCTGATACACATGCTCAAGGTGCGCATTGCCATATCGCATATCCAACCGCTTGACTAATTGGTCGTAGTCCTCTTATTCTTCTTCCTTCAGCGTTTGTAGGATGGCGATAGCTTCTCCACGCAACGAGACAGTCAACGCTGTGTTTAATTTGCTTAATTTTAATTATTTAGTCGCCATTTTATTTACTTTTATTTACACTTCACAGTTTATTAGCAGCCTAACACCTGACACCAATGGGAGCAGTTAGACGCTGTTGTTCCACCTACTTTTTCCTTCTCCAATCTCTTTCCAAACGTCAGATTTCTGACATATTCATTCCTAACCTAAATACAACTACCATAATGCACAAGCGTGCACAAACTTTATTCAAAATAAGCAAGTGTACTATAAAAAATACATTTTTCATAACAGTGTCTACACTAACTTCTAAAAAAAGATGTAGTGCTGCCACCTGGAAAAGTTTTGCGTGTGTGTCATTGTAACGTTTATTTATTTGGGTGAAGTGTGAAATTCAGAGATATATTATTAATTAAAATAAAAGTTTATTAAACGATAAAAATTAAGATAATAAAAATAACTAACACTAAACAATTATAAACACTAATTTAAGACTAAGAATATTATTAAATATTAAGTATTTCATAATATTCTTAGTCTAAGATTATTTATTTAAACAATATTTATAACACTATATTTATTTATATAACTATATTTATTTATGTTCACCACTCGTAGACTATTTATTTATATTAGCAAATGTTCATTGCACGATGCTTGTCTACAACAGAATGTCTTGCTAGCTTCCCTGACAGTGTTTATATAGCCGACGTCATTCTGGAACATTCCACGCGATAATAAAATCGAATACAAAGAATCAGATGACCCTAAGTAATTAAATAGGTCGCGAAGTGTGTACTACTCCCAGCGCGGCGACCATTCTAGCACGTTCGACCAGTGGCGGCGGTCGCGTACTCCTAGAGTTAGTGTCTAAAGAATTTTAATTTTTTGTATGGTTCATATACGTATTCAGTAGATATAAAAAAATTCAAGGCACACTCATATAATGCGGTTTGCTCCGTAGATTTTATAATATTTTGTTTGTAAATACATTTTTTGTATTTTGTTGCAGATTTTGTTTCTTCTGCATTACATACTGTTTTAACATTTTTTGATGGATATATTATTTTTTCCATGATTCTCAATTAAAATAAAGACAGTTTTTTATATTCAAGCTAAATACTGACTGTAAAAAGACCATAATTCAATTTCAATATTTTTTACTATGTAACCACCTATATATTAAAGTACGTCTTCTACGTATTAAATAACTGAAAAGTTCTCCCTTATACTCAAATATTCGAATAACAGTGCGCTGAGAGGTTCAGCCAATCATAACATTTGAAGGCCAGAGATGCGCATTGGTACCGACGGCTGCGAACAAAAAGAGACAGATATATAGATTTCTTGTCTCCCTTCATCGAGTTCACTTTCGCTAAAATGACGGGTATCAGCATAATATATATATCTAGTCTAATAGGTATATGCATGCACCAAAGTCGTAAGGGGATCAAATCGAGGCACGTTCTGTCAGTGGCAGTCTGTAATCTAGGGACATTTTTTTTTAAATATAATAATCACTAGACATAAACAATTGTTAGTAAATAACTTAGAATTTTTCTTGTAATTATATGACATTAAAATTAAATGAAATACTATAAAAAGTATTACATTGCGCCGAAACCCAAATTAAATGAGAAAGAAGAAATAGCAATGGCATCAGAAGGAGTAAGTGGATTGAAACCGCAAAATAAACGATGACGAAAGTAACATAGCAGAGAAGTGGAAAAAATAGCTGCAGCAGTACAAATGGTATGAAATAGCTATAAAAATGAGAAGCAGAGAGCCAAAAGTACAAGTCGCAACATTCATATCAATAATTGGCTACGAAGCAGCAACAATCTACTACACGTTTAAGCTTAGTCAACCAAAGAAAAAGGATGCTGAGAAAATAGAAAAGAAATTCGAAAAATACTTTGGTCCTAATATAAATACTACCTACGAATGTTACATATTCAATCAAGTTACACAACAAATAAATCAGCCATTTGATGAATTTCTCAAATTGTTAAGAACAAAAAGCAAAAATTGTGACTTTGAAAGACTGCAAGAATCAGTTTTCTGTGACAGAATAGTAATAGAAATTAGGAATTAACTCCAATACAGTACGAGAAAGATTACTAGCAGAAGATAAGCTAACATTAGAAAAGGCAGTAAACATCTATAAATCAAGTGAAATGGCAAGAAAGCAGTTGAAATCATTGTATGAAACCTGAGAAATAGACCAAAAGATAAATGAGGCACGGAAAAAAGAAACAAGAAAGCCGAGCAGAAACAAATAAGAAAAAAATAAAAAAAAAATGATGTGGCACGAAGCATGGCAAAAAGTCATGTCCAGCGTTCAATAAATTTTGCAAAAAATACAATAATAAAGGACACTGCGAAATGTTCTAACTCAAAATGTGTTAGCACTGTACAAACTCAAGAACAGGAAGAAGTAATGTATATATTGGCCCGTACTACGATCACGGTTTTAACTAAAACGCTGTTTTAAAAAATGTCAAATTCAAATTTCAACATTTAATTTTGCACGTATGTTTAAAGATCGATTTTTTAAAAAATATTTGTTTGAATACAAACTATGTTCTGCTTTTAAATCATATTTTGATAAATTCGATATTATTTATTATTGTTATTAAATAATGATATCTGACACTTCTTAAAACAGCGTTTTAGTTAAAACCGTGATCGTAGTACGGGCCATTGAGTTTGGAAAACAGTGGTGGTGAAAAGAAAGATTGGTTCGAGTTTCTGAATCTACCCAAAAATCAACAAGTTCAATTTAAACTAGACACAGGAGCTCAGTGTAATGTTATAGAAACTATTGCTCAAAGATCGAATTTGCAAGTGATAACGTCAAAATATCAAAGGATTAGTGTATGTTTCTCAAATCAACGATTGGAAGTTAAGGGTGAATCTATCGCAGATATACGACAGACAGAAATAGAAAGAAAATTCAAGTAAAATTTGTGGCAGTATGTAAAAATATTCAACCTATTTTAGGAAAGAACACGTGCGTAAAACTTGATTTAATTAAGCGAGTATATTCTGCAATTGAAGAAATATTCGAAAGTATTGGTTGCTTAAAGAAATACGTATACGACATAGATTTAATAGAATGTGCCAAATTAGCTATATAACCAACAAGAAAAAATCTTATGCTATCAGAGATGAGGTGGAACATGAACTAGATAAAATGTCAAGCATGGGAGGGAATTTTCAAACCCATAACAGAACCAACGCCAGCTGTTTCTCCAATAGTGAAACAGAACAACAAAATTAGGTTATGTATTGATCCGTCAGTCATAAAGAGAGAGAATCAGTGGTTGAAAAATATTCACTCTTTTAGACTGTAGAAAGGGATATTAACAAATCAAAGTGTCTGAAAGAACTGACGAAACATGGATGTTTGCCACACCATAGGTCGTCGTATATTTCAACGATTACCATTTGGAGGGAAAAGATAATTTGCTGACCAAAAAAAAAAATGTAGTGCTGTTACATGGTGTATTACCATCTTTATATTGAAAATACAGCCTACATAATTACATGCGTTTATGCTACCGCCCACAAACCAGCCCTACAGTATTTAATTAATGCTACCAAGTTCATATTGCACACGCTTACTTCGGTAATTGATGTGATTATACTACCACCCATAAACCATCCCTACAACTCCTAGCAGATAGACTTTACTTGTGTAACTATTACAATTATGCTTTAAATTCAGTATTTTAATTAATACTACCAAGTTCATATTGCACACGCTTACTTCCGTAATTGATGTGATTATGCTACCACCCATAAAGCATCCTTACAACCACTAGCAGATAGACTTTATTTGTGTAACTATTAAAATTTTGCTTTAAATTCAGTATTTAATTAATGCTACCAAGTTCATATTGCACACGCTTACTTCAGTAAGTCATTTGATAATGCTACCACCCATAAACCATCCTCACAACCCTTGACAGGTAGAATATACTAATGGTTGTGTCTTCTCCCCAATAAGTGGAAATTAAATTCTTTAAATAAAATACAATGTTTTTTTAATGAGGTATTTCAAATATAATATTTTTTATAACTTTTACCTTCCGCTACCCTTGGTAAAGGAGGTATAGGGATCGTGCTAAAAATCGCATATCGTTTTAAGGTCCCTGCAATCCAATTTTAACATTTTCACGTTGATATGTTTGTGAGTGTGTGTGTGTGTGTGCAAAGGAAGAGCAGTTTCTCTATCTGATACATATAAATATTTGATCATATCTTTTATAGATATATAATAATAATAACAATAATAATAATAATAATAATAATAATAATAATAATAATAATAATAATAATAATAATAATAATAATAATAATAATAATAATAATAATAATAATAATAATAATAATAATAATAATAATAATAATAATAATAATAATAATAATAATAATAATAATAATAATAATAATAATAATAATAATAATAATAATAATAATAATAATAATAATAATAATAATAATGTCATGGAAACCAATTGAAAAATGAAAATGTTTGTAACTTACAGTGTCAAAAAACCAGAGACATTACTGAAGATTTTTTGTGACAAGTACATACATTATTTATTTCTTATTGTATTAATAATTAAATATTTAAAATTCTAAGTATAGTACATATACCCTTCAAAAATACTGTCAATCCCGACAATGAATTGGAAACATTTCGAAAAATTAGAAGAGTAGGACAAAATTTCTTCATAGAATGAATTAAAATTTAAAAATCCAAATATAAAGAATAGATGTAAGTAGAATTTTTGGTGTAGGGTGTAGGTATACAAGAAATGTTAAATACAATAGAGCGCGAGCAGTCATGTGACGTTGTTCGCCTTGACCAGCAGATATGGGGGGGCCGTGACAGAATGATAGCTAATAATTATGTACATAAGTGTCAAATATCATATTTTTTCATTCTAAATTCCACACTCCCGGTGACAAATTAACTACGTGAATTTAGAAAATCTTGATTTTTTTAATGAAAAATTCTGACATTTGACATCTATGTACATCATTACTAATTGTCATTCTGACACGGGCCCCCATATCTGCTTGTCCAGGCCAACGATGTCACATGACTGCGCGCGCCCTACACTTATGTAACCAAAAGCGGAAGTGGCGAGAGGTATTGTGCTGGCCTCAACAGAGCCTATGCTTTAAACACAACTCCACGATTACACAGTTCAGATCTCAAATATTTGTAACTGACATATATGCCACTGTCAACAAACTAATCATTTCAAATAACAATAATGTTATGAAAAAAACAGTAAATGGAACAATAATTATATGGAAAGGAACTTAATACAGTCCAGCATAAGTAAATATGTAGGAATATAGGTAAGACATACAATCCATAACAATCATAACTTGGTAGCATTAATTAAAACACTGAATTTAAAGCAAAATTGTAAAAGTTACACAAGCAAAGTCTATCTGCTATGGGTTGTAGGCAGTGAGGTTCTATACTATATATATATATATATTATTATAGGTTCTGATTGACATTGTCAAATGTGTCATTTTTTAACGTTTTTCTTCTTAAATTTTTACATGTATTCTACGATCCATTGTTTCAATATCCCAATTTTCCACATTTAATAATTTTTTTCACAAAAACTATGCATCCTACAGAAAAAACACAAGTCTAGGGCACTCGAGTCAAGAATTTTCTACCACTTGGTAAAACTTTTACGAAAATCGCTTTAACGGGTAAAGCTGTAGCCTTTTTCGTATGTTCGGCGATCGTCGTGATTAAAGAAAATATATAACTATATTGAATTTATCCTTTTAGTATATAAGATATATCTTTCCTTGTCTATGCTTGGTTGTCCAGGGGTGCGTTCCGAAACCTTACTCTGGAGTATCGAGTATGCTAAATTCCGTTCCAAAATTATTGCGCTTACTCTGAGGCTTTACGATATAAACATTCCAAAATTCTGAGTTCGCATTCTAGAGTTTACTGCTCGTACTCTACTACACTAGTAGGGTACGAAATACTCCAATGAGATTTTGGGCGTAATATGCAAACTTTTACAAGGAAACATACACAAATCGAGCTTGAAATGGAAATAAATATTGAAAATTATCAATATATTGGAGTAATTGATTATTTATCTTATAAAAAAGTTATTTAAATAACATAATAGTAATACCTGTAATAATTGTAAAAAATGTCTTGATAAAACAGGAAGTGCACACAATAAATAATTTTTGGCAGTCAATAAGTCGTGTCAAAAATATGTTTTCATATTTTAAGGTTATGTTATTACATTAGAAAAAAAATGGCGGTTTATATTTTAGTAAAATAATTGTCGGTTGCTATTTAAAAAATAAAAGTTGGTAGTAGTATCTTGTAAGCCTAACTTTATAAAAAATATCTACATCCGTCATCAAATAGTGTACTTAACCCTAGGAGTCCGGAAATAATTTGATAAATTTGTTTCCGGAAACGGGTCAACAGTGACCCATGCAGTCTAAATTATTTTTTAAGATATTTTTTGCTTTTGTGGTTAATTTGAATAAAATAACAGCATGAACTATGTATTTTTCATTAATTTTTTTGTTTATAATGATACAAATAAGACAAAAGTAAAGAAAAACATATTTTTTGTTTTCTAGGTAAATATTCACCATATATCTGTAATACAAACTTATTTTTACAAAAAATAAAATATAATAATAATTGCTTTGTTGAAACTAAATATGTTTTTTTAGGATGGTTCACCATCTTCATCTTTTTTACGATATTTACATATAGTTTCAATAATTTCTTTACGGTCTGAGTGCAAATTGCAAACAAACCTTTTACAATGGTCACATTTAGTACAGTATTTATTGTCATTACCGCGACATGAAAAACAACGGCCTCTTTTTGTTTTTGATGTTGGTACTTCTATTTGCTTTCGTGTACTTATTACTTATTCCCTTTGCTTCACGACAGCCTCTTCTTCCTCATCAGACTCGACCACTGCATATTTGAATAACTCAGATTCAGTCAGAGGTCTCCGTTTGCTCCACATTTTGACAAAAAAAATACATGTAGATTCTCAAAAGTCAATAATAAGACTGAAAGTATATTACAAATACAGCAAAAGATATGATGCGCTAAATAAACAACGTGTATTCGACAGTTACACTTAATTCCGAAAACGGGTCTAACGTGACTCAACAAACCTTTTATGAAATATCAGGAGAAATAAAATTCATATTCATACAAATAATATCAAAAATAATAGAAGATAACATAATAGGAGAACTTGAGAAAAATCAGAAACGTAAAAAAATAATTGTAACGAATACAGTAAATAATGCACATTTTGGGTCACGATTGACCCACTTTTAGTACTCCGAGGGTTAAAATAATCAAACGTTTATATGAGCCATTTTTTCTACTACTTATAATATTTAAAGGGGGGGGGGGGCGTCTTCCTAGATTCATCCAGTATATGATCTTGGTTCTTAACTTTTTTCTGTTATTGTAGCTGGGAACTAATCTTTTTCATTTCTATATATATAAAAAAAATAATCATCTGTGTATTCCGGAAGTTTCTCTTATTTCTATCCGACTATTTTGTTTTCTATTTCTTTAATCTTCCTTAATTCTTCTGGAATTCCTTGAATTACTTCCGAATTTAGTAACTTTGGACTGGTTATCATTAGTGTTTTAGGTCTCCTATTCATGAGTCTTTGTACCGGAGAACCCAGTTTGTCTCTCGGAGTATTTCTATGATGCAGAAGAGCTAATTCTAAATCAGAACCCTTTTAATAACATAACACCGGTGGATGTTTCATACTTCCTTTTAATTTTTTGAATGCTTCTTGATGAGTATTTTCCACTGTCATTCGTTTTGCTTTTCTAAGAGAGATCTTAATGGTGTTGTTATTTCTGATAAGTTAGGAATGAATTTTGCTACATAGGTCACCATTCTGACAAATTTTTGCAATTCTTTGACATTGCTTGGTGTTTTCATAGCTGTGATTAGAGCAATCACAGTAGAGCACTTTGGCTGGGTCTATTCGTAGACTTGGACTTGAGATTATGTAATCCAAGAATTTTAGTTCTTCTTGAGCAAAGACGCATTTATCATTTATGTTTAATTTTATACCTGCTTCTGAATTAGTATTGATGTTATTTCTTCTAGCTTTGCTCTATTTGTACTATTTGTAGCAGGTATTAGAATATCATCCATACTAATTTCCACCTATTATGTCTTTTAATATATTATTCTTTATTTGTTGGAAAATTTCCGGCGCGGATGCCAATTCAAAGGAGGGTCTGCATAATTTGCTGACAAAAAAGTGCTGTTAAATGGTGTGCTACCAATTCAGTATTTAAATTAATGTTACCAAGTTCATGTTGCACATATATATATATATATATATATATATATATATATATATATATATATATATATATATATATATAGCAGATAGACTTTACTTGTGTAACTATTAAATTTTTGCTTTCAATTCAGTATTTAAATTAATGTTACCAAGTTCATGTTGCACACGCTTACTTCGGTAACTGATGTGATTATGATACCACCCATAAACCAGCCCTACAACCAGTGAGGTTCTATACTATATATATATATATATATATATATATATATATATATATATATGTGCAACATGAACTTGGTAACATTAATTTAAATACTGAATTGAAAGCAAAAATTTAATAGTTACACAAGTAAAGTCTATCTGCTAGGGGTTGTAGGGATGGTTTATGGGTGGTAGCATAATCACATCAATTACCGAAGTAAGCGTGTGCAATATAAACTTGGTAGCATTAATTAAAATACTGAATTTAAAGCAAAATTGTAATAGTCACACAAGTAAAGTCTATCTGTCTAGGACTGTAGGGCTGGTTTGAGGACGGTAACATAAACTCATGTATTTATGTAAACTGTGTATTCAATATCAAGATGGTAGCACACCATTTAACAGCACTTTTTTGTCAGCAAATTATGCAGACCCTCCTTTGAATTGGCATCCGCGCCGGAAATTTTCCAACAAATAAAGAATAATATATTAAAAGACATAATAGGTGGAAATTAGTATGGATGATATTCTAATACCTGCTACAAATAGTACAAATAGAGCAAAGCTAGAAGAAATAACATCAATACTAATTCAGAAGCAGGTATAAAATTAAACATAAATGATAAATGCGTCTTTGCTCAAGAAGAACTAAAATTCTTGGATTACATAATCTCAAGTCCAAGTCTACGAATAGACCCAGCCAAAGTGCTCTACTGTGATTGCTCTAATCACAGCTATGAAAACACCAAGCAATGTCAAAGAATTGCAAAAATTTGTCAGAATGGTGACCTATGTAGCAAAATTCATTCCTAACTTATCAGAAATAACAACACCATTAAGATCTCTCTTAGAAAAGCAAAACGAATGACAGTGGAAAATACTCATCAAGAAGCATTCAAAAAATTAAAAGGAAGTATGAAACATCCACCGGTGTTATGTTATTAAAAGGGTTCTGATTTAGAATTAGCTCTTCTGCATCATAGAAATACTCCGAGAGACAAACTGGGTTCTCCGGTACAAAGACTCATGAATAGGAGACCTAAAACACTAATGATAACCAGTCCAAAGTTACTAAATTCGGAAGTAATTCAAGGAATTCCAGAAGAATTAAGGAAGATTAAAGAAATAGAAAACAAAATAGTCGGATAGAAATAAGAGAAACTTCCGGAATACACAGATGATTATTTTTTTTATATATATAGAAATGAAAAAGATTAGTTCCCAGCTACAATAACAGAAAAAAGTTAAGAACCAAGATCATATACTGGATGAATCTAGGAAGACGCCCCCCCCCCTTTAAATATTATAAGTAGTAGAAAAAATGGCTCATATAAACGTTTGATTATTTTAACCCTCGGAGTACTAAAAGTGGGTCAATCGTGACCCAAAATGTGCATTATTTACTGTATTCGTTACAATTATTTTTTTACGTTTCTGATTTTTCTCAAGTTCTCCTATTATGTTATCTTCTATTATTTTTGATATTATTTGTATGAATATGAATTTTATTTCTCCTGATATTTCATAAAAGGTTTGTTGAGTCACGTTAGACCCGTTTTCGGAATTAAGTGTAACTGTCGAATACACGTTGTTTATTTAGCGCATCATATCTTTTGCTGTATTTGTAATATACTTTCAGTCTTATTATTGACTTTTGAGAATCTACATGTATTTTTTTTGTCAAAATGTGGAGCAAACGGAGACCTCTGACTGAATCTGAGTTATTCAAATATGCAGTGGTCGAGTCTGATGAGGAAGAAGAGGCTGTCGTGAAGCAAAGGGAATAAGTAATAAGTACACGAAAGCAAATAGAAGTACCAACATCAAAAACAAAAAGAGGCCGTTGTTTTTCATGTCGCGGTAATGACAATAAATACTGTACTAAATGTGACCATTGTAAAAGGTTTGTTTGCAATTTGCACTCAGACCGTAAAGAAATTATTGAAACTATATGTAAATATCGTAAAAAAGATGAAGATGGTGAACCATCCTAAAAAAACATATTTAGTTTCAACAAAGCAATTATTATTATATTTTATTTTTTGTAAAAATAAGTTTGTATTACAGATATATGGTGAATATTTACCTAGAAAACAAAAAATATGTTTTTCTTTACTTTTGTCTTATTTGTATCATTATAAACAAAAAAATTAATGAAAAATACATAGTTCATGCTGTTATTTTATTCAAATTAACCACAAAAGCAAAAAATATCTTAAAAAATAATTTAGACTGCATGGGTCACTGTTGACCCGTTTCCGGAAACAAATTTATCAAATTATTTCCGGACTCCTAGGGTTAAGTACACTATTTGATGACGGATGTAGATATTTTTTATAAAGTTAGGCTTACAAGATACTACTACCAACTTTTATTTTTTAAATAGCAACCGACAATTATTTTACTAAAATATAAACCGCCATTTTTTTTCTAATGTAATAACATAACCTTAAAATATGAAAACATATTTTTGACACGACTTATTGACTGCCAAAAATTATTTATTGTGTGCACTTCCTGTTTTATCAAGACATTTTTTACAATTATTACAGGTATTACTATTATGTTATTTAAATAACTTTTTTATAAGATAAATAATCAATTACTCCAATATATTGATAATTTTCAATATTTATTTCCATTTCAAGCTCGATTTGTGTATGTTTCCTTGTAAAAGTTTGCATATTACGCCCAAAATCTCATTGGAGTATTTCGTACCCTACTAGTGTAGTAGAGTACGAGCAGTAAACTCTAGAATGCGAACTCAGAATTTTGGAATGTTTATATCGTAAAGCCTCAGAGTAAGCGCAATAATTTTGGAACGGAATTTAGCATACTCGATACTCCAGAGTAAGGTTTCGGAACGCACCCCTGGACAACCAAGCATAGACAAGGAAAGATATATCTTATATACTAAAAGGATAAATTCAATATAGTTATATATTTTCTTTAATCACGACGATCGCCGAACATACGAAAAAGGCTACAGCTTTACCCGTTAAAGCGATTTTCGTAAAAGTTTTACCAAGTGGTAGAAAATTCTTGACTCGAGTGCCCTAGACTTGTGTTTTTTCTGTAGGATGCATAGTTTTTGTGAAAAAAATTATTAAATGTGGAAAATTGGGATATTGAAACAATGGATCGTAGAATACATGTAAAAATTTAAGAAGAAAAACGTTAAAAAATGACACATTTGACAATGTCAATCAGAACCTATAAATAATAATATTTTTTGAACAAGAAGAAATTTAAAGGATTAAACATGACTAAATGAACAACGGTTATAAGCAAATACAGTAAATGAAATGTAAGTAATAGAAAATAATGTAGGTACTACATAAAATGAAGTATTTTTTAAAAAAATCCTTCTCTCTTTAAGTTTCTTTTTTTTAAATTACAATGCTAAATATGTATAAATCAGGTGTGAATTTAGTAATGGAAAATGAAATATAAAATGGCATAAAACAAAACAGAATTGTACACCTGCGCATAGAATATATTTAACAAGTACGAAACAACCATTATAAAATTGGTAATATTACCACAAACATAAGTTACAACAGAAGATACTGAAGAATTAGACGCAGATATTTATACAAATAAAGAAACTAAAGAAAGACCAAAAAGTAATATACAATTATCATAAAAATTTAATGAATAAAAATAATATACTGCATATTGTCCGTTTTCAGAATCGGATCCACAAACTTTCAATGAAGCAAATAAATAAAGGAAAAAATGTAAAGAAGCAAGACAAACGCTGCCATGTGTCACATTTGATATGTCAATGTTAATGACAAATTATGAATGTCGTTCGGTTATCGTTATTTTAAATGCTAAATGTGTAAAATTGAAGAAAGGAATATGAATTAAATGAGGTAGGTTTATTAAATGAATGTAAGCTATGTTTATTGTTAATTTATATGCTTTATTTTGTAAATAGGTTTTTCAAAATGTCTGAGGGTGGTCTGAGATTATTAAAATATCGGTGGTCGCCCTTTTAAATGCTAAATATGTATAAATTATTATGAAAAATTTAACAAATTGAACGACTAAAACTGTCAAAAGTCAAAAAGAATTGTACGCCTGCGTATGGAATACATTCAACATATTAGGTTAGAAGCACGAAACAGATTGAAAAATAGTTATAAAACACCGTATTTTGGTAAATATTCATTGGTAATTCATTCCTTTTATATTACATGCAGTTTGCAAAGGAATGTGAGAAATTTTAGCTACATTTGGACACAAACAGATTTAGCATCTTTGAACCGAATTGGAAGAAAATGAAGAACCACAATCCTTCGCAATATGACAAACAGCATTCATAGAATTAAATCAAGTAAGTGGTATACAAAAAAATGTTATTTTTACTGCATCAAAAGTAGTACTTCTACATTTTTACATAATGTAGGTAATTTCTGTCAATACGAATCAGCTGTCTGAAATAACTTGAAGAATTGATAAAAAAATGTCTGAATTTATATCAAAACTAAAAATATTATGATAGAAAATGCTAACATAATGAAGAATGCATTATAAAATAAATGTAAATTTTAAATAAATCTATTCTGACAACACCATATGTAATAAGTTTACAATTTTCAGTTTTTGCAACATCCGACAATAATAATTTTAACAAAAATTTGAGCCAACAACTTATCAAACTTTATTTTGGTTTGATTTTAAAGGTAAAATATACTTTTTTAGTTTGTAATATTGAACAATTCACAGCATTTTTTAAATAGATTTTAAATACGTATGTGTGGTATCATTTAAAGATTGCTCCATGGAAGAGAAGGAAGAAGAATATATTCTAGATGTCATTACAAGTCATATTCATATGGATAACACGATAAATACAACAGAGATGAGCACATTAAGAACAATAACAAATAGAACAAGGAGAAATAAAATCAGGAACAAAGATATTTCAGACAGTTCAGGAGTTATAAGCCCTCAAAAATGTATGTTTTCAAGTATAGTTTCGGCCGAAAATGTGAGGTTAAAAATAGTTCTATATCACATTTTCGTTTAAAAATAGAGTGTTTATTCTTGCAAAAATGAACTTCAGAGGGTTGATTTTTATATTTCCGGTATAAATTTCTGATTAAAAACTCCTCAAACCCGAGTTCAAAAATTGTACATTTTTGGCTAAAAATGTGAGTTTAAAAATCGGTGGTTTTTTCGATTACAAAAACGAACTTTGGAGGCTCGATTTAATATTTTAAGTGTCAAAAAGGTCTTTCGGATTCCGGAATATAGGGTCGAAATTTTCACCAAAAACATGTATTTTATTTTGCTCACTAACTAGACAACAGTTTAAATTAATCTTCAAATTAACACTAAATTACTGTTGTACGGGGTTTATAATATAAGTAAAATCATTTACAAATCTTAAAACCTCTTGGGCCAATGGGAATTTTTCGCAACTCTTCTAAAACATCAAAAATTTGAATATGAATTTGGCTGAAATTTACAGGAAACACAAAATTAATTGAAAATCATTTATTAATACTTTAAATTTGTCGAAATTGTTGATTTTTTAATGATTTGACTAACAGCAGAAAAATGGTTAAAAATGGCTATATTGTGACATTTTGACTCTGTCGGTAAGGCCAAATTCGATACCAATTCCAACGATTTTATTATGGGTGCGTACCATAATCTGAGCAATCTGATCATGTGACAGTTTCATATGCGATTTCCGATCTATAGCTTGAATAACCGAACGGATAGAGCGTTTAGCTATCATTTCACCACTTATTAATTTGCGCCAGAATAAAAACGGAAAATAATAAAAAAACTGTTAACATGTGTACTGTGTGCGAGTTATGAACGGTTTTTTGATGATACTGATTAAGAAGTAAGAAATGTTTATGGACAACTTAAAGCTGAAAATTATGTATTCAAACATTTTTGATTGATACAACATAATTCATTCATAGAATAGACATTGTTTGCATTGCCGACGACAAACATTTTAAATTTGCGCTTAAATACGCATGCGCCAGACAACTGCTCAACATGCTCCGTGTTTAGAGAACGTGCGAACAGATCGGACTCTGTGCGCTGTGTGAGCTAATAACCGAACGTAGATTTATGCAAAAAAAAATCGCTCAGATGTAATTACCGAACGGCATCGAATGCTCAGACCGCTCATAGCGTAAAACCGAACGCAGTCTATGTATTATAAACTATGAAAATTAATCATAAAAAAATCGAATGTGGCCAGCACATTACCTTCTGTCAATCCTGTGTATTATGTACAAATTCCATACATACATTTTCTTGCAAAATATTCTATATTTCCAGTAAAATTATTTCATAAACAAACTATGCAAATTGCATTTGACACTGACATCTTCTTTAGTTTTTCCCACTCTTTAGGGGTCGCTAAGTTTTATTTTCTTCTTCCATTCATTTCTGTTTTGCGTGTCGTCCTCATTTACTTAAAAAATAATATGTCAAAATAATATATTTTTTTAAATTTTGTGCGTCGATTATGCAAAACACCTAATAAGCTTTGTGATTAGTAAATGCTCTTCGTCTCGATCTCCAATATCGTCCTCAATCATCCGTTATTAAATAAACATGTACAATTAATAAAATATGTGTTGTTTACAGCAAATATTTTCTTCCTTTCAACCAATGTATTAACAATAAATTCAACAATTTTCTCAATAATAAGCATAATGTATTTTTATGAGTAAAAAAAAATACTTCATTGTCTTTTTAAAGCCACTGTCTACCTAAATCCGAGGTCTGTGCGTAGGTATCGTTTCTGTCAGTTGTTTTTATAAAAGTTGCACACCCAGATTGTTGCGTCCGCAGTATGGGTGGGCACATGGCGTGGACAGGACAGGATATACTTAAAATACTGTTACCGTTAGCACTATGGGTTTAAATTGTGCCAAGACGGATTGAACGTACGTATAAACAATCATAAAACACTATAGGTCGATCGGCTATTGTTTTTTACATAAAGTTGTTAGAAATATGTCGTGTTTGGTATCAAATGAAATATTTTCTGAAGGGCCGTCAGGCAGAAATGTCAAACATATGACAATTCAATCGGCTTTTGTTTTTTTTTGCATAAAATTGTCATAAATACGTCGTGATCGTTCTCAAATGAGTGGTCGTGTTACGGGCTGTCAGGCATTAGTGTCAAAACTTTGTCAGGTCGATCGAATTTTATCTGAAATTTGAAATAATGAGAATGTTAGCGTTAGCACTTCACGTTTAAAGTATGCCTAGACGAATTGGTTGTACGTATAGACTATCATAAAACACTATCGGCGGAGCCCTAGGTGAAGCTCGGCACAGGTTTGAAGAATATTTGTCACTGTCTACCAAAATCCGAGTTTTGTGTGTTAGGTTTTGTTTCTGTCAGTTGTTTTTATAAAATTTTCACGCTCAGATTGTTTCGTGGACAGTTTGTGTTGGCAGGTTGCGTGCGTAGATTTTTTAATCACTTATTTCAGTTACCTATATTATAATGCAGATGATGACAGGTCAACCGGCTATTGTTTTTTGCGTAAAGTTGTCAGAAATATGTCGTGTTTGGTATTCAATGAAATGTTTTCTCAATGGCTGTCAGGCATCAGTGTCAAAATTTTGACAGGTTGGTCGGCTTTTGTCTAAAATTTGTAAAAATGAAAATGTTAGCGTTAGCACTTCGAGTTTAAAGTATACCTAGACGGATTGGATGTACGTATAGACTATCATAAAACACTATCGGCGGAGCCCTAGGGGGAGCTCGGCGGAGCCGAGCTTCCGTTAGTCTATATACTAAAAGAATAGATTCACTCTCTATAGTTATATTCTTTAATCACGAGCATCGCCGAATATACGAACAAGGCTGCAGCTTTACCCGTTAGAGCGATTTTCGTAAAAGTTTTACCAAGTGGTAGAAAATTCTTGACTTGAGTGCCCTCGACTTATGTGTTTTTTCTGTAGGATGCATAGTTTTTCCGTAAAAAAATATTAAATGTGGAAAATTAGGAAAGTGAAACAATTGATCAAAGTCCTCTTTGAAAATTTACAACGAACATCGCCTTGAAATGACACATTTGACATGTCAATTTGAACCTTTAAATGGAAATATTTGTGTAATGAAAAGAATTTGGAGGAAACGAAATTCAAAATCATAAATGATTAGAATGGGCAATTATTTCACAAAGGTAAAAAAGCCTTAAAACATTGTTTTTAAAAATTATAATATTTGACAGTTCATATGCACAAGGAAAATGTTGCCAAATATGCCATAAGTAACTAAATAACAAGCGCTGCCATCTGTTACATTTGATATGTCAATGTTAATGACAAATTATGAATGTCGTTCGGTTGTCGTTATTTTAAATATGTATAAATAATTTGTCAAATTAAAGTAAAGAATATGAATTAAACGAGGTAGGTTTATTAAATGAATTTAAGCCATATTTATTGTTAATTTATATATTTTATTATTTTGTAAAAAGGTTTTTCAAAATGTCTGAGTTTATTAACATGTCGGTGGTTGTACTTTTAAATGCTAAATATGTATACATATTATTATGTAAAAATGAACAATTGAATATATGAATTAAATGAGTGAAACTGTCAAAAGTCAAAAAATTGTACGCCTGCGCATGGAATACATTCAACATATTTGGTTAGAAGCACGAAACAGACTGAAAAATCGTAATAAAATACTGTATTCATTGGTAATTCATTCCTTTAAAATTACATGCAGTTTGCAAAGGAATGTGAGAAATTTTAGCTTCATTTGGAAACAAACAGATTTAGCATCTTTGAACCGAATTGGAAGAAAATGAAGAACCACAATATGGAAAACAGCATTCATAGAATTGAACCAATTGAGTGGTATACAAAAAAAAAATGTTATTTTTACTGCATTAAAAATATTACTTCTCATTTTTACCTATACAGATAGTTTCTGTCTCTACGAATCAGCTGCTTGAAACAACTTGAAGAATTTACACTGAAATGTATGAATATTATGATATAAAATGCTGAGTGAATGAAGTATAAACGTAAATTTTAAATAAATCTATTTTGACAACATATGTAATAAATTTACGATTTACAGATTCTGCAATAATAGTAAAAGGAAAACGTTGAAGATTAGAGAAATGCCTAAAATGGAAGAAAAAGTTATATGAATGGTTTTGTAAACAAAGGTTAAGATACCTACCAGTTACGAGTGAACTCATGAAAACTAAATATTTAATATTAATTGTCAATGAAGTTGTCACTGTCATGTCATTATTTTAGGTATCGTGGAGCAAGTTCTTCATTGTGCTAAGTTACTACTAAATTACAAATATATTCTAGAAAAATTAAAGAACAACCAAGTATTTATTTTAAATGGATTATAAATAAGTAAAAATTATGACTGAAACAAATTATGGACGAAGTAACATTAGTGTAATTTATCATCGCTCCATCAGCGTCCAGTACTTAATGTTCGCCTATTGATCTGATTGACTACCCCTTTTTTTAACTTAGAAAGTATTACAACTTGACTTGTGACACTGACAAGTTAACAATCAAGACCGACTCAATACAGCAAAAAACAGATGTACGCGATTTTTTTGCAAGACAGTGTACAAATGTAACTGGAGAACACGAAATTAGACCCCTCGCAATAGGCGAAGCAAGAAAACCTAGATGTTTCAAGAATTTTTCTTTTCCTTTTGATTAGGTACATATACTCGAAGAATGCTTGGATGACATTAGGAATTTTTGAAAATTGGTTCCATAATTCTTTTATTGTTCAAGTAAGTTGATAAGTGCTAAACATTTAATTTTTCACGAACATGATAGTTAATTTTCATAATTTCCCAGGTCAGAAAATATTTAACTCAAAATGTCTTGCCCATAAGAGCAATTCTTCTATTCATCCACCTGCCGAAAATTTACATTCAGATGATGGAAATATCTTCGCTGTCTACATGCCTAGTAAACGCCCGCACAGTACAAATATGTCATCATTACTGAAATTTGTGTACAAAGCAGATTGGCACATCCAGCAATGGGTAATATGCCGTGATGATATATTTTTTATTTTATTCTTGCAGCAGCGCAGAGTTAGAGCGAACTTGCATAACTCGCGATATTCCGCCGAGTAAATATACCTCAAATTGAAAACCAAAATTTTTTTAATATGTCAAAATAATTTTTAATTCTTATTTTTTCAATTTTATGCCAAATTTACACCGTTTGTTCAAAAGATTTTAAATTTGGCACAAATATATTCCAAATCTTCTATGAACTCGTGAAAACAGATATGAAATATATTTCCTTAATTTTGAAATTATGAATTCTTAAAGGCAAGGCCGCATTGAAAATCAAAATTCTGTAAAACTAAATTTTTTCAACTTTTACTTTGACAGGGGTGGTTAAAAAATTCATAACACAAAAATGGGGACAGATATTTCAAATCTGTTTTGATTAGTAGATAAGCACAGGTTTCAAGAATATTTAATTCGTTAGCGAAAAGGGCAAATTTGTAAACGGAATAAAATTAATAAAAAGAATATAATATATTTTTCTTTTACCGCTTAGCCAAATATGTTCAACATCCCACTGTCTACCTAAATCCGAGTTCTGTGCGTTAGGTTTCGGTTCTGTCAGTTGTTTTTATAAAATTTTCACGCTCAGCTTGTTTTGTGGGCAGTTTGGGTCGGCAGGTTGCGTGCGTAGATTTTTTAATCACTTATTTCAGTTACCTATATTATAATGCAGAATTCTAAAAATTTTGACAGGTCGATCGGCTATTGTTTTTTACGTAAAGTTGTCAGAAATATGTCGTGCTTGGTATTAAATGCAATGTTTCCTCAATGGCTGTCATGCAGAATTGTCAAAATTTTGACAGTTCGATCGGCTATTTTTTTTGGCATAAAATTGTCAGAAATACGTCGTGTTTGGTATCAAATGAGACGTCTTGTTACGGGCTGTCAGGCATCAGTGTCAAAACTTTGACAGGTCGATTGGCTATTGTTAGAAATTTGTAATCATGAGAATAATGTTAGCGTTAGTACTTCGCGTTTAAAGTATGCCTAAACGGATTGGATGTACGTATAGACTATCATAACATACTATCGGCGGAACCCTAGGGGAAGCTCGGCGGAACGCCGAGCTTCTGCTAGTACTAAATACTAAACCGAGCTTCCATCATGGCGGCCATGTCCAGCTCTGTGCCGAGACGCTAATCCTAGCGTAAATTCTACAACATAATAAACAAAAAAATACTATGCAGTAACTTAAAATATGTATTTTATTTAATTTTTCAAAATCATAAAACTCAGTCGTACAATAAAATATAAGAACAACAATTAATTTACATTATTTTTTCAATAATTATAAATATTTTCTTTGAATGTAGTGAATTTTATTTAATTTATCTTGGCAGCCCAGCAATCTATCATTTTTGTTAGCGAGCGTCTTTCAAGTTTGTTTCTTTGTTTAGTACTTGTTTACAAAGCTTGTTTTGCTTTTTTGTTTCATGTACAAATTTATTTTATTATTGAATTTGATTGCCTTCAGCCTTTGCGCTGTTCATGTCTATATTTGGGAACACACATTGTTTCATAATGTACATAGATAGCCCTATACATATCTTACCTTGTACATTTTCATAAGGTACAAATACTGCCGTGTATATTTCTTGTCTTATACAAATTCCTAATGTACATATCTTGCCCCGTACATTTTCATAACGTACAAATATGGCCCACGAAGTTGGGGCGAGTCATACTTCGCGCCCTCACAATTTCAAATGTACACTCCGGAGTTCAAAAAGTAAATGAAAATATTTATTAAATCAGAATAGGTTGATAGTTATTGGGACTAATAGATTGCGTAAGTAAAAAAAATATGGTTTTATATACATATACAGCGTCATATAATAAATATGAATTATTTATATTTGATTTGAATGTGCATAAAAATTTGTAAATATCAATAATGTATTTTATTATAAATAAGGTACATTAGTATACAAATGTTTATAGTATTAATAACACATATAAATTTATTAGTATTTATATTCAATAAAGTTTATAAAAGATTGCAGGACACAGACATCCCCTAATATATGTTACGCACGATTTTTAAAATTTTGGTACTTATTATTCATTCACTTCATCACTCTTCCCTCTTGCAATACATTATTAATATTTCATACAAATAAAATATCTTTACGTTCGTTAATACTTTTAAAATTATTATTATACGTTCAATAAAATGTTCTATTTTCATTTGCTGTACGCAACCTACAAGAGTTAATGCCAGATGACATATTTTACTTTTAGGTTTATTACTTGGAACAAAGTATGACTATTATCGAATAGATGGAGACTGTTAAATGTACAAATATTTCTACTTTATCGATTCAGCCATAATTATTCATTTCAGTGCTCACTAGCGCTCGCCTCGGCGTAGAAACAAAATAAAAAGGAGTATCATTTCACCTTAATAACTATCACTACACATAATAACTTAATCAAACTTTGCTGAATAAATAACAAATTATGGGATCAATGGTGTGGTGCTGAAGAGGGAAAGCATTTGATCGACTCGGCCATGGTGTATCACCTCGCTCTTTCTAAAAAATTTCTGGTCCCTTTCTAAATTGTGTGGAGGTAGGTCCGCTGCCGATCCGCCGCCGATGACGTCAAAATTATAAGTCGCCATTAGTTTGTAATGCATGTTATAATAATTACCATTATTCAATGATTCTGTCTTTTTCTAACATATGTGTATTCTTTCCAGTAAATTATTTATTTCTGTTTTGTTAATTGTATCTTTATCTGATAGAGTTGTTATATTATATTTTGCCAATAAGGCTTTTAATTGCGTGAACCAATTAAAATCTAATTTATTGAGCTCAGATTTATCTAGGTTAATTAATCTCTTTAATAGTAATTTTGGGTATCTGCTATCTTCCATCATTGTTATTTTATATAGGTAATTCAGAGCTCTTTTTAATATTTGAATAATTATGGGAGTAGTTCCTGTCTCTAATCTAAGCTTGTATTAAGTTGTAGATTTATGGCACCTTAGAATTAATTTAATAAACTTCAGTTGAGCTACCTTCAATTTATTCCAATATTTAAACGCCCATATTTCAGAACCATACAACATAGTAGCATTTATGATTGAATTTAATAATAACTGTTTTTCTTGCCACTCCATAGATTTGCCCGTTACTAAAATATTAGAAACTTTACTAGTTGCAAAAGCCGCTTTCTTTGTGGCATTCATAGATTCTTCACAAAATTTACCCGATGAACTGAATACAACAATTAAATAATTAAACTTTTTTTACTATTTCAATTTTGTCATTTTTATATTTAAAGCAAAAGGGGATACTTTTGGGACGACAGCGATGGCAATGTATTTTTTTTTAGCTGTTTAATTTTAAGGGAATTTCTATTGCAATAAATCGAGAGAAGATCTAATAACTTTTGAAGATTAATATAGTCAAATTTTTTGATTCTGTCGGGTGCAGTAATAAAACTATAAGTGAACTATAAATATCGCAATTATGATAAAGCAGCATATCCTTTACTTTCTGCAGTGTAATACTGTTTGGCATCGGCCCATATTTTTGAGCCGCTCTATTCATTCATTGAATCAAACGTCTACCAGGTATGTATAGGAAAATAGCCTTACAGTCCTTTAACATAAGTGAATAGAGCGGCTCAAAAATATGGGCCGATGCCAAACAGTATTATACTACAGAAAGTGAAGGATATGCCGCTTTATCATAATTGCGATATTTATAGTTCACTATAGTTTTATTACTGTACCCGACAGAGTCAAAAAAATTGACTATAGCTGAGTCACTTAGGATTGCAAGATCATCCGCATACGCTATCATAATTGTATCATTGTATCCATCTATATATAATATATAAAGAAAACACTCAAGTCAATGTCAATTCAACAAATTGTGGTCGTCGGAAAAGAATAGTGCAAACACGTGCTGAAAGGGTATTTCACACTCGTATGTTTTCAGCACTAGTTATACAATATACTATTGTACAGAGTGTTTTCTTTAGAACAACCAGCGGTTTTTTGGGTGAACTAATGATTTAAGAGAAAAATGTTAAATTCAAAACGTAATCAAGAATAAGGGGCTAATAAAACAGTAATACAGACAGACATAGACAGACAGAGACAGACAGACAAAGACAAACAGACAGAGACAGACAAACAGACAGAGACAGACAGAGAGAGACAGACAGAAACAGACAGACAGAGACAGACAAACAGACACAGAGACAGACTGACAGAAACAGAGACAGACAAACAGAGATAGACAGACAGAGACAGACAGACAGACAGACAGACAGACAGAGAAAGGCAGAGAGAGACAAAGACAGACAGAGACAGACAAACAGAGATAGACAAAGAGACAGACAGAGAGAGACAGGCAGACAGAGACAGAGACAGACAGACAGACAGACAGACAGAGACAGACAGAGACAGACAGACAAACAGACACAGACAGACAAACAGACACAGACAGACAGACAGACATCTGCAACTGTCAAACTTTTAAATACAAATTTTTAGATTAGTTCGCTTAGTTCTCGTAGCGTGTGATAAACTCATATCACACAGTTGCGGACGCATCTGATTGGCTAACGAGCTTTCATATCACACAGCATTGCTAGTGATGTGCAATGACCAACTTTCAGTAATAGTTTAGCGTGTGAATTTATGTACTTTTCGTAGTGGTATTTATACCTTATTATCATATGGAAAGAAGCTATTAGATTTTTGGTGTAAATCATATCACCAGAAATGGCACTTTACTTGTAGCTCAAAACAGTTTTTCTTCTAAAAATACATTTAAATTACATTTTTCGCGATTTATGTTATTATAAAAATAAATATTATTAAATTTTCTACAGATACGCATTAAAACTTTTCTATTTATTTTATGAATAAATTTATAAAATAATTTATTTTATAAGTCCCGGAGTCTATACTTTGAAGATAAACATATCTCCTAGGTTACACAGTTCAGATCTCAAATTTATGTAACTGACAGATAAATTTCAATGTAAATAAAATAATCATTTCAAATTAATAGTGGTAGTATTTTAAGAAGAAATATGAATTTATAAAATATGTAATCAATATTTTAATTTACATATGGTCGTAATTGAAACGAAATTAAAGTTACATCACAAAATCAAATTATGGTAAGATTCTGGAGATAATATATATTGTAATGTTTTTATTTATATGGGTGAAGTGTAAATAATCGGACAAATATTATTAACTAAAAGAATACATTTATTAAACAATAAATAATTAAGGATTAAATATTAAAAGATAATAAAAACAACTAACACTATGATTAAATAATTATAAACACTAAGAATATTATTAAATGCTTAAACACTACGATTATTTATCTATACAATATTTATAACACTGCACTTATTTATATAACTACATTTATTTATGTTAACAACTGGTAAACTGTATATTTATATCACCAAGTTCATTGTTCGTTGCTTGTATATTACAGACTGTCTCTCCGCTTTCTTTCGGCCGGTATTTATACAGCTTATATCATTCTAGAACCCTCTGAAGCGACAATGACCTGTATACAAAAGAATTGGGTCACGGCGTAGTTAACCTCTAGCCGGCGCGTCGCGGGGATTTCAACATCTGGGAAATTCCGGCATTACGTCATCGCTCTGGTACATTCTTTCAGTGGCGCGCACGTCTACTCTTCTCTCAGGGGCGCACGTCACACTGCCCCCTCCTTAAGACTGTTTCGTCCCGGAACAGTTCTTGATGACGAAATCTACATATATTACCCTTGGTACATTTGGAAGTCTTGAAGAAGTGACAGTCGATGGTCCGCTGGAGTTCTTCTTTTTGTTCGTTAGGGTTAAAGCTGCAGACGAGAATTTCAATACCGGTATAGCGAAAGAGGATCTCTAACATATTCTTAACAACCCTTCAATCCAAACCATCTAGTTCACAGCCTAACTTCGGTACTGCTAACTTCAAAATGTCATTCTCTAGCAGATGATCCTTCACGTCACACAGCGAGCTGCATAGATTGCGATACGATGGCTTCTGGTACGAGCGTGGTTTTGTGACCACGTAGTAGATATGCCGCTGCTGTTCTGTATTGTTATCCCTCAATCGTAGCTTCTTCCCGACGGATGAACCTTGCTTGGCCAGTTCTTGTAGTCGTCCAAATTTTGTCTTAAAAACTGACGCTATGCCGCGTGACATCTTTAAGTCTTCCGATACGCAGTGGCCGAGGGAATAATCTGAGGACACGGTGAACAGATCTCTATGTTCTTCTGTCGTCATGCCATACCGCGCCTTGTGACCAAAGGAATACTGTTCCATGAAGTCTTCAAAAGTCGGTTCCTGAGCTATGATCCGACGAACCGTTGCTCCATGATGGTCTTCTTTGTTGTCACTAGCGAATGGGGCTAGCCGATTGAAGTGTACTACTCTCGGCTTCCCTGTTGGTGTTTTTTTAATCCTGTATATCACGTCGTTTATTCTCTTAACGACCTCATATGGACCTTCCCAATTTCTTTGTAGCTTTGGTGATAAACCTCGGCGCCTTTGAGGATTGTAAAGCCACACTAAATCCCCTGGTTGGTATCCCCCTTTTTCTGCCTTGATGTCATACTGGTCCTTCATTCGGTCGCTGGCAGCTTGAGTGTTTGTGCGGACTTGTTCATGAATGTCGTATATTCTTCTCCGTAAGTCCGTTACGTAATCTTCCCCGGCCAGATCTTCCCCAGGTTTACTGCCGAACACCAAATCGCATGGTAAACGCAACTCACGTCCAAATAAGATGTTTTCCCTGTCGTTTCATGCACGGATGAACGATAAGCCATCAGGAACAGATGAAGATGTCGGTCCCAGTCTCTTTGGTGGTTGGAGACAACCTTCGACAAATATCGGTTGATCGTTCTGTTCATGCGTTCAACCATGCCATCGGATTGCGGATGTAATGCAGTTGTCCTCGTTTTATTAATCCCTAATATCTTACAGATATTTTGGAAAACGGCAGACTCAAAATTTCTTCCCTGGTCGGAGTGAAGTTCACGTGGAACCCCGAATCGGCATATACACTCTTCAACTAAGGTTTCGGCGACCGTGGTAGCTTCGTGGTTGGGTAATGGATAGACTTCAACCCATTTGGTGAAGTAGTCCATGACAACCACGATGTATTTATTTCCGTCTTCGCTTCTGGAAATGGTCCGGCCACGTCAATCGCAATGCGCTCAAATGGACTGCCAACGTTGTATTGACGCATTGGAGATTTTCGTCGTCTATGAGGGCCGTTGTTTCTAGTGCTAACCACACATTTCTTGCACCAGTCTTTAGCTCTCTTAAGGTGGCATAGCCAACACAGCTCAACAAGAAAAGATATACATGATAATTTAGAACTAATTAATTGCTAATTAATTGCGCTAATTAAAATTTTATTGCTTTATTTTTTTTAAAAAAATCTATGGCTGAGCTGGCAAAAATCATATGCTGGCTCAGCCAAAAAAAAATTGGGGCATACCTATACAGTATTAATGAACATAGCCAAATTAATTGCTATTTAATTGCTCATTGTAAAACATGTTTTTATTACAAAAATGATAACATACGCTGAACTAACAGCAAGAAGATCATTATTACGTAACAACAGAGTGCGCCTAGATAACAAATGGGGTGTTACAATTAATTGCTCTAGCCTAACGTGATCAAAAGGGTTTCTTTAATTGGTATAACGTTTGTCCCTATTGATACGAAGAATTTTAAATAAATTTCTGCATATAAACTCTGAACCAGAAGCAATAATATCATTTTTAGACACGAGCAGAGTGCGCTTAGAGCTGAAAATGGGGTGTTAGAATTAATTGCTCTAGCTGAATCTAATGAAAAGGGTTGTCCTATTTATATAACCTTTGCCCTTATTGATACAAGGACATTTTAAATAATTTCTGCAATTAAACAACTAGAAGCATTACGACAACAGAAGAATGCGCTGAGAGTGAAAAACGGGTGTTAAAAGTAATTACTCTAGCTCAACCTATTGAAAAGGTTTGCACTACTTAGTATAACCTTTACCCTTATTGATATGAAGTATATTTAATTAATTGCTGCAAATAAACTGAACTAAAAGCATTAAGACAGCAGCTGAATGCGCTGAGAGAATAAAAAGGGATGTTAGAATTAATTGCTGTAGCTCAACCAAATAAAAAGGGTTGTACTACGTGTTATACCCTTTGCCCTTATAGATACGAGGGATTTTTAATTAATTGCTGCAAATAAACAGAACTAAAACCATTAAGACAGCAGCTGAATGCGCTGAGAGTATAAAAAGGGATGTAATATTAATTGTGCCAGCTCAACCTAATCAAAAGGGTTGTACTACGTGTTATACCCTATGCCCTTATAAGGTATTTTTAATTAATTGCTGCAAATAAACAGAACTAAAACCATTAAGACAGCAGTTGAATGCTCTGAGAGTATAAAAAGGGTTGTAATATTAATTGCGCTAGCTCAACCTAATCAAAAGGGTTGTACTACGTGTTATACCCTATGCCCTTATTGATATGAGGTATTTTTAATTAATTGCTGCAAATAAATTGAATTAAAACCATTAAGACAGTAGCTGAATGTACTGAGAGTATAACAAAGGATGTTAGAATTCATTTCTGGAGCTCCACCTAATAAAAAGGGTTGTACTATGTGTTATACCCTTTGCCTTTATTGATATGAGCAATTTTTAATTAATTGCTGCAAATAAACTGAACTAAAACCATTAAGACAGCAGCTGAATGCGCTGAGAGTAAAAAAGGGATGTAATAATTAATTGCTCTAGCTCAACCTAATAAAAAGGGTTGTACTACGTGTTATATCCTTTGGCCTTATAGATACGAGGAATTTTTAATTAATTGCTGCAAATAAACTAAACTAAAACCATTAAGACAGCAACTGAATGCGCTGAGAGTATAAAAAGGGATGTAATAATTAATTGCGTTAGCTCAAACTAATAAAAAGGGTTGTACTACGTGTTATATCCTTTGCCCTTTTGATTAGGATGAGCTAGCGCAATTAATATTATATCCCTTTTTATACTCTCAGCGCATTCAGCTGCTGTCTTAATGGTTTTAGTTCTGTTTATTTGCAGCAATTAATTAAAAATACATCATATCAATAAGGGCATAGGGTATAACACGTAGTACAACCCTTTTGATTAGGATGAGCTAAAGGGTTGTACTACGTGTTATATCCTTTGGCCGTATACATACGAGGGATTTTTAATTAATTGCTGCAAATAAACTGAACTAAAACCATTAAGACAGCAACTGAATGCGCTGAGAGTATAAAAAGGGATGTAATAATTAATTGCGTTAGCTCAACCTAATAAAAAGGGTTGTACTACGTGTTATATCCTTTGCCCTTATTGATACGAGGTATTTTTAATTAATTGCTGCAAATAAACAGAACTAAACCATTAAGACAGCAGCTGAATGCGCTGAGAGTATAAAAAGGGATGTAATATTAATTGCGCTAGCTCAACCTAATAAAAAGGGTTGTACTACGTGTTATATCCTTTGCCCTTATTGATGCGAGGTATTTTTAATTAATTGCTGCAAATAAACAGAACTAAAACCATTAAGGCAGCAGCTGAATGCGCTGAGAGTATAAAAAAGGATGTTAGAATTAATTGCGTTAGCTCAACCTAATAAAAAATGTTGTACTACGTGTTATACCCTATGCCCTTATTTATATAAGGTATTTTTAATTAATTGCTGCAAATAAACTGAACTAAAACCATTAAGACAGCAGCTGAATGCGCTGAGAGTATAAAAAAGGATGTTAGAATTAATTGTGTTAGCTCAAACTAATAAAAAGGGTTGTACTATGTGTTATACCCTTTGCCCTTATTGATACAAGGTATTTTTAATTAATTGCTGCAAATAAACAGAACTAAAACCATTAAGACAGCAGCTGAATGCGCTGAGAGTATAAAAAGAGGTGTTAGAATTAATTGCTCTAGCTCAACCTAATAAAAAGGGTTGTACTACGTGTTATATCCTTTGCCCTTATTGATACGACGTATTTTTATTAAAATGCTGCAAATAAACTGAACTAAAACCATTAAGACAGCAGCTGAATGCGCTGAGAGTATAAAACGGGATGTTAGAATTAATTGCGTTAGCTCAACCCAATAAAAAGGGTTGTACTATGTGTTATACCCCTTGCCCTTATTGATACGAGGTATTTTTAATAAATTGCTGCAAATAAACTGAACTAGGAGCATTAACACAACAGCTGAATGCGCTTTGAGCATAAAAAGGAATGTTGGAATTAATTGCTGTATCTCAACCTAATAAAAAGGGTTGCACTACGTATTATGCCCTTTGCACTTATCGATACGAGGTATTTTTAATTAATTGCTCAACCTAATAAGAAGGCTCCAACTATTGTCTAATAATTTTACTACTGTTTGCTTAGTTATTTGCAGCAATTAATTAAAATTCTCATGTATCAATAAGAATAAATGTTCTACAAATTAAAGAAACCATTTCCATTAGGTTGTGCAAAAGTAATTAATACTCACGTCCCATTTTCTACTCTAAGCGTTCTCTGTTCTTGCCTTAATGATTTTAGTTCAGTTTATTTTCAGCAATTAATTAAAAATACCTCGTATCAGTAAGGGCAAAAAATATAACATGTAGTACACCCTTTTTTATTAGGTTGAGCTAACGCAATTAATTCTAACATCCCTTTTTATACTCTCAGCGCATTCAGCTGCAGTCTTAATGGTTTAGTTCTGTTTATTTGGAGCAATTAATTAAAAATACCTCATATCAATAAGGGCATAGGGTATAACACGTAGTACAACCCTTTTGATTAGGTTGAGCTAGCGCAATTAGTATTACATCCCTTTTTATACTCTCAGCGCATTCAGCTGCTGTCTTAATGGTTTTAGTTCTGTTTATTTGCAGCAATTAATTAAAAATAGCTCATATCAATAAGGGCATAGGGTATAACACGTAGTACAACCCTTTTTATTAGGTTGAGCTAGCGCAATTAATATTACATCCGTTTTTATACTCTCAGCGCATTCAGCTGCTGTCGTAATGGTTTTAGTTCTGTTTATTTGCAGCAATTAATTAAAAATACCTCATATCAATAAGGGCATAGGGTATAACACGTAGTACAACCCTTTTTATTAGGTTGAGCTAACGCAATTAATTCTAACATCCTTTTTTATACTCTCAGCGCATTCAGCTGCTGTCTTAATGGTTTTAGTTCTGTTTATTTGCAGCAATTAATTAAAAATACCTCGCATCAATAAGGGCAAAGGATATAACACGTAGTACAGCCCTTTTTATTAGGTTGAGCTAGCACAATTAATATTACATCCCTTTTTATACTCTCAGCGCATTCAGCTGCTGTCTTAATGGTTTTAGTTCTGTTTATTTGCAGCAATTAATTAAAAATACCTCGTATCAATAAGGGCATACTGTATAACACGTAGTACAACCCTTTTTATTAGGTTGTGCTAACGCAATTAATATTACATCCCTTTTTATACTCTCAGCGCATTCAGCTGCTGTCTTAATGGTTTTAGTTCTGTTTATTTGCAGCAATTAATTAAAAATACATCATATCAATAAGGTCATACGGTATAACACGTAGTACAACCCTTTTGATTAGGATGAGCTAGCGCAATTAATATTATATCCCTTTTTATACTCTCAGCGCATTCAGCTGCTGTCTTAATGGTTTTAGTTCTGTTTATTTGCAGCAATTAATTAAAAATACATCATATCAATAAGGGCATAGGGTATAACACGTAGTACAACCCTTTTTATTAGGATGAGCTAGCGCAATTAATATTACATCCCTTTTTATACTCTCAGCGCATTCAGCTGCTGTCTTAATGGTTTTAGTTCTGTTTATTTGCAGCAATTAATTAAAAATACATCATATCAATAAGGGCATAGGGTATAACACGTAGTACAACCCTTTTTATTAGGTTGAGCTAGAGCAATTAATTATTACATCCCTTCATATACTCTCAGAGCATTCAGCTGCTGTCTTAATGGTTTTAATTCTGTTTAATTGCAGCAATTAATTAAAAATACCTCATATCAATAAGGGCATAGGGTATAACACGTAGTACAACCCTTTTGATTAGGTTGATCTAGCGCAATTAATATTACATCCCTTTTTATACTCTCAGCGCATTCAGCTGCTGTCTTAAAATCCCTCGTATCTATAAGAGCAAAGGGTATAACACGTAGTACAACCCTTTTTATTTGGTTGAGCTAGAGCAATTAATTATTACATCCCTTTTTATACTCTCAGCGCATTCAGCTGCTGTCTTAATGGTTTTAGTTCTGTTTATTTGCAGCAATTAATTAAAAATCCCTCGTATCTATAAGGGCAAAGGGTATAACACGTAGTACAACTCTTTTTATTTGGTTGAGCTACAGCAATTAATTCTAACATCCCTTTTTATTCTCTCAGCGCATTCAGCTGCTGTCTTAATGCTTTTAGTTCAGTTTATTTGCAGCAATTAATTAAATATACTTCATATAAATAAGGGTAAAGGTTATACCAACTAGTGCAAACCTTTTCAATAGATTGAAAAATGATATAATTGCTTCTGGTTCAGAGTTTATATGCAGCAATTTATTTAAAATTCTTCGTATCAATAGGGACAAAGGTTATACCAATTAAAGAAACCCTTTTGATCACGTTAGGCTAGAGCAATTAATTGTAACACCCCATTTTTTATCTAGGCGCACTCTGTTGTTACCTAATAATAATCTTCTTGCTGTTAGTTCAGCGTATGTTATCATTTTTGTAATAAAAACATGTTTTACAATGAGCAATTAAATAGCAATTAATTTGGCTATGTTCATTAATACTGTATATGCCCCATTTTTTTTTTGGCTGAGCCAGCATATGATTTTTGCCAGCTCAGCCATAGATTTTAAAAAAAAAAATAAAGCAATAAAATTTTAATTAGCGCAATTAATTAGCTCTAAATTATCATGTATATCTTTTCTTGTTGAGCTGTGATGGCTATGCCACCTTAAGAGAGCTCCAGTCTTTAACGTCTTCCTTGCAGTTAACCCAGTAAAATCGCTGGCGCAATCTTTCTAATGTTTTGTCGACTCCAAAATAGCCTCCAGATCCGTCATGGATCTCTTTTAACACGTCTGGTACTCTACTCTTAGGAATAACCAACTGAGTTCTCTTCTCAGTTCCATGGCATTCTCAACCACACTCAACAGGCCATCAATCACCATGGAGTCACATTGCGCCCAGTACGATTTTACAATCTGTGACCGTGGTGCAACATCTTCCCATATTGGTTTGCTCTCGTCGCTTTCCATTCCAGTAATATTTTCAGAGTCGGGTCCTTGCGTAGTCCATCGGGCTGCCAACTATCGTTGACTACTTTTATTCTGACAATGGTGGAATATTTTTCTTCCAGTCGACTACCATATTTGCCGCCATCTTGGCATGGCCTTCTGGACAATGCATCGTCGTTACTTCCCTTTCTTTCGATTTCCATTCTCTGTCTTTCTGCATGTTTTCCATCTGCTCCTCACTGCCCATTTTTATATTCATCCTTGACATTAACGGATTCTTCCATTACCTCTTCAATTTCTTCCTAGATTTCCTTTTTAATTTCTTGCAGAGTACGCTCTATTTCTCTCTCGCCGTCTCTTTCTTTTTCGCTTCCGTCTTCTTTTGTAACAGCGGAGTTTCTTTTTTCTAACAAACACTTCGTTTATAATTCGTCGCACTTTTTCATGTATGGCTTCGATGTTTTCATTTCCTTCAGCATAATTATTTCGCACTTGCTATTGGTTACGTGGAACTTGTTTGAGAGTGCGTCAATCATAGTTTTTGGACGGCCGAATTGCAGTGCTTGTTGAGTATTGCTATCTCGTACTCCAGGGATGAGTGCCTGACTCCAAATCGCTGTCAGAAGCCGTAGAATGTGCGAGACGACCCAAACGACCCACGTTGGCCACAAACTCCAGAAGGCTTTCTTCAATTTTTCTAGAAGTCTTCTCCAATCTTTGTTCCAATATTTGCTCCAGTAATCCAGAATTCTCCAATTTCCACTCCAACATTTGCTCCGTAATTTCAGAATTCTCCTCCAATTTCCGCTCCAACATTTTCTCCATGATTCCAGAATTCTCCTCTACTCTTCCAGAATTTACCTCTAATTCCTGTTCCAATTTCTGCTCCAGAATTTCATAATTCTCCTCTACTCTTCCAGAGTTCGCCTCCAATTCCTCTTCCAATTTCTGCTCAAAAATTCCAGAATCTTCTTCAGCTTTTCTAGAATGAGAGATTCAATTCACATTCCATTGTTCTAGAATGTTCGATTAATTCTTCGTCCAGTACTACGGAATTTTCCTCCACTTTTATAGAACTTTCATGCAATTCCCTTTCTAATGTTCTAGAATATTCCTTTAATTCTTCTTTCAGTGCTCCGGAACTTTCCTCCGCTTTTATAGAACTTTCCGCCAATCTTCGCTCCGAACTTCTAGAACTTTCTTGTAATCTTTCTGCGAATAATGTATAATGATCCCATAAGTCACACGGAACTTAGAATAAGTAATCGTCAGGATATTCACCAGCTTCGATTAAAGCTTGCTGCAGTCTTTCTTGAAGCTCTATCTTCTTTCCTGTTGCTTCCAAATCTAGTTCTTCCAGTTCCGTTTTGAGATCACGTACTTTCAATTCACTTAATTTTAATAGTTTAGGCATTTTATTTATTTTTTATTTACACTTCACAGTTTAACAACCCCACACCTGACACCAATTGTAACGTTTTTATTTATATGGGTGAAGTGTAAATAATCGGACAAATATGATTAACTAAAAGAATACGTTTATTAAACGATAAATAATTAAGGATTAAATATTAAAAGATAATAAAAACAACTAACACTATGATTAAATAATTATAAACACTAAGAATATTATTAAATGCTTAAACACTACGATTATTTATCTATACAATATTTATATCACTACACTTATTTATATAACTACATTTATTTATGTTAGCAACTGGTAAACTGTATATTTATATCAACAAGTTCATTGCTCGTTGCTTGTATATTACAGACTGTCTCTCCGCTTTTTTTCGGCCGGTATTTATACAGCTTATATCATTCTAGAACCCTCTGAAGCGACAATGACCTGTATACAAAAGAATTGGGTCACGGCGTAGTTAACCTCTAGCCGGCGCGTCGCGGGGATTTCAACATCTGGGAAATTCCGGCATTACGTCATCGCTCTGGTACATTCTTTCAGTGGCGCGCACGTATACTCTTCTCTCAGGGGCGCACGTCACAATATAATACCCTTTAATCAGGAATAAGTCACGTGGAGGCGGCGTCCTTTGTGCCGTCAAAAGTAAATATCGTACTACTGAAATTAATTTAAACTTAAATGCACAATCCAACTGTGACCTGCTATGCGTTAGAATACAATTATCGTATACTGAGAATTTATATGTGATTGTAATTTACTGTCCTCCACCAATTTCTATAAATCAACATGAACTCATTTATGATTGTCTTGAATCAAATCCTCTTCTTTTAGATAATAATTTTATTTTTCTTGGAGACATGAATATTAGCAAGTTATCAGATTGTCACAACACTGGACACACGAATAATATCGTCACTAGGTTTGATCTTTTTTGTAACTTTTTTAATGCTAGGCAATATAATCATATTACTAACTGTGATAACAGGCTACTTGATGTTGTATCTAATAAATGTTGTAATGTCGCACGCTGCTCCTCACCTTTAGTCAAGGAGGATAGGTATCACCCTGCTCTTGAAATTTTCTTCTTTCCAGAACCATCTTCTATCTTATATTTACGTCATAACAGTATCTTTTCTAATGAGTCAGTTTCTTTCAACTTCCGCCATGCCAATTTTCTTCTACTATACGAGCAACTATCTCAGATTAACTGGGACTTCCTTAAACATTTTGATGATGTCAACGCTGCCTTTGAAGAATTTTATCACGTCATTTCCCAAATTATTTGTAAATGTGTTCCCGTCTCTAAAAAACGTAAAACTATGTATCCACTCTGGTTCAATAAAGCTATTATAGAAAACATTAAGAAAAAAGATCAATATCGTTTATTATATAAACAAACCAACATGACCAAATATGGCGATGAATTTTAACGTCTCAGAACTTTAATAAAGAAGGAAATTAATCAAGAATATCGAAATTATATGAAGAATATCAAAAATAATATCGCGAAAAATCCTCTGAAATTATGGTTCCATATTAAATCAAAAAAACGAAATCATAATCTTCCTTCCACTATCCATCTCGATAATAATACATTCGATAACACTACAGACGTTGCGGACGCGTTTGAGATTATTTCTCCACTGTTTTCCAGCCGATAAACTCGTCACCTTCACCTGTTGAACTTTACAGATACAGCGCTTAATTCACTACATAATAACATTCAAGTAGACGTTATTTACACTGACTTTGCGAAAGCCTTTGACAAAGTTGACCACTCTCTTCTACTAAGTAGGCTTCGTTTGGATTTTGGATTCTCTGATGACTTGCTACAACTCATGTCTTCATATCTGAGCAATCGCGAGCTTCGTGTTCGGATTGATGGTATTACCTCTAAACGTTATTATGCAACATCTGGTGTCCCAAAAGGGTCTAATTTAGGGCCATTACTATTTCTTCTCTTCATCAATAGCGTCACTGACATTATTCATCACTCCAACGTTCTCTTATATGCAGATGACTTGATATTTTTCAGAATTATTAATAATGTTAATGATTGTGCTTTACTACAGAATGATATTAATAATGTTCTTGATTGGTCTTTAGTCTCTAAGCTTCTATTTAATTTAGGTAAATGTAAAATTATGACCTACTCTCTAAAGCAAACAACTATACCATTTAACTATCAAATGAGTAACACAATTTTGGAGCGAGTAACTATATTCAAAGATCTAGGAATTCTGTTCGATCCTAAACTTAGCTTTATTCCCCATTTTAATGATATTCGAAAAGCTTCTTACAGATATATTGGCTTCATAATTCGTAATACACAATCATTTCATAATTTACGGACCCTCAAATCTTTGTATTATTCATTTGTGCGTAGCAAACTGGAATATGGATTACAAATTTGGAATCCTAATATCAAACATGTACAAGCTTTGGAGAGTATGCAGAAAAAAATTATAAGGTATTGTTGTGCTAAATTTCAACCATTGCCACATTGATATAATTTGTAGTTACTCCAATTGTCTAATTGAGTTCAATGTTATTTCTTTGGACTGCCGTAGAAAAATTCAATCATGTTTATATCCATATAAACTTGTAAATAATCTAATTGATGATGCTCATTCGCTAACTTGCTTAAATTTTAGCGTACCTCGCCTAAACTCTCGGCGCAAGTTAACCTTCACATACAGCACTCCTAGAACTAACTACGAACTTCGATCTCCAATTAGACAGTTGTGTGCTATATTCAATACTCTGTCCATGAACAATAACAATCTTGACATTTTCAATGATGCTCAGTCCGGGTTTGGAAAGAAAATTATGAACTATTTCTTGTAAGTACATTGTATTATTCTTGTTTTTGTTAATAACCCTCTGTAATTGAGAATTTTTGTTCCTGTTGAGTGATTAATGATAAATAAATAAATTGGAACAATAGTTATATTATATCATGCAAAGGAACTTAATGCAGTTGCCAGCATTACTAAATATGTAAGTATGTATTTAAGTGAACAGATAAGAAATAGCGGGATGTATTGTGCTGGCCACATCAGGTTCTTACCTCTCGCTAAGAGAGGTATTGGATTCATGCTAAAAATCACATATCCAGATTTTAATGAATAAGCAGCTCTCTTAAGATGGCATAGCCATCACATCTCAACAAAAATAGATATACATGATAATTTAGAGCTAATTAATTGCTTATTAATTGCTATAATTATAAATTTATTGCTTTATTTTTAAAAAAAAATCTATGGCTGAGCTGGCAAAAATCATATGCTGGCTCAGCAAAAAAAAAAAAAAATAGGGGCACATACGGTGTTAATGAACAACGCCAAATTAATTGCTATTTAATTGCACAGTGTAACACATGATAAATGATAACATAAACTGAACTAAATGCAATAAAATCATTATTAGGTAACAACAGACTCCGCGTAGATAAAAAATTGGGCGTTACAATTAATTACTCTAGCTCAACGTAAGGTAAAGGGTTTCTTTACTTGATATAACCTTTACCCCTATTGATACGAGGAATTTAATATCAATAAGGGTAAAGGTTATACCAAGTAAAGAAACCCTTTACCTTACGTTGAGCTAGAGCAATTAATTGTAACGCCCAATTTTTCATCTACGCGCACTCTGTCGCATATTTCATGTTATTTTACATTATTATATTTATTAAATGAGACGGATTTTACGATTTTATAAAAAAAAACAATATATTTTTTTAATGACCCCATTACGTGCTCATTTACCAAAATCTCGATATACGATTTTTAGCACGATCCCTATACCCCCCTTACCAAGGGTAAGGGGAGGTAATTATTACAAATTAAACTAATCAATTTTAAATATATATTTTTTAATATTTTATATAAAAACTGCGTTCTGCATCAATATGCCAAATTTCAATTCTTAATCAGAACAAGTTTGCTTTTTTTTAAAACAAAATATAAATAAATCGAAAAAAATATCGTTAAAATTATTCACAAAATCTATGCTTACAACATATGGAAATTTAAGTTATTTTATTCATACATATGGATATTAGACATAAATGAAATTGAGCATTTCTTCAAAAATGGGGTCATTTTTTTATAAATATTGTATTATTTTTATATTAATTTAAAAAATTGAAACAATAATTACGTAGACATGTATAGTCTGTAATTAAAAGTATGTTTTATAATTTTCGATTGTTTTTAAGCAAGTTATTGTATTTCACACTCAACTGACTAATTATTACTTCCCCGATAGTAATGCCACTTTTCAGAAAATATTTGCTCAAATAACAATTTATCAATTTAACTAGTACGAAATTGCGCAATAAATAGATTTTCTGTAATTATTTTTATTATAGCTTCCACAAGATGTATATATCAAACAGCAAAAATTTCAAAATTATTAACTGCAATAAATAGTGGAAAATGCTCCTTCATATAATGGTATATTTAGACGAAATATAGTTATCAGATAAAGAAATAGATGATTCAGATTGTGAAGAAAACGTAACTACAGATTCGAAAGAGCAGACGGTGTCTAATAAGCATGGATGGGATAACGTTTACGAATTGTTACGTTATTTCATAACGTTGTAAAAAAAAATCCTTATATAACGTTATAAATAACTTAATAAAAAACAAAATAACGTTATGTAACGTTACAATAACGTTATTTTTGTTTCGTTATTATAACTTTACAATAACCGTATTTTTGTAATAAAAATTCATTAAAATGTAAAAATAAAAACGTTAAAACACGTACACATTTATCTTATTCTAGAAATGAAATATTGTTCAACATCTGAATTTTACCACTAGGGACATCTGTTCATTATAAAACACGAAATAAATTATCAGGAAATTATACTGTGACACGGCAAAAATCCCGTAAAAATTGTAAATTTGGATAACGTTATAGTGAATCTTTATTTATGTTACGGTTACATAAAGTTATGTTTTAATTGTAACGTTATAAAAAATAATAATAAATGAAACCTTATATGTTACAGATATAAGAATTATCCCAAATTGTTTGCTTCTAAAATGGGTCTTATTGAAATAAATACAAATATCATAATAACATATTTATACCTATTGCTGGGTGCTAAGTGTCCCAATCTACTTTGTACACAGATTTAACGTTGTAAAAAAAATCCTTATATAACGTTATAAATAACTTAATAAAAAACAAAATAACGTTATTTTTGTTTCGTTACTGTAACTTTACAATAACCGTATTTTTGTAATAAAAATTCATTAAAATATAAAAATAAAAATGTTAAAACACGTACACATGTATCTTATTCTAGAAATGAAATATTTATCGGGTATCATTACGTTACGTTTTCCATTCCTGATCATAAGACATAATATGTTAATTCTGAACAAATTTGTAAGTCTTACAGATTTGTAAATCTGTAAAACACTGACAAAAATACATCTATTTTTGTTGATTCATATAAAATTATACACAAGAGTGTCAGCTTTCGTTGCGATTTTGTTTATTATTTACAGATTTACAGATCTATAAGAATTACAGTTTTTAACAAAATACGTACATAATTTTTTTTATAGACTACGGGAACAATCAAACTAAAAGAAAATAAAAATATTGTACGAATGCGGTGGACAGAAGAGAAAAAGAAATTAATAAAAGAGAACATTAAAAAGAAACAAAGAAACATTTAAAAGCAGGAACTGAATAAAAGTGGAAAGCTTCCATGTAGAATACTTATAAGAAAACATAAACAGTTTATATGAAATTGTTCATATATACATATGTATATGTACCTATATTCAAAAATTAGTAGGTATATTGATTTGTAAAAATATTTTTCCTCTCCCGTTGTTTTAAAATGACAGCGTTAAATTTTAAATTACATTTTAACCATAACTTTGAGCATAGTGAATGTTATTGTAATGCAGTCTTGTCATATCTCGGGCTACACAACATGCAAAAAGTATTATTATATATGTATATATATACGCGCCATCCACAGTGAATGCGTTGGACTATTCTGTATATTTGTATGGATAAATAATAGCACGTTGTAGAGCCGTCTCAATATTTTTCAGGGAGGCTACTGTTGATATAACTTAATGAAAAATGATGATATACACGCACAACGTTATGAAGCCCGAAGGTTGGCTTAACATCGTCGTTTCAGGCCGATCAAGGTATCATTTATGTATGAATTGGGGTACACGACCGTTTATAAGTAGTCGCAAATTAAAAGATTCTTTTTATGTTGCTTAGATATCTATAGCCAAACGAAAATATTACCATTGATTTCGTACACCGGGTGTTAGGGTGTGAATATTAAAAAATGTTTTATTAATACAATTCGTAATTAATTCATAAATAAAAAAAATAATGAAAAGTTTAGCTTGATGGAGATTTGAACCCCAACCTTAAAAAGTTCTTTCATTCCACAGGCAGTCATGCTAACCATTCAGCCACAATGACAATTGCAAATATTTTTTATTACATAATAAAATATTGAAACAAATATTTATTGACAGTTATTTTTAATTTTCTTTAATTTATGCACTGATAATACAATACTTAGTATTAAATAACGTACAGGAGGTAATGTACTATTATCATATTAAATAGCATGGCTTAATTTTCTGCTGGACACTTCTTATTTGCAAAAAACTGTTTTCCCATGATAAACGCCTATGTCAGGGTTTGCTTGGGACACCCAGTATACCCGGTATATATATATATATATATATATATATATATATATATATATATATATATACAGGGTGTTTCCTTTAAAACAACCAGCGCTTTTTTGGGCGAACTAATTACTTTAGAGAAAAATGTTATATACAAAAAATTACCAGGAAAAAGGGCTTAATTTATGAGGAATAATAAATAAAAAATTCAACCAGTGGTTCTCAAACGGTAGAATAAAATTATATTTTTTTAAATGGCAACCTATATAAATTTTTTGTCCATTAGATAGAGAGTTTTTTTCTGATTTCAACGATATAAATATGATATGGGGTTGTATAACAATTATTTCGAGAAAAATGATATTAAAAATTAGAAATAATTCTACAATATTGAAGTAGGCTATGCAATAAACAAATGCAAACAAATGATACAGGTGACAGATAGTTTTCCTACTTACGTTATTAAGTGTTTGTTTTCGTAATTGTTTAATTACTTATTAATAAAAAATGGCTTTGCAGTTGCAAGAATTAACAAATTTAGACTATTTTAATCTTACTGTTATGTATGGAGAGTGTGAAAGAAATTTAAATTCTACGATACGAACATTTTCACGGCTTTATCTTCGTTATGTAGTTCATTTGTTATTATGAATTTCTTAGTAAAACAAGTTATTTTAGATACAAGAAAATAATATACTATCGTAACCTAGGCAATAGTCGTATTAATAGTTGTTTATTGCATAGCCTACTTCAATATTGTAAAATTATTTCTGATTTTTAATATCATTTTTCTCGAAATAATTGTCATACAACCCCATATCATATTCATATCGTTGAAATCAGAAAAAAACTCTCTATCTAATGGACAAAAAAATTATATAGGTTGCCATTTAAAAAAATATAATTTTATTCTACCGTTTGAGAACCACTGGTTGAATTTTTTATTTATTATTCCTCATAAATTAAGCCCTTTTTCCTGGTAATTTTTTGTATATAACATTTTTCTCTAAAGTCATTAGTTCGCCCAAAAAAGCGCTGGTTGTTTTAAAGGAAACACCCTGTATATATATATATATATATATATATATATATATATATATATATATATATATATATATATATATATGCCGTGTGTCCCAAATACACCTTGACATAGGCGTTTAATATGGGAAAACAGTTTTTTTTAAAAAAAAGTGTCCGGCAGAAAATTAAGCCATGCTATTGAACATGATAATAGTACATTACCTCCTATACGTTATTTAATACTAATTACTGTATTATCAGTGCATAAATTAAAGAAAATTATAAATAAACTGTCAATAAATATTTGTTTCAATATTTTATTATGTAATAAAAAATATTTGCAATTTTCATTGTGGCTGAATGGCTAGCATGTCTGCCTGTGGAATGAAAGAACTTTTAAAGGTTGGTGTTCGAATCTCCATCAAGCTAAACTTTTCATTATTTATTTTGTATTTATGAATTAATTACGAATTGTAATACATTTTTATAATATTCACTCGATCGTTAGCGTTTAAGAAATTCATTTTGACACGAATATTTGATATAAACAAAACAAAAAAAAACAATGAACACATTGTTGACACGAAACGAAAAATACTTTAAATGTTTTTTTATAGAAAAAGCTTATTTCTAAATTATTGTAATTGGAAATAGAAGACAGATATTCAAATGGATAACAATATTTTATAAATAAAAATAATTTTAAGTTTTAACAATGATAAAAATTGATTACAACAATCAAAATATGGATTTAATAAAAATGCATAATTCTTTCTTTTGGTCTTAATAAAACATGATAATAACTCAATGAATATGTGTATGTTTTGTATTTATACTGTATTTATAAAGGAAAGGTATGTGGTGTAGTTTAAAATCTTGCTTTTGACGGTTACTACTTCCATTGAAATTACTATTATACGGTGATAGAAACATTTTTGTAATTATTTAACTAATTCATCCATATTATCTCATAATATCTGTAATATAATTTGTAATTAATACATAAATAAATAAAAAAATGAAAAGTTTAGCTTGATGGAGATTTGAACTCCAAACTTCAAAAATTCTTTCATTCCACAGTCAGACATGCTAACCATTCAGCTACAAGGACAGTTGTAAATATTTTTATATTACATAATAAAATATTGAAGCAAATATTTATTAACATTTACTTATAATTTTCTTTGATTTATGCAATGATAATAAAGTAATTAGTATTATATAACGTACAGGAGGTAATGTAATAATATTATCATATTAAATAGCATGGCTTAATTTTCTGCTGGACACTTTTTATTTACAAAAAACTGTTTTCCCATGTTAAACGCCTATGTTAAGGTTTGCTTGGGACACACGGTATATACAGGCTGTTATATTTTAGTGGACCTAGCAAATATCTCGCTAATTTATTAAGTTAGTAATTTCTTTCATATAACATGATTTATACAGCAACATGTAAGCTACTTGGTGACGGATGTACATTTATGATACCACTTCCGGTTTATTAGTAATTAATATCAACATTGAAATTTTAAATGGAACATACTAAATTTTTTTACAAATTTGAAAAGTATATCAAATTTTCTTTACAATCGTAAAATAATCCATATGCTACATTATTAAAAAGTAAAATGTCGGGCACTTTTTTATACACCTAGTCGAAAAGAGAATAGTGAGCCATGACTGTGGCTTGAAATAAAACAATGAACTAAAACAATTGTAAATATCGATTAGATAATAAATTAGTGTTTTTTTATATATTTATATAATTTAAAATAGAGGTATAACATCAAGAGAATATAAATAATAAAAAAAAAATTATGAATATAATGTACCTCCAAGGGAATAAAACAGCATATGAAATAATACAAGAAATTGTAAATATTATTATTAAACGAAATAATATTTTTTTGCCATAATAATACAGAAAATAAGAATAAGGAACACAATAACAACAAAATGATTTTACAACAAATATTCAAAATGACTCCCAGCGTCTTCAATACATTTTTCACAACGTTTTAGGTGTATAAAAAAAGTGCCCGCCATTTTACCTTTTTAATAATGTAACATATGGATTATTTTACATGATTGTAAAGAAAATTTGATGTACTTTTCAAATTTGTAAAAAAATATAGTATGTTTCATTTGAAATTTCAATGTTGATATTAATTACTAATAAACCGGAAGTGGTATCATGAATGTACATCCGTCATCAAGTAGCTTACATGTTGCTGTATAAATCATGTTATATGAAAGAAATTACTAAGTTAATAAATAAACGAGATATTTGTTGGGTCCATTAAAATATAACACCTGTATATATACTTTTTGAATGTTGTGCAGTCCGAGATATGACAACACTGCATTACAATAGCATTCACTATGCTCAAACAAACTGAACAAATCCATTTTATTATGCACAAACGAACAGTGATGCAATTTATTGATTGCAACAGTGTAGACACAATGATTGCAACAATTAACATCAATAACACTGAACTGAATTGTCAGAATGAGATTTTGTTTTATTTGTTTTTTATTTCCATGGCTATCTGATTTTTGACGAAAATGTCATATCTTCTTTTCTAAATATCTAGTACTAGAGATATTCTATTACATTAAATGAGGACTTTTTAAAGTAAAAATTTATTCTAAACAACTTTTCATTCTTGTACTTTTGCTCTAAAATGTACAGGAGAGTCAATTTCCGCACATTTTTAAAATCCTATGTTAAACTCCTATGTTCCACGTTTCGTTGCACAGACTGTATATATATATATATATATATATATATATATATATATATATATATATATATATATATATATATATTTACATCCCACTACCATTGTGGCGTCCCCTGTGTCATTTTCTACATTCAAAGTGACGTCCTTTTGCATGTAATTTGTAGTTCAAAAAAATTTCACTTGCGGCGTTAGTGTCGTCCGGCGTATATACTATGTATATACAGAAGTTTCATTCCATCGACAATTTGAACTCCGTATACTTGGCAACAATGGGCATTAGCGCGCAAGTCTTTTAATCGTATTTAAGGTTATATTGTGCACTCCTGATAATATATTAAATTAATATTTAAATAATCAAACATTTATTTTGTACTTGTAAAATCCTCTTAGTAAAGACAACATCGATAAACTATGATGTCAAAATAGAAATGTACTCAATTTAAAAAAAAAATTTATTTAAATAACATAAAGCTTAATTATTATTTACAAAATACTGTGCAAATTGTAAATAAATGCTAATTGTAAGGATAACAAGATTTATGATTAAATGTATGGAATAAATATAAGGACGGTATGCTACAGTGAAATATAAAAATATAATCTTTATAAACTTTTGTTCTAAAATATCAAGATTGAAATTTTAAATAGAGTAGAAAAAGGGAGAATCTAAATAATTTTTAAATAGAAAAAAAATGTTTTAAACAAATTAACTCTCAATAAACTATAAACTATTTATTAAAAAATATAGATAATTTAAATACTCTTATTTAGATACAAAGGTACTTCTTTCAACTTTCCCTCTACTTACTAAAGCCAAAGTGAGTTGCCGAGTAATTAAAAAATATTTTTCTACTTACTCTTAATAACGATTTTAATTATTTACACTTATTAATAAATATCTTTACGTGCCTGTAACTAATAGCATAAGTTTATGGGTCGATTCGTTGACGTTTGTAAGTCTTACAGATCTCTAAATCTGTAATAACGTGATAAAAACACATCTATTCTTGTTGATTAATATAAAATTATACATAAGAGCGATTTTGTTCATTATTTACAGATTTTCAATCCGTATGATTTACAGATGTGAACAGAATAAAGACCCATTAGATTGTTTTTGTTTACAAATGTAGGTGTAGGTACCTAAAACAAAATTTATAAGATTATTTTGTGAAAAAAAATGTTAAGCTATCTGCATTTTATTTTTATTATAATATAATTTGAAAATTGTGATTATATTTCTTTGCATTATGTAAAAGAATAATTTTCAAAATTAATGGCTTTTAAAAATTCTGAATTGTACTGCAACCTACGCTACTTAGAAAGAAACGCGGAAAATTAATTTGTTTATTGGCAACAATAACGAATTTGTGTGTTTTTTGAAATATTCTTTCTGGAAATAAACAGAACAGTTCTCCATAATAGTATTTCATGAATTTAAATCACTTGGTTTTTCATTTTATTTTGCACTGAAGGGGCTCAAAAAGTCCCACGTAAAGATATTTATGAATAAGTATACATAATTAAAATCGTTATTATTAGTAAGTATAAAAATATTTTCTAATTACACAAAACTACGGAGCATTTTTCATTGAATTTGCGGGTCAAAGCTGTAAAGTTACCAACACTTCTTAGTTTTATGGTAACTAAGTAATTTAATTCTTGCTATTATGACTGAGACATTTCCGACTGTAACAGAATAAAACATAGATCGTTACTAGGCGTTGGGAATATTTTATTTAGTGTCAAATCAGTAATTTTAGCGACACAATAATAATACTCGTACTGGTACAAAAGTAGATAATTTGTGCACAAAACTGATTTCGTGCGGGACAAAATAGGTGCTTAATTATTTATTGAGTGTATAGATTGCTGTTAATTTGAAAATAGTTTAATTAATCTGAGACAAAAATAAATGTGTGGGATTAAGTGAATCTCGGGTCTTGCGTTTGGTAACTAATAAGTATTTTGGTGATAAATTCTTTTTTAATATAGCAAATATAAAGAAGACCCCCGGTTTACTTGTATTCATTTTTTTTGTAAATGTATAAATAAATAAAAAAATTCAGTGTGGTAAAACAAAGTGCATTGTACTAATGCGTCACTGTTACAAAATAAAGGAAAAATGAACTATTTATTTAAATCACAGCAAAATACAGATAATTATTTTTAGTAACCACTAGGCATGTAATATGAATTGAATTAATAATTGAATTTTTTTTTGTAAAATTAGTCTCCAATTCCTTGGAATTATATTATATAAAAATTGTACTTTTGCAAAATTCATTTTTTTTTCTTTTAATATATGATACCCAATGGCCATGCGCCTGTGACATCAAAATTATTTCGAATTTTAAATGACACAAAAGAGACTCCCGTACTTCACTTTCTACACCAGCAGTGAGTGCCTGTGAGGTGACGTCTGGTAAACGCTGGCATGATACGCATATGTCATCATCATTACTAATTTCTGTGTTCAAAGCTGATTGACACACCCAGAAATAGGTAATATGTCGTGATGATATATTTTTTGTATATATTATATTAAAAGGATATTCAAATTTTGAAGATATTTCGCATAACAGCACGAAATTGGTTTTGTGTTTAAATTATCTACATACTTCTGCGCTAATACGAGTATTATTATTGTGTCGCCAAAATTACTGATTTGTCACTAAAGAAAATATTCTCAACGCCTAAATACGATCTATGTTTTATTCTGTTACAATCGCAAATGTCGCCATCATAATAGCAACAAGTAAATTACTTAATTACTTTAAAAATAATAAGTTTTGATAATTTTACAGCTTTAACTCGCAAATTCAATGAAAAATGCTCCGGAGAACGATTTGCAAGGGTTGTGGGTCAACGCAAATATATGCATAGAACACGTGATCGTAAAAATTATATAAATCGAATACATTATTGAACTCTACATGAGGTGTAGAGTTGAATGGTTTCGATCCCAGTTTCCAGTGAGTAAATTCAAAATACATAAAATCGTGTGTAAAAATCGATTTTGCATTCAACAGAACTATTTTTTATCTAACATTAAATTCCAGCCCCTCATTTATCCTACTTAAACCACGGTTAATGGTGTATTTGCCGTCCATGAGAAATTATATGTATATTAAGCGTCGTTGGAAGCCAACACGGAGCGAAGCGGAAATTTTTATGAGTAGATCTTTTAAATGATGGCAAATATTTAATATTAAAATGTATTTTTAGTTTAATAATAATAGATTTATTGAATGCCCGAGGGCCGACCAAATACAACATAAATACAGTGTAAACAATATTAACAAAGAAGATTTTTTTTAATGTTTGATTGGTTTTACTGATAATAAGAATGCATTAACAGATATTTGTATTGAAAAAATTTGGTGATCGGAATTTAGTGATTAATACCCTATCTATAGGAAATACATACAATGGTAAAATTTTAGTTTTAAAACAAAAGTTTAAATAATAAAGTTACTCATAATTTAAAATGGCAATTAATTGATATAATACATTCCTGTTACGAAATAGTCGCAAATTAAAAGTTTCTCTTCATGTTGCTTACAGATAGTCATGAGAAATGATGAAATGAATCAGGCAGATAGACCTAAATAAATGTCACTTTAAGGCTTGAGTTAAATTAAAATTAATATTTTCACAAATAAAGACCATTTCATTTTATTAGGAGGTTCCATTATCTTTATTAATAATAAAATCAAAGTTAAAATTACATAAATACAGACCAACAGTTTATTATTTGTTATACAGGATGCGGCAAAAAGATCTGACGGTTTTAAAGTAAAAACAAAACAAAAATTAAAAGTGATACAAAATGTTTTATTGCTTATTACAGAAGGGTGTTCATGTAAATTAATGAAAATAAAATCAGAACAACCGATTTCGTCCGTTTAAGATCGGAAGATAACGTCCTTTAAATGATGTCCGTTTTTGACCAAGCATTCTTCCAATCTTGCACTGAAGCTGTTGAACACCTTCTCTATAACATTGCAGCAGACAGGTTGGCGATTTCTTGGCTTATGGCTTCTTTCAATTCGTCCAGTGTGCGGGGTTTGTTTGTGTAAACTCTTGCTTTATGGAACCCCCACAAGAAAAAATCACAAATGCTAAGTTCTGGGGAGCGAGCTGACCATTCAATGTCCCCAAAACGCGAGATGACTCGGCCACGAAACTTGCTTCTCATAAAGCCCATCACCTCATTGGCTGTATGGGCAGTTGCCCCATCCTGCTGGAACCAGATCCTCCTGCGCACTAAACGATTTCTCTGAAGTGCAGGGATCAGGAAGTTTTCCAGCATCAATAGATAACGTTACGAATTGACTGTAACGGTTCGACCACTCTCTTCAAATAAGTATGGCCCAATGACACAACTTTTCGTTACACCACACCACACAGTAACCTTAAGACTATGCAGAGGACGTTCATGCAGTTCTTCAGGTTTTGTAGCCGACCAATAATGAAAGTTCTGTTTGTTGTTCTGCCGCTGAACAGCAACACAGGAATCGCCACTTTTAAAAAAACGCCTCGACAACAAACGTACGGTGCTCAGCCAACCCCTGCTCCATGGCTATTAAAAATGTCCACATGTGGGCTCTGAAATGTGCCTATTCCCACCACCCCCCACCACCTACTCGCTCAAAAGTACGGCGGCGAAAACCGTCAGATCATTTTGCCGCTCCCTGTATTACTCATATGGCACTGTGTAAACAGCTTGAAAATAGAACTTTTAATTTACGTGTGATTAATGACAGGATTTCTAGCACATCAATAAATTTGGATTCATTGGATGCCACTTTTAATTTGGAACATTTTTTTGCAATTACAATTTTGATCTAAAAATTATAATAGGGAATTATCTATAGCCAAACGAAAATTTTACTATTGATTTCTTACACCGGGTGCCGGGTGTTAGGGTCAGGAAATTATGTTAAATATCCTTTCTTATAGAAAATAAATCATATTACAAAAATTAGAACAAAAATTACATATTAAAAACTGCAAAATTATTTTTGTAAAATATCGTTAGGTTTATTAATAGATTAGGATTTTTTATGGAAAGGAAAATTACATTGATCAATTTTCGTTAGTTTAATGATAATAAAAAAAATTATGAATAAAATAAAGTATGCTATCCTGCTTTAAATCTTCAAACATTGAACTATATTAAATCAAATAAGTATCAGACATTTATATCTGTTAATTATCATTACCAAAGATTGTAAAAAATCTCTAACATATGGGTCTGCATATGACTATGAAAGATTGCGCTTTGGTTTGTACATCAGAATAATGTATTTAATATTGGCAACGTTGCTGGACGTCATTGTAACGGTAGTATGAATAAAAATATTCAAATCGGACGTTACAAAGTACGGGATATGCATGAAGTATATACTCTGGACGTCGGATTCACTCAGTATGGAGAAGTTCAGAATATCGTCAAATGAACGGAAACGTATATCGTTGTAAATTGACTTTATTAAAATTTGAATCGAAATTCATAATCATAAAATTAGTCGATATACTTCATAAAATCGATGCCTATCTCTATTCCTTTCGGTGGTTGCCACAATGTATATATATATATATATATATATATATATATATATACATATATATATATATATATATATATATATATATATATACATTGTGGCAACCACCGAAAGGAATAGAGATAGGCATCGATTTTATGAAGTATATCGACTAATTTTATGATTATGAATTTCGATTCAAATTTCAATAAAGTCAATTTACAACGATATACGTTTCCGTTCATTTGACGATATTCTGAACTTCTCCATACTGAGTGAATCCGACGTCCAGAGTATATACTTCATGCATATCCCGTACTTTGTAACGTCCGATTTGAATATTTTTATTCATACTACCGTTACAATGACGTCCAGCAACGTTGCCAATATTAAATACATTATTCTGATGTACAAACCAAAGCGCAATCTTTCATAGTCATATGCAGACCCATATGTTAGAGATTTTTTACAATCTTTGGTAATGATAATTAACAGATATAAATGTCTGATACTTATTTGATTTAATATAGTTCAATGTTTGAAGATTTAAAGCAGGATAGCATACTTTATTTTATTCATAATTTTTTTTATTATCATTAAACTAACGAAAATTGATCAATGTAATTTTCCTTTCCATAAAAAATCCTAATCTATTAATAAACCTAACGATATTTTACAAAAATAATTTTGCAGTTTTTAATATGTAATTTTTGTTCTAATTTTTGTAATATGATTTATTTTCTATAAGAAAGGATATTTAACATAATTTCCTGACCCTAACACCCGGCACCCGGTGTAAGAAATCAATAGTAAAATTTTCGTTTGGCTATAGATAATTCCCTATTATAATTTTTAGATCAAAATTGTAATTGCAAAAAAATGTTCCAAATTAAAAGTGGCATCCAATGAATCCAAATTTATTGATGTGCTAGAAATCCTGTCATTAATCACACGTAAATTAAAAGTTCTATTTTCAAGCTGTTTACACAGTGCCATATGAGTAATACAGGGAGCGGCAAAATGATCTGACGGTTTTCGCCGCCGTACTTTTGAGCGAGTAGGTGGTGGGGGGTGGTGGGAATAGGCACATTTCAGAGCCCACATGTGGACATTTTTAATAGCCATGGAGCAGGGGTTGGCTGAGCACCGTACGTTTGTTGTCGAGGCGTTTTTTTAAAAGTGGCGATTCCTGTGTTGCTGTTCAGCGGCAGAACAACAAACAGAACTTTCATTATTGGTCGGCTACAAAACCTGAAGAACTGCATGAACGTCCTCTGCATAGTCTTAAGGTTACTGTGTGGTGTGGTGTAACGAAAAGTTGTGTCATTGGGCCATACTTATTTGAAGAGAGTGGTCGAACCGTTACAGTCAATTCGTAACGTTATCTATTGATGCTGGAAAACTTCCTGATCCCTGCACTTCAGAGAAATCGTTTAGTGCGCAGGAGGATCTGGTTCCAGCAGGATGGGGCAACTGCCCATACAGCCAATGAGGTGATGGGCTTTATGAGAAGCAAGTTTCGTGGCCGAGTCATCTCGCGTTTTGGGGACATTGAATGGTCAGCTCGCTCCCCAGAACTTAGCATTTGTGATTTTTTCTTGTGGGGGTTCCATAAAGCAAGAGTTTACACAAACAAACCCCGCACACTGGACGAATTGAAAGAAGCCATAAGCCAAGAAATCGCCAACCTGTCTGCTGCAATGTTATAGAGAAGGTGTTCAACAGCTTCAGTGCAAGATTGGAAGAATGCTTGGTCAAAAACGGACATCATTTAAAGGACGTTATCTTCCGATCTTAAACGGACGAAATCGGTTGTTCTGATTTTATTTTCATTAATTTACATGAACACCCTTCTGTAATAAGCAATAAAACATTTTGTATCACTTTTAATTTTTGTTTTGTTTTTACTTTAAAACCGTCAGATCTTTTTGCCGCATCCTGTATAACAAATAATAAACTGTTGGTCTGTATTTATGTAATTTTAACTTTGATTTTATTATTAATAAAGATAATGGAACCTCCTAATAAAATGAAATGGTCTTTATTTGTGAAAATATTAATTTTAATTTAACTCAAGCCTTAAAGTGACATTTATTTAGGTCTATCTGCCTGATTCATTTCATCATTTCTCATGACTATCTGTAAGCAACATGAAGAGAAACTTTTAATTTGCGACTATTTCGTAACAGGAATGTATTATATCAATTAATTGCCATTTTAAATTATGAGTAACTTTATTATTTAAACTTTTGTTTTAAAACTAAAATTTTACCATTGTATGTATTTCCTATAGATAGGGTATTAATCACTAAATTCCGATCACCAAATTTTTTCAATACAAATATCTGTTAATGCATTCTTATTATCAGTAAAACCAATCAAACATTAAAAAAAATCTTCTTTGTTAATATTGTTTACACTGTATTTATGTTGTATTTGGTCGGCCCTCGGGCATTCAATAAATCTATTATTATTAAACTAAAAATACATTTTAATATTAAATATTTGCCATCATTTAAAAGATCTACTCATAAAAATTTCCGCTTCGCTCCGTGTTGGCTTCCAACGACGCTTAATATACATATAATTTCTCATGGACGGCAAATACACCATTAACCGTGGTTTAAGTAGGATAAATGAGGGGCTGGAATTTAATGTTAGATAAAAAATAGTTCTGTTGAATGCAAAATCGATTTTTACACACGATTTTATGTATTTTGAATTTACTCACTGGAAACTGGGATCGAAACCATTCAACTCTACACCTCATGTAGAGTTCAATAATGTATTCGATTTATATAATTTTTACGATCACGTGTTCTATGCATATATTTGCGTTGACCCACAACCCTTGCAAATCGTTCTCCGGAGCATTTTTCATTGAATTTGCGAGTTAAAGCTGTAAAATTATCAAAACTTATTATTTTTAAAGTAATTAAGTAATTTACTTGTTGCTATTATGATGGCGACATTTGCGATTGTAACAGAATAAAACATAGATCGTATTTAGGCGTTAAGAATATTTTCTTTAGTGACAAATCAGTAATTTTGGCGACACAATAATAATACTCGTATTAGCGCAGAAGTATGTAGATAATTTAAACACAAAACCAATTTCGTGCTGTTATGCGAAATATCTTCAAAATTTGAATATCCTTTTAATATAATATATACAAAAAATATATCATCACGACATATTACCTATTTCTGGGTGTGTCAATCAGCTTTGAACACAGAAATTAGTAATGATGATGACATATGCGTATCATGCCAGCGTTTACCAGACGTCACCACACAGGCACTCACTGCTGGTGTAGAAAGTGAAGTACGGGAGTCTCTTTTGTGTCATTTAAAATTCGAAATAATTTTGATGTCACAGGCGCATGGCCATTGGGTACCATATATTAAAAGAAAAAAAAATGAATTTTGCAAAAGTACAATTTTTATATAATATAATTCCAAGGAATTGGAGACTAATTTTACAAAAAAAAATTCAATTATTAATTCAGTTCATATTACATGCCTAGTGGTTACTAAAAATAATTATCTGTATTTTGCTGTGATTTAAATAAATAGTTCATTTTTCCTTTATTTTGTAACAGTGACGCATTAGTACAATGCACTTTGTTTTACCACACTGAATTTTTTTATTTATTTATACATTTACAAAAAAAATGAATACAAGTAAACCGGGGGTCTTCTTTATATTTGCTATATTAAAAAAGAATTTATCACCAAAATACTTATTAGTTACCAAACGCAAGACCCGAGATTCACTTAATCCCACACATTTATTTTTGTCTCAGATTAATTAAACTATTTTCAAATTAACAGCAATCTATACACTCAATAAATAATTAAGCACCTATTTTGTCCCGCACGAAATCAGTTTTGTGCACAAATTATCTACTTTTGTACCAGTACGAGTATTATTATTGTGTCGCTAAAATTACTGATTTGACACTAAATAAAATATTCCCAACGCCTAGTAACGATCTATGTTTTATTCTGTTACAGTCGGAAATGTCTCAGTCATAATAGCAAGAATTAAATTACTTAGTTACCATAAAACTAAGAAGTGTTGGTAACTTTACAGCTTTGACCCGCAAATTCAATGAAAAATGCTCCGTAGTTTTGTGTAATTAGAAAATATTTTTATACTTACTAATAATAACGATTTTAATTATGTATACTTATTCATAAATATCTTTACGTGGGACTTTTTGAGCCCCTTCAGTGCAAAATAAAATGAAAAACCAAGTGATTTAAATTCATGAAATACTATTATGGAGAACTGTTCGGTTTATTTCCAGAAAGAATATTTCAAAAAACACACAAATTCGTTATTGTTGCCAATAAACAAATTAATTTTCCGCGTTTCTTTCTAAGTAGCGTAGGTTGCAGTACAATTCAGAATTTTTAAAAGCCATTAATTTTGAAAATTATTCTTTTACATAATGCAAAGAAATTCATAATCATAAAATTAGTCGATATACTTCATAAAATCGATGCCTATCTCTATTCCTTTCGGTGGTTGCCACAATGTATATATATATACAGGGTGTTAATACTAACACCCGAAAACGGCAGTTAGAACTCATTGAAACAAACAACAACGACTTTCAGCATTTGCTTTCGGTTCTCTAAAACATTTGTATTTACAATTATTTTCTATTTTATCAAATAACAAAATGGCGACCGATCAAAAATTTCAAAACAAGATATTTTGAAAACCACTCGATCGATTTTGGAAAATAAAACATATATAAAATCCTTAAACTATCTACTATAACATTTGTCTGAAACATTTTTTTGCGATCTGTCCAAAAAAAGTTTTTATTCAAATTGAATTACAAGATAAATTTTAACAAACTGCAACAATCATTTAAAACAAAGTAGGCTTGCTGACATTAAACAAGAAAATTAAACAAGGAAAACAAGAAACAAACAAACAAACAAGAAAAATAAAACCACATTTGTATTTTCATTTTATTTTGTATAGAAGGGGCTCAAAAAGTCCCACGTAAAGATATTTATGAATAACTATACATAATTAAAATCTTTATTATTAGTAAGTATAAAAATATTTTCTAAATACTCAAATACGGAGCATTTTTCATTGAATTTGAGGGTCAAAGCTGAAAAGTTACCAACACTTCTTAATTTTATCGTATACCTTGTTCAAAGATATTTCGTTATGGCTTTAACTTACTAAGCCTATGGTGAACCGCACACAGCAAGAGATTCTACCTGTTGACGCTCAGGGTAGGATTGCAAAATATTTAAATTCGGAAATCTCTAATCTCTGTGCGCATTACGTATTTCAGATTTACTTGAAATAATAATGAATTCGCAAAATTAAATTAAGTCTTTGACTATTACTAGAAATATAAGATAAGAAAATCGTCCTTGACCGGTATTAATATATATTCGGGAAACTAATATACCAAAGGCATACCTAGTGAGTAGGTATATACATGAGTTTTCAAAAATTAAAAATCAGTAGTAATACTAACTTTCGTACTGAGGTCAACAATATACGTATTTAATATGTGGCGACCATTTGAAGAAGACAATACTGATGTTTTACCAGTTGAAAATTGTGATAATAATGAATCTGTCCTTGCACCCCTATAAATCAAGCTTAAATCCCTAACAATAGACCCGCTGAGAGGGCCATAACGAAATATCTCCGAACAAGCTATAACTAAGTATAGTACATCTAGGGATCATTTTCCGAAGACTCGTTATCGTTTTATTATGGGTGCACAATAGCTAAAACCGCAATGCCAAAATATTTCGGTCTGTACAGTCGACCAGTTCAGTATTTGCAATGCTGGTATATATTTTACGCCCAGTATTCGACTGTAGACCAAGACTGCACTTTCCAAATTTTCTAAACCGATTACCAGGGCTGTATTATAAAACCGTTATTTGTGGCTATGTAGGTATATAAATAGGTGGTGAGTTTAATTATTTTCACTTGTCATTTGTACCTCCTAACTAGTGTAGGCTGAAAGTGTTTTTTGTTTTGATAAATTAAATTCAACAGTCAACAACAATAGGAGGAGTCTAAGGTTAAATTATAAATAAAACTAAAACAATTACCCCTTAACCTTAAAATAATAATAAAATAAGCTATGAGCTATATACGTATTTCGAGAACTAAGTTCTCATCATCAGTAGAACAAAAACAAAAGTTTAAGCAGAGAAGTTAAGATTACTCAACATGTAAACCATGTCAGAGGTCTAACGACTCTGAGCAAACAAGGGAGAGAACTGGGATTATATAGGGATAGGAGTCACAGGTGAATGAATACCAATTAAAACTAGGATTTAGAGGTCCAATGAAATTTAAGATTTAAACTTATAAATAATCTTAAAAAACGCGACGTATTTTATTTAAAAGCCGATAAAGGTAACAAAATTGTCATTTTAGATAAATCAGAATATTTTAATAGAGTAAATATTGAACTAAACTATATTAAAGAAATAGCTAAATATAACGGTTTCCCGGTTAAAACTATAGATAAATTAGTTCATAAATTTAAACATCGCCAATCCGTTTCTAATTTTACAACATTAACACCATTTAATAATAAAAATAATAATAAATACATAACACTGCCGTATGATAACGCTTCTAAAAATTTAAATAAAATTTTTCAAAATCAAAATTTAACCGTGACTTACAAATCAAGTAATACCATTAAATCTTTATTAGGTAATCCTAAAGATAAATTAGACACTAACAAAAAATCCGGTATATATAAAATTAGCTGTAATGATTGTAATAAAGTTTACATCGGGCAAACTAAAAGACAAATTGAGACTCGGTTTAAAGAACATTTTTATCATCTAAAAAGCGGTAATCCCGAAAAATCTAGCGTGGCTCAACATATGTTCATTAATAATCACAAAATTAACAATTCTAACATTAAACTTTTAAAACATATTAATAATGATAGATATTTAGATGCATACGAGAGCTTAATAATAAATAAATTTAAAAATAACTTGATGAACGCAGATCTCGGTCCCATACCAAATTCTAAATTATTCGATTTAATATAAACTTAAATTTTATAGGACATTTTAAATCTTAAATTTCATTGGACGCTAAATCCTAGTTTTAATTGGTATTCATTCACCTGTGACTCCTATCCCTATATAATCCCAGTTCTCTCCCTTGTTTGCTCAGAGTCGTTAGACCTTTGACATGGTTTACATGTTGAGTAATCTTAACTTCTCTGCTTAAACTTTTGTTTTTGTTCTACTGATGATGAGAACTTAGTTCTCGAAATACGTATATAGCTCATAGCTTATTTTATTATTATTTTAAGGTTAAGGGGTAATTGTTTTAGTTTTATTTAGTCAACAACGTTAACAATGTTTCGCCCGTGAGAAGAAAACGAAGAATTAGAAAGTGCTAGTAAAAGTGTATTACCATCGCCTAATATATTTAAACCTTTTTTGCACGAACATGGACAACAAATCGTGTTGAATGTTTACAATGGACTTTTGGAGGAATATGAAGAATCAGTTGCTCTTAAGAAAACTTGCCAACTAACAAAGGTATGTGATAAAACTGTTAAAAGAATTATCAGAATAGGTGGTCCGGTACCTAAAAGAGTTCAAAAAGATTCAGGTACTGACAAAATAGATGATTTTACGAAACAATATATAGTACGAACAATACATAATTCTTATGCTAATAATATTGTTCACACATTATCATCTTTACATGCAACGTTAAGAAAAGGTATTTCTTTTGTACCTTCTCGAGCATGCCTACATCAGTGTTTAAAGAAAATGGGTTTTTTTTACAAAAAATTAGATCAAAGACAAGCAGTACTAGAACAACCGCTAATAGTTGAGTTACGGCACAAATATTTAAATAAAATTAAATCGTACCGCGAAGCAGGGAAAAATATTGTCTATCTAGATGAAACATGGTATGACACGCATGATGTTGTTGAGAAAGGATGGGTTAATGATAAAGGTAAATGTTCGCTAAATGCACCTGTATCGAAGGGACGACGGATAATTATTTTACACGCTGGTGACGAGAACGGCTGGATTAAAAATGGACTTTTGTTATCAGCAAAAGATTTCAAAACATCTTTTGCAGACTATCATGAAAATATGTCGGCTGAACTCTTCGAACGTTGGTTTGAAAATAATTTACTTCCTAATATTGCACCAAATTCAGTAACAGTCATGGATAATGCCACCTACCATTCGCGACAAGAGAATAAAATTCCGACGACAGCAACAAGAAAGGCTGAAATAATAGATTTTTTAGTAAAGAAAAATATGCCAATACCAGAAAGGGCAACAAAAAATGATTTACTTAAAATTATAAAAGAGCAGAATTTTGATGTCTTACGTTATAGACAATATGGCACAACAGGCAGGGCATAAAATATTACGTTTACCACCTTATTATTGCATATTCAATCCGATTGAGTTAATTTGGAGCCAACTAAAAAACAATGTTAGATCAAAAAATGTATCACCACAATTAAATTCTAGTGTAGTTCAATTAATCAGGGAAGAAGTTGAAAATATTGGCCAGCAACAATGGAATAACTGTATTCAACATATTATAAAAGAAGAAAATAAATTTGTATCACTTTACAAAGACGTGAATCCATTAATTATATCTTTAAGGGATTCAGATATGTCCGATAACAATTCTGCAGACGAGGACGAGTGCACTATGTCCTAATAAATATTCATATATTTTTTTAAATGACATGTGGTTATAGGCCTCTTGGGGAAATCGCCACTATAAACAAAGATTAACGGTCCGCAATTAGTACCTCCTGGGTGGTCACGGAAATCTGATTATACAATATATTTTTTAAAACAGTTAAATATTAAACAATTTTTTTTACTGTTTTGGAAAGTAAAATGTGTGAAATGTAATATTTCAAACCCCTACTCAAATTTTTCATTACAGCCCTGGCACATGCCAGGCTATTGGGACCCTCTATTGTACTGCCGTAATAAAACGATATCGAGTCTTCGGAAAATGATCCCTAGACGAACTATAATTTAATTGTTGCTCTTATGATTGAGACATTTGCGTCTGTAACAGAATAAAACATAGATCGTAACTAGGCGTTGGGAATATTTTATTTAGTATCAAATCAGTAATTTTAGCGACACAATAATAATACTCGTATTGGTACAAAAGTAGATAATTTGTGCACAAAACTGATTTCGTGCGGGACAAAATAGGTGCTTAATTATTTATTGAGTGTATGGATTTCTGTTAATCTGAAAATAGTTTAATTAATCTGAGACAAAAATAAATGTATGGGATTAAGTAAATCTTGGGTCTTGCGTTTGGTAACTAATAAATATTTTGGAGATAAATTCCTTTTTACTATAGTAAATATAAAGAAGACCCCCGGTTTACTTGTATTCATTTTCTTTATAAATGTATAAATAAATAAAAAATTCAGTGTAGTAAAAACAAAGTGCATTGTACTAATGTCTCACTGTTACAAAATAAGCGAAAAATGAACTTATTAAATATATTTATTTAAATCACAGCAAAATACAGATAATTCTTTTTAGTAACCACTAGGCATGTAAGATGAACTGAATTAATAATTGATTTTTTTTGTAAAATTTCCTTGGAATTATATTATATAAAAATTGTACTTTTGCAAAATTCTTTTTTTTTTTTCATTTGATATATGATATACCGTAGCCATGCACCTGAGTGACATCAAAATTATTTCGAATTTTAAATAGCACAAAACTGACTCCTGTAAGTGCCTGTGAGGTGACGTCTGGTAAACGCCGGCATGATACGCATGTCACCATTACTGATTTCTGCGTTCAAAGCTGATTGACACACCCAGAAATAGGTAATATATCGTGATGATATATTTTTTGCATATATTAAGGATATCCAAATTTTTAAGATATTTCGAATAACAGCACGAAATTAGTTTTGTGTTAAAATTAGTGTTTCATCAAGACAAGAAATCTTGTCTTGATTATCATTTCTTCTCTTGTCTTGATTTTCAAGGCAAGAAAATAAAAATTGCTTGTCTTGCTCATTTCTTGGCGACTTACTTCTTGTCTTGTTTCAAGATTTCTTGATATTTCTTGATTCTTGACGTTTTAGGGGAATCCCCTTTCTCTATCGCTTTATCCAATCCGAACGCTCAAGTGTAGCGTTGGCGTCTGCCATTGGCTCTTTTTAAATGTTACTATGATTTCGTCGCGTCGCAAAGGGCCGGACCCCAGGGTGTTCGGGGCGCAACCTAATTAATTAACAGTCTAATCGCCAGTTTTTCAATATATTGTTGACAGGCATTGAATAACTTTTTTATTTTATATGATGCATTACGAGTACACAAGCCAAATTAACATATATAGTATGTAGTTTCTAATATTTTTGAACTTTAACTTTACGTTTTTATGTAGAAATATGATTCCATTCACGAGATATTGGGATATTTCCGAAGATATTTCACTACTTAATTGTAAATATTAGTTCTATTATTTATTTTCTAACATATAAACTGTACGCGCATACGAATAAAATAAGGTCCGCATTCTTATTTACATATTCCAATAGAGCGATAAGGAAGTGGTTGTTTTTAGAGCAAAAAATCAAAAAAGTTGAATTACGCAGGAAATGGTTGATCATATGAGTAAAATGTTTTTATTATTTTATATATAAAATTGTTTGCTTAATTCAATAATAAATAAAAAATATAGCATAATATTATTTCATATAAAGTAAGTTACGGATTAATTCCAGTTAGACACTGTTTTGAAAGTATATATTTTAGTTGAAACGGACATCGGAAAACTCTTAGATATCAAATTTTGTAAAATAATATTGAATAGTTTTAAAAATAAAAATAGTGTAAACTCCCCATGGGATAGCCTCCGTAAGGTTCTATCATATACAGAATGTTAATGAATATTTATATGCTATAATTTCATAGGGTATATAAAATAGACTGACTTTTACTAATAAACTCATATCCGGAAACGAACCGTTTTCGAATTACAAGCTCTTAAAGGAGGAATTATTATCTAACTAATTTTAATTGGTTTTGACTTATGACGTCAGTTATTAGTTTATATACCATTGATTTTTTTAAATAATTTTATTAATTTTTTAATACATATTAATAATTGCTCAAATAATAACGATCAATTTCAATGCAAGCATTGCAACGTACCTAACATATTTTGATACATTCGTTAAAAAACGTAGACAGAGTAATTATTAGTTTTGTAAACAAAACTAATAATTTTGTTTGTAAAACTACTAATTTCGTTTACAAAACTAATAATTTAAGTGACAGGTATATTAAAAAACAAGTTTCATAAGACAATCTGTTAACGCACAAGTCTATATTATGAAGACGAGGTATACTTACCTTCGATTTAATTATTTATTTTCATAATCATAGTCAGAGATACAAAATTTTATATTTTAATTATAAATGCGGATTTACAAAATTAATTGTCAAGAAATCAAGATTTCTTGTCAAGAAATCTTGATTCTTGATGATACATTCTTGTCTTGTCTTGGGACATAAAATATATTTCTTGTCTTGGTCTTGTCTTGATTTCAAGACAAGATCAAGAATGTTTCTTGATTTTTGTGAAACACTAGTTAAAATTATCTACTTTTGCGCTAATACGAGTATTATTATTGTGTCGCTAAAATTACTGATTTGTCACTAAAGAAAATATTCTCAATGCCTAGTTACGATCTATGTTTTATTCTGTTACAGTCGCAAATGTCGCCATCATAATAGCAACAATTAAATTACTTAGTTACTTTAAAAATTATAAGTTTTGGTAATTTTACAGCTTTAACTCGCAAATTCAATGAAAAATGCTCCGGAGATCGATTTGCAAGGGGTGTGGGTCAACGCAAATATATGCATATGCATACTTGAGGTGTACATTTGAATGGTGTCGGTACCAGTTTCCAGTGAGGAAATTCAAAATACATAAAATCGTGTGTAAAAATCGATTTTGCATTCAACAGAACTAGTTTTTATCTAATATTAAATTCCAGCCCCTCGTTCATCCTACCACGGTTAATGATGTATTTGCCGTCCATGAGAAGTTATATGTATATTAAGCATCGTTGGGAGCCAACACGGAGCGAAGCGAAGATTTTTGATGAGTAGATCTTTTAAATGATGGCAAATATTTAATGTTAAAATGTATTTTTAGTTTCAAAAAAGAATTTTTTAATGTTTGATTAGTTTTACTGATAACAGGAATGCATTAACAGATATTTGTATTGAAACAATTTGGTGATGAATACCCTATCTATAGGAAATACATACAATAGTAAAATTTTAGTTTTAGAACAAAAGTTTAAATAATAAAGTTACTCATAATTTAAAATGGCAATTAATTGATATAATACATTCCTGTTACGAAATAGTCGCAAATTAAAAGTTTATTTTTATGTTGCTTAGATATCTATATATAGCTTCCCATCATTCCATAGTGGAACATAGGGCCTCCACGAATTGTCGCCATCTATCTCTATTTGTGGCGAGTGCTTTTAGTTCGCCCCAGGATTTTCCCATTTTCTTTGCTTCTCCTATTAGATATCTATAGCCAAACGAAAATATTACCATTGATTTCGTACACCGGGTGTTAGGGTGTGAATATTATAAAAATGTATTATTAATACAATTCGTAATTAATTCATAAATAAAAAAAATAATGAAAAGTTTAGCTTGATGGAGATTTGAACCCCAACCTTAAAAAGTTTTTTCATTCCACATGCAGTCATGCTAACCATTCAGCCACAATGACAATTGCAAAAAAAAATATTACATAATAAAATATTGAAACAAATATTTATTGACAGTTATATTTAATTTTCTTTAATTTATGCACTGATAATACAATAATTAGTGTTAAATTACGTACAGAAGGTAATGTACTATTATTATGTTCAATAGCATGACTTAATTTTCTGCCGAACACTTCTTATTTGCAAAAAACTGTTTTCCCATGTTAAACGCCTATGTCAAGGTTTGCTTGGGACACCCGGTATACCCGGTATATATATATATATATATATATATATATATATATATATATATATATATATATATATATATATATATAGGTTAGGTATGATCACGACTGATCAGTTAAGTAGTTAAGAAGTTCACAGGTGTAGCAGTCAGATTATTGGGAAGGTTGTTAAATTATACTCTTTTAAGTTACATGTCAAGCTTTCGGAATTACTTTATTCCTTCTTCAGGACAGCTACAATTTAGTAACAAATTTCGTATTAAAATTTTGAAAAAATGTTCAATGTAATACAGTACTTACTACTTAGTGAGGTTAAATTGTAAACAAGTCAGTCATCAGAACTGTGTTAAATTTAAGTTGATAGTGTTGATACATTTTTGTAGTTAAATTTAGAATTAAGTTGCCAAAAAAAAAAAAAATTAAATAATAAGAACAGATTGTTAAAACAGAACTAATCGGTTCAGAAGAAGTCAAAGTTATAAAAAACACGTGTTGAATGAATGAAAACGAACAAGTTCGAACCTTGAGCAAATTTGTAAAACACTGGAGAAGAGAAAGAAGAAAGTAAATCCAACCGGATGTCGGGCCGTAAAACAACCAAAATGTTAAATTTTAAATTAGTAAAAAGTACTAATTGACCAAAGAAATTTGTAAAAAACTAAGTTGGATCAGAGTTTAAAATAATATTAGGTTTATGTAATTCCTTGAATTTAAGAAGATAATTATAGATAGAGCTCAAACCACTTACATCTGTCCTTTTATTCATTGTGTGGTTGGTTTTATTGATATGAACCATTTCCAGAAAATTACGTTTACTGGAATTAGTTTCAATTTCGAGTATAGATGAGTTATTGTAGTCAACAATATGAGAAAAATCATTACAATGCTGTGTGACATTGCATAAAGCATGACTCAATGGCGTGATATATTCAAATATAGGCTTGAGGGGTCAGACGGCTAAATTTTGCAAGTTAGCAAAAATGCCCAGCTAAGTCTCTGACCAAACGCTGAGAGCCAGTTAGCAGACAGCACTTTCCGAGATCACTTCGCTTTAAGCTTTGTCATATTCGCCCACGTAATTGTATAAGTGTTTATTTTTCGTTTATATTCATATTTTTGTATTCGTTCTTAACTTCAATATATAATTTAATTAAGTCTAACTGGCGTTAGAATTATTAAATTACATCCCGAACTCCCGGTGAAGTGTTGTGAAGTGGAATCCACAAGGTTCCAGCCAATCAGCCCAGCAGTTCCGTGACGTACGTCTGGTACGGGGTAAGTACCCTTACTCCACATTTCGCCTGCTCCCATTTCGGTCCAATCTGTCCGCAAACGCAATAGGTGGTTTCTCAACCTTTCGCTAACCACCGGAACAGGTTGTAATAATCCTCCCCCTTCCCTTAGGCTACTTGGAGAAGTCGGGCCTAATTTGTAATCTGATACATTGGTTAATAGATAGTAGGATTTATTTACTACTTGTTACATTGGCGCAGAGTCGGCGGTCGGATTCATTAACACCCTGTTACATTTGGCGGCAGTCGGTAGAATTATCGTTGAGTCGGTAGTATTATCTTGGCGTATGCTACATTTGGCGACTAACGGTAAATTGGTCATTGTTTCGCGTATGTAATAAAAATTTGTTACATATTTTGTATTTGGCGCAGTCTTTTAAAAATTTGACCATCTAAAAAGGACCATAAATTTCGTATAATAAAAACGCAACAACATGCCAGACATAACGGACGTCACTGTCACCCTGACTACAACAACAACCATTACGACACACGTTAGTAATGTTCATGCGACTAGTGTCGTAACTGTAACTGCTACCCCTACGCAAATAACAACACCGAACGTAACTGCTAGCTCATTCCCATTTTGGCAATATCCATGCTTTTGGACAAACCCCGCAACAACCCTTCCAAATGCTTCGAATGCTTATACACCGCTTTTTGTTGGTGCACTCGGTGCACAACACGAGAATATGACAACGGACGCACCCGAAGACCAGCAGAGTTTATCTCCGCACGCTAAACCAGATACGTGTATTTTGGACGCTTTAAAATATTTAGATACCTATTCTGGAGGAACTGACAGAATGTTTTTTCGATAATGTAGCAACAATTACGGACGCTTTACAACTAAGCGACGCGCAAGTAGTAAACGTAATTAAATTAAGATTAAAGGGCAAAGCACAAGAAATGCTATACGCGCTACCCTCATCCAAGAAACCAAAAACAACCCTAGAAATGAGAAATTGGCTACGAGCCATGTTTGGGAAACGTCCGGGAAAAGCGACGGACGAACGCGATTTCCAAAAATTGTTTAGAAAAAAGGACGAATCATTACGTTCATTCGCCTTACGATTAGACATAGAGGCAGAAAAAATCTACCCTAGCGCGAATCTAAAAGGGGCAGATGCCTATCGCAACCAGGTCAAACGTGATATGTTGACAGTAAAACAGTTTTTTGAGGGATTAGAGACGCGGTTAGCAAATGAAGTTTGCCGATATAAAAATTTCGAGACTATGGAAGAAGCCCTTCCATATGCAGAAGAATGTGAGAAAGTTTTAGGGCGGCTTTTTAGAGAAACACGCGCTGATGCAGCAAGAAAATCCATTCACACGGTGAATGCGACGCAAATGCAAACCACCGCCCCGAATAAACAAACTGGTGCCTCATTTCATAAACAGAGTTATCATAAAGATAATTCACGCAATGGCGGCACAATAAACAAACCTTTGAAAAATAAGGACGCGCAATTGCATTATCGGAAGAATAAAGAAACCATTCATACGCCCAAATCAGAGTCAGTTCATGAGAAACAAATGCCCTTCAAATCGTCCGCTAAACGTTATCCAAAAATGCAAGGACGATGTTACAATTGCGGTGATAGAAATCACTTATTAAAACAATGTAAGAAGCCGAAACAAAAATTTTGTTATTCATGTGTTACTGACGGACATCGTGCAAATACAGGAAAATGTCCTTTAAAATCGCGCGCTAACTCCAAGCCGATGCGAAACGGAACAACATGACAAAATTAAGTAGTGCCGCACGGATTCAATGTAGGAGATAAAGTTTTGCTTTTCGACCTACCCAGTAAAGTTGGAATAACTGCAAAATTAGCAAAAAAAATAGACAGGTCCGTATCGTATCACTGAATTAAGTGATCAAAACGCAGTAATTAAAGAAATTTTTGAAAAAAAGGAACAAAAAGTACATATAGATCGGCTTAAATTTTGTATTTCGGAAGTAGAGCAAATTTTCGAAAACAAATTGAAATTAGAAATAAGGCCGACAATCTCAATGTAGCGCCCTTTATAATTCCTGGATCCCAAGATCACGAAAATCCTGTCCTAGAACCTGATTCTAACTTTCCTATCTCCGAACTCGTGCCAGACGGCCAGAGCAACGTCTTTTTGAACGTTGACGACACTCCAGACCCTGGAGACGCTGAAGACACGACCATGTCTTCGCCGCAGCCCTCACATGTTGTGAGAGCACCAACACCGGCAGCTGTGACGTCATCACCGCTTGTTGTGACGTCACCAGCTATGACAACACCAGCTATGACAACACCAGCTATAACGTCATCACGATACCATACCAGAAGCCAAGGTCCCGTGGCTGAGCAGCCATGGATCTACCACGGACGCATTTAACATGCGTCATGTTCCTGAGGATGGCCACCATCCTGGCCATCAACAACGCCAGCATCGTGACGACGAAGGCACCGAACACCACGTGAGTGTGTGTGTGAAATAGTGTCTTAATCATTTTAAAAATTCGTTTGTGGAAAATAAAACAGTGCAGTGATTAACAAAAGCAGAGTAATCATGTGCATGTGTTTTGTGTCCACAGTAAAAATAAGTCATCAACATAGTGGAATAGCCTCTCATGTTAGTGAGTGAGTGGTTTTAGCCATATGTACATCGATTTGACTAACGACAAGAACTGTACCAGCATTGGTCATCAACACCTTGACCATACTTCGTTGAGTTGAATACACTATATATGTCGAATGTGTATTTCAGCTGACGGGACAAAAAGAAGTCCACGCACCTCAACGTTTATTTATAAACATCGCTTGTTTAGATTGAGCTAATCTAAATAGTACAGATAAGGCAACTCTTTGTTTATGTTCATGGATCTTAATTGAACAGAGTTGTACTTCGCATTTATTCATTTGAATTTAGTTTAATTTAGTTTATATTTTTTTGAGAATACGAATTTAAACTTCTCTGGAAGATTAAGTTCGTATCTAAACGGGTGGGTGATGTGACATTGCATAAAGCATGACTCAATGGCGTGATATATTCAAATATAGGCTTGAGGGGTCAGACGGCTAAATTTTGCAAGTTAGCAAAAATGCCCAGCTAAGTCTCTGACCAAACGCTGAGAGCCAGTTAGCAGACAGCACTTTCCGAGATCACTTCGCTTTAAGCTTTGTCATATTCGCCCACGTAATTGTATAAGTGTTTATTTTTCGTTTATATTCATATTTTTGTATTCGTTCTTAACTTCAATATATAATTTAATTAAGTCTAACTGGCGTTAGAATTATTAAATTACATCCCGAACTCCCGGTGAAGTGTTGTGAAGTGGAATCCACAAGGTTCCAGCCAATCAGCCCAGCAGTTCCGTGACGTACGTCTGGTACGGGGTAAGTACCCTTACTCCACATTTCGCCTGCTCCCATTTCGGTCCAATCTGTCCGCAAACGCAATAGGTGGTTTCTCAACCTTTCGCTAACCACCGGAACAGGTTGTAATAATCCTCCCCCTTCCCTTAGGCTACTTGGAGAAGTCGGGCCTAATTTGTAATCTGATACATTGGTTAATAGATAGTAGGATTTATTTACTACTTGTTACATTGGCGCAGAGTCGGCGGTCGGATTCATTAACACCCTGTTACAGCTGCGATAAAGCACAAGCATTAGGTCTTAATCTACAATCACTTTTATGGGATGTCATTCTATCTTTGAGTGATCTAGTTGTTTGTCCAATATAAACCTTCTCACATTCACCGCAAGGAATTTTGTACACAATGTTAGATTGTAACTCTTTTTCAATCGGATCTTTAACTTTAGAAAATAGGGAATTAGTAGTAAGCGGATTTTTAATTGCTATTTGAACGTTATTATTTTTAACTTCTTTTAATAATTGAAAAGTAAGATTGTCAATATTTGGTAATGATGTAAAAGTAATTTAACTCCCATGCATATACATGGTCTAGACAGGATTTATTTTGTGAATATATCTTATATTTCACTGCTTAATACAAAAACCATCACAAAATTCATTTATTTTGAGAAAGAGGCATTTTAGCTTTTTTTTCATAAAACACTTATATGGCATCCTTTCATTTTCCATGCAACTGGTACCCGATGAATATTTTCATTCATTAAGTAGATAATTTTGCATCCTACCTGTATATAAGTATTCATTGAATGGTTCATATGAAACCTGCCATTGTTGTTGTGTGTGTGTGTGTGTGTGTGCGTGCGTGCGTGTGCGTGTGCGTGTGCGTGTGCGTGTGCGTGTGCGTGTGCGTGTGCGTGTGCGTGTGCGTGTGCGTGTGTGTGTGCGTGCGTGCGTGCGTGCGTGCGTGTGTGCGTGCGTGCGTGCGTGTGTGTGTGTGTGTGTGTGGATACTCTTTACGCTCTAACTCAAATACTATTATTCAGAAAGTTTTGAAACCATGTATTTATACCTTATTCTAATATGGAAAGAACTGATTAGATTTTGGTGGCAATCAGATAACCGGAAATGGCAGTTTACTTGAAGCTCAAGATAGTTTTTCTTCAAAAAATACCTTTAAATGTAATTTTTTCTCAATTTGTTATAATAAAAATTAAAGATTATTCCATTTTCTACAAGTTTGCTTTAATACTTTTCTATATATGGTATGGATAAATTTAGAAAGTAATATAAAAATTATATACATAGGTAAATGGCGGGAGGTACTGTGTTGGTCACATCAGATTTTTTACATGTTACTTGGTCTGACAAGTTATACATGACGTTCATTTTTTAAAATACTACAAACAAAATTCAATTTTACCACGTCTTTAAATTTGGTTTACTCGGGCATCAAAAACGCAAATTTGAGATTTTTGATATCCAAAAATTCAGAATTTTATTCTCTAAATCTTTATCTTTACATAATGTTTTACGGGACATATAATATTATTCGAAAAAAACTGTTTTCCTATGTTAAACGCCTATGCCACGGTTTCTCTAGTTTATCCTGTATACGAATAAAGAAACTCCAAATTAGTGTTTATTATTTTTTTGAATACTTGTTCTAGATATGTATTTTTAACCATGATTTATTATTCAACAATTCTTTATGTTCTCCCATTAATTGCTCACTTTCGTGTCTTTTTGGAGGCTTTTTATTTTTAATGTAGTTTTTAAAATATTCTTCTACAACACGCTTCTGATTAACTGTCTATGGCACAAGTATTCTCTTACGTTTAACAGGATTTCTATTTATTTCTAATATCCTATACTTAATATAAATAGGTACTCTTTATAGAGGTGATGATCAAAACTGCCGAACATGTAAAATCATTCATTCGTAATTTCCTGGTTCCGCAAATACTTTAAGTAAAAAAGCTACAAATAAAAGTTGTGAGCATAAAATTAATTTTGTATACTTTAGTAGTTTACTATTATTTATTTGCATTAGTAATTGTTCACTTTAACAGAAATAACTAATAATAATAAAAATTAAGCTAACTTCATAAATAAACCACTAAACATTTCTTAATTTAATTGTTTCAACTCTATGGCTATCGCTATGGTTGGGGTGATTTTCAATATTTTTATATGTACTTTTATCGTTACAAAGCATACAAAAATAATTATTCGTTTAGGTGCAAAATTTTAAGCTATACAACTTTTATTTGAAGCAATTTTACCTAAAATAATTAGAGAATCCAGAAATTACGAAAATATGATTTTACATGTTAAAGTCCTATGTTTAGGAGTGCCGGTCATCAGGGTGGTATATGTTTTAAATTAACGATATCTTGAGAAATGAGAAAAATATTTACAGAAAACAATTACTAGGCATATTCCTTAATATGTTCATAGGTCTTATGATTTCATTTAAAAAAAAAAAAATATATTCGCTTGTAATGTGCTGCATTACTTTTTTATGTTACTCTATTTTCATGTGATTTATCGGAACTTTATCCTTACATGCTCGATATCTGCCGGTAAAGTTATAGAGTAAATCGTGTTTAAAAATTAACTCTCAACCAAAACTGCGCAGTTTTCGACGGAAACATGTGGGATTCACACACAAAAAAAACACAACTCCCCTATTTAACACAGTTTCGCCAAGTAAGTGACTTACCTTTCAAGGTATGTAAGTTCGTAAGAAAATTCAAAATCTGATCGACAGTTTTCAAAGTTCTAAAATTTAACAATAAGTACTGTAATGGAACATAAAACACTTTTCGTTATTACGAGTTAGTAATTATTTACACAAATTTCTTGTCATTATTAAAATTGTAATAAACAACACAGATTCGTATCTATGGCAAAACACAAGTAAAATGAAAACTGCCGCGACGTGCAATGTTGCCATATGCCCGGGTGTCTTTTAGCTATTATATGTACGAAAAATATACAATTCCTATATACACTAGCGATCGTAGCGCACCAACTGGTAATTGTTGAAACTAGCAATATTCATATATTTTCACTTCGCATACAATTTTAGACCCCCCTGAAATTTTGTCATTAACATCCAGAGGGTGAAAGCTATGTGAAATACTACATGAGCAATTTGACACCCGGTATACGGGTGCCAGATTACAGTAGGTTCCAAATTATCTGTAATTTTTCAATGTATGGGTGCCAAAATGATAGTGGGATTTATATATGTGTGTGTGTCAGAGCGGACAGGTTCGTTAGCACGTATTAGGTCATAGTAGGCAATTATTATTACTAATAATGATTTTATGCAAGATCTTTACGATGCTAGATAGAATCAGAATTACCGACAGGTTATAAAAGAGGAAGACATCAGGTTACAAAGGGGTAGTATTTTGTCGGATAGTGGCGTGAAGTGTTTGATCGGTGTTCTGGGATTATCAGCGAATCTGTGCCGTGTGCGTGTTATTATTATTCTTAGTTATATTGTGAAATAGTGTTACTGGGAATTTAAGATGAATAAAGAAGTTGAAGGTGAAATTGATGTAATCAATGAAACCCTCGAGCCTCCTGCTCCGACATATATATATACAGGGTGAGTCACCGAAATCGCCGTCTTCGATATCTCCCTTGTCGTTTATTAACAGAGTTTATTCGTCTACTCAAGGAGCATAACGTAAAATTATTTTCACATATACAGGGTGTTGCATTACGGCTCGGCGAGAATTGTTTGTCTTTTTTTAAATGGAACACCCTATATATTTTTATATATTTTGAATTTTATTTTATTCACCTATACGAACATATGAATTTTGTTTTAGTTTTCCACGGTGTTGCCAAGTTATTCCGTTTTTTCTCTAAAAAAGACCGAATACACGCATTGCTTTATAAAGGCTTACTGAAGTTATTTTAATAGTAAAAATTAAGAATTTTCTTTTCAGTATAACTGTAATTATACTCTATGTTCTGACATATTTTTTTTAAATGTAATTATACAGGCTGTTCAATAAAGCGAATCAAATGTGCTCAATTTCAAATGACCATAACTCGTCATTTTCAAATGGAACACCCTATATTTTATTATTCAGTTGTGTGTATTTTTGTATTATCTTCATATGTTATTAAGGGTATCCTATGCCTAAAACCAATAATTTCGGAGATTTTCACCATTTTTCTCTAAATTTATATATTCACTTAAAAATTAAATCTAGTATGCCATTGATATTGTTTTTTGAATAAGAAACAATTGTAGTAATGATAGTATTTTCATTAGCCAGGTTATTATTAATAACAGAGGGATTAAGTAAATTAATTTATTAATATGAGTCTCCCGCAAGAAGAACTTACGAAAATCGTGTACGCACTTGGAAAAGTGGAAAGAAACCCTCTTTTGTCGTACTGAACATGACCAGTTCTTTCAAACCTTTCCCTTAGTTTTTCAAAAGAACGCGGATTTGGATGTCGTCTTCCCGGAAACCGTTGTGCATAAATTCTTGATGCCAAAGGAGGGTTTGTTGCCGCTTCTTCAAGTGCGTACACCATATTCGTAAGTTCTTCTTGCGCACTCTCCACGCCAGCATTGAGTGCCCGTGAGGTGACGCCTGGCCTGACCAGCCTACACCATATTCGGAAGTTCTTCTTGCGAGAGACTCATATTAATAAATTAATTTACTTAATCCCTCTGTTATTAATAATAACCTGGCTAATGAAAATACTATCATTACTACAATTGTTTCTTATTCAAAAAACAATATCAATGGCATACTAGATTTAATTTTTAAGTGAATATATAAATTTAGAGAAAAATGGTGAAAATCTCCGAAATTATTGGTTTTAGGCATAGGATACCCTTAATAACATATGAAGATAATACAAAAATACACACAACTGAATAATAAAATATAGGGTGTTCCATTTGAAAATGACGAGTTATGGTCATTTGAAATTGAGCACATTTGATTCGCTTTATTGAACAGCCTGTATAATTACATTTAAAAAAAAATATGTCAGAACATAGAGTATAATTACAGTTATACTGAAAAGAAAATTCTTAATTTTTACTATTAAAATAACTTCAGTAAGCCTTTATAAAGCAATGCGTGTATTCGGTCTTTTTTAGAGAAAAAACGGAATAACTTGGCAACGCCGTGGAAAACTAAAACAAAATTCATATGTTCGTATAGGTGAATAAAATAAAATTCAAAATATATAAAAATATATAGGGTGTTCCATTTAAAAAAAGACAAACAATTCTCGCCGAGCCGTAATGCAACACCCTGTATATGTGAAAATAATTTTACGTTATGCTCCTTGAGTAGTGGAATAAATTCTGTTAATAAACCTATGCTGTATTTCTAACGACAAGGGAGATATCGAAGACGGCGATTTCGGTGACTCATCCTGTATATATATAATTATTTAATCAGCAATAAATACAGCACACCTAAAGTTTCTAATTGATTTTTTTATTAGTATAAATAATTTACGAAACGGCACCCACATTCGTCAAGTGCTCTTGCTGAGGGCCAACCTCGCCAATCTCTTGCTACGGCTCTGTAAAACACTAACACTCTATTTTTACTTTCAAACATTCTCGGCCTCGACCTCATATTATCGATAACATAACAAGGGTTCAAATAACCATGTAGATGTTGAAGAATTCTATAAAAAAATACTTTGTTTTATTTTTATTTTTTCTCACATCACCGAGTCAAATGTTTCTTAGCCTATTACATGTGATTGGCCCTTCAAGTAAGAAGGGTGGAGCAAACGAAAATGCTTTTTTCTCGTAGTCCATTTTCTAGGTACTCCGGCCGCAATTAAACATTACGGCATACTTCTATTTCAGTATCTACTAAAATATGATTGATTATTATGAAATTGTTCAACCAATAAGAGCCGAGGTGCCGAGTTCACTGACGTCATGTTGAATGGTGGTGAAACGCTATAAATTTTTGCGCAATATTTTTAAAAAAATAATTTTATAAAGAAAACCCGTAACAAAACCTAACCATCAGTCATCTATTACATCTTCATTTCGTATCAAGCATGCGGTCACAAAAGGTTCTAGGAGCACAATCTAGCGCAGATTTTTGCGCTATACATAAATGCCGCTGTGTAGATGGCGTACGTGTTGTGTAAGAAGTAAAATTGAAGTGTTCAACAAAGAACTCCGTTTGCTAGATTTTTAGCATCAGCATTTCCTAGCGTTAGTTCTCGTTAAACATAACCATTATGACAAAAGCACTCATTTTAATAATAACGAAGTCATACCTTTTCATCATTGCAAGTACAAAATTCAATCACTATTCACTACTGTGCTAATTAGTAAACGTATTACTTAAAATTACCATCGAGCTGAAGAACGGTAAACAATAAAATTTTCGCCAATTGACATCGAGCATAAGAATAATATTTTAATAATATATTAATCTATCATTGTTATAATTATGTAAAAATGATCGTAATTTTTCCTTGTCCTTATTGGATTATTAATAATTACTTCAGGAAAATAACTTACATTGAGTAATTGGTAAATATACTGCAAATACTGTGGTAGCTGTTCAATAGTGAAGCGAAATTTACCGAGTGAAGTTTGCCAAAAGTCACTGAGATCATCACCTGCTTCTGGTTCAACTGGTTGATCACGTTCATCTCCAGGCTGAGGTTGAACAGAGCCAGTGTCCGTACCTACAAATCATAATAATAATAATAATAATAATAATTGCGAACAGTATGCTACATACCAACGTCGGGTTCAGAAAGTGTAATGGCACGGGCAACAGCGGAAACAACTTTCTCGGCTGGGATAATTGCCGCCAAGTCCAGCTGTTCAGAGACAGTTTCTACAGTTGCAGTCATTATCTATAAAATATATTATTTACCAACTTCATCTGAATGTCTTTAATAACACTATTTTGTATATTTCCTGTATTTATAAAGGTTTTCTGCCAATTATCAATTGTTTTAAAACAAACGATGAAGTGAATTATTTTGATGTCAGTTGTAAAAAAATTGTAAAGTGATACAAATGAAGTTAATAATAGTAAAACTTTATTATATTTGTACCAAAATAAAATCATATCACGTACCTACTATTAATTACACTGAGTGGTGTCGGTTAGGGGTGAACATAGGAATTTAACATGGGATTAAATTTATTCAGTTTCTTGCTCTACTCTTCATTATAAGGCAAAAACCGTAGAGTGCAATGTTATACAGAATTAAATGTTACGTACAAAACTGTTCTTACATACATATATTACATCGAACGTTAATCTAACTTACGGAAAATAAATCGCGTATACTTCTATAACTACGAACCTAATTTGAATAATCATGCATTAGTTATTTTACTTTTTATATATAAAAAAAATAATGACAGAATATGAATAAAATAATATTGTTTTCTATAATGTCATATTGCATGGCTCATGGTTATTAGTATTACTAATAATTAACAGAAATATTCATATTTCTTTTTAAAATTGTGATAAACCAAAAATATAATAACAAATGTAAAAAAATGGATGTAACTTTTAATTCTGAACTACTTTTCGCTCTTACAGTTTTTATCATGAAATGAACTAGAGAGCAGGAAATTGCATACAACTTAAAACAGATGTCAAATCCCTATGTTCATCCCTAACGGCCACCACCGCTATTCATACACATACACAGGCTATTAATTAAAAAGAGGGCCATAGACATTTAACATGGGAAATCAGTTTTTCCTTGCGCAAAACTTCCTAATTAATTTTAGACAAAAATTCAAATAAATGTTGTAGATAATTAAATTCCATATCTACATTACTAAATTTTATTTTGCATGTTTAGCAACCTGTAAAATTCTATTTAAATTTTATAAATATTGCTCATTTGTCGTGATAACCATGGAATTGAAACAAAAATATAAAGGAATGCATATCGTTTGAAATGCTAGAAATTCGATTTTCAAATAAAAATTACAAATAATTATATTCAACACCTGCCACTAAACATATTTTGTTTTTATAATCCACACCTATATCACAGAACTTTTTTTTTTTATTTTGTAACCTGCAAAAACGAAATTTTGACAGTTCAAACGCTTTGCATTGTCATTGTGTATAAATTCCATGGCTATCATTACAAATGAACAATATTTATAACATTTCAAATTCGGTTTTAGAAGTTAAAAGGTGTAAAATAAAATCTGATTAATGTTAAACGCCTATGGCCCGCTTTTTAATTAACAGCCTGTATAAAGCGAAATAAAACAAATTGTTTTAACATTATAAATTATAATACTAAACGAATTTTATAATTTATAATGTTCAATTTTTCACAACTGATTGAAAAATAAGAAAAACATACGAAATTCTCTCACTTCCTTCTTTTACCAAATTAATGTATAAAAATAGTAAGCGATATATAAAGCTAGTAATTATTCAAACAGTTCAACCAGTTCATACAGCATCGAACATACTCTCAAGTAATACGTACAGAACATACGTGTGGCATGTGGACCAGAACTCCCCCAACCGAGTGAATTTCTGGAATTGGCATGTTGATTACTACATCAGGTTTAGATTCTTTTTTATCTCCATCCGGAGGACTTTTTCTACTTATAGCATCGTCAGTGTTTTCGTCCAAATGTAGCTTCATATATTGGAAAACATGTGATTAACATAATAAAATATTTTTTATTTTAAATTACTCTTATTAAAATTTAATTTATAGTATAATCGCAATAATTCAGAATTTTTTTTAGTCCTATCTTTCAGTAATCAATCGTACCGTGATTGAGTTTTTCAACTTATTTAACATGATGTATGAATGGTAATTAAACTTTGAGTTTTATTATAATTTTTTTATTTATACTGTGGCTTATCGATTTCGCTAACAGGTTTTTAGCTTGTTCACAAGTTCCATTTCTCTGGCTTTGAAAATACCTACTCTTGTAATTTTCAACATAAATATAAACATCAATAATATATAACAATTTTTTCTTCAATATTAAACAGCCGACATGCCAAGGCTTTTTTAAAATTTCTCTGACGCTGTAGGTTCCGAAGATGCTAAAAACCTGTTAGCGAAATCGATAAGCGACATAGTATAAATAAAAAAAAAATATAATAAAACTCAAAGTTTAATTACCATTCATACATCATGAAAATGAACTTTGATCTAGAGTCGTTCATCAATAAAATTATTTAACATGATTCTACATTTAATTTCTTTATAGTTCAGAAAGAGATAAATAGGTAGTATTGTAAAATTATTTTTTCTACTCCCTACTATAATGTACGGACATGTATGTAATTTCCACTCCATGTGCGGCACAGACCAAAAAACACACTGCGGGCTGTATATGAATAAGGCACCAGAAAACGCAAACACAGATTTCTCATGCAACGGAAAAGGCATCACCAGACAGCGCAAACACAGAATTTTCAACCACAGAAAGTGGTGGGGAGTTTTATTACACAATATTACACAACATCGCTCAACACCAGAAATCCTTACGCCAGAAAGCTCAAATCCAGAAAATACTCGAAGTCGGTATAGCAGGAAACTATAAAATATGCACAGTGATGTTATCCTATTTACCACAAGGTGTTAATGTGTCCCTTACATCCGATTTGGTCACAAGTATAATGAATGATGACACTATTGTTCCTACAATCCAAAGACAGTGAAATGCGAAATATACAGGTGTAAGCTAAACGAGCTTCCTTAAATAATGTTATATTATTAAAGATACAATAAAGTACTATAAGACGATCTTATAGAAAAGTAGAAGATCAAGGAGGGCATCTGATTCGAGAAGAAATTTTTTTTTTAACCTGTGGTTCAACTTAAAACACATGTTATATTTTTTTAAATGGGGTGGCATATATTTTTTGGTACATTCGATAGAGTATTTTTTCCGAAGTCAACCATTTAATCATTTTGTATCCTTACATAACAAAAATATTGAGAAAAATTCAATTGAAATTTAAATAAATTTTATTTTTCAATAGGCTATGTATGAAAAAGAATTGAAACGAAACAAATATTTGTTAATAACTTTATAAATAATGTTCTATCTGCAACAATAGGAATTATGTACTAAATAAATTCAAATTGGCAGAAAGCATTTTTTGTTTATGTACCTACCATATGTATATCTTGTAAATTTAATTATAGGTACAAAGCATTTTTTTCAGATCGTATTACACATTTCATTTTCAGTAAAATTATATCACGAACTTAATAAATAAGTACTCTTGATTTTTAAGGGTAGAAAGGCCTCAGGAAGTAAGATTTTTAACACTGCCATTTATAGGTTAAGTTACAGACCAGGAACTAGCAAATAAGCGATGAATTTTTGTTATATTTTGTTACAAAATCATAATTATTAGTAATTAATTTGTGTAATCATAATCAATGGTAATTAATTGTGTATTATATCATACTAGAATTATGTGGTTATATTTATTTGGGAAGCAATATTGACAGCCAGTTGTAGTGGAATAAAGTGGTCAGAGGAGCTGTATATTATTTGCTTAGATTTTATGTAAAACTGTGTGTGTGTTTGTTTGGTTTTCAGGTTTTGTGTAACAATTTATTAAGCAAATAATGAATATTTATTTCAGCGCTCCTTTTTTAATTAAATATTATTAAGTACCGCTTTACCTTAAAAGTCAACAATTTTTTTATTGATAATAACAAAAAAACAATGATCCTTTTCAGGATCATACAAATATAGTTACGAAATAAATATATATTTTATATTTGATTTTTCAATTTATTTAATAATAAATGATACGTAAATAACTATAAATTTGTTAACCTTTGGTAAACCAAATTCCACGGCTAAAGTTACATGTTACATGTGTGTGGTATTTTGTGTAATAATTTTCGACATTTTTCTCATCTTATTTCAGCCTTTATAAAGCATACAAAAGCATAGAAGAAATAGAATCAAACACAAATTACAAAGAAAACATCCAAGAAAGACAGGTAGTTTTGGACAGTGAAAAATGGCGTATCATAACAATTTACAATAACAACAGAATACAAGAAATACTTAATGAAATAGAAGAAAATATTGCAGAAACAAATGAAAGTAAAATAATATTCGGCGGAGATTTCAACGCAAGAACAGCAGATGAAGGGGGTATTTGCAATTTACTCACCGGGGAAATTGAAAAACGAAACTCTAAAGACAAAACAAAGAACAATGAAGGAACAGCCTTAATCAAATGGTGCGAGGAAAGAGGGTGGAATATTCTAAATGGAAACCATGAAGGAGATGAACTGGGGGAATTCACTTTCATTAATACAAAAAACGAAGCATCAGTTATAGACTACGGGATAGTGAACAATGAGGCACTATATGATATCAAGAAATTTGAAATAATAGATCAAACTGACTCAGACCACCACTTACTCTCTATTAGCTTAAAAAACGAAATCTGCAGCAGTCCATGCAACAACGCACAAAGACAAATAATGTTATGGACCGAGGAATCAATAAAACAATACAAAGAAAACATTAAAAACCTAGAAACATATGAACGAAGCCAAGAAAAACAAATCGATAATTTAATAAGAGATATAAATAAGGCAATAGTAAAAAGGACATTAAAATTAAACAAAACCATGACAATTGTTAAAAACTATTGGTGGGATAAAGAATGCAAAGAAAGACAAACAGAAACAAGAAGATATCTAAGACATTTAAGAAAAGGGCATATAACCATAGAAATATACAGGCAGAAAATTACAGAATACAAGAAACTCTGTAAGGAAAAACAAAATATTTACAAACAAAAAGTAATGAGTGAACTCTACAACGTTACATCAGAAGTAGAAGCATGGAAATACATGAAAAGAGAAAGAAATTCTCACACCAAAGTAGAGGAGAATATTATCATGGAGGAATGGAAACAGTACTTCCAAGCTTTACTAAGCGGTGAAGAAGAAAAACAAGAAACGAAATTCACAGAAGAAAGGCATTTAACTACACAAGAAATAACAGAAATTTCAGAAGAGGAAGTCATGGCACAAATTAAAAAATTGAAGAAAAATAAAGCTTCTGGCGAAGATGGAGTACCCAATGAAGCATGGATTTACGGCGGAGAAAAGGTAATACAGGTCATAACATCAATAATGAACAAAGTGTGGAAAGGAAAGGATTTCCCCAAGCAATGGACAAAAGGAGTAATAACTCCAATCTATAAAAAAGGAGATAGAAGTCTTGCAAGTAATCACCGAGGCATCACTCTATTAAACACTACCTACAAAATATATGCATCAATACTTAATCAACGCCTACAAGAAGAACTGGAACTAAAACAATTACTACTAGATACACAGGCTGGATTTAGAAAACAAAGAAGCACTATGGACAACATATACGTATTAAACTATATAACGGAACAAGAATTACTAAAAGAAAGAGGTAAATTATATGCCTTTTTTGTGGACTTGAAGGCCGCCTTTGATACTATCGACAGAGACCTACTAATAAAAATAATGACAAAGAAAAATATAAACCCACATCTAATTCAAAAAATTAAAGACATATATACAGAAACAGTGAATGTAGTCAGAGTGGAAGAAAACTGCACACCCGAATTTTGGACGGTAAAAGGACTGAGACAAGGCTGTCCATTAAGCCCAACCCTATTCTCAATATATATATCGGACATAGAAGAGCATTTCAGCAAAGGGCAAACAGGAGGAGTAACAGTAGGGAGGGCAAAATTCTGGTCTCTCGCTTATGCAGACGACATAGTACTCCTATCCAAAACAGAAGACGAAATGAAATCAATGATCAGAAGACTAGATAAGTACTTAGAAAGGAAAAAATTACAACTGAACGTAGAGAAATCGAAGATTATGAAATTTAAAAAAGGAGGAGGAAGAGAGAAAGAAGTAAACTGGAGCTGGAAAGGACAAAAAATAGAAAGGGTGAAAGAATTTAAATACCTGGGGTATACTTTTAAACAAAGTAACAGCGAAGAAAAACACATAGAACAACTAGCGAAAAAAGCAAACTTTGCAATAAAAGAAATATGGAGCATAGCGGAAAGAAAATTCACCAACAACTATAAAATTAGACTAATGCTGTTCGATAATATTTTAAAAAACATCATTATGTACGGAGCAGAAATTTGGGGATGGAAAGAACAAGAGTCTGTAGAAAGAATACAGTTAAAATATCTGAAATGGACCTTGGGACTGGATATAAATACACCGCAATACATTGTTCTAGAAGAAACAAATAGAAAAAAAATACGGATAACGGCGGGTTTAAAAGCGACAAAATACGAAGAAAAAATAAGAAGATGCGATCCAAATCGAATTCTGTACCAATGCTGGATGGAAATAAAGAAAAAAGAAGAAAACAGACTTCCAAGAAATAACTGGGAGAATCATAGGACAAGGTACTACGAAAGAAACGGCTATGCACCACTGGAAGTAGAACGAAAACGAGAAGAAAACATGGATATTAATAGTGAATTATGTAGAAGAGACCAAGACACACAAAAACAAGACCAAGACAAGATAAAAGATTCAAGATACAACAAAATATACAAAAATATTCGTCCCATATCAACGCCTCAATACCTTGAAAACAAGAACGGTAAATCAATAAAGCTCGTAGCTAGGCTAAGATGTGGGAATGAAGAAAACGAAAATAAATATTGGAAGAAAGAAGAAGAACGAACATGCCGATTGTGCAATGAAGGCCAAGAAAATATATTACATTTACTATATAATTGCAGGGAACTTCCAAGGCAAACATATAGTCCGTATCATGTCCTTGACGAACTGGGGAATCATGGGCCAAGGCGCTTAAGAAGAAGAGGGAAGAAAGAAAATAATATATTGTATTATAAAATTGGATTTGTGATATAATTTAACATTCAATATAAACTGTACTTTTTTTTGTAAAAATTCATTGCTGTAAAGCACGAATTAAAATAAATAATAATAATAATAATAAAGCATACAAAATTAATTATGTTTATTAATTTATATGCAAAATTCTAAGCTTTAAAACTTATTATGTATTTAAAAGTTTTTTGCCTAAAATAACTAGGGAAGCAAGAAATTACAAATATACGATTCATGGTGGTAGAAAATAATATGAAGGGAGCTAGGGAAGCCGCTTCCCCCTCTACAATGTGTCCCGTGTTATTTTGAAATTACAAGGTTACTGCTGTCAATTGTGCATTGCATGTTTTTGTATATCTACGTTTGTTGAGAAGTGATATATACAAAATACTGTTAAAATAAGAGGTAAGGTTTTTGTTTTATTTAAAATTAATAACTAAAATTAGAAGAAATCCCATTTATTATACGAGGGTCATTCAATAAGTAAAGAAACAAATTCTATAATTTTAAAACTATTCAATGAATGTGTACAATCTTTTCAGGGGTGTTAGTTGGCAACCTTGGGATATGCTCTGATCAGCTGTTTCATCATTTTATGTCAACATAACCTCAAAATTTTCAGTTCACCATGGCAAGTCCACTAGAAGATTGCACCTTAGAAGAGCAGCGCTCAGTCATTAGATTTTTAGTCGCAGAAGGTGTAAAACCAAGTGAAATTTTTTCTAGAATGTTAATACAGTACGGTAAAAGTTGTATGAACCGTGCGAATTTTTACAAGTGGGTTGATCGGTTTAAAAGTGGCCGAACAAGTGTAGGTGATGAACCCCGATGTGGACGTCCAGTGGAAGTTTCTGGTCCCTCGTTGGAATCGAGGATTGACAGACTTATTCGTGATAACAGAAGAATTACTGTTGAAATGATAGCTGAGGAAGTTCAAGTAAGTGTTGGAACTGTTCACAATGTCATTCAGAACAATTTAAAGTACAGAAAAACGTGTGCCAGATGGGTTCCCAGACAGCTTACTGACGCTCATAAAGAATCAAGACTTTCCATTAGTGTTGGATCTGTTTCAAAAGTAATCAAAGAAGATATAGATCCAGCAGTGGCGAATGACAGCAGTATATCCGGGACTACAAATGAAGGATTTATGAGGAAATTTAAATTGCCTATTCTGGAACTTAAAAAATTCAACGGGGAATTGAAAGAATGGTTACCCTTCTGGGCCCTGATTCTGTAACTTGCGTGAGCATTTACGACACCAATACTAACACAAATTAGTCACATGTATACAGTATGCCATCTATTAGAGATCTGAAGAACTACTAGTTATGACGTCATACATTGCGAGACACGCAAATATAGTTGCGTGACCTACAGAGGTCCTGTTTCTTACTTGCGTGACTACCTATCTCACTTTAATTCTGTAGTTGTCTCGTATTACTGTCATTTTGCGCGTTTTGTTGTTGTTTTATTTTTATTGTTATATTACGTCTTTTGTTGTTTCTTGTTATTTTTAATTTGTTTTTATTTTTATCGTTTCTTTTTAGTGATTAAATAATTCACAATTGTAAGTGTATCATAATTTGAGGTTATCAATTTACCTTATTATTTGGTTTATATTGTTAAAATTGTTTCAGATTATACCTAGTTCTCCTCATAATGGCTTTAGCTGGCATTTTTATAGCTTTAGCTGAGGAGGAGATATTAGAAGAAAGGTATGATACCCGAATAATACGTAGAAAGTTGAGGGATGGATAAAATCCTTTCGAAATGAGCAATACAGAATTTTTTTTTTAGATTAAGCAAAGAAGCCTGTGTGACATTGACGCTATGATGATTTCAAACCTAATACCAATATTAAACTTCGCGACATAAAAACCTAATGCACAAAATTCCCCATAAAAGTCACTAGGAACAAACAGTGACGTCATTTAATGTAGTCACGTAAATGTAGTCACGCAAATGCTCACGCAAGTTACAGAATAAGGGCCCTGGACTCAGTTTCAGAAAATAGATGAAGATAGCAGCATACCACCGGAAGATAAATTTCAATATTTGCAACAAGCTATTGTACCAAAAACCAGAGCCAGGGAGCTCATAGACAGTTACCCTCTCTCCAGAGAAAATTATCCAAAGGCTTTGGCAGCGTTAAAATCTCGGTTTGGAAGAGATGAACTCCTAATCGAAGTTTATGTGCGAGAATTATTAAAATTAGTTCTGCAAAATACGATGTCAATGGAAAATAAAGATTTGGCTGCCCTATACGATAAGCTGGAAACGCAGTTGAGAGCACTGGAAACACTAGGTGTAACCACTGAGAAATACGAAGCCATGCTATTTCCATTAATTGAATCTGCACTTCCTGAAGAAATGTTGCGGATTTGGCAGCGATCACCCCTCTCTTGCCAAACCAATAAGGAAAAAAGCAGACTGCATAACCTTATGGAGTTTATTGGAAATGAAGTTGATGCAGAACAAAGGATATCGTTGGCAGTAGAAGGTTTTAATTTAAGGGGAAATGAGACGAATAAAAAGGGCCGGAAACCAGAAATTAGAGTGCCAACGGTGGCGGGGCTCATCAACAACACAGCAACAGAAATTTGTATTTTTTGTGATGGCAATCACAGTGCCGAAAAGTGCTTCAAGGGGCAAAAACTGTCATTCGATGAGAAAAGTGAAATTCTTATGAAAAGGAAGGCGTGTTTTAAGTGCGCGAAAATTGGGCACCAAAAAAGACGGTGTCCCGCAATACTTAAGTGTATGCTGTGTGGACGGTCACATGTATCAATTTTGTGTCCGGACTTGAACGTTAGGAAAGCGAGAAACGTAGTCGGGAAAAACAAGGTAGAGACAATAGACAATAAAAGTAAAAGTGTGCCGGAAGTGACATTATCAAATTTTACAAATGCGATTAAAAGAGCGAGTGTGTTTTTACAGACTTTAAAAGTAAAATTGTACGATGATCCGGAGCGAGAACGCGTCGTGCGAGCCATATTCGACAGTGGTTCACAAAAATCTTATATCTTGTCAGCCACCGCGCGCGATTTAAAATACCAAGTAAAACGTACGGAAACAACAGTACATGCGTTATTTGGCGGGACACAGACTTCAGAACAATCCCATAAATGTTATGAAGTGAGAATTAGTAGCATGAGTGGGGATTATCGTTGCAAATTTGAGGTGATGGACCAGCCGATCATCTGTAACCAGATTCGTCCTGTGCATCAGGGTGAGTGGATCAAGGAGTTGGAGAACCGTGGTATACAGCTATCAGATACAGAAGACGAGGGACCTATTGAGCTTCTTATTGGTTCTGATGTAGGAGGAAAACTAATGACTGGTTCTAAAGAGACTCTCAGTTGCGGATTGGTGGCAATACAGACTTTGTTAGGATGGGTTTTAACGGGAAAAGTACCAAATCAAAATCAGCAGCACAATACCACCATGACAGTTGTGTCATTGCTTAATAAGACAGTGACTATAAAAGATCTATGGGAGCTAGATTCGTTAGGTATCACCGACCCAAAAGAAAGACTGTCGAAGACAGAGCAAAATAAAAATGCGGAGGACATATTCTATCGTTCGATACGAGTCGATGGTGAGAGTAGATATGAAGTTAGGCTACCCTGGGTTGAAGAACATCCACCATTGCCCACGAACGAAATGCTTGCTCGCAAACGATTAGAATCGACATTGAAGAAACTAAATAACACAGGTTATTATGAGAAATATCAAGAGGTTTTCAACGAGTGGTGCCAGGAAGGAATTATAGAAAGGGTGCACCAAGAAGAAAATAGTACGTTAGTACATTACCTACCACATCGACCTGTAATTAAAGAAAGTAGCCTGACCACGAAAATTCGTCCAGTTTTCGATGCATCGGCACGTGAGGTGGGGTGTCCTCATTAAACCATTGCTTGGAAAAAGGAGAAAACTTAATTGAATTAATACCTGATGTCTTGAGTAGATTTCGGCAAGGAAAATTGGGAATCATCGCTGATATTAAGAAAGCATTCTTGCAAATCAGTGTCCATGAAGCAGATAGAAATTATTTACGTTTCTTATGGAAAACAAAAGAGGGCATAGAGGAAGTCTACAGGCATCGAAGGGTTGTTTTTGGAGTAAGTTCAAGTCCATTTCTTTTGGCAGCTACCATCAGTTTTCATTTGAATCAGTGTCTGAATAATTGCGAAGATGCTGGATATATTTATTCAGAGCAAACAATAAGAAAATTAATAAATTCCTTTTATGTTGATAATTGCGTCACAAGCCTGAATAATGAGAAGGAAATTGAAACTTTTATGAAGGAGGCATCTATTATTATGAAGCAAGGACAATTTGAGCTCCGAGGGTGGGAGTTTAGCAATGACACGAATAATGAAATTGCGCCTGTGCTCGGTCTAACTTGGAATAAAAGAAAAGATTGCCTTTCACTAAGTTCCATTGATGTTCCATCAGATGAAATGAAGATCACGAAGAGAAACATTTTGTCAATTACCCAGAAGATCTTCGACCCTATCGGGTTTAGCAGCCCTACTACTTTACAACCCAAATTAATGCTTCAAAATTTATGGTTGGCGAAAAAGGGATGGGATGAAGTAGTGGATGAGCAAACCGAACTAAAATTCAAGAAATGGTTGGAAGAAGTGCCAAACTTGGTAAACATCGAAATACCGAGGTGGTTGAACATAGAAGTAGCGATACACCAACAGGTCAGTTTACATTGTTTTTGCGATGCCAGTGCTGTTGCATACGCTGCGACAATATTTCTGCGAGTAGAATCGCCAGAAAGAGTGAGGATTCATTTACTCGTAGCGAAAGCTAGAGTGTCACCTCTTAAAAAGTTGTCGATCCCAAGGCTGGAATTGCTAGCAGCTAACATCGGAGCACGTTTGTATGTACAAGTGAAGAAAACTTTAAATTTTGAACACCAAACATACTTTTGGTCCGACTCATCCACCGCTTTATCGTGGATCAGAAAAACGGAAGAATGGAGCGCATTTGTTTGGAATCGGGTCCAGGAAATCAGGCAGACTACAGATGTTGAATGCTGGAGGCATGTGCCAGGTAATATGAATCCTGCGGATTTATTGTCCAGAGGATGTTCACCCAAGTCGTTAGCCCTATCAAAATGGTGGGAGGGCCCCGATTGGCTGCATCTAAAAGAAGAAAGTTGGCCAAAAGAGAACGTACAGATTGATGAAGATGAGATAAATTCTGAAAGGAAAAGGATTGCGAGCAATGCTATGATGTGCACAGAGAATTATAATAAATTCTATAGTTATTTTTCCTCATACCAAAAAAATGTTCGCATGATTGCTTGGATATTTCGTTTTGTGTACAATACCACGAACAAACAACGACGAAAAGGTGAACTATTACAAGAAGAGATGGATTCAGCTGAGAAATTTTTAATTAAAATTGTACAGAAAGAATCTAGTTCACTTAAAAGAAGTGACGTGCTTGCCTTTTTGAATGTTTTTCAAGATAAGGAAGGTATAATGAGATTTCAAAGTCGCATAGTACGAAGAGTAGACTTTGAAGAGTTCCTTTATCCATATTTACTACCAGCTGATCACCTGATAGTAAAACAACTTGAATTACATATACATGTGAAATCTTGTCACGTCAAAGTCCAAGGATTGTTGAGTATTTTGAGGGAGAGATTTTGGATATTGGGAGGTCGTCGTACAGTACGAACGATACTAAATTCGTGCGTAACGTGTAAGCGACACAGTGCGAGGAAGGCCGAAGTAAATGCTCCACCGCTTCCTGCTGAACGCGTCCGAGATGCTGCTGTATTCGAGGTCGTCGGAGTTGATTTAGCAGGTCCAGTATATTTGAGAGACGGGAAGAAGAGATGGATATGTCTTTTTACCTGTGCAGTATATAGTGCCATTCATTTGGAATTGGTGAAGTCATTGTCTGCAAATGATTTCATAAAGGCGTTGCGACGATTTATTGCAAGAAGAGGGCGTCCGAAGTACATTTTTTCGGATAATGGAACTAATTTTCGCGGCACTGAAAATTTATTGAGTCGTCTAAATTGGAATAACATACTGGAAAATACTTCAATGTATCGAATATGTTGGAGGTTCAATCCACCATCAGCTCCTTGGTGGGGTGGTTTTTGGGAACGGCTGATCGGTACGGTAAAGCAGTTGTTGAAAAGGACATTGGGACGAGCATGCTTGACTGATGAAGAGTTTATTACCGTATTGTGCGATTGTGAAGTAGTGATAAATTCGCGACCTCTAACGTACATGTCCAATGAACCAAGTGATCTAGTGCCTTTGACTCCGAACATGTTTTTAACCGACGCCAAACAGTGCGGAGTGCCCGATTTGGACAGATTGTACGCAGTGAATTTAAATAAACGTTACCAGTATTTGCAAAGACTACGTAATGAACTAAGAAAACGGTTTCGAATTGAGTATCTCGGGTTTTTGAAACAAAACGTGCCTGTTAAAGTAAATTCAAACGTTTCGGTCGGAGACTTAGTGCTAATCGGTGGGGACAATAGTAAACGTTTGCACTGGCCGTTAGGTCGCGTGGTGGAATTGGTACCGGGTCGCAATAGTACCGTTCGTGTGGTGAGAATACAAACGGAACACGGACAACTCCTGCGACCAATACAACAAATCTACTCTATGAACGACGTGTCAACCCCTGGTGATGTGGTGGCAGAGCGTCAGTCACGAGGTCAGTCAGCACCTGCCGATGTGGTGACAGAACGTCAGTCACGAGGTCAGTCAGCACCTGGCGATATGGTGGCAAAGCGTCAGTCACGAGGTCAGTCAGCACCTGGCGATGTGATGGCAGAGCGTCACCCAACACCGAATTGTGTGGCAGAAGAGTATGCGACAGTGCAAAGTGAAAGTGATGTGGTTGGGACAGAAGCTCCTGGTGAGAGTATGAAAAGTCAGTACGTTACACGCAGCGGACGTTTAGTTAAGAAACCAAAGAAATATGATTAGTTCAGGTATAATATGAGACACACCATTTGTAAAATTCTAGTGTCTCAGGTGGGAGGATGTTGGATCTCACAAAGAATTATTGTTTTTTATTAGAAGTTAGTACCAACAACGACATCTACTCGACGTAAAAACAAATTAGATATTCCAATACCGTAGGTCGTAGCGTATACAGGTTAAGAAAAAGTGTCAAAAAAGATGGCTACACGCGAGTAGATGAGCGTTGTCTTTTATGTGTTAATTTACTTTTGTTTAAGCTATTACTATTTATAACGAGCTACATAATACCGTTTAATTTTGTGGGAATAAATACATTAATAATTACGGGTAGTTTTATTGGTATCCCAACATTTAGTCAAGAAATTAACGTAGAGTTAACAGTTTATATTTTCTAAATAAATTAAGAAAGTGTGAAAAGATAATGTCAGCCACATGGATTTGAACCATGGACCACTACTTTGCCGGAGTAGCGCTCTACCAACTGAGCTATGGCCAACCTATCCTAATTTATTTAGAAAATATAAACTGTTAACTCTACGTTAATTTCAAAAACTGGACCGATAGGGCCATGAGTAATTTCTGACATGTTCACAATGATGTTTAAATGTAGTGGTTATTCAACCCCACATCATACAACGTGACACAAACTGTATTCTCCATAGAGAGATACATTAGCAGCTAAAGTGGAAGATAATGTCAGCCATTGGATAGGTTGGCCATAGCTCAGTTGGTAGAGCGCTACTCCGGCAAAGTAGTGGTCCATTGTTCAAATCCATGTGGCTGACATTATCTTTTCACACTTTCTTAATTTATTTAGAAAATATAAACTGTTAACTCTACGTTAATTTCAAAAACTGGACCGATAGGGCCATGAGTAATTTCTGACATGTTCACAATGATGTTTAAATGTAGTGGTTATTCAACCCCACATCATACAACGTGACACAAACTGTATTCTCCATAGAGAGATACATTAGCAGCTAAAGTGGAAGATAATGTCAGCCATTGGATAGGTTGGCCATAGCTCAGTTGGTAGAGCGCTACTCCGGCAAAGTAGTGGTCCATGGTTCAAATCCATGTGGCTGACATTATCTTTTCACACTTTCTTAATTTATTTATTTAGTCAAGAATTAAAGCAACGAAGTTTGATTGAAGGAAACGCTTTTTTTAAAAGAATAGTGACCTGCGACGAGGTCTGGACCCATCACTACGACCCTGAGACCAAAAGGCAGAGTATGGAGTGGAAACACACTAGCTCTCCAGTTCGCAAAAAAATCAAGGTTCAACCTTCCGCCGGTAAAGTGATGCTGACCATCTTTTGGGACTCACAGGATCCAGTCTATTGCGATTTCCTTGAAGATCAGCGAACTATCAATAGCCAATACTACTCTGAGATGCTAGAACTAAAGTTAGACCAGCTATCAGGAGCAAACGCCGTGGACTCTTGTCAAAAGGAGTCATTCTTCAGCACGATAACGCCCGCCCTCATACAGCCCAGCTGACCCGTGATAAGCTTCAAGAATTGGGTTGGGAGGTCTTACCTCATCCTGCCTACAGTCCCGACCTCGCCCCATCTGATTTTTACCTGTTTGGACCACTCAAAGACGCCCTACGTGGAAAAAGATTTGCTAACAATGAGGAAGTTAAGGAAGCGGTGCAAAAGTGGCTTCGGGGTAAATCGAAAGAATTCTTCGCCAAGGGAATTAGGAAGCTGCAAGAAAGATTGGACAAGTGCATAACTGTGGGGGGTGATTATGTTGAAAAATAGCCTTAATTTTGAAAGATTGAAATAAACCGTTTTTGAGCTATAGCCATTTGTCTCTTTACTTATTGAATGACCCTCGTATTTTTACGTCAATGTCATAGAATTTTCGCTGTAAAAACTACTAAAAGTGAATATAATTGTTTTATTTTAAAGAGAATATACAAATAACCACTAATTTAAAAAGTAAGTTCCTGTTTCAATTAAAATTAATAAGCAAATTGAGTCCATGAGTCGTGGTCACCATCGTGTATATATTTAGCATTTCACTGTCTTTAAATTGTAAGAACCAACAGTGCCACCATCCATTTTTTTGTAACCAACTGGATTAAGCGAAGCGACACATTGACATTTAGTGGTAAATAGGATAAATTTACTGTACGTATTTTATAGTTTCCTGCTATACTGACGTGGAGTTTCTGGATTTGAGCTTTCTGGTGCAAGGATTTCTGGCGTTGAGTGATTTTGTGTAATCAAACTCCCCACCACTTACTGTGATTGAATATTCTGTGTTTGCGCTGTCTGGTGATGCCTTTTTTGTTGCGTGAGCAGTCTGTGTGTATTTTCTGGTGTGTCATATACAGCAAAAAAAAATTATGTGCATTCTTGACAGATTTGGCTTTGAACTTCATATCCGCACATAGGGGACAGCACGCAAAATCAGAAAACGCAAACATAGACTGCTCATGCAACGGAAAAGGCGTCATCAGACAACGCAAACGCAAAATAGTCATTACAGAAATCCTTGCACCAGAAAGCTCAAATCCAGAAAATACACAAAGTCGGTATAGCAGGACACTATAAAATAAGCACCATAAAATTTACTCCACCTACCACTATATTTCAATATGTCGCTTATATCCGATTTTGTTACAAGTATAATGGATGGTAGCACTATTGATACAATCCAAAGCCAGTGAAATGGTAAATATATTATATATTCCAAATTATCAAGAGATGGCGCTGACAACTGTCAAAATTATGACCAAAGGAACACTATTCGCTGGCTTCCATAAGAGTATCATTGCTGTCAGAGGAATTTTCTTGGTTTCTTGAGTTATTTTGTGTTTTAGTGTAGTGTTTTATATTAATTTCGGTAGTGTTTAGTTCAAAGCTTCCCGTAGTTTTAGTGATAGTTTTATTAATATTTTCATTTAATAAGGATAATAAGTAAGTAGTTATAGGTTAATAGTATCTTTAGTTTAGTTCATATTAGTTTTTATATTAATTTTAGGAAAAAGATGAAATCTTAGTTTCCTATTATTGTGTGCCGTAGATTTATGGTCATAAACGGCACATGTTTTTCTATTTCTAGTACTTTTTTTGGGTGAAAACTCCATCATAACATTAACCTCTAATAAATTTTATTTCACTTAATTTGCTTATTAATTTTAATTGAAACTCATTATATAGAAGTTCCGTTTCAAAATACAAAAACACATGCCGTTGCGTGAAAATAGCCTACTCCGATTTAGTTATTTTTTAACACACTGTACACACACAGGGTGTAACAGCTAACCGAGCTACCTCAACTAATTTCTATATTATATCCTTACAAAACAAAAATATTGACAAAAATTTAATTGAAATTTAAATAAATTTTATTTTTATTTATATTTTTCCGTAGGCTATGTATGAAAAACAAAAAATGCTTTCTGTCAATTTGAATTATTTAGTACATAATTCCTATTGTTGCCGATAACAAATATTTGTTTCGTTTCAATTCTTTTTCATACATAGCCTATTGAAAATTAAATTTATTTAAATTTCAATTGAATTTTTCTCAATATTTTTGTTATGTAAGGATATAAATTGATTGAATTCGGAAAAAATACTCTATCGAATGTACCAAAAAATATGTGCCATCCCATTTACAAAAATATAACTTTGTATTTTAACTTGAACCACAGGTTTAAAAAAATATTTTCTTCTCGAATCAGATGCCCTCCTTGATCTTCTATACGAGCGTCTTATAGGATTTTACTGTATCTTTAATAATAGAGCATTATTTGAGGAAGCTCGTTTAGCTGTTACCTGTATATTTTTCATTTTACTGTCTTTGGATTGTAGGAACAATAGTGTCACGATCCATTATACTTGTAACCAAATCGGATGTAAGCGATATATTAACACCTTGTAGTAAATAGAATAACATCACTGTGCATATTTTATAGTTTCCTGCTATACCGACTTCGAGTATTTACTGGATTTGAGCTTTCTGGTGTAAGGATTTCTGGTGTTGAGCGATGTTGTGTAGCATTTCACTATCTTTGGATTGTAAGAACAACAGTACCACCATACATTATACTTGTAACCAAATCGGAATGTAAGCGACACATTGACATCTAGTGATAAAAAAGATAATTTCACTGTGCGCATTTTATAGTTTTCTGCTTTACAGACTTCGAGCATTTTCTAGATTTAAGCTTTCTATTGCAAGGATTTCTGGCGCTAAGCGATTTTGTGTAAGCAAACGAATCAAACGCCCCACCACTTTCTGTGATTGAATATTCTGGATTACCGCTGCCTTTTCCGTTGCATGAGCCGTCTGTGTTTGCATTTTCTGGTAACTTTATATACAGCCATGTAATGTAATTAATTATAATTAAATCTCAAATAATATTTAAAGGCATGTTCAATCGTGAAAAGAGATTACTTTTTTCATTTTGTACGTTGGTAACATATCTCTTTGATACAAATCTTATAGTTTGTCGTATGTCAAAAAAATATTGGTAATAACCCTTAGACCAGGAATAGAGGGGAGACAAGGCATAGTCACGCGTACGTTTCAAAATCATCTGAGCGATTTTTGACCTTATTGCAACACCAGAATCAGCTGAATCAGTCTAATTGACCAGTTAAATACTGGTATGTTACAGTTGACCAAATCTAAATAAATACTTGATTATTCATAACTACAAATTTTCTTGATTCTTTGTTATAAATGTGAAATAAATACGAAAGAAGTAATATTCATAAAAAAGTAATATAAATAACGGACAGGCTAAATAAAATACGCTTGTTGACATTGAAAACTTATTCGTCCAAGTGCACACGTATGTAACACATCAGGACCCCTATTCTGTAACTTTTAGCAACACCGATATCACAGTATAAAAATACTTAAACCAGTAACGACACTTCGCAAATTTCATGATACCAAAATTTGAGTAGGCGTGACCAGTTCAGCTTATGAGAACATGGCCGATTGTCACTTTCGCGCATATGCAACATCAAGCGAAGACGTGTTTGGTAATTTATGTATACCAGCAGATAATTTTGTCACATACATAAATAAATTAGAACAATGGTTTTTTACTAATTTTCAATATATATCCACCAATAATGATGTCGTTAAAACTTTAATAACTAACATTACTCATAAATTTCAATTTACACACCCATGTTCTGAGTTTCCTCATAAATATTTGATTAAATTGTATTGCCGTATGCGGTTATTTTATGCACTAATTTTTATAAATAGAAATTTAAAATCATCCAAAGGGAAACGGAAGCAAATTATATTAAAACATTTGTAATATTATACAAAATAAAAATATTTGTAACCAATAAAATAATAAATACCGTATTCATATATCATTCGCAAATGACACTTATTCAAATTCCCGCCAAGTACAGCTTATGCCAAGATGGCCGCTTATTCCATTCGATGCGACATGAAGATCAAAGGCGCCGACAACAAGTGTCGCTACTGGTTAAATATTTTTATACTGTGCCGATATCGTCTTGATACGGCCATTTTAGAAAGAGCGCGCACGATAATGTCAGATAGAGTACGAACTATATGACGTCACTCTCGGTGAAAAATCTTGAAAAAGGGTAGAGGGATAACACCACCTTAGGGTGCGGTCCGAATCGTGCTATCATAGCTTACAGTGCTTAGAGCGCTCACAACTGGTCCGATATGATTGAACGCGCTGACGACTGTGAATACGTTAACGATTCGTACCGTTCGTAAGCGCGCTTACATCTTACTTGTCATTTGTGACATATATAACCTCTGCACAATGATTAACCAAGAAAAAATAGTTCTGATGGAAACAGTTTCCCTCATTTGAGAGAGCGATGATAGTGATTCAGAAATATTTATTGATTCTTCGTCCTCATCTTCGAGTTCAAGTAGTGACGAAGATGATGAAAGAATCCTATACGTCGCTCTTGTTCTAGGAAATAGGAAAGATGAACTGGGACGGAGACCTTTACTTTGCTAACAACTTCCATGTATCAAATTGCAGTCTGATATTAATAACGTTCTTCAATGGTCTTTAAAAAATAAATTGTATTTTAATGAAAATAAATGTCAAGTTATGAGTAATTAATGGTGTATCTGCATCGAGTAACTTCAGTAACATATTGAAAGGATGTTATCTGAGGCCTCCAAAAGTATGGGTTTTATATTGCGTAACACATAATTTTCGCAATAAGAATAATTTATAATCTCTGTTTTTCGCAATTGTACGCAATAAACTCGAATATGGTTGCATAATTTGAATTCCATTCCATGTATATCAAATACAATTAATAGAAAATGTTCAAAAAAGATTTCCCAAAATATCTTACCACAAAATAAAACATGTATGGCCAAATTTGGATTATAAAAAATTATTAATTGCCTTTAATTTAGAATCGCTACAAACTCGTTGCGCTGGTCACCAAATTATGTTTTTGTACAAAATTGTAAACAACTTGGTTGATGATTCCACTCTCTTAGCAAGCTTAAATTTCTATTTAAAATCATGTAATATCCGAAATACATCAACATTTTTATATACGTTTGCTAGAACTGCTTTAAGTTATAATTTACCTCTAAATTCAATGTGTCTTGCATTAAATTTTGTAAGCGCTGAATTAGATTTTTCGGACACTTTGTAATTAATTTAAAAACAAACTTTATTCATTTATTAATAATTTGTAATATTACGATGGTTTATTTTAGATTTTGTGTCTTTTTCTACTGCTTTATTGTTATTATTTTTCTTTGTTTATTATTAAGTATTATGTATCTAGGTATTATAATTATTTTTATAATATACTCGTTATAAATACTGCATATGTACAACCTGTATCTGTTCTAGTTATATGTAAAATTATTGTTATTGGGATTTATCCTGTATAATAATAAATATTACGAGTACATACTTCGTTGTTCGACGCGTAATGGCGTCAAATATAACAAGCGTGCTTACAGTACTTACACTGCCTATGCCTATGCTCTTCGACGTGAGCACTGTCAGCATGAAATGTTGACGTAGCGTTGTGAGTATGATTCGGACCAACTGTTGGCACGCTGTTGGTACAAACAGCGTGATTCGGACCGCACCCCTATATAAGTGGTGTTATGGACATAGCAATACTGATTTGACAGTTTGTTGGCGCTATTCGTGAGTGAAAGTTTGTCAATAAGTTTCAAATTGTGTTTATATCACCTTTTATTTTTTAGGTAAGTTGAAAATATAATTATTTTCTTATTATTATTATTGCAAAATGAATTTGATATATACTATTCAAAAGTGAATAAGGATATTAATTTTTTTTTTGTGTAAATATTGATACAATTAACATAAGCAATGGTTCGCTATCAAAAAAAAAACTTTTTCCAATATAACATATTTATTGTAAACTTTCTTTAGATGGTATTATTATATGCTCATCTCCAAGTTGTAGAAGAGAAAGAACTGGATGTAGAGTTGGAAGAAGCTGCTCTACTGAGACGAAATATAAGAGATGCTCAATATCCTTTTGGTGTGTCAGAGACAGAATTTGTGGCGAATTTTAGATTAAATAAAGAAGCTTACGGAAGCCATGGTAGTTTTAAGCAAGAAATGAGATGAAGAGAATTATTATCCCTTTAAAAATAAAAGTATTTTTATATCTAATGTTTTGTTTTTATATAACATTTATTTATGTCTATACATCCACAAAGGATATGTCTACTACGAGTAATGTGAATATATTCATTTTTCACCACAATTTTTCAATCTGAAATATGTATATTTGTTGACTAATTTATGCGGTTGTTATACGTTTTGAGGCACAGCCTTCTCTAAAATACAAGCCGTGCTGCTGAAACTTGACAACGCTGTTGAGAGTCCTACTGTCGAAGATTTGCGCGTATCGACCCGTATGTGCACTGTATTTTTGTATTTAGTTATTTTTGAGTAAAACCCAAAAAAGGTATGTTTTTGTTCAATTTTATAATTTCCAACGATGTTGTCTTACTATGTAGAAAATAATTTTTAATTAAATAGCAAATTAAGAGTAAAAAACATAACTTTCAATAACATATTAACAATAACAAGTTTCTAAAGGATTTTATTTACATAAGAATTAAACAAAACTTGTAAAATAATCCTTGTTGATCGTAAAATGCATACTGTGAGCAATAATGTCTAATATTAAAATAGTTACACATTAATAATGAAAAATAAAGGATAATAACTTTAGTTTCTGTTAGTGTTTTATTACATCCTTTGGTATTATTTTATAGCTAAATGCTTCGTCACTGCTGTGTACCAGATTGTAAATCGAACTACAGTTTGCAATTAAAGAAAGAAGATTATCAAACAACTTTTAGTTTTGCAAAGAATCTTGAATTATACAAAAAATGGATTAAAGATATTCCACGAAAACAATGAACCCCTACGTCTACATCAGTAGTGTGTGCAAAACATTTTTCAGAAAGTGATATTATTAAATATGATAAATTATTGAATAAAAGTGATGGAACATGTTAAGGTAGTTATATCGTGAAATCATTTTCAACAGAATTAATTGAAATTTTAAGTACATCTCAACTGAAGTATAATGTACCTGCTCTACAATTGACCGAGCGGTACCTGAGATATTTGCAATTAAATTTGGCCTTTTTAACACGTGAAGAATAGGAAATGGCAAAATAAACACAACATTTTAAATTATAACTTTTATATCCACTATGACATTTAATCGAAAAACTAGTATGTTATAGTAAACTAATTAACGGATTTTATGTAAAAATTAGAAAATTATTTACCACCCAGATTTAATTTTATTGTCTCTAGAAAATTTTAATCTGAAGATATGATAAATAGGTAGAATTATACTTGACAACCATGTACAAACGTTTCAGATGAAGTATCAGTTAAGTTAACACCCGTTTGGTATTAGCGAATAAGAGGTGATCTTAGGCTAAAGGAATTTCAGACGTACATTCGAAAGAAATATTTTTGAAATTGGTATTTTACGTGAAAAGCATGAAAACTTTAAACAGTATAATACTACTTTTGTAATTTTAAGAAAGAAATATATTAATTTGTTTTGCAGTTTCCATTTGTAGTTTAGAATTAGTATTATATCTTAAAATATCTTATTACTTTTATACCCGAATGTACCAATAAATGTCTAGATACGACGATGCCACAGTTATTCTTCAACATTGAAATACGACACTTGTGTATGTGTTAGTGCGAGTGGTACAGTTCAAAAAAAAACTTTTCTACGGAAAAATAAAGAAAATTCATATGTTACAGTCGTTGATATTAGTTTTTAACTATTTTGATGCAATCTGTTTATATAATATAATGTTAAAAAATATAAGTTATTGCAAATATAAACTGCATTAACTTAATTTTTATTTTGAACATAGAACAAGTTTTTGAATAGGTACACTCGAGTGACAACTACCTTAACAATTGTTGCTTAGACAACCAAAGCTGGTGGAAAATGCAGTACCGACGTCCATGGATAATGAATATTTTAATCATTTGCAAAAAGGAGGGTTGTCAATTCCTACAGAGGCTGTAATGATAATTAGGTGTTAACAATTACACGAAAGTTCCGTCAAACAACATTACTAAACCAACGTTTCGGTACACCCTTGCACCTTTTTCAGGGTAGTAAGATCTTACAAATTGTTACAAATCATGTACACAAAATACATTCGTACAAAAAAATCAGTTAATTTATTAAACATCGTACAAAAAATTGAAAGAGCAAATGGATGTGTGTATGCTCTTTGAATTTTTTGTACGATGTTTATTAAATTAACTGAATGTTTTGTACGAATGTATTTTATATACATGATTTGTAACAATTTGTAACATCTTACTACCCTGAAGAAGGTGCAAGGGTGCACCGAAACATCGGTTTAGTAACAATAAATGCTGTTTGATGGAACTTTCGAGTAATTGTTAACACCTAATCCACATCATAGTCGAGAAATTACCCACAATTGTAATGATAATATTTATACACGTGTATGCTATCTTGCAGTACATTATTAATGATAATAATTTAGAATATGAATTTCTTAGATGTAAGATGTAAGCATTAACAAAATTTATTATGTGAACTGAGCATTCTCAGTCTGAAAAATTATTCCTTTTCTGATGATTTTCGCAATATTTATGTTTATGGTGAGGACTATATACATATTATGAATATGTTAAATAGTGTTTTTGCCAACATAACAATTATGTAAAAAATAAAAATAATTTCAAACATGAGCAACGAAAAAATATAGAATCATGTCCAAAAAATAAGAAAAGGAAACTAGATACCTTTAAAAAATAATTTGTAATTTTAATAAAAATAATATATGTTTGTACACTACATTATTAAAATTAAATGTAGGAATTAGTACATAATAAATATGTGTAACATAATTATGTGTATTTGTTTCTATAAATACAAGTGTTAAGCGATAGACCGGTGATCCAGTATGACGGTAGGACCACCGAAAACAGATTTTGCGCCGTTGCCATTCGAACAGCATGGCTTGTATATAAGGCTGTGTTTTGAGGACATGTCAGATTTTAATTTTAAATGCATGACCAACTCACTTTCATTTCCCCAACAACATGGCCACAATAAAGTTACTGGACGAAAATCACGACCTATTCCGAGAATATCCGAAGTCAAACAACACTCAAACGATGGGAGCACATCGTAATCTCGAAGTCTCATAGTTCCTAAACGCACGACTAAAAACGAGTACATACCGGAACTCAGAAGTCTTATAAATTAATTTTTTTATAAGTTCGAAAACGACGACAGCCGAACAAGCTTCGTTTTCTATCGTAGAAAGTTTTGAAATCCGTATTACTCAACTAAAATTTTGTGACATGGCTATTGTTAAACGTGAACGTCATTTAAAATTGTTTTATGAAATAAATTACAAAATATTTAATATGTTTCATATAATGAACACTATTATAAAAATTATTAAATGCCGTAAGTTAGAAGGTGCATAGGATATAATTCGTAAAAATTAACTATCTATTATATAAGGTTTTTTGACATTTTAACAATATTTTAAAAACAGTAAAAAAATGAAGGATATATTATAATAATAACAATCACAATAAACAAATAACAGTTTCATATTGCAAATGAGAAGATGACAAATATCGGAATATCTGCTGATAGATGTTGTGTTAGCATTTAATTTTGGAATAAACGACTCCTACTATGCAGAAATGTGTTGATTGTTGCAGTCAACAGCGAAATTTTTCTAATAACAGGTACATATATATATATATATATATATTGTAACGTTTTTATTTATATGGGTGAAGTGTAAAACAGACAAATATTATTAACTAAAGAATACGTTTATTAAACGATAAATAATTAAGGATAAATAAAAACAACTAACACTATGATAAACACTAAGAATATTATTAAATGCTTAAACACTACGATTATTTATCTATACAATATTTATATCACTACACTTATTTATATAACTACATTTATTTATGTTAACAACTGGTAAACTGTATATTTATATCACCAAGTTCATTGCTCGTTGCTTGTATATATCAGACTGTCCCTCCGCTTTCTTTCGGCCGGTATTTATACACCTTATATACTTCTAGAATCATCTAAAGCGACAATGACCTGTATACAAAAGAAGTGGGTCACGGCGTAGTTAACCTCAAGCCGGCGCGTCGTGGGGATTTCAACATCTGGGAAATTCTGGGATTACATCATTGTTCGCGAACATGCTATCAGTAGAGGCGCAAGCATACTTTTCTCTCAGGGGCGCACGTCACACTGCTCCCTCCTTAAGACTGTTTCGTCCCGGAACAGTTCTCGATGGCGATATCTGCACGTATTACCCTTGGTACATTTGGAAGTCCACGTGGTACACCACACCGGCATACACACTCTTTGACTAAGGTTTCAGCGACCGTGATGGCTTCCTGGTTGGGTAATAGATAGGCTTCAACCCACTTGGTGAAGTAGTCCATGACAACCACGATGTATTTATTTCCGTCTTCCCTTTCTGGAAATGGTGCGGCCACGTCAATCGCAATGCTCTCAAATGGACTGTCAACGTTCCAGCGCAAACCACACATTTTTTGCACCATTCTTTAACGTCTTCCTTGCACTTAACCAAGTAAAATCGCTGACGCAATCTTTCTAATGTTTTGTTGACTCCCAAATGGCCACCTCCAGATCCGTCATGCATCTCTTTTAACACGTCTGGTACTCTACTTTTAGGAATGACCAACTGAGTTCTCTTCTCAGTTCCATGACATTCTCAACCACACGCTTTAACGGGCCATCAATCACCATGGAGTCACATTGCGCCCAGTACGATTTTACAATCTGTGACCGTGGTGCAACATCTTCCCATATTGGTTTGCTCTCGTCGCTTTCCATTCCAGTAATATTTTCAGAGTCGGGTCCTTGCGTAGTCCATCGGGCTGCCAACTATCGTTCACTACTTTTATTCTGGCAATGGTGGAATGTTTTTCTTCTAGTCGACTACCATATTTGCCTCTCTTAGCATGGCCTTCTGAACAATGCATCGACGTTACTTCCCTTTCTTTCAAGTCCTTTCTCTGTCTTGACTTTCTTCTTCCTTGTGGTGAGAGGTATGTCATCGTCGTCATCGATATCTAACTCGAGTTTTCGTTTTCCACTCGAGCTGTCCATACGAATCGCCACGGGCACGTCTTCCCCGCTGTCTTCAGGCCCAGTTTCAAACTCCTTAGATTGTAATCGCAGCTGCTCGTCGGAGACCTATTCATTTCCGGTTGGCTTTCCTCTACATCTGGAAGTTCTTCCTATATTTCTTCTTTAACTCCTTGCTGAACACGCTCTCTTTCTCTCTCGCGTTCTCTTTCTTTTTTCGCTTCCGTCTTCTTTCTTCATATCCACCCTTGACATCAATGGATTCGTCCTTTACCTCTAGAATTTCTGCCTACATTTTTTTTTTTAATTTCTTACTAGACATGCTTTCTTTCTTTTTCGCGTTCTCTTTCTTTTTCGCTTCCGTCTTCTTTTGTAATCTCGGAGTTTCTTTCTTCTTGCAAACACTTCATTTGTAATTCGTCGCACTTTTTCATCCATGCCTTCGGTGTTTATAACCTGATGCATTTGAGAGTGCGTTAACCATAGTTTTTGGGCGACATAATTGCAGATAATTGCAGTGCTTGCTTCAAATCGCTGTCAGGAGCCGTAGGATGTGCGGGCCCTAACCTCCAGAAGGCTGTCTTCAGTTTTTCTAGAAGTCTTCTCCCATCCTTGTTTCAATGTTTGTTCCAGAAATCCAGAATTCTCCAATTTCCGTTCCAACATTTGCTCCGTATTTCCAGAATTCTCCTTCAATTTCCGCTCCAGCATTTGCTCCATGATTCCAGAACTCTCCTCTACGCTTCCAGAATTCCCCTTCAATTCCTTTTCCAATTTCTGCTCAAAAATTCCAGAACCTTCTTCGCCTTCTCTAGAACTCTCATTCAATTCACGTTCCATTATTCTAGAATGTTCCATTAATTCTTCGTCCAGTACTCCGGAATTTTCCTCCACTTTTCTAGAACTTTCATGCAATTCCCTTTCCAATGTTCTAGAATATTCCTTTAATTCTTCTTCCAGTGCTCCGGAACTTACCTCCACTTTTCCAGAACTTTCATGCAATTCTCTTTCCAATGTTCTAGAATGTTCCTTTAATTCTTCGTCCAGTGCTCCGGAACTTTCCTCCGCTTTTGTAGAACTTTCCGCTAATCTCCGCTCCGAACTTCTAGAACTTTCTTGTAATCTTTGTGCGAATACTTTATAATCATCGAATAAGCTACACGGAACTTCGAATAAGTAATCGTCAGGATTTTCACCAGCTTCGATTAAAGCTTGCTGCAGTCTTTCTTGAAGCTCTATTTTCTTTCCTGTTGCTTCCAAATCTAGTTCTTCCAGTTCCGTCTTGAGATCACGTACTTTCAATTCACTTAATTTTAATAGTTTAGGCATTTTATTAATTTTTATTTACACTTCACAGTTATGAACAACCCCACACCTGACACCAATTGTAACGTTTTTATTTATATGGGTGAAGTGTAAAACAGACAAATATTATTAACTAAAGAATACGTTTATTAAACGATAAATAATTAAGGGTTAAATATTAAAAGATAATAAAAACAAATAACACTATGATAAACACTAAGAATATTATTAAATGCTTAAACACTACGATTATTTATCTATACAATATTTATATCACTACACTTATTTATATAACTACATTTATTTATGTTAACAACTGGTAAACTGTATATTTATATCACCAAGTTCATTGCTCGTTGCTTGTATATATCAGACTGTCCCTCCGCTTTCTTTCGGCCGGTATTTATACACCTTATATACTTCTAGAATCCTCTAAAGCGACAATGACCTGTATACAAAAGAAGTGGGTCACGGCGTAGTTAACCTCTACCCGGCGCGTCGCGGGGATTTCAACATCTGGGAAATACCAGGATTACGTCATTGTTCGCGAACATGCTATCAGTAGCGGCGCAAGCATACTTTTCTCTCAGGGGCGCACGTCACAATATATATATATATATATATATATATATATATATATATATATATATATATACAGGGTGTTTCCTTTAAAACAACCAGCGTTTTTTTGGGCGAACTAATGACTTTAGAGAAAAATGTTATATACAAAAAATTACCAGGAAAAAGGGCTTAATTATGAGGAATAATAAATAAACAATTCAACCAATGGTTCTCAAATGGTAGAATAAAATTATATTTTTTTAAATGGCAACCTATATAAATTTTTTGTCCATTAGATAGAGAAATTTTTTCTGATTTCAACGATATAAATATGATATGGGGTTGTATAACAATTATTTCGAGAAAAAATGATATTAAAAATCAGAAATAATTCTACAATATTGAAGTAGGCTATGCAATAAACAAATGCAAACAAATGATACAGGTGACAGATAGTTTTGTTACTTACGTTATTAAGTGTTTGTTTTCGTAATTGTTTAATTACTTATTAATAAAAAATGGCTTTGCAGTTGCAAGAATTAACAAATTAATAAAAATTAGTACTCTTAAGTGCAAAAATACCTAAGGTTGCATAAATTTGTAAATAATTTCCATCATTTTTTTTTTCTTTTTATGTTAGTACTATTATTTTTTGATATTTCTTCGTTATGTAGTTCATTTGTTATTATGAATTTCTTAGTAAAACAAGTTATTTTAGATATAAGAAAATAATATACTATCGTAACCTAGGCAATAGTCGTATTAATAGTTGTTTATTCCATAGCCCACTTCAATATTGTAGAATTATTTCTGATTTTTAATATCATTTTTCTCGAAATAATTGTTATACAACCCCATATCATATTTATATCGTTGAAATCAGAAAAAAATTCTCTATCTAATGGACAAAAAATTTATATAGGTTGCCATTTAAAAAAATATAATTTTATTCTACCGTTTGAGAACCACTGGTTGAATTTTTTATTTATATTCCTCATAAATTAAGCCCTTTTTCCTGGTAATTTTTTGTATATAACATTTTTCTCTAAAGTCATTAGTTCGCCCAAAAAAGCGCTGGTTGTTTTAAAGCAAACACCCTGTATATGATGTTTTGATTTTAGCACATTGGAGAAATGAACGTAAGAGGTTACTATTGACATCAGGTATTTCGCATTTTAGCATAATGTGTTTTCTAAAATTAATGAGCTACTATACCGCAAAACGAGTACAAAAGCTGTAACATTGTATGTGATCCTCTACAATTGATTTACTGCAAGCAGAAACTCAAGGTATTTTGCACATTGATAACAATATAAGAAAAGGTAATATCAGAAGGTTTCGCTCCAGTTCTGCTGTATTCTTACCAATACACTGTATCTCCTGCTCCCATTGCAAAAATTTAAGCTAATGATGTGTTGGTCACTATTTAAAAACGAAAATTTTATTCAAATTTATATATTATTGAATGATTCTGATTATACAAAAATTTAAAAAATTACCAATTTTTGGTAGTACGTACATTTGCAAACGCGCAGGCCCGTGGGGAGGTGTTACGGCCCCTGAGGTAAAATCAAACTAGCGCCCCCCCCCTCAATGCTGGGACAAAGAAAAGAGTACTATACTTTTTAATTTGTAAAATCTTATTAATATTTTATAATTTATCAAATATGTAAATAAATCTTCACTTTCCCATAGGGATTAATCCCAATTTCAGAGTATGAATGAAATATAAATAAAAATACATGTAATAATATAGATTATGCAATATAAAAAATAAAACAATGTACCGGTTGGCGGTTGCATCCGTAGCAATATGCTTTCGCGAATAACTGTTCTCTATCTCAAAAACTTTTTACAAATTAGTACATTGTATTTAAAATCTCTTTAGTTATTTTAATTTTGTAAGCACTGCACATTGATATGTAAAAGAAAGATAAGTATAATTTAAATTTCCACCCATTTATAATCCAATATGACTTCCAATAAGAATTATTATCCGGCCCGTCATATATTTTAAAATTTCACATGTGGCCCGTCTCTCAAAAATGTTGGTGATATATAAAAACAATATATAAATTTTAATCATGTTAAACTCTGTTGATTTTATAACCTTATCTAGTTTATGCAGAACATCAACAGCTGGTTTCTTTTTTAGATTTGACTGGTTTATGCAGATGATTTAAATCTGCACATTTTAGCAATGCGACTTTGTGTGGCTCTTGAAGAAAAAAAAACATCTAAACGGAAAATGTTGCTCACCGCTTCCATTTCCATTGCATCCGTGTCCTTTACCTGAGCGAAAACTCGATCTATGATGATAATATTTTGTTCTTTTTATGTTTTATTTTTGGTGGAGCAGTCCTAGTTTGATTAAAAATCCTCAAATTTGTTTGCAATAATTTCATGACACATCTCTGGATTAAAAATCGTGTAATAATTATTCGACAAGCATTCTGTCAGCAATGAAATACTTCCCCATGGTAGAAAGTATGCTGTTCATATTTACGCGCGGTTTTACCTATAACTTGTTTCATTGATTTGAGTTATTTTGTCTTATGGCCAGTTGCACAGCTTATAGTTAAATTGTTAACCGTTGGTTAAATTGACAATATCGTATCGAAACGAAATGTCAAATGAGTTATTAATTGTCAAAATATCGATACGCACTTTTTTGTTAACCTGTAGTTAAGACATTAACTATAAGCCACAAGCTGTGCAACACGCCATTAATGTTATGAATATAATAATGAACAACACATTTCTGCGCTATTTTCCCATAGAAAATGTTTACAACTATGAATGTATGTTATTTAAAATGAGACTAGGAAATTTAATTAAATGGTGTAAGTATATTATTTCTATATTTTAGTAAATTTAAGGTAATCATATTTTTTTATTGAAAGTATGAATATTGTTAATAAAATAATAAATTATCCATATTTTTTTCTTTTCCAATTTCAGTAATGTATTTCGGAATTTTTAAGAAATTGAAGTTAGATAGCCCCATGTGTCCCATACCATTCAAAATAGCATTATTAATTATAAAACTCATGCAACTATTACAATGTACACAATTTTGATAAGAATTAATAGATATCAATCATATATATATATAATATCAAGATTTTTAGTAAATTACATATTTTTTATGTATTTATTTTCAAAGATATAACCAACTCATTTATATACTTCACAACTTAGTATTAAATTTTTTTATTCATATTTGAATTGAAATAATATGTAATTACATTTTAATAATAATTTAAAACAATATAATTTACTGCCCAGTCTTATGTGGATTAAATAAAAGTATAGTTAACCATCATTATTAAAGCTATTCAAAGCATATATACGCGCGGTTTGCACCTATATTTGTGCAATTAGTTAATAAATGAACTTGTACGTTGTTCAATTGGTTAGTATTTTACCACTTATATGTTAAATTTTATTCCAGAAAATAGAAAGAGGCATTAAGCGGAAAGCCTTTAGAAAATTAATGAAAATAGCATAAGCATATATCTCTAGTTTATTTGTTAAGAGTGCATGATCGAATTTCTTCTTGACAAATGATATACAATTTGAAATTATAATTAAAAACTTAGAGCTCACTGCTTGTCTTATATGGACGAAAATAAAAAAATAGTAAATCATTTTCTTTATGAAACAAAGTATGCATACAGATAAATTTGATTTACTCGGAGTTTGCACCTGTTATTTGTTTAATTGGTTAATAAATGAACCTGCTATTTAAATAGTATTTGCTTGAAAACTTTTATACAAAGTATTTATTACTATATTGTACAATATGAACTATTTAAGATACGAGTATAGACACACATTTAATATCACTCTCACAGCAAGGTATATAAATACTTAATTATAAACTTTAAATTAACATGTATTTGTATAATTGTACGTGTATTTATCAGTTTTTCAATATTTTGTTCATATAACCTAAAAAAAGTTAATAGGTTTTATATTTATATATATACTGCAAATATTTGCCTTTTTATAATTTTCATTTACTATTGAATACTATATTACATTTTCATTCAATCATCATCATTCATCATTATTTAAAATGTAGTAATCATTTTTTAAGTATCTGACAGATCGGCAGATAAATTTCTTTTAAGAGGCAAGAGACATCTATTCTCCTAATGTTGAACTTATCTTTCTACCGCATATAATATTTTTTCCCACTGTAAATCGAACTTTGCCGAGAGTACCCGATGTGCTTAGGACTTGTGGCAGTTTTAGTCGTGCGGTTTAGGAGCTGTGAGACTTCGAGATTACGATGTGCTCCCCTAAAAACTGCCACAAGTCCTACGCACATCGGGTACTCTCGGCAAAGTTCGATTTACATTGGGAAAAATAATATATATATATATATATATATATATATATATATATATATATATATATATATATATGGCCAATGCTCCCTTTGAGGACATTCTAGTTCATATATTGTGCACTATGAGGACAGAGCAGGCCCTTTGGGGACGTCCTCAAAGTGCCTAATTCATATATCAGTCAGTTCGAGGACAGGAACTCTGGCGCCAAGTGTGGCAGTAGTAAGAAATAAAAAAGTGGTTTGATTCAATGCTAAATATCAATACCTCCGTATGTAACCCTCACAACTTTTAAGGTGTGATATTACATATTTAAAAGGATGTCTTTACGTAAGTTAAGAAGTCATATTTACACTATATCAGAGTAATAACATTATCCGCAAAGAAAATGCACCATCACAATTTTTATTACATGGTTTTTAATTAAGTAATTAATTAAGTTAATTATAAATAATTTTTATTATTTATTAATTCGTTAACGTTTTCTTCAATGTCCAGACCTTTAAAACAAATAGGTTAAAATGATTTTTATAGTAAATAATAATGTGATGGTTTAAAAATGTTCTTATCTGAAAAATAATTATAAACTATATAATTTACCTTTATTATAATGATTAAAATATATAATAAAAGAAAAAACGACTTAGTTGGTAAAAAAATTATGTGCAAAGGAACACTGTGACGGACTGTATTCCAACTTAAATAAAATATATTAAATAAAATAAATACCATATCTTTTATTTCAGCTGCTTTTATAATTTATAAAGGAATAATAGGGTAACAACATCGGTGTTGAATATAAATATGACATATGACTTCAGTTTAAGGTTAGAATAATATATTACCTGAGTAGACTAATAAAATCTGAGAAATAAATGTATATTAGGCTTAGAATACAAATTACAAACTGCACACATATCAACTCTATACATTTCTTGGCATATACATTTTCCTAACGTACAAATATGTCCCTTCAAGTTATATTGCCCTGTTTCTCGTCTTGTACATTCGTGACAAATCTATACCATGAAGTTGTCGCACATCAGAGAATTCGAACATGGTGCATTATCTTCTCTCGAAGTAGACTTCGTAAATAAAATGTATTTTATTCCTTTTAATAAAAATATATAAACGTAAACCTATCCTAAAACATAATGCAAATATTGCACATATTTAAATTAAAATACGTTTTGTTTTTGAAATGTAATTCGAAATGCAATGAACGCGCCAAGTTTGAATTCACAGTGACAAATGTATAAGGCGAGAAATGCACAGGGCAATATAACTTCAACGGACGTATTTGTACGAAAGATAAATGTATATATCAAGGAATGTACAGAGTGCTATATGGGCATTTAGGAATTTGTATGCATTCCCTTAATTAGTCTTCTATAACATGCTAGTTTTTCTATTAAATGTCGGTTTGGATATAAAAGTTGTAATTTAAAATGTTATGTTTATTTTACCATTTCCTATTCTTCACGTGTTAAAAAAGCCAAATTTAATTGCAAATATTTCAGCTATCGCGTGGTCAATTGTTTTAAAAATTGGAGAGCAATTAGATTATACTTCAGTTCAGATGCACTTTATATTTCAATTAATTCTGGGTAAAATAGTTTCATGGTATGACTACCTTAATACCCGAAATGTACGCAGTCAGTAGTATGCTACAAATTATTACTATTTTGTTGACATGAAACAGATAATTTATATAACAAACGCATATTTAATCGTAAAAATATGCAATTATTACAGTATAGGTCTACCAAAATATAAATTCATCTGGATTGAGTAAAATACTTGCGATAGTACGATGAACAGAGAGATATAATAATAGAATTATAGGTAAATAATCATTTGTACAGTCCGTGCAAGAATTTGTATGATCGCTCGGCGTCATTCGGTCCTGAAGCTAAGATGGTAAACATCTCAGACAAACGCGTATTTAATATCCTGCGTGAATATTGGGGCATAGAAAAGCTACCGACAAGATGGGTGCCGTGTTTTACAATGTTTCGCAACTATTGATGAAATATGGATACATCACTGTACACCAGAAATCAAAAAACTGCCAGAACCGTGGATTTCTCCTGATGGACGTCCTCCCAAGAAGGCAATAACGGTTCGATTGGGCGGAAAGGCCATGGTCATGGTTTTCAAGGATTAGCAAGGCATAATCTTTATCGACTATCTGGAAAAGGGAAAAACAGCCACAGGACATTACTATGCCGCTTTATTGGATCGATTTCATGTTGAATTGATGAAAAAGCGGTCCCATTTTGGAAAAGAAAAAAGTGCTGTTCCACCATAATAATACACCAGCTCACTCGTCCGCAGTTGTAATGGCCAAATTGCTCTAATTGTACTACAAACTGCTCCCTCATCCATTTTACTCTCTTGATTTGACCCCTTGTGACTTCTTCCTCTTTCCAAATATGAAGAAATGGCCAAGTGGAAAAAAAATCAAATCGAACAATGTTATTATAAAGTACTAAATGCAAGAATACGAATGTTATAAAAGTTGTGACCGCAAATTGTATATTGGCGGGCATACACGCCCGACATAATGGGGTATTCTAATATTTTTTTGTTAATTTTATTTTCTGAAACTTTCACATATTTGTATTATAAATCTTAAATTTTGAGTTCTGTTTTATTTAATTTAAGCGAGATTTTAATTTTTAAATATAAATTGAAGATTTAAATTTTACCGGATGTGACTTAACAGAAGCGGCGACATTTAAAAAAGGATATAGAAATATAGTACTTGTAAAGAGACAAAATGTAATAAAACGAACGCGAACAAGACAGTTTACCCGTCAATGGCAGAATATGTTTATATATAAAATTTGTAAGAAATTTCATCTCGTCAGTCACTCGTACGTCACAAACCACGTGGTATCTTTTTAACGCCAAAATAAATGACAAAAGAAAACTCATGTTAGGAAAAAAAATGATATTTTTAAATTATTCGGTTACTGTTTTCATAACCCACATTGTTATAACATTTTTTACCTTAAATTTTGCTCCATTAGAATACACCATTTCTAAAAATTGTCGATGATGTATGTATTAATGTTCCCATATTATCAAATACCTATTTTACAATAAAATACGAATTTTGTTTAATAATTATTCCGAATTCGCAATGAAATAGTAATTATTAAAAACGTTACTTCATATTTCTGATTCTTTTATTACACTTATTTCATTTATTTTTATTTAAATAAACACAATTTTGAATCCTGTCTGTCGTCTATAAATGGCCAATTAAATAATTTTTTCATTAAATAACTTCCGGTTTTATTTAAAATTATTTGGAATAATAATTATTAACTTTTCATATTTTTGACATATTCGTTATATGTATTGATATTAAAATTAAATACTTGAATTATTCCGCGTTTTTCAAGCTGGTTCCTGTGCAAGCTGTACTGCGCAATTTGGCCCCGCCCATTGAATAAATTACATCTGTTCAGCCTTCAACCTGTTCCACAAACGGAAATCAGTGTTTTTGATTTTACTAAGACTGTCGGTTACATTCGACTTAAAAAAATTACGGCAATTTTTAAATTGAAGTTAGATATGTATAAAGTACTTATAGATAAGCTTACAATTTGGAGGACTTTTTTGCAACAGAAAAAATCTCTTGTGGCCAGCACAATACGTCTCGCGATTTCCATTTTGTTACATAATTAACGAACTTAACATTTCTTGTACACACAAATAATTCAAAATATATCTATTCTTTCGTTCTATGAGGAATTTTGTCTTGCACTTCTAATATGTTCAAAATGCTTTATATTCATTGACGGTATTAGCGGTATAAGAATAAAAGGACATATGTAATATTAATATACCTACCTATAATTTTAAATATTTAATTAATAGTACAGTAAGAAATATTAAATGTACCTATTCAGTAATGTCAGTAAACTGTTAATTTTTGACACTGACATTTTGCATTTATCTGTCAATTACTTACAAACATTTAACTATTTCAACTGGTTTCCATGGAGTTGTTTGGGAAGAAACATGCATTACAAGATTACAACAGATTATTCTATATTACTACATATTATCTCTTAATGAATAGAAGATATAATATTTTTTTTAAATGAATGAGATTGTGAATTTAATGATCTTTATTATTTTTAATAACAAATGTTCAAAAATAATATCTAGAATACACACACACAAAATGTCGATGAGCTCTGTAATAAAAAAAACCTTATACACGGATCAGAATATTAGAATATATTGTCAAATACCTATTATGCAATATTTATATAATTAGATTTACAACAATTTTGTTTAAATAAAAACCATATTTTCATAAAGTACGATTTATTTATATCTTACGCACATGTGCCAATGAAGTCTGTATTAAAAAAGCCTTAAATTCACGGATCTGAGTAATATAATTCTCTAATACTGTCAAATACATATTAACAATATTGTATAAATCAATGCCATGTTTATAAAGTGCAATTTATTAACATCTTATGTGATGTGCCAATGAACTCTATATTAAAAAAATGTGACCAGCACAATACCTTCCGTCAATCCTGCGTATTAGACACTGACATATTCTTCTTTAGCTTTTTCCATTCATTAGCGATCGCTATTTTCTTCTTCCACTCATTTCTGTTTTGCGTGTCGTTCTCATTCAGTTTCTTTTCTCTTTTATCTTATCCTAGTCTTCCTCTGTTTCTTTAACCTTCTATTACTAAGCTATTCATTCTTCTTCCAATATATTCTTCATCTCTCCTCATGACATGTTCAAACCAATGTAATCGTCTCTTTTATCTGGCTAGAAACTTCTTACACTAGAGTTATTTCCCTTATTTTTTCATTCTTTACCGTATCTATCCGTGTCTTCCTCAACATCCTCATCTCTGCCACATTCATTTACTTTTCATTGATACTGACATCTGTCAATTTGAATTATTTGAATATATTAGCAGTATCCATGGTTAGCTTAGCTGGCTGATTTATGAAATTTAATATAATTCTTTAACTCTATATCTATTGAATATGAAGTATAAAATGCAATCAAATCGTACATAGAGAATAATAAATTCTTTGTTATAATAACGTTAAATGATATGATACTTCCGGTTGACCAATTATAATCAAAATCTAAGCACGTCTGCATATGGATGTAAGGAAGATGAATACGATTTTTTTTTTTAAATGAATTGTAGTATTGGAGTTATCGAATCCGAAAGAATCGTCACACACACTCATACACACATACACATATCGTCGTAAAAATGATAATATTGTATTATACGAACCCTAAAACGTGCTTATTCTTTAAATACTCATAATCGAATTGTTTTGACCAGACAATCCCTTTCTTACCTAACGGTGACGAAAGGTAAAAATCCTTAAATTCACGGATCTGAGTATTAGTATGCACTAATATTGTCAAATACATATTATGCAATATTAAGTTTATTAGAATTAATAGAATGAAAACCATATGTGAACAAATATAAAACTTATATGTTTCAAAAGCTTCAAATCTGTTATAGTTCTAAAATATATAAATAAACAAATAATCACGAACAGTAACTCAAGCCCAACGCTTGAAAATTCACTATCACGTTCTCTCAGGGCTTATGTTTTTTACTCACGAAGGGTGAAACGATTTAAAAGTCTTTATTAGACAAGGAAATCCGAACACTGATTTTTTTTTACTATGTACGTACGCTACGTTACTTATAAGTCATAATTTTATGTAGTCGGGGTATTTACAATGGGAAACATTACTTTTAATATCAAACAATTACCTCCATATATATTACAATTAAATTCTACATTTAAATCATCACAGTATCTTAATTTTTCACTTTACAGCCAAATTATTCGGAACATTTTAGTACTTTGCTAGATTTACATTTTGTTTTTTTTTTTTCAAAAGAAAGAATAAACAATAAGAAGTACATTAAATTCTAATTGTAATTAAATTTTAATTCTATATTCTAATTATGGTGTCGCATATCTCAGTGTACAGCGTGTCTGTTTACGAATGGCTAGGTATGAAGCGTCATAATGTTTATACATCGCCCTGTTCATTTCTTGTATCGTTCAGTTTCAGAACGTTCAAATCTTGACCATGATGTTAGCGCAGATTAACTTCGCGCGCTCACAATTTAAAAAGTAAACTTCGCTGTACAAATTTTAAAAAAATACTAGTATACCTACTCCAATTCAATAAATAATTTTCATGTACATTTGGTACTCCGTAGTGTACTTTTTAAATTGTGAGCACGCCAAGTTCATCTGCACCAACTTCATGGTCAAGATTTGAACGTTAGGAAACTGAACGAAACAAGAAATGAACGGGGCAATGTATGATGAACATTAGGATGTGTGTGTTTCCGGTACGGCTCTGTGGTTCCAGGTTCAAGCTTGACCGCTGCCGAAAATTATTTATAATATATAAGTAGCACAAAATGACCCCTGTGGTGCGCCGTCCACACCAACTTTGGGTGCCCGTGCGGTGACCTCTGGTAGCCGCCCTACGGTTGGAATATATTATCTCATTACCGATATTTGCTTACTTGCAGAATTGACACACCCGGCAACGGGTAAAAGTTGTGAAAGTGACGATTTATTTATATACTTACTTATTTATATTAAAATCTATCCTATATGTGTACGTATAAAATTATTAATAATAACGGAATAATAAACAAAAAAAATGTATTAATTATTTTTTGTTCCATGAGTAGTTTATTACAATGTACAAGTTACTTAAAAAATTAATATGTAATAATTCAAATTGTCAAACTACTAATAACAACCTCCTCCCTAACAACAGCTGTGTTTACATTAGGTAGGTATGTTACATTTCCCTAGCGGCGGCAATATAAAAGGCGGCATGCAGTAGACCAACAATGCAAGTTTAACCTGTAAAATTAGGTTTATTGTTTCACTTTTCATTTATAAATTTAGTTAGCATCTTAATTACAATTATAATTCCGGCCGTACTTTAATTAATTACGTTTTTTAAGAGTTTTGCTTGAAATAAAGGGATATGCTTAATGCTTAAACAATTTAAATACAATAGACATTGCAATATATGTAATAGTTTATTTTATGGAATTTAAAGCTATAGGCGATAAAAAATAAGATCGTCGCGCCAAAGTGGCTTTAAAGGAACTAATGTCAACGGGATATTTTGACATTTACTAATTCCATTTATGCATTAAGTGTGTAATATTAAGAGATATTTTATATTTAAACGCAAATAATATGAACATAATAAATAACACTTGTGTTTATAGAACCAAGCAAATGTCACATGTATAACTTATCCCATCAACTATAGTTCTGTAAAGTATCACCAGGGAGCCAATTTTGTAACTAGAAAGCGACAGCGAATACGAATGCAATATGGCGGGTCACTGAATAAGCGCCGTCTTATTTTCTATTCATATGACTGATTTCTATTGTATTGTGTACACTATACATATTCAGTACTAGTCTGACATTTGTTCAAAATTCCCGCGCTGGGAAAATTTTAGTTCATTTGAAAAGTAGCGTTATTTGAAATTGTATCATACTTATTTTGTGGTTATATTTCCTTTGTGCATTATACACATGTTTTTAGATAAGGTATTTCAATTAATTTCCAATAGAAGAAAATAATAATAAAAAAACAATAATTAAAAGGCACTAAAAAATAAATAATTATACAATCAATAACAAACTACACATTAGGAAAAATAAACGAGCCGATTATGCTTATTCGTAAGCGAATACCGTATTCATGAGGTCCGGACCAGCTGAATAGGTATTCAGTCGGAATAAGGCATCATGGCTGACAAAAAGTAGTGGGGATAATCTTATTCAGTATGAATTGTATTCGCTATCGCTTTCTAGTTACAAAATTGGCCCCCAGATGTCATATTGCTTATTTCCCGTCACATATAGTCTATAGGCGACGGGAAATAAGCAATATGACATCTGGTGGTATTTTCGGAACTATAGTTGCCGGGATAAATAATACACGTGACATTTTTCTTGCTTGTATACACAAGTGTTATCTAGTATGTTTATAATATTTACGTTTACATATGTAATATCTCTTCATATTATACACTTAATGCATAAATACAATTAGTAAATGTCAAATTATCCCGTTAACATTAGTTCCACTTTGGCGCTGCGATCTTATTTTCCTTCGCCTATAGTTTTCAGAATTGAATACATTTTGTTGTTATTGCAATATCTACAGGATGGTGCGTTGGAAGACGTACTATATATGATTTTCATCGTGAAAATATGTTTTACGAATTGCAGGATCTCTGAAACGTATTCATTCATAAAAATCTCCATATGTGAAATTTCGCATGATTCCTATACCAGCTCCGTGATGCTGGCAAAACCATTATGGCACAACTCAATAAAATTAATTGAAATATTTTTTACTCATGAACAAAAAAGTATGGTTGATACAACTTCACTGTGAAGCTGGCACAACCCCATTGCAAAAAAAAATCTGTTGTGGCCAGCACAATACTTCTCGCCATTTCCATTTTATGTTAAGTATTGTATTTAACATTTCTTGTACACACAAAACAATCTAATTTTTCGTAAAACGTGCTTATTCACTAAAATCTTGATATGCGGTTTTTAGCACGAATCTAATACCTCTCTTAGCGAGAGATAAAAATTGGGATATTTAATGCATATTAATGAGTAATTTATTACGCTAAAATGAAAAATATTACTCTTACCAGTAGTAAAAAAAGTGGTTATCCTTTACCCGGAGTTTTAACAAAGTAATGAATTTACTTAATATACCACAGAGTTAAAATTGATTTATTATAATTTGTTGACTTTTTATAAACAATTTTATATTTATAATAAGTTGTTCAAATATATTAACACTATAAAAATATAAATAAAAAATATGTTTCAATTTTTATTTATAAGTTAATAGTAACATTAACAGCGATAATAATAAATAATTTCCTATTTCCAGATTAGGTATTCCGAGAATATCTCTTAACCCTCTGTTAAAATGACGTTTATGGAGAGTTTATTCTATAGAGTTGTCTTATTCCATGTTTATTATTATACATTTGTAGGTTAAGCTCGTAATAAACTATATCTGTTTTAAAAGGAGGATATTCAGTATTTAACCCCTATTTATAATTACCACGGTAAAAGTATTTAATTTATATTTTTTTATTTAACAGAAACGATACTCGATACATATGTTTAATATCCAAGTCTAACGTCTAACGTAATTCAAGTTCCCAACCGGGGACCCAGAATTTTCAAGAGTCGGCGAGCGATAGCTCGGTTGCCGACATAGCCTTGTCCCAGAGTCCCTGGTGTACTACCGACGTAAAAAAATATTACAACCTTTCAATATATATTTCCACATGTTTATTGAAAATTAATAGGCTTTTGTTAAACAAATTATATGTTTCAGGTTATTAAAATATTAAAAATATGTGGCACATCTGATTTTGTGCATTTCGCTCTTATCTAAGTTCATTGCAAATTTGCCGAAAATTATAATAATCAGCTAATTATTAATAGTCAATACTGATTTTCACATGTTTATTGAAACTAAATAGGTTATTGTTATACAAATTATTTGCTTTATGTAATTAAAATAGTGAAAACATTTACCATACATCTGATTTTGTGCATTTTGCTCCTTTTCTAAGTTAATTGCAAAGTTTTCAAAAATTATAACAAGCATCTAATGTTCAATACCGATTTTCACATGTTATTTGAAACTAAATAAGTAATTGTTAAACAAATTATCTGTATCATGTGATTAATATAGTGAAAACATTTAACATACGTCTGATTTCGTGTATTTCGTACTTTAACTTAGGTCACAGAAAACAACAAGCTTGCTGCTTGTCTATGCTTAGGTTAATTGAAAAGTTGTCGAAAATTATAATAAGCAGCTAATTATTAATGTTCATTACTGATTTTCATATGTTTATTGAAACTAAATAGTCCTATTGTTAAACAAATGATCTGTTTCATGTTATTAAAATAGTGAAAACATTTAACATACATCTGATTTCGTACATTGCAAATTATCCGAAAATTATAATACACAGCTAATTATTAATATTCTAATTTTAATCACATAATTTATGTGATGCACTCTAAATTGTTTAAAAGTACTGTGCATAATAGGAAATATAACAAAGAAATATTTAATTTTAAGAAATTCTGATTATCTGCATATTATGTATTAAGATTACATGATTTCAACTTAATCGTTTCTTCGCGTAAACTATTTAGTCTTGTACTGAGCAGTCAACAATATTCTAAAGAATAATGTTACATTTACCTTCAATTAATTTTTAGGAAAATATTTTCGACATTCTTAAAAATAAATGAAAATACCCGTAGTCATTCTATTCTTATTGTCTCAATCTCTTTTCTATATTGTTTAAATAATGTAGAATATTATGAAACGAGAGAAAACTAAGAAAAATATGAAGATATATAACAATAGTGTTTTGTTAAATATTAAATAATAGACGTTTAGTAGTCAAATAGTAAATACGTGTATAAAAAAAAGCATAGATGGAGGAAAATTCATTCGCCAAGACAGGTAAAAAAAGAAGTAATAACACGCTAGCAGTTATTTTTTTTAAAATTGTTTTGTACATATGTAACTAATGCGTGTGTTACAAATAAAAGTTTTTATTAGATTAAATTATAACAAGTGAACAATAATGGGAAGAAGTAAACAAATATTTATTTGTTTAACTAGGCACTAAAACACCAGATTTACAGGAGAGGCTGCCGTTTCATTGCATTCAATCACGACATTCAATGCTGCCGAAGCTGTAAATCTGTGTTTTGTGCCGTGTTGAACACATTATTTTTTGCCGATTTTAGAATTAATATTAATTTAGTGATTATTTTTAACAACCATTTTGAAAGTTATCGCCATCAAATTATGTTGCCATGCGTTTGTTGAACGGTTGCTATGCGTTTGTTAAGCGGTTGCTATGTAAATAGCAACAATAGGCAGTAAAAATATGTTTATTCATCGGCAAAATATTATTACAAAATTATTTCTTGAAGCAGACAGATGTTATACGAAAATAACAGAAATTTGTTTTCTTAGACATGTATATACCTATTCTGTTATTTAAAAACAAATCTGTTGTGCCCAGTATACCTCTCGCCATTTTCTTTTATGTTGCATAGGGCGCGAGCAGATATGTGACTAAGCTGATATGGGGGCCGGTGTCAGAATGTACATATAATACAAATGGATTTGGAGAATCATAATGTTTTGAATGATGATTTTCCAAATCCATGTGTATTATTTTCTTCGACAAGTATTATTGACGACAAATAAACATCAGAATATTTTGAAATTTTGAACGAAAAATTATGACATATAACAGTGACATCTACGTAAAAAACTACTAGCCGTCATTCTGACACGGATCTTCATATCTGCTTGCCAAGCCCACAAATTCACATGACTATAAGTAACGAATTTAACATTTGTTGTACACACAAATAATTGAAATTGTATCTCTTCTTTTGTTCTATGAGAAATTTTGTCCTACTATTCTAATATGTTCAAAATTCTTCAAATTCATTGACAGTATTAGCGGTATTTCTTAAGAATATATGTAATATTAACATACCTATAATTTAAATACATATTTAATTAATAATACAATAATATATATTAAATGTACTCGTACGTCCCAGAAAAATCTTTTAAAATCTTAAAAATGTTTTATTAAAAATGCAAATTTTTGACACTGACATTTTGCTTTTATCTGTCAATTACAAACATTTAAATATCTCAACTGTTTTTTGGGCAACGAGATTTATTACAACAGATTATTCTATATTATTATATACTATATCTCCAAACCTATACGAGATATAATATAAAAATTAAATGTTTCAGATTGAGAATTTAATTTAAACTTAAAGTGTGCACTTTTGTTATAGTGAACTTTCGTTTATAGTGCACTAAATTCTTAGACCTCTGTGAGATTCACTGTTAGCATATTCCACTATCCTATGTATGTGTAGGTAAGTACTTTACGATGTTGCAACTATTGCAAATCACTTGTTCACAGATTCAAAATACTTATTGCTTACTAATAAATAAAAATGTATTATATAGCAATAGCCTCAAAGTTAAATAACAATGTTACAATAATTTGAAATTTAAAATTGTGTATAGCTGCCGCGCGTTCAGTTCAAATGATCTGCGCATAGTAGCCAACTTGAAACCATCGACTACACTTTCTTTAGCTTGTGAGTGAACCTCCTTGCTCTTTATATCAATTTTTCATGTTGATGAAATCTTTACCTCGTTGTAACAACAGCATATAATAATTACTAATAAATAGGTTACAATTATTGTAAACATTAGGCTATAAGTCAGTAGTGAGTACGTTTACACCACACGTATTAAACATTTAGTCCGCATACCAAGTGACATAACAAGATGGCGACGAATGGTGTAAACACTCTGTACTAAACCTTTGGTACGCAATTGGTTCACATTTTTAGTACGTGCAAAGGGGGATGTACCAGACCTTACTCATGCACGGTGTATACAGTAAGCGTACCAATGCGGTATTTCTGCCATTTATGACCACTTCTAATTTAATTAAATAATTGTTTACTAACATTTAGGGAACTGTGAAAATTTAGTAACATTTACAAGTTTAATAGTGTTGCAATGTAAATTACATAGATTCACGACTATTTTGCATTGTTAAGTCATTTTAGGTTAGGGTGGTTGTGACAGTTGAATCTACGCAAGCATGTCTAATGTACCAAAATATTTAGTTTCTTTATTTAGATACCGGTGTAAACATACCGTACTAAGATAAATTTTAGTATACACTTGGTCTGCGTATCAGTATAATACGCACGGTGTAAACGTAGTCATTGACCCAAATAGCAAATAGATCAAAAATTTAATATATATTTAGTCGTTTTTCTTATTTTTTTGAATGATTGCAGAAAACATATTGTTTGCAAAACATGCGGAACCTGTATGTAAATTCCGACACTCGCTGCCCTCGTTTTGGAGAACTTTTCTTCAGAATCATTACAAAAGTAAATTATATTACTTACACAAATATATACGAAGTGGTTGACAATGGATTGTAATCTGTCAAACGCACAATTAATACATCTGTTATATTTGATCCCCCTTGTTAAAATTAACTAAGATTGGTAAATTTTTTTTTTTTTAGTTTGTAGTATTTATTCCTTAAGAATATTTTTTACCTGAGATTGATTAAAATGACCCTAAGTACTTAAGTAAACGGTTTTAAATCAGTCTAATTAATTATTTAAATAAAAAATCAGATGTGGCCAGCACATGATCCCAGCCAATTCCGTGTTTAAATTACCCAATGAGCTTTAAATAAAGTAACACTTCCAGTTGATAAGAAATAAAATTTATATATCTGAATTTAAATCTAATGAAAACGTCAACATGCAAATAAAATTTTCTGATAGTACCCTGGCTACACATTTCGTTTAGAATTAAATTTGTTCGGTGTGAACATGACTTCACAATCCACGATGAATCAACGTGAGATTGAATAAAAGCAACAAATGCATCACTGCAGTAAAGAACATTGCATATACTACATAGCGGGGACTTGAACCACCTCCGTCTATGCCTGGTCCTCAAAGTTATCGATATATGAACAATTTTATCCGTCCTCAAAGGGAACGTTAGCCATATATATATATATATATATATATATATATATATATATATACACTGCCGAAAGAAATTAACGCATCACTTTCATAAACTCAGTTAATATTAGAATATTTTTATTTTCTTCAAATTTTAATCATTGATTTTTATAATTTTACTTTTATGGTAAGAATTAAGACAATGAAACAATAAAAACTTAATAAAATTGTAAGAAAAATGAAGAAAAACACTTTTAACAAAATTTAACATGCGATTAAAACACTTAATATTTAATGTTTCCTCCTCTTGCTCGGATAACTGCCTGGCAGCGACGACCCATACTGCTAATTAATGCTCTAATGTCATTCTGGTTAATATCTTCCCAAATTTCCTGCAATTTTTGGCCGAGCTCTTCTTGGTTGATTGGACGCCGAGGAAGTGCTCTAAGTCGTTTACCCATCGTGTCTCAAAGGTGTTCTATGGGATTAAGATCCGGACTTCTGGCTGGCCATTGCATTGTGGTGATATTCACTTCGGCAAGATATTGTTGCACTATTCGGGCAGAATGGGGTTTTGCATTATCATGCATAAAGATGAAGTCGTTTCCCCCAACAGGCGCAAAATGCAGTACATATGGTTCTAAAATGTTTTCTATATAAGATTCTGCCGTGATGCTCCCTCTTGGTATGATCACCAACTGCGTGCGAGCCTCTGAAGTGATACCACCCACACCATAACCGAACCTCCACCAAACATAACAGTCGGAACAATGTTACATTGCGCATAACGTTCACCTGGCCGTCTGTATACACGCATCCGTCTATCACTGCTATTAAGGCAAAATCTGGACTCGTAGCTAAACATAACATTAGCCCAATCGGCCTATAACCAGTTAACATGTTCCTGAGCAAACGTTAATCTGGCTCTGCGATGCTCTGCGGTTAATTGGGGTCCTGTTGCTGGTATTTTTGGGGTTAAATTAAAACCACTTAACTTTTTTCTTATGGTAACGGAACTAATATGAACATTGTGGGCCTCTGCGAGCATATTTTGTAGCCTAGGAGCCGTAATAAACCGTTCCCTTAACGTCTGCATCATCAAAAAACGATCTTGAATAGCATTTGTGGCACGTTTTCTCCCTTGACCTGGCCTTCTTGAGTATGAGTGAGTTTCCCGATGTCTCTTCAAGACCCGCGATACTGTCGATTGGTTAACACCAAGGCGCTGACCGATGTAACGCTGACTCTAACCTTCTTCTGCAAGTGTTACTACAGCCACAGCTTCTTCAACACTTAAATTAAGATTCTGACGTCTATTCATATTCACGCTTCACTATTTAGCACTTAATTTCGAGAGTACTTCAAAACAAATCCAAAAATGAATTTAATATGAAGCTTTATTTAAGTCAGAAAAGAAAATTTTATTTATTGACAGAATACCATGAGAATCAAAAATATCAAACAATCAGTAAAACATCATACTTGATAAGCTTTTTCCTTACATAAATAATTTCCGCTCAAACATAACGTCGGTTCGAAGATATAGAATAAATTATAAGTGATGTGTTAATTTCTTTCGCCAGTGTATATATATATATATTTACATCCCACTACCATTGTGGCGTCCCCTGTGTCATTTTCTACATTCAAAGTGACGTCCTCGTGCATATGACGTCCGGTACACGGACGTCACTTTAAAATGCCTTGTCATTTTTTTCTGGCATCAGGGGGGGGGGCTAGAATAGTTTAGCATAATTTGTTATGGACGTCACAATGATAGCGGAGTGAAAAATGTATATTTTTTGTAGTTCAAAAAAATTCCACTTGTGGCGTTAGTGTCGTCCGGCGTATATACACTGTATATACAGAAGTTTCATTCCACCGACAATCTGAACTCCGTATACTTGGCAACAATCAGGGGCGCCGTCCACGTGTCGAATGTGTCAGTGAACACAGGCGCCAGGAGGCCAAAGGCGCCGAAGGCGCCTTAAAAATGTATATAAATTCAAAATTCGTTATAGGTTGCGATTAAAATAATTCAATATCGCCTTATTTTATTATTATTATTATTTTAGTAACTTATTTATGATCTCAGTAATTATTCTTGTTCTAACATGAATAGTTCGTATAGTCGTGTTATATCATGTATACAGTGGACTCTTTATATTAAATCGCCGATGGATATATAGCCGCGGGAGCGCGCGGGCGACGCGGCGGCGGAAATTTGTCCACGCGCGAATTTACAAAATGAAGCGTTCTAACTCGTTTAGTCTTGTTAAAACATGCATTACTTGAAATCGTCTATGAATGAACAAACATATTATTTGCTTCATTCTCCTTCAGCAAGCAGTACTGCACTAGAGTAGAATTTATGTACCTTGTATTTTTAAAATATTTGTGAGTGAATGTGAATTTAAGAATATCAAGAACATTAAAGGTAAGCTATTTTGCATTTAAAATAAACATACATACATAACAATACACATTTCCCAATAGGGGTAGCGATCATGTTTGCAAAATCTAGAAAAAAAAGCAATAAAAGCGAAATTATTCGAAAATGTTACTTCATACTTTCCTATAATTAAAGCAAAACTAAAGCAAATAATGCAAACAAGACTTTTGGTAATAGAATAATTACATTTATTGAATATTTTTATTCAGATGTCTCAAGAAAGAAAGAAAAAGAAACTCTCCGGGCATCAAAATTTAATTAATAAAAAAAGACGCCAAGAAGAACAAGAGAAAAATGCTTCAAGTTTAACACAGTATTTTACGAAGCAAACGACCAGAACTGACCAAGATTATCCGCCAGATTCAATTCAGGAATCAGTACCCGGTTGCAGTGTAGATGAATTCAAAATACCAAGTCAGCCAGGACCAACTACCAGTGAAGATAATCAAATCGTTGAAGATATTACCCCTGTTTTTGGATCTGGGGACTATACTGAAGAGACAGGTACAGATACAATAAATAAATGTGCATTTGATGACCCAGGGCTTTGGCCGGAACCAATATCTCACATATCTAGGCAAGCTATTATAAAAACAGGTCCTAAACAAATAAAAAACTTTAATTTTCCGCGCGATTTGTTGGATCGAAATTTTTCTGAAAGTTACTATAAGAGAAACTTAAAAAATGGTGAAGAATGTAATAGAAATTGGTTGATTTACTCAATTACGAAAAATAATGTTTATTGCTTTTGTTGTAAACTTTTCGAACCTTCTCAGCAAAATAGATTTATTCAGGGATTTAATGACTGGCATCATATAGTAATGTACCTGAACCGCCATGAAAAAACTTTCACTCACTTTACTAACTATAAAAAATGGACAGAGTTGCTTCTATCGTTCAAAAATAAAACTACTGTTGATTATTTACAGCAAACAATATTAGACATTGAAAGTAAACGATGGTATGAAGTAATAAAGCGAATAAATTCAATTTTTATGTAAACAAAATTTAGCACTTCGAGGCAAAAGCAATAATCTTTACAATCGCAAGAATGGTAATTTTTTAAAATGTATTGAAATGCTAGAAAAGTTTGATCCTATTATATCGGAACACACACGACGTATAAATAGCGATTCTGAATTTCACAAAATGCCAACATATCTAGGAGACAAAATCCAAAATGAAATACTTTCCTTAATGACTTTTAATATTAAAAATCATATTATAAATTTATGTCGACAAAATAAATAGTTTTCAATAATATTAGATTGCACTCCGGATGTTTCTCATATTGAGCAAATAAGTGTAATAAATATAGGAACATTTTTTAGCATTTTATCCAATTTTAGATGTTACAGGGGCTGGATTAACAACATTTCTTATTGATCTATTAAAAACATTAAATTTAGACATAAATAATATAAGAGGCCAAGGCTATAATAATGGCTCTAACATGCGCGGCAAAAATTTTGGCCTACAAAAAAGAATTTTAGATTTTAACCCGCGAGCTTTTTATGTTCCTTGTGCGAATCACAGCCTGAATCTAATTGTAAATAATGCCGCTAATGTCAACTATGAAACAGTAATTTTTTTTAATATAGTACAAGAATTATACAAATTTTTCTCAGCTTCTACTAATCGATGGAATATCTTAATCAAGCATGTTACTAATTTAACTTTAAAGCCCTTATCCGAAACACGCTGGTCAAGTAGAATTGATGTCATAAAGCCTCTCTATAAATATTTACCATAAGTTTTTAATGCATTATTTGAAATTTGCAATGACCACACAAGAGTCGACGAACAATCTAAATACCAAGCAAAATGTCTGGGAGAAAAAATTTCTACATTTACATTTATTTGCTCCGTTAAAGTATGGTATGATATTTTAAATCAAGTAAATTTTGTGAGTAAAATGCTTCAATTTCAAACTACCAATTTGCAACTTGCTTTGGATGCATTAAACGAACTAAATACTTTTTAACTAATTATCGATCTGATGCTAGTTTTGCAGAAATTGTTGAAAGTTCCAAATTAATTGCAGAAAAGTTTGACAGAAACTGAATTTCGTAGTGCGAGGCCATTTAGACGACGTAAAAAATCTACTCAATTTGATTATGAACATGAAGATCAACCTATAGTAAATCCTGAAAATTCATTCAAAGTAAATTTTTATTTCTGTATAATAGATCAAACTTTAATTTCGTTATAAGACAGATTTTCTTTATTAAAAGAACATATGGATTCATTCCAATTTTTATATTCATTAAATAATTTACAAAATAAAGAATACCTATTATCTTGCTGCAAAAAATTACAAGCGAAATTAACTCATGAAAATCAGTCCGATATTGACGCAGATGATTTATGTGAAGAAATTTTACAATGTCAAGTATTTATTACGAATTCAAAAAAAGATATATCCCAAATAATTCAGTATATTTATTCAAATGATTTAGTAGGAGTTTATCCAAATTTTACTGTAGCACTCCGTATTCTTTTATCATTACCTGTGTCAGTTGCGTCCGCGGAGCGGTCTTTTTCGAAATTAAAAATCATAAAGAGTTATTTACGCTCCACAATGGCGCAAAATAGATTATCAGATCTCGCAATAATTTCAATTGAGTCTGACATACTGGATAAACTTGATATTCATGATATTATCCAAACTTTTTCTTTGCTAAAAGCTAGGAAAGTAAAATTTATTTAATGACTTATTTACATTGTTTGTATTTAATTTACCGTATAATATGTATTATGTTTATATTATAAATATTATATTTTTCATTTATTATTGTTGTTTATCTGTTTTCTTGTGTTTGTAATTTTGTATTTTAAATAAAAAAGTTTACACAGTCTATTTAAATCTTTGTGTGTTTTTTTATTTCAATGCGTTAAGAATATAACAAAAACAGTCATTTAAATGTCCCTAAACATAAGCCTAAAAATTATAGTATTTCAAATTAATTATTCATTATTTTTTTATTCATGACGTATTACTTAAAAATGCTACTAGAGAATTAAAAATTAAAGTGTCCGAACCTATAGTTGTTGGGGCTCTTATCACCTAGGCATGCAAAATATTTATAATATTAGTTTTTGATACAAATGTTTCTAATTAATGGGGCGCCATCAAAAATTTTGACACAGGCGCCGCATGCTCCTGGCGCGCCCCTGGCAACAATGGGCATTGAGCAATACATTAGCGCGCAAGTCTTTTAATCGTATTTAAAGTTATATTGTGCACTCCTGATAATATATTAAATTAATATTTAAATAATCAAACATTTATTTTGTACTTGCAAAATCCTCTTAGTAAAGACAAAATCGATAAACTATGATGTCAAAATAGAAATGTACTCAATTTAAAAAAGATAATTATTTAAATAACATAAAGCTTAATTATTATTTACAAAATATTGTGCAAATTGTAAATAAATGCTAATTGTAAGGATAACAAGATTTATGATTAAATGTATGGAATAAATATAAGGACGGTATGCTACAGTGAAATATAAAAATAAAATCTTTATAAACTTTTGTTCTAAAATATCAAGATTGAAATTTTAAACAGAGTAGAAAAAGGGAGAATCTAAATAATTTTTAAATAGAAAAAAAATGTTTTAAACAAATTAACTCTCAATAAACTATAAACTATTTATTAAAAAAATATAGATAATTTAATTACTCTTATTTAGGTACTTCTTTCGACTTCCCCTCTACTTACTAAAGTGTTTAGCCAAAGTGAGTTGCCGAGTAATTAGAGAATATTTTTATACTTACTCGTAATAACGATTTTAATTATTTACACTTATTAATAAATATCTTTACGTGCCTGTAACTAATAGCATAACTTTATGGGTCGATTCTATTGACATTTGTAAGTCTTACAGATCTCTAAATCTGTAAAACCGTGATAAAAACACATCTATTCTTGTTGATTAATATAAAATTATACATAAGAGTGTCAGCTTTCGTTGCGATTTTGTTCATTATTTACAGATTTTCAATCCGTATGATTTACAGATGTGAACAGAATAAAGACCCATTAGATTGTTTTTGTTTACAAATGTAGGTGTAGGTACCTAAAACAAAATTTATAAGATTATTTTGTGAAAAAAATTGTTAAGCTATTTGCTTTTTATTTTTATTATAATGTAATTTGAAAATTGTGATTATATTTCTTTGCATTATGTAAAAGAATAATTTTCAAAATTAATGGCTTTTAAAAATTCTGAATTTTACTGCAACCTATGCTACTTAGAAAGAAACGCGGAAAATTAATTTGTTTATTGGCAACAATAACGAATTTGTGTGTTTTTTGAAATATTCTTTCTGGAAATGAACAGAACAGTTCTCCATAATAGTATTTCATAAATTTAAATCATTTGGTTTTTCATTTTATTTTGCATAGAAGGGGCTCAAAAAGTCCCACATAAAGATATTTATGAATAAGTATACATAATTAAAATCGTTATTATTAGTAAGTATAAAAATATTTTCTAATTACTCAAAACTACGGAGCATTTTTCATTGAATTTACGGGCCAAAGCTGTAAAGTTACCAACACTTCTTAGTTTTATCGTAACTAAGTAATTTAATTCTTGCTATGAGACATTTCCGACTGTAACAGAATAAAACATAAATCGTTACTAGGCGTTGGGAATATTTTATTTAGTGTCAAATCAGTAATTTTAGCGACACAATAATAATACTCGTACTGGTACAAAAGTAGATAATTTGTGCACAAAACTGATTTCGTGCGGGACAAAATAGGTACTTAATTATTTATTGAGTGTATAGATTGCTGTTAATTTGAAAATAGTTTAATTAATATGAGACAAAAATAAATGTATGGGATTAAGTGAATCTCGGGTCTTGCGTTTGGTAACTAATAAGTATTTTGGTGATAAATTGGTATAGTATACCAAATATAAAGAAGACCCCCGGTTTACTTGTAATTTTCTTTATAAATGTATAAATAAATAAAAAAATCAGTGTAGTAAAACAAAGTGTATTGTACTAATGCGTCACTGTTACAAAATAAGCGAAAAATTAACTTATTAAATATATTTATTTAAATCACAGCAAAATACAGATAAATATTTTTAGTAACCACTAGGCATGTAATATGAACTGAATTAATAATTGAATTTTTTTAGTCTCCATTTCCTTGGAATTATATTATATAAAAATTGTACTTTTGCAAATTCATTTTTTTTTCTTTTAATATTATGGTATCCTGTTGCCATGTGCCTGTGACATCAATATTATTTCGAATTTTAAATGACACAAAAGAGACTCCTGTATTTCACTTTCCACACCAGCAGTAAGTGCCTGTCGTGATGATATTTTTTTGTGTATATTATATTAAAAGGATATCCAAATTTTGAAGATATTTCGAATAGCAGCACGAAATTAGTTTTGTGCAAAAATTATCTACTTTTGAGCTAATACGAGTATTATTATTGTGTCGCCAAAATTACTGATTTGTCACTAAAGAAAATATTCTCAACGCCTAGTTACGATCAATGTTTTATTCTGTTACAGTCGTAAATGTCGCCATTATAATAGCAACAATTAAATTACTTAGTTACTTTAAAAATAATAAGTTTTGGTAATTTTACAGCTTTAACTCGCATTTCAATGAAAAATGCTCCGGAGAACGATTTGCAAGGGGTGTGGGTCAACGCAAATATATGCATAGAATACGTGATCGTAAAAATTATATAAATCCAATATATTATTGAACTCTACTTGAGGTGTAGAGTAGAATGGTTTCGGTCCCAGTTTTCAGTGAGTAAATTCAAAATACATAAAATCGTGTGTAAAAATCGATTTTGCATTCAACAGAACTAGTTTTTATCTAACATTAAATTTCAGCTCCTCCTTTATACTACTTAAACTACGGTTAATGGTGTATTTTCCGTCCGTGAGAAGTTATATGTATATTAAGCGTCGTTGGGAGCCAACACGGAGCGAAGCGGAAATTTTTATGAATAGATCTTTTAAATGATGGCAAATATTTAATATTAAAATGTATTTTTAGTTTAATAATAATAGATTTATTGAATGCCCGAGGACCGACCAAATACAACATAAATACAGTGTAAACAATATTAACAAAGAAGATTTTTTTTAATGTTTGATTGGTTTTACTGATAATAAGAATGCATTAACAGATATTTGTATTGAAACAATTTGGTGATCGGAATTTAGTGATTAATACCCTATCTATAGGAAATACATACAATGGTAAAATTTTAGTTTTAGAACAAAAGTTTATATAATAAAGTTACTCATAATTTAAAATGGCAATTAATTGATATAATACATTCCTGTTACGAAATAGTCGCAAATTAAAAGTTTCTCTTCATGTTGCTTACAGTTAGTCATGAGAAATGATGAAATGAAACAGGCAGATAGACCTAAATAAATGTCACTTTAATGCTTGAGTTAAATTAAAATTAATATTTTCACAAATAAAGACCATTTCATTTTATTAAGAGGTTCCATTATCTTTAATAATAATAAAATCAAAGTAAAAATTACATAAACACAGACCAACAGTTTATTATTTGTTATATTTCTCATGGCACAGTGTAAACAGTTTGAAACGAACTTTTAATTTACGTGTGATTAATAACAGGATTTCTAGCACATCAATAAATTTGGATTCATTGGATGCCACTTTTAATTTGGAACATTTTTTTGTAATTACACTTTTGATCTAAAAATTATAATAGGGAATTATCTATAGCCAAACGAAAAATTTTCCATTGATTTTTTACACCGGGTGCCGGGTGTTAGGGTCAGGAAATTATATTAAATATCCTTTCTTATAGAAAATAAATCATATTACAAAAATTAGAAGAAAAATTACACATTAAAAACTGCAAAATAATTTTTGGAAAATATTGTTAGGTTTATTAATAGATTAGGAATTTTTATGGAAAGGAAGATTACGTTGATCAATTTTTCCTTAGTTTAATGATAATAAAAAAAATTATGAATAAAATAAAGTATGCTATCCTGCTTTAAATCTTCAAACATTGAACTAAACTAAATAAAATAAATATCAGACATTTATATCTGTTAATTATCATTACCAGAGATTGTAAAAAATCTCTAACATATGGGTGTGCATTATGACTATGAAAGATTGCACTTTGGTTTCTACATCAGAATAATGTATTTAATATTGGCAACGTTACTGGACGTCATTGTAACGGTAGTATGAATAAAAATATACAAATCGGACGTCACAAAGTACGGGATATGCATGAAGTATATACTCTGGACGTCGGATTCACTCAGTATGGAGGAGTTCATAATATCGTCAAATGAACGTTGTAAATTGACTTTATTGAAATTTGAATCGAAATTCATAATCATATATATATATATATATATATATATATATATATATATATATATATATATATATATATATATATATATATATATATAATAATAATAATAATAATATATTTATTGGTTTTAAAGTTACAAACTTTATACCAACGGTTGGTAACATTCCGTAAATAATACAAAGAAAAATACATTATTACAGTGATATACAAATAATAAGAAATTTACATAACAAATTAAGAAATGTGAATATGCCCAAATAATAAAAATAACATTGTTGTAAGATTGCAATTAATTCCAAATTATAAATTACGTAAAGGAGGATCTAACAACATAGCAAAAAGGGGAATGCGTATTCCCAAATTACCAAAACAAAGTTGAAGTAAAACATCAAGTGAGGCCTAAGTGCCAATTATATCAAGTTATATTACATTATATATATATATATATATATATATATATATATATATATATATATATATATATATATATACAAAATTACGATTTTCCTGTAATACAGTTGTTGCCGAAGTACAAACAATAGAACAAGCTACTAAAAAATGAGTATTTTTTATTCTCTTTACGACCATACCAAATTTGTTAGTATTTACCATATTCATTTGTTAAAAATAAATACTTATCATTAATGGATGTAATTTAATATGCGAGAAGGCTACGACAGCAATTGTTTTATGATAATCTGTAATAAATAATATGAAATTCAAAATTTACAAGTAATAAAATCTTTATTCAATATGTTCCCCATTTAAATTAATACATTTTAAAATACGTTTTCTTAATTCTCGCATAACACTATTAAGCTCTCTTCTGTCAATTTTTTGCACCGCTTCACGAATTCTGTTTTTTAATTCTTCGATGTTGTTCGGTCTATTGAAGTAAACCAAATATTTAATACGTCCCCAGAAATAAAAGTCGAGAGGGGTCAGATCTGGTGATCTAGCTGGCCAATGTATTGGCCCGTGACGACCAATCCATTTTTGCCCGCATCTGTTGTTTAACCAGTTAGTTATTAGTCGAGCAGAATGAGCTGGTGCTCCGTCTAATTGAAAATAAAGTTGTCTTCTTATATCTAATGGCAAATCATCTAAATAATTATTAACTTCATTATTCAAAAAATTTAAAAATTCAATAGTATTCAAACTGTTTAAAAATACGGGCCCAAATATTCTATTTCCCAGTATCCCACACCATACGTTTACTCGATATGAATACTGACTTTTACATTGTATTATCCAATTCGGATTTCTATGAGACCAGTGACGTATATTTTGTGATGAAATTACACCATTTGTGGTAAACGTTACTTCGTCAATAAAGAAAATATTATAATGTAAATTTGGAATGGTTAATATTTTGTTGTTCAACCAATGACAATACTGTAACCTTTGTGGTGGATCATTTATTTGTAAGGTATGTAAAAATTTTGGTTTAAATGGCCTGATCTTATTTTTTCTGAGAATTTTGTACACTTGATACCTTGTAAGTCCTGAATTTTGCGCAATGCTTCGTAAACTTGATCTTGGATGAAGGTGAACATAGGCTAAAATATCAATTTCATTATTCTGGTTACACATCAAATTTTCGTTATTTTCTTTGCAAACTGATCCAGTATTTTTAAAACGCCGAAATTTTTTTCCTACCATAGCATAAGATAAATTTCGCCCAGGATGTCTTGTATTAAATTCTTCTGCCGCTTCTCTGTAACTTCTGTTACTATCTCCTACTAATAATACGATCTCCACTTTATCTTCTATTGTCAGCACCATTGTAATTAAAATTATTATTTATTAATAACAAACGACAAAAGTATGACAGTTCTAATTAGTATATCATGAAAACAATTGAGAAAACAATTGCTGTCGTAGCCTTCTCGCATATAAAATTACATCCATTAATAAGTATTTATTTTTAACAAATGAATATGATAATACTAACAAATTTGGTATGGTCGTAAAGAGAATAAAAAATACAATCTAAATTTATAAAAAACTTGTATAGGTTGTATTTAAATTAACAAAGTTGATATCACTTCCACCAGAATTACACTTTTCATATAAAATAATCGCAGATATTGTATTGAATAAATTATGTCCTATAAGCAATAAGCGTATCTGCAATAATAAGCCGGATAAATGGGTGTAACCACTTTTTCAAACACACTGTATATATACATATATATATATATATATATATATATATATATATATATATATATATATATATATATATATATATATATATATATATATATGAATAATATATGATTATGAATTTCGATTCAAATTTCAATAAAGTCAATTTATCTTGCAATTCAATTTGAATAAAAACTTTTTTTTTGGACAGATATAAAAAAATGTTTCAGACAAATATTGTAATAGAAAGTTTAAGTATTTTAAAAATGTTTTATTTTCGAAAATCGATGGGTGGTTTTCAAAATATCTTGTTTTGAAATTTTTGATTGGTCGCCATTTTGTTATTTGATGAAATAGAAAATATTTGTAAATACAAGTGTTTTAGAGAACCGAAATCAAATGCTGAAAGTTTTTGTATTTTTTTAAATATTCCTTAAAATAAGGGAGTTATGACGATTTTTTGAAAAACAAGAGAACGCCAATAACTATGAACTGGGGCTCCAAATCAAAAATTTGAGCTAAGAAAAGTTTTGTTTTAATGAGTTCTATCTACCATTTTCGGGTGTAACGACTTAGTATTAACACCCTGTATATATATATATATATATATATATATATATATATATATATATATATATATATATATATACACATACAGGGTGTAACACCAAAACCGACCACCGCCATTATTCTGTTTATTATTATAAAGGGTTTTCCAATAAGAGGTGTTATTTTGAATAGCCCGCTATTTCGGTAGATGTCGCTTTTGAAGCTGTCATTTTTTGACATTTGACAAGTAGAAACTACGCCATTAATAAAAATGGAACGATACACGCTTCAACAACGCATTGAAATTATTAAAATTCACTATAAAAATGGTGAAAATTTGGCAGAGACGGTTCGTAAAACTCGACAATTTTTGGGTCGTCGTGAAGCACCTTGTCGGACCGCAATACAGAAATTGGTGGAAAAATTCGAGCTGTTGGGACAAGTTAGTGATGTGAAGAATAAAACCCGTGCACGTCGCTCAAGAACAGCCGAGAATATTGCTGCTGTAGCCGAAAGTGTTGAAGAAAACCCAGGTTTGTCCATTCCTCGTCGTTCTTTGGAATTAGGCATTCCACAAACGTCATTACACCGTATTTTGCATAAAGATTTGGGTCTTAAGGCTTATAAAGTCCAGTTAACACAAGAACTCAAGCCGGCCGATCATCAACAACGTCGTGTCTTTGCTGATTGGGTCGTTGAAATGCATGAAAATGATCCAGAATTCCATCGAAAAATCATCTTGAGTAATGAGGCCCATTTCCACCTCGGTGGCTTCGTCAACAAACAAAATTGTCGCATCTGGGGCTCAGAAAACCCAAGAGTTATTGTTGAAAAGCCTCTCTATCCTCAACGTGTGACTGTTTGGTGCGGTTTATGGTCCGGCGGAGTCATTGGACCTTACTTTTTCGAAAATGAGGCTGGAGCAACAGTTACGGTGAATAGATTGCGCTATCGAGAGATGATTTAACGATTTTTTATGGCCGGAATTGGATGGTATTGATCTGGACAACGTTTACTTTCAACAAGACGGTGCTACGTGCCACACAAGCAACGAAACCATTGATCTTTTACGGGAAAAGTTTCCGGACCGTGTTATCTCTCGAAGAGGTGATCACAATTGGCCACCGAGATCTTGTGATTTAACATCTTGCGACTTCTTTCTTTGGGGCCACGTGAAAGAGAAGGTCTACGCCAACTGCCCAGCGTCGACTCAAGACCTCAAAGATGGAATTCGTGAGGCTATCGAGGACATAGGACAGCCACTGTGCGATTTGGTTATGGAAAATTTCATGAAAAGGATATTGTCCTGTCAGCGTGGTCGTGGTGGTCATTTGCCTGATGTTATTTTCCACTATTAACGGCATACCTTCCTCTTTATAATGAAATAAACATCCGATCATTTATATTAAAAAATGGCATTTTTCTTTGAATATCAAAATAACACCTCTTATTGGAAAACCCTTTAGTTACAAAAAACTATTATAGAACAAAGTTGTATGATTTTCAGTTGTCATTGTGGCTCAATGGTTAGCATAGCTACCTTTGGATTGAAAGAATGTTTGATGGTTGGGGTTCAAGTCTCCGTCACGCTAACTTTTTATTTTTTAAATTTATTTATTTACTAACTACGAATTATATGAAAGATAATTATGAGATCACAATATGGATGCATTAGTTAAATAATTACAAGTAAGTTACTATTGTGATATAATATTAATTTCCATGGAAGAATAATCATGACACAAAAGCAACTATACTACCTAATTTTTTTTATAAATACAGTAAAAGCACAAAACACATATTCATTATATCTCATTCATGTTTTATTAAGATCAAAAGAAAATATAATGGATTATTATACGTTTTGATTATTGTAATCAATTCATTTTTAATAACCAAATTAAGAATGAAAAAAAAAATCATTGGATTGATTATGTACATGTCATTAAAATTTAAATATTATATTAATCTGCGAAAAGTTCTGTGCTATTTAGTTTTAGTATTTTCTTCAAATTCTCAATTCACGTCTGTACATTTTTGTGTCTTTTTCTTGAGGTTATCGAATTTTCTCTTTATTTATAACAAAGTTCTAGGTGGGTTTGAATTGTTTTATGTATATGTGATGTTCATGCTTTTACCTTTAAGTGATACATATTTTGTAATAATGGAATATTCCAATGATTTAAAATACCCGCTTATGTGGCAAAATAAAATAACAGGTTTTTGATTTTATTGTTCATTTATTTTCTCTATTATTGTTTAACTACAAGAAAAATAATAATATTTTTATAATAAATATTCAAAATGAGCACCATTCTGTGCCAAACAATAACCTAATCGGTTGTAAAATTCTTGACGCACTTTGTTTAATTGTTGAGGTGATATACTTTGGCCGCCGTAGCAATTTCTATTTTTAGGTCTTCAATGGTTGCATACTCTTTATTATGTTCGTATAAAATTATTTTTAAATGTCCCCACAAAAAAAATTAATAACAATATTTTATAAATGAAAATAATTGATTTCAACAAAAATTGATTACAATAATCAAAACGCATAATAATCCATTATATTTTCTTTTGATCTTAATAAAACATTAATGAGATATAATGAATATGTGTTTTGTGTTTTTACTGTATTTATAAAAAAATTAGGTAGTATAGTATAAATTCTTGCTTTTGTGTCATGATTATTCTTCCATGGAAATTATTATTATATCATAATACTAACTTACTTGTAAAAATCTAACCAATGCATCCATATTATGATCTCATAATTATCTTTAATATAATTCGTAGTTAATAAATAAAAGCGTGACGGAGACTTGAACCCCAACCACCAAACATTCTTTCAATCCAGAGGCAGCCATGTTAACCATTGAGCCACAATGACAACTTATCTCATATTACGTAATAAAATATTGAAACAAATATTTATTGACAGTCATTTATAATTTTCTCTTATTTATGTAATGATAATAAAGTAGTTAGTATTAAATAAAGCACAGGAGGTAATGTACTATTATCATGTTCAATTGCATGGCTTAATTTTCTGTCGAACACTTTTTATTTGCAAAAAACTATTTTCTCATGTTAAACTAAACTGATTCAGATGATTCTAGCGTTACAATAAGGTCGAAAGTCGCTAAGATGATATGAAAAGTCTTCTTACGGCGAAATACATAGTGTGCCCTGTCTCCCCTATATTCCTGGTCTAAGGTATAACCCATATAACCCAACTTTACCTAGTATACGAAAACGCCTACGAAGCCTAGTGTGATTAATTACACTAATGAATGTGATAATGAAGCCGAAATGAACATAACATTGTAAGTTGTAGATTCAATTCTGTTAATAATAAGATTGCAGTTGCAATAACTTTTACTAAAAGTCCTTTAATTTGTTTAGCTTTTATTTCAGTGCTAGTTTACTAAACTTGCAAAATGTTAACTACGTATTCTAGGTAATCCAATGTTTTATAATCACTTAGTCCCTAGGTTTCAATTATTTCAGATTTAACACGACTACACTGTAAATGTCACATTAACATCCTAATTTAATGATTTTTTTTTAATCTTAGAAATAGGCCGTAGAACCAAGGAAATATTTAATTAAACGAAGGCTATGGAGAAGGTTCATATCCCTGCGAGGTCCATTATTTTTTCACAAATTCTTTCTTCGTTTAATTTTATATTTCCTTGGCCTTACGGCCTATTTTTACGATTAAAAATGTTACTGTTGGTCACAAATAATTCTTATCAATTAATAAATAATTAATAAAATGTATACTTATACTTACATCGGGGGGACGAGCAGGATTAACAGGTGATAAATATATTATTAACTGTAGTGAAAGCTGATGCCACATTACACTAAATTCACAGTAGCTACATTCGAATTTAAATCCACATGTATGATTACTTATCCAAGGAGTACAAACCATACATTTCAATAGGCGACAGACATCCCTGCACAAATTTGAATTAATGCCAGTATGCTTATCAATATCTTGTAGTTCCATCTGAAAAATCGTACTTTGTACTATTGTTCAAAATTTGAAATAATAATTAACTTACCTGTTTTAAGAGAATATCTAACATAAGAATACAACAAGATAAATTTCGTTCTGGATCATTCTCTCCTTCTATGGAACACGATAATTTGAATTCGTGTTCTGATAATGACGCTTTTTCTGAATTTTCATCTACTAAATCAGCTATAAAATATAAATATTAATATAAAACTTAATTTAAATATATTTTCTATACCGTTATATTTTTTTATGTTGTCTTCTAGTTTTTCAGCTTCTTCTTCTGGTTTTCCTGATTTTAGTACTGAAACTCCAGTTTCAAAAATATTAAAAAGTAAATTTAAGGGAATTGTTATTTCTAGTACAGTGAGCACCTAAAATAAAATAAAATATTACTTAAATAATTAAGCGTCCAAAAAAATGTATACCTGTAACCAATACAGTGCTTGCTCCTGTATTTTAGCAGATGGTTTTTTAAATCGTAAAGCAACAAAATGATACATTTTCTTCTCGTCAAAACCCAAAGGGCTCATGTCAGTATCTAAAATTTTACTTAAAATAATTTTCAACTCAGAAAGTTCTTTTTCAGGAACATCAGTAACAACTGCTTCCATCCAAAATGGCATTATGTGATCCCAAATTTCTGGAGTTATTATTTCGTATGGTATTAAATAAAATAATCTATTAAGACCATCTTTCAAATGTGACGTTCTTGATGCTAATGTATCCCTACAGAAAAAAAAATATATAAAACACTATTGTAAAATTAATTTCACGTTTTACCAATGTCCACCAACTCTGGCATATTCAGGTGGATGAGGAAGTAAACAAGAAAGAAATAATTTGTAGTGTGTGCTTCTTATATTTTGTAACCAAGTACAAACATATTCTGTTTTAAGTTTTTCGAGTGCACTCTCTTCTTGTCCATCGTACGAGTATGCAGTGACATGAAACCAGTGGAACAGCATAGCAAGTAGTCGACCTAAAATTTCAACAGGAGTATCTTTATCAGGCGTACATCGACCGACTAGAAGCCAAACTCCATATCTGCCAAGTAATTGACGCTCTTCAACGGAAATATTATCCTGAACAGGTGTTGACACTTTAATATCACCACTTGCTGTATCTTTTACTTCTACACTTGGTACTTTCGCTTCTTTCAATAAACTATTTAATACATATAAGTACTTAAAAATTATTGTTATACTTTGATTTACAAAATTTTAAATACCTTACGATTGCTTCTACCATATATGTTTGCATTTCTGAATCCATAGTCCAAGCGGGAGGTAAACTTTTATGAACTATATGGTCTCCACCACGGCGATTATTATGTCTATTGTTATGGCACTGTTGACAATATCTTATAGGATGATTTCCATTGTAACTAGCACATTCCGTTGAAAAACATATTGAGACAGCTGATTTATCAATTGATCTGCAATTCTTTGGATACGAATAAATTAAATTCACTCATTTTTTGTGAAAGAAATATTTACTTTATTTTCACATATCATGGACACTTGTTGCATTGGATGAAGAATGTCGAAGAAATTTTGATTAGGATGTTCTCTGTGTATTTCATTGGCACATTCAATACAAAGATATAAAGGAGCAGGGGAATCACTGGCATATGTAATAGAAATACAATGATCGTAGCAAACTTTAGCAGCTTCTGCATTTCCTGCATTTGGGCAATGATCTCTTTGACATACAAAAGGTGTGGAATCACCTACAAATATAAATATATAAAATTTGTTCTTAAAATGATATTAACATTTAATATACCAGCAAATTTGCAAATTAAATTTTTACGATCAAAAAGATTTGCGTTAAAAGCTGGCCAATAATAGAATAATAATTTAGCTGATGAGGATCGTGCAGCAGGTGTCCCGTAAGCAATGACACATAACAAATCTTTTAGAACAGTTTGTTTCAGTGTCATAAGACACTCAAGAAGTTGACAATGATGTGCAGGATTGTTTGAGTATTGAAACACCATCATTATAACCGCGGCAACAGAATTACTAACTGAGTCTTCATCATCTTTTCCAATATGGCGTGCTGCAAATACATAAAGTACTCGTAATAGATAATTTTATCAATATATTTACATACTTATTGTGAATGGTAAAATATAGAAACACAAATAATTGACTATATCTTGATGAAGCGAACAAGGTAAAACAGCAATAGACGATGCAGTCAAATATGGAATGTTGCAAATTAAATCATGTTCCAAAAACGGTAACAAACAACCTAAACACTGAAGAACTGCTTGTCCAAAAGCTAAAAAAATATTCACTAAAACATTTTTTCTTTTTCATAAATTTATGTTTATACCTTCTAAACCATATTGCATTAAAGGAGCGACTTCAATTAATGGTATAAGTGAGTTATATAATCCTTTGTAATCTAAATTAGGAAACAATGCCATTCTAGTCGAATCCATTTCAGGGTTTTTCAAAAGTTCTAGCGGAAAATTTGGTACATCTTTTAAAACAGCTAAAAGGGAAAAATGTAAAAAAATTGTACACTAAATAACTAAAATATTATATTTACTCAGCAGTGTTTGGGAGAAATATTTTATAGTATTAGCGATATCGGCACCAGAAGGTAGTGGCAAAATACCGTGCAGAAGTCGTAATTGATAATCGTATAAGCTACGAATTTTCACAGTAACTAAATGCAAAATGAAAAACACATATATTAGTAACATATTGACATAATAGAACAATTCAATAGAAACAAAATTTATGAATGAGACACCAGCAATAAAATTACAACAATATGAAGAGAGATAATAAGATCAAAATGTGAGGAAAATGTATTGCAATTGCACAGAATAGAGAATAAGAAAAAAATACATTATACAAAAATATAAATTATTGTCTTACATGCAGCAGCCCGAGTACCCATGTTGAAATAACAGTCACAATAATTACACGCAAGGGAAACACTCAAGTCACATTGTTTGAAACGTGCGGGAATCTTCAACATGAGCTCACACTTATATTAGTCACATCCCTTGTCCAATAGAGCGTGCACGACTCTTCACAGTGCGTGGAAATTGGTTTCAGTTATATTCATGATGTCTGGTTGCGGTTGCGCTTGCTATATACTAAACATCAGACAAGCAAAGATAATGAAAAGGGGGGCCCACATCACTTTTCAAAACGTGCGGGTCTTAGCAGAGCATAATGAACTAACCAATCCTCAACTAGAAACTTCCAATTATGTTCAGAGGTATTCTGTTATACTTCCACCCAATATCTTGCTTCCATTAATTATCACTATCAATTTCTCCACACGGTATAAGAAAATTCAACGCTTAATATTCACCATGCCCAAATAAATAATAACTGTTCAAATTTATGTATTGTACATGTTCACTTTCCCTGCAACAATAGTTATTTGGAAGAAAATGACACTGGTGAATTATGGACGCGACGAATTTTCCGACCACGCCAAAATGGCAACACAGCACAACTACACAAATCAATAAATGATTCCAAGAGTTACTTTGAAATACTTATTATTACTATATACACATAAGGGGTAATATCAAATGCCAAATACCAGATACAAAACCAAGTGAAATATATCTTTTACTTAACACTTACATCTTACGTGAATATGAGAACGCAAATTTAAAACCTGTTGCACGTAGGCTTCCATTTTTAACTAATTTATAACAATATTATTATTACTGTCCACACACTTCAAAAACTTTAATAACAAAGACTGTGGACCCTTAACTATGTATTAGTATTATTCGCTAAATTGTACTATATTTTAGAAATATTATAGAATGGTTAATTTTATTTATTTGCACAGAACCGTAAATATGTATTTCCTTCGTTTATTACTTAAACAATTAATATAACAATTGCATTGCTTTTAAACCTCTATAACAGCGCACTGAGTGGCAATCCAAACTAATCAGTAATCAATTATCTTGCAAGGAAGAAGTGGGGAAACAGGTCATACTATTGGCGAACATCGTACTCGCCAAAAATATTTTATATTTAATAAAACATATTTTCTCATTTTGTGTAAGTATATAATTGCGTAAAAAATATGAATATAATGAAGTTATATTGTTGTTAACAATACTGTGTTTTAATTTATAATAATGGTTGAGTGTAAGAACAGCTTTTAAGATGAACTTTTGCCAAATGAAATATATTTATTATTATTATTTCTGACATCGCTCGCAGTGTCTATAATGTATGTCCCCAGTACATTTCTCCCAGTGGTTTCAGTTTTAAAATGTTCAAACCTGACCATGAAATTGTAGCGAATCGAAGTGTTTACATCTTGCTTCTATTTCGCGCTATTGGTTTAAATTTAATTGATTGCATTACGACTAGTTCGTTAGTTAACTTTAGTTGTTAATTGATGGCGCATAATCATCGGAAATATCCCAAGTTCCATATTTAAATATATTTCCTGTATATTCAAAGTTATTTCACCCCACAAACAACGTAATCAAATTACAAGGAAATTTAGTATAGCTTCAATAACCTTGCACCTTTAACCCGAATGCGTCTGTACTTCGAACACTTCATCTTGCCCTTCTTTTTACTTCCTTGTACGTAAGTAAAGGAAGTATTGTAATCGCGAAAAATTTCGGTTTTCAGATTTCAGCGGAAATATCCATTTTGATCATCCCTGAATCCATTTTGACTAATTTCGTCGTGACGTCTGTACGTACGCACGTATGTACGTCCGTACGTACGTACGTACGTACGTATCTTGCATAACTCAAAAACGGTAAGCCGTAGAAAGTTGAAATTTTGTATTTAGGACTCCAATAACATCTAGTTGTGCACCTCCCTTTCTGGTTATTATACAATTTCCAGAAGTGGCACTTTACATGAAGCCTATAATAGATTTTAATGAAAAACTGTTTTAAAATATAATCCAAAACTTTTCAAATTTGGTATACAAGACTTTTATCTCAATCGAAATAACATAATAGATTTTGGTTAAAATAGACTAACCGGAAGTGGTACATTACTTGAAGTTGTTAACAGTTTTTCTTGAATAAAATGATTTTATTTTGATTTTAGAAATAAATGCTTCAAATAAAAGTTTTAGAGAATTAATTTCTGCGTCTAGCACATCAAGTATTATTAAATTAGCCCTTTGTATAAGCGAGATATGTAAATTTAAAAATTATATACTTTTTTGTTTTTGTAATAAAGCTTGCTATGGATTAGAACAAAAACATAAAAAAAAATGTTCATGTCAAATTACGTTAAATACGTGCAATTTTATGATTCGTACAATAACAAATATTATATTTTTATTGTGAAATTAGTCATATTCATTGTTGTAATCAAATATTTCTTTGTTGTAATCAAAACTCTCTTTAAAATGAACCGGTTTAGATTATGGTCATATATCTTACTGTTTTGAAGTTAAAATTAATATTTTGTAATTTATTTATTAAAAAAAATATGTATAGTTTAATAATCGTACAAGGAAGTCGTGTGGTGTCCACATCAGATTTTTTTTCTTTTATTTCCTAGTGTCTACGAGGGTAGATTTTATGTAATTTTCCTAGACTTGAAAGAAAACAACTGAAGGTAAAGTAATATTTAATTTAGTTATTTCTGATATCCCCGCTTCATTTGCAATGGGGCCATCCCACACTTTTTTTATTTTAATTTCGTAAAATATAGATCAAAATATTCATCTCTGTGTATTTTTTACACAATATAAATATATGTATTTGGCGATATACTGTTTTAAAAATATCATGTATTTTTGAATATATCGTGACGTCAAAAATTAAAAGGCTAGGTTCATGGAACGCACATTTTACCCTAGCGGTGAAAAATAGAAATAACATCTGTCATTTTACAAGTTCAAGGTCATTTGTGTTTTGATTTATTGCATGTTCACACGTGAGTAGAATAGCGTATTTAGAGTTCAGTGAGTTTTTAATTTAATAATGGAATCCGGATATGAAGAGGCAAATTCTCCAAAAATAGACGTTAGCACGATAAATGATTTTTTTTATAAAAAGTTCTGAGTTACGGAATGCTGAAATACAAAACGTAAAAATGAAAAGGTATGTCTTCATTTTCATTTTATTATAATCTTCTTCAATGAGATTTTATTTTTAAAGAGCTATATGGCGCGATGACTCACCAACACAAACTTTTATACAAAGCATCAAATTTTTACACGTTTGTATGAATTTTAAACTTTACCGCCGTGCTAACTCCACATGATTTGTGAAGCGCGGCAACTCAAATTAAGAGTGCGTATCACAAACTCGGATTTTAATTCGTGATGTCACAGTAAGTCTGCGAAAAAGTATTACGAAAATTATGAATGAAAAGTAATAAAATTGTAACTATTTTTCATTGTATAAGCAATGAAATTGTCAATTTTTTTTATTTCTACAAAAAAAATGCATTTTTTTTTTAATGGGATGTCCCCATTATGAAACTCATCCAGCATTCTGTAAAAACCATATCTTCAACTTTTTATCTTTCCCATAATTCTTGGTTCCACAGGCCTTCTAAACTTTGGGTCCTGAATCGATTCCCAGCTCCATCGATGTATACAATTTTTATTTTTCAATAGCGCGCAAACACATGATTCGAGCGACAAAGTGCTTAGAATCAGCTAATTGTGTACGCTTGTCATTAAATTAAAAATTAATAGATTATTTAATACTTACATGCTTTATTCTTTGCATTTCTTTTTCCCGTTCTAAATTCCCTTCCTAAACCTATTGGAATCTTAGTAGTAAACAAACCGAAAATTCAACCAGTGGTTCTCAAACGATAGAACAAAATTATGTTATTTTAAATGATAAATTAGTCCCTTATTCTTGATCATTTTTTTATATATAAAATTTTTCTCTAAAATCTTTAGTTCGCCTAAAAAATTCTAGTTGTTTTAAAGGAACCTCTCTATAAAAATTATAAAAAACAAAATATCAAAATAAAATTGTGAAGTGACAACTGCACACAAATCAAACCTATTGGAATCTTGGTAATATTGTGAGAAACCCAAGTTTTTCAAATTACATTTTATTTATAACAATATGAATAAATGTACGTGTCCAATAAATATAATTCTTTACTAACCGGGTTCTACTTGTAATAAGTTAGGTATTGAAAAAGAAAATCATGATTTTATAGTGTAACATAATAAATAACATTGCATATGGGAGTTACATCTAATTTTTACTTTATCATTACTTATAAACAGAAAGGAAATAGTGGGAAATTATAGAACCAACATTAAAAAAGCAGATGCGATTTAAAAAAAAAGAAATGTACAAGATCATATAAGCATTTATGATTTTATTAAATGAAACAAATCGTTCACAGATAAAATCAAAATAGATTTATATATGTGTAAACATTCAAACAGTACAAATATAGTTCTTTTCAGTTTTCATGAAATCGTTAAAAGAACAAAACATATTTGAATGAAAAATTGAAAATTTGCGAAATGAACCTCCAACACATGTATGCTTTTGGGGCAAATTAAAAGAGAATGGGATGAAGACAAATGAAGAAAATAAAAGTGATAGTTACATCCAATGAGAGAAATAGTCAGTTTGATAAATTTAAAATTTCTAAAAGTATAGTGTACGAGTAGAGCTGGTCAGTAATCAATTACTTTTGGTAAAGTAGAATTGAGTGACTTGCTTGACCGCAACTTTGGTGTTCTTGATTTAATAAAAAATAAAATATGTACTCCATCAATTTCAAAATAAAAATTGTAGAAATATGCGAAACTACCCAGGCAACAGTATAGCATACTAAATAAAAGGCCCACGCCAATTATAAATTTTTAAAAATGGTCTGTCTGTCACTGTCACCCGTTGATTTGGAATACTTGAAATATTGCATAAAAACCCAATATAATTTCATTTTCTGGGGGTAAATTGGAACAAGAATTTCATTTTTAAAAATGTAAAAAAATATATTTGCGTAGAAAAGCGAAAAGATACACATTTTTAACATGAGAATAAGTAACATAAATTCTGAGTAAGGGTAAAGGTTATTAGTATAATTTTTAGGTTATATATGCTTCAGAAAAGAGTCTGGGGCAGCAATAAAAAAGATAGCATCTGCCTTACAAATGATACTTTTCTCTGTGCAACAAAAAGTAGAGGACAAAAACTATAGTTTTCTTACCTTTTATTGTAGAATTTTTCTTTGATCGCACATGGCCCGTATAGCTATTTTGAACCGAAAGTAGTGATCTGTAATATATTTTAGAACGTATGTAATTTTTGATTGTTTGTACTACTCTCCACTAGAGTGCTGTACTAATTTCTTTGCGACAATCCGATTTCAAATCACCCAATTCCACAGTAATTAATAATTAAATTACTTTTTCCCACAAAGTAAGTTTAATTAATTTTTTGAAAACTGACTTTTTCAAATACTAATTACGATTTAGAAACAAGAAGTAAGGGATCACGTGCAGCGTATTTTTTGCGTGTAACGAATTATAGCAAACATGCGCAACGGCGTTCCTTTTCATTATACAATTTACCCTTGTACTGGTTCACTGATGTCGATGAAATGGTTAAAGACATTTTCAACATCAATACCTTACCTGGATTCGAACCAGGAACCATCTTGTAAAGCAACCATACTATCTATATTGGCATTTTTTTTTATAAATATTTTATTACTCTTATTATTTTTATTTTTGTTGTATTTTATGTTAAACAAAGTAATATTATTGCTCGTTTTCTTCGGAAAACACACAATATTCGAATACATTTATATTGACTTGGTCAAATCACGTTTTATACATCGTACGAATAGTCAAAATTCGAATAATTTTACATTGATTTATTCATGTCACAACTTATGCATTTTTCGACACTGCAAATCTCAAAAAATATTACCTCGTCTTATTCAAATCTCGAATTTTTTTTATCCTGTTTACTTCAAATCTCAATCTGCAAATCTCTACCACGCTGCACGCTGAAGTTGGTGCGCTTTTTAGAACAATGTCCGTTCACCATTGCTCCATTCCAATGTTGTTAGTTACTTTTGTTTTACGTGATATTTAAATTATTTATAATATTTCAAACAATCTTGAAAAACCGTAACACAAATAAAACTAATAAATTTAAATGCCTTAATGTTAAAAATAAGATTTTCTTCATTATAAAAAAAATGTTAACATATTGGAAACTGGAAGATGTATTTTGAATGAAAATGCTTTAGTACATTTGTTATATTTTATTTTTAGAAGCCGCTAATAATGCGATAAAGAAATCGGCCGCTGTCATAAGTACAGTTAATTCTATTCTAATAAAGGAAAATCAGACGGTTGGTTCGAAAAAATTAAGTTGCTAAATACAATTATTAAAGCTACGGCCCTGTACGGAGTTGAAGTATGGGGCCTGAGATACATTGAAAAATTAGAAAATTGTCAAATTTTTTTAAACGCATGCTGCTATGTGTGAGAAATACACCTGGTCCTTTGCTTAGAAACGAAACAGGCATTAATCATATTAAAATTGAAATTATGAAACGTACCTTAAACTGGTGGGCAAGGATTTTGAGGATGGATGATAAGCGCTTTGCAAAAATCATTTACCGTAGATTAGTTAATTTAGAACAAAGTTCATCTAATAATCCGGTATATATCTGGGTTTCACAACTTAAATCATTATCTTCCGAATTGAACTTCGATGCTATTTGGCAAAGACAATATATAAGTAAAAAAGAAATAACAGATTTACTTTCACAATTAAACACGATTATACTACAAAAAGATAGTGATTTGATATCTACCTCAAAATTTAATAATTTCTATAAAGAACTTTCTGTGCTACCAGAGAATCAGAACTATTTAAATTTGAATGTTTCTTTTGTTAAAAAAAGAGTAATCGCTCAACTCAGATAAAGTAATAATCACAACCTTAGAATAATAATAAATAATATAAAATACCCATTAGTCAAGTGTACGATCTGCAACTGTCAAGCAGTTGAAAATCTGTATCATTTTTTAATTATATGCCCTATCTATACACCATTTCGTCAAGCATATTTATCAGGATTTCTCCAATCTATAAATTAAGAAAACTTTTATAATGTTCTTTTCAATTTCAATTTAAATGAAAGTGAAATTAACAATATTTTCTACTTTGTGGTCGGCGCTCTTAGACTCCGTAGTTTTTGTTTAAATATTTAAATCTCAAGCATGTTATGATTTTAATTGCAATTTTAATTCTTATGTAGTTTTGTTTTTGGTAGAATTCTGGAATTATTTTTTTACTAAATGCAAGTTCCATTTTGACATATTTATAGGTCCATTTGCTTTTGTATAAATTTGGGTCTACATTTTATTATAATATACGTAATAAGATATTTTGTATATGCAAAATTCTTTGATCTGTACCTACACCTTACTTTTATATAATTTTTGATTCTCTCTTTACAAAGTACTATGTTGATGTACTGAATATGTATATTTGCTTTTATATAATTTTTAATTCTCTTTTTAGAATGTACTAAAGGGTCCGCCAAATAACTTTTTTTTTTTTAAAATGCTATAAAAAAACTACTGAATATTTTCTCAAATTTCTTTTTTTATTTGAAAGTACAATCCTTCCGGTTAATAATGGAAAATAATTTCATTCAAATGGCTGCCTCGGCTGGCCATGCAGTAGCGTACACGTTCGGTCCAATTTTTAAGCACATTATCGATTGTGTGCAGCTGTATTTCACCAATGGCTTCACGAATATTGTCCTTTAAAGCGTCAATTGTCTCTGGCTTGTCGGCGTAACACTTATCTTTGATGGCACCCCACAAAAAATAGTCCAACGGTGTCAAATCGCAGCTCCGAGGTGGCCAAACGACATCAGCTCTGCGGCTGATAATGCGATCTTCAAAAACAGGGCGCAAAACATCGAGTGTAGCTTCGGCTGTGTGGCACGTAGCGCCGTCCTGTTGAAACCAAATGTTGCCAATATCCTCCTCTTCAATTTTTGTGAACAAAAATTCGTTCAACATGGCCCGATAACGATCGCCATTGACTGTAACGGCCACTCCTTGCTCATTTTCGAAGAAAAATGGCCCAATTATGCCTCTGGACCAAAATCCACACCAAACAGTGACTCGTTTTGGGTGCGTCGGCTTTTCAATGTATTCGTGCGGGTTTTCTGTGCCCCAAATGCGACAATTTTGCTTGTTTACATACCCGCCAAGATGAAAATGAGCTTCATCTGAAAAGATGATTTTTTTGGCAAAATCGGCATCTTCTGTAAGTCGATCACAGGCCCACTCAGCGAAGCGAAAACGCATTGGATGGTCAGTTGGCTTCAACTCCTGAACCAATTGGCCTTTGTATGCCGTCATACCAAGGTCTTTATGCAAAACTCGTCTCAATGATGTCTCCGAAATGTTCATTTGTTGAGAACGACGGTGAATTGATGTTGATGGCGCTTCACGCACACTTTCTGCCACAGCAGCAATATTCTCGGGTGTACGCACTGTTTTTGGCTTTTCACGCTTTGGTTTATCGATGAGGATGCCAGTTTCTTTCACTTTTTTCACAAGATAACGAACATACGGAGCTGACGGTGCATCTCTTCTTCCAAAATCCGTACGCAATTTTCGCACACATTCTGCAACATTACCATGATTTTCAAAGTAATGTCGCAATATTTCCCAGCGTTGTTCAAGCGTATACACAACCATATTCGTTCAGCGGAAGGATAAAACTAATTATCTGTCAAATCAAACATGAGCTAAGTGTTACCATTCACGAAATAAGCACTAGTTGAAAAAAAAAACGTTAGAACCCTGTATATTGATATACTGAATATGTATATTTGCTTTTATATAATTTTTGATTCTCACTTTAGAATGTACTATTTTGATGTACTGAATATGTATATTTGCTTTTGTATAATTTTGGGTCTAAATTTTTATTATAATTAATGTATTAAGATATCTTATTGTACATGCAGAATTTTTCGATATGTACCTACACTTAACTTTTATATAATCGTTTTTGATTCTCTCTTTTGAATGTACTATTTTGATGTACTGAATATGTATGTTTGCTTTTGTATAATAACTGTATTTTTTTAGTTATTTACCATCGAATAGATTTAAAACTGGGGGAAAGGTGTAAAATATTTGTATGTAGAATGTGAGTAATATAATTTATGTAAATACATTATTTTATATCTTTTAGATTTCCTTTGCAAAATAAACATATATTAAAATCTTGGATTATAAATGTAAGGAGAAAAGCTTTTACCCCAACTAAAGCTAACTAACTTTGCAGAGATCATTTTAAAGAAAATAAATATTTAGTTAGGACGGGAACTTACATTCGAAAATTGAAACCAGATGCAGTCCCTACGATATTTTCCGCTTTTCCTAGCTATTTAAAACAAAAAGAAAATAGCAGAAGGGTTTTAAATATAAAATCATGTAATTATTGCGCTGAAAACTGTTTAACATTGGACCATAATTACGTTTACAAATATAATTTTTCAGTTTTAACTGATTTTAAAAATAATGGAGGATTAATTTCCCCATCAGAAAGCGTTTTTAAAATAATTAAAGCTACTGAAACAAGTTAATATTTTCACTAATAATTTAAAAACATTTTCAAATACAAATAATATTGAAAGAAAAATAATAAATTTTATAATTAATCTTTTTGCCAGTGAAAAAAATATTTTTTCTCATTTACATTGTGAAATTTCTTTGGATAATAATCACAAAATTGATCTAATTTGATATATTTGCAAGCAGTATATAAAAATTAGATTGCACAGTATTACAAAGTGGTCCAATTAGAATCAAATTGCTAGCAAAAGACAAATTAAATAAACTAATATTATTTTCTAATCAATAAATAGTGTTTAAGAACAAGTATTGCATTTTATTTCACCAATTTAATAACAATTTATTTGTGATAACCTTCATATATCAATTATATTCTAAGTTTTATTTCATATTTACCATATCATACATTACTATTTTGCCTTTTTAACAAATGGCGCCTCTTGACCTTGAGGCTTCAATTTACGTAGTTTGAAACATACGAAGTTGGGTATTTAGGTTATATATAAACATCTCTGGCAAAAACATAGCTATTTCAAAATATGGTAAGCTAATTATTTATCTTTAGAATGAATCCAGAATCTACAAACTGAAAAAAGGCAAAAGTCCTTGAAAAAGAACATATAGAGCATTTTATGAAGGAGGCACTCAATGAAGAACAGTTGATGAAAGTAATAGTTCTCTATTATTGTGTGATTTGGTACTTATTTTGTATCTTTATAGGTTACACTAATAATGGGAGTGGCTGGCCGATGTAACGAGTTAACGAACTTAAACATTGACCACTGAGGATTTTATATAGATCGTATCTGTATGTTTCTATACCAGAGATGTTTATGTATAACCTAGATACCCAACTTCGTATGTCTCAAACCACGTAAAAGTAAAGTCTCAACGTCAAGAGGCGGCCATTTGTTAAAAAGGCAAAATATTAATGTATGATATGGTAAATATGAAATAAAACTTAAAAATATAATTGATATATGAAGGTTATCACAAATAAATTGTTATTAAATTGGTGAAATAAAACGCAATACTTGTTCTTAAACACTATTTATTGATTAGAAAATAATATTAGTTTATTTAATTTGTCTTTTGCTAACAATTTGATTCTGATTGGACCACTTTGCAATACTGTGCAATCTAATTTTTATATACTGCTAAAGGCCAAATTTAATTGCAAATATCTCAGGTACCGCGTGGTCAATTGTTTTAAAACTTGGAGATCAGGTTCAGTTGAGATGTACTTAAAATTTCAATTAAAACCCAAATAAACCTAGTGTCCTTTTAAAAGGACGGGAAGGTTTTTAATTTTTTTTAGAGATGTACTTTAGTTTTAAGAGATGTCGCCCATATAAATTATTAGATTAGGCCTTGTACATCATATTTAAACACGTATTCATGTATTGTAGACGTATATTTTCCTAGTGTCCTTTTAAAAGGACGGCAATTAACTGAAAAATGGTAAATGTTAAAAATAAATTTATTTGACAAAAAATGTTTATACTAATGTGAACATTAAGTTTCAATCATTTTCAAAAAAAAAAAATACTTAAAATAATTTCAGGTTTATCTGGGTTAATTCTGGGTAAAATGGTTTCACGATATAACTACCTTAAGTAGCCGAAATTACATTGGGTAAACTTGTCTCTTGGTTCAAATTTCAGCCAATCAGAGAAGTCAAAACTATGCCCTATTCTCTGCAATGCTGAATGCGTAAGATGAAACAAGGTATAGTAAATGTACAAATGCTAGTTTTGCTAACCTTGTTGGACGCACTTATAATGTAGTTATTTTTGAAGCAAGTAATATAAAGAGGGAAAATGACAGTTATCAATATAACAATATATATCGGGTGAACAAGCGAAACCGTGACATAAGCGTGAAAACATTTTTTTTTTCAAATACTACCTGTCCCGTAAAACTTTATGGATTAGTTTACATAGAGATTTAGAGCGGACCAAAAAAAAAACACTCTGAGCAGGGGTCACCATCCTTTTTGAGAAGCGCACCGCATACGAAATTTTAAAATATACGGCGGGCCAGATATTAATTCTTATTGGAAACCCTATTGGATCATAAATGTAAAGAAACTCAAATTATATTTACATTTCTTTCGCATAATATGTATGTATATGTAGTGATACCTACAAATATAAAATAATAGTTTAAAGATTTTAAATACGATGTTCCACTTTGTAAAAAGTTTTCGAGATGGAAATTCATTTTCGATATTTTGATTTTACATGTTTCATCTTTAAGCACGTATGTTTGTATGTGTACGTATACTTCATTTCACGTACAAAATAGCGTTGGTTTAGATAGGGATATAAATTCTGCCCTTTGATTATTAATATTTTTTATTCGTTTACCTCTTTTTTATAAACAAGGTTTGCGTTTTCTTTTGCTCATCACAGCAGAACTTATTTTACTTTAATTTGGTTTGTACAACATACTTTAATATTTATTTTATTTATTGACTTATAATAAGGTAAAATTTACAATAATTTATTTAACTAACCTATAGATTATCTTATGTAGTCAGAAATATCGTTTGTATTAAATTAAAATCATTAATATAAAACTATAATCAATCCATCCTAATTAATCAACTTTGGGCCAGTAGAAACTTTCATTTAAATTTTAGGTTCATAGTAAATTTAATAAAATGAACGAATTCGAATCAGTTTGCATCTTCTTGTCATTAAAATCATCGCATCGCTGTCAAAATATCGAGTAGCGCTTAATTAAATTTACTTTGGAAATAAATTTAAGTGGATTTTTATAAAACCGGACCTGAGTTGCATTAAATACATGTTTATAAACACAAGAGTTACTCTGATTATTTCATTAACATTTGTGTCAACTTAATAAATTTTTTGTTTATCCCATATTGCATTTTAGGAAAAGAAGAGCAGCTGTGGATAAAATGGATAGGATTTTCAATCTGTTGTTGCCAGTATAATACATCTCGTCAATTCCATTTTATTTTACATTAATATCGTATACATGCATAATTTGTGTTATTTATATAACACAAACAAATTTTAAATAACTCAGTTTTATTACAATATGAACTATTTTTGATTTGTAATCTACGTACACATAATTTAGTAAATGATAAGGTAACTTATGCAATATTCGGTACATTGTTGTTCCTTTAATATACTAGTATGAGTAATTTATCTATTTTCATAGAAAAGTAACAAATTTATTATTATACAGAGAAATGTAGAGATTCTACATATATATTACAATCGTATCATGTGTCTGTATTACTGCTTATGGTAGGTAGTAGGTACATGTTTCATAAACCAGCTATAATTATCAAATAACTAATATATTTATTTTATTCTAAAGGTGATTTTATTTTTACCATACATTTCATTTTATCTTCATAAATGTTTCACATTTAGCCTTTCTATAATTATATTATAAAATGTTTATTTTTATGTACCTTCATTTAAATAGTATTAATATTAGATTATTATTATTAACGAAGAAATATGTGCTAAATTTATATCAAAAATGTGTACATATAATTTGTGAGTAGATAAATTTATCTGGCATATATAAAATATGTATTTGATTATTGTGGTGGGAATTCACGCGGCAAATATAAAATTAAATATTTGAAATTAATATTTCGATATAATTCGAGGACATCCCGATCGCTTACGTGAAGATAACTGCCCCGTTTTCATAAATCTTTGACACGTGCGGGCAACATTAGACACCAGAGTGATTCTAGCGCCCACTTCTGTAACACAACCTATTGTGAACAAACATTATACATTGCATTACCATGACCTAACAGATATACCAGTGGTAATTATTATAGAAATTAAGGAATAAATGACAATAAAGTATATATTAAAGGAAAGAATAAATAAAAATAATACATATAAAATTATCAGACGCAGGTAATTTATTAATTTTGATGATATTAACCACATAAACTTTATAGGTTATGGCAGTATATAATCAACAAATGTATTTATTCCCTAAATATCTTGAGAGTGCCGCATCGAAATTATTATAAATAAATAGTATGTATTATAACAAATATACTCATATATATTTTGTAATAGAACCACCCGTAGGGAATTTGTAAAAAAATAATAAAGTTTACGTTATCTATCCTATGTGCATATTTTTTTAGATAACTCCTATATAATGCCGCGTGCCGCCTTGAAATTATTATAAATAAATAATATATATTATAACAAATTAATCAATATATATTTTAATGTGGCACCACCCGTAGGAGGGTGCGAAAAAAAATCAAAGATTGTGCGACTCGACTTATATTTTCGTATAATCTTAGATATCTCCTATATAAGTCCGCGTGCCGCCATGAAATTATTATAAATAAATAGTATATATTATAACAACTTATTTAATATACATTTCAATATGGCGCCACCCGTAGACGGGTGTGAAAAAAAATCATAAAGATTTTATGACTCGCCTTGCATTTTTGTATAATCTTAGATATCTCCTATATAAGTTCGCGTGCCGCCATGAAATTATAATAAATAAATAATATATATATTATAAAAACTTATTTAATATACATTTCAATATGGCACCACCCGTCGAGGGCTGTGAAAAAAAATCATAAAGATTTTGCTACCCACCTTACATTTTTGTATAATCTTAGATATCTCCTATATAAGTCCGCGTGCCGCCATGAAATTATTATAAATAAATAGTCTGTATTATAACAACTTATTTAATATACATTTCAATATGGCACCACCCGTAGAGGGGTGTGAAAAAAAATCATAAAGATTTGGCGAGTCGACTTATATTTTTCGTATATTCTTAGATATCTCCTATATAAGTTCGCGTGCCGCCATCAAATTATAATAAATAAATAGTATATATTATATCAACATATTTAATATACATTTCAATATGGCACCACCCGTAGAGGGGTGTGAAAAAAAATCATTAAGATTTTGTGACTCGCCTTATATTTTTCGTATATTCTTAGATATCTCCTATATAAGTTCGTGTGCCGCCATGAAATTATATTAAGTAAATAATATATATTATAACAACTTATTTAATATACATTTCAATATGGCACCACCCGTAGAGGAGTGTGAAAAAAATCATAAAGATTTTGCGACTCGCCTTATATTTTTCGTATATTCTTAGATATCTCCTATATAAGTTCGCGTGCCGCCATGAACTTATTATAAATAAATAATATATATTATAACAACTTATCTAATATACATTTCAATATGGCACCACCCGTAGAGGGGTGTGAAAAAAAAATCATAAAGATTTTACGAGTCGACTTATATTTTTCGTATATTCTTAGATATCTCCTATATAAGTTCGCGTGCCGCCATGAAATTAAAAAAAATAAATAATATATATTATAACAACTTATCTAATATACATTTCAATATGGCACCACCCGTAGAGGGGTGTGAAAAAAAAATCATAAAGATTTTACGAGTCGACTTATATTTTTCGTATATTCTTAGATATCTCCTATATAAGTTCGCGTGCCGCCATGAAATTATAAAAAATAAATAATATATATTATAACAACTTATTTTATATACATTTCAATATGACGCCACCCGTAGAGGGGCGTGAAAAAAAATCATAAAGATTTTACGAGTCGACCTATATTTTTCGTATATTCTTAGATATCTCCTATATAAGTTCGCGTGCCGCCATGAACTTATTATAAATAAATAATATATATTATAACAACTTAGTTAATATACATTTCAATATGGCGCCACCCGTAGAGGGGTGTGAAAAAAATTTATAAAGATTTTGCGACTCGCCTTATATTTTTCGTATATTCTTAGATATCTCCTATATAAGTCCGCGTGCCGCCATGAAATTATTATAAATAAATAGTATATATTATAACAACTTATTTAATATACATTTCAATATTGCACCACCCGTAGAGGGGTGTGAAAAAAATTCATAAAGATTTTACGAGTCGACTTAATTTTTCGTATATTCTTAGATAACTCCTATATAAGTTCGCGTGCCGCCATGAAATTATTATAAATAAATAATATATATTATAACAACTTATTTAATATACATTTCAATATGGCGCCACCCGTAGACGGGTGTGAAAAAAAATCATAAAGATTTTATGACTCGCCTTGCATTTTTGTATAATCTTAGATATCTCCTATATAAGTTCGCATGCCGCCATGAAATTATAATAAATAAATAATATATATTATAAAAACTTATTTAATATACATTTCAATATGGCACCACCCGTCGAGGGCTGTGAAAAAAAATCATAAAGATTTTGCTACCCGCCTTACATTTTTGTATAATCTTAGATATCTCCTATATAAGTCCGCGTGCCGCCATGAAATTATTATAAATAAATAGTCTGTATTATAACAACTTATTTAATATACATTTCAATATGGGACCACCCGTAGAGGGGTGTGAAAAAAAATCATAAAGATTTGGCGAGTCGACTTATATTTTTCGTATATTCTTAGATATCTCCTATATAAGTTCGCGTGCCGCCATCAAATTATAATAAATAAATAGTATATATTATAACAACTTATTTAATATACATTTCAATATGGCACCACCCGTAGAGGGGTGTGAAAAAAAATCATTAAGATTTTGTGACTCGCCTTATATTTTTCGTATATTCTTAGATATCTCCTATATAAGTTCGCGTGCCGCCTTGAAATTATAATAAATAAATAATATATATTATAACAACTTATTTAATATACATTTCAATATGGCATCACCCGTAAAGGGGTATGAAAAAAATCATAAAGATTTTACGAGTCGACTTATATTTTTCGTATATTCTTAGATATCTCCTATATAAGTTCGCGTGCCGCCATGAACTTATTATAAATAAATAATATATATTATAACAACTTATTTAATATACATTTCAATATGGCGCCACCCGTAGAGGGGTGTGAAAAAAAATCATAAAGATTTTACGAGTCGACTTATATTTTTCGTATATTCTTAGATATCTCCTATATAAGTTCGCGTGCCGCCATGAACTTATTATAAATAAATAATATATATTATAACAACTTATCTAATATACATTTCAATATGGCACCACCCGTAGAGGGGTGTGAAAAAAAATCATAAAGATTTTACGAGTCGACATATTTTTCGTATATTCTTAGATATCTCCTATATAAGTTCGCGTGCCGCCATGAACTTATTATAAATAAATAATATATATTATAACAACTTATCTAATATACATTTCAATATGGCACCACCCGTAGAGGGGTGTGAAAAAAAAATCATAAAGATTTTACGAGTAGACTTATATTTTTCGTATATTCTTAGATATCTCCTATATAAGTTCGCGTGCCGCCATGAAATTATAAAAAATAAATAATATATATTATAACAACTTATTTAATATACATTTCAATATGGCGCCACCCGTAGAGGGGCGTGAAAAAAAAATCATAAAGATTTTACGAGTCGACCTATATTTTTCGTATATTCTTAGATATCTCCTATATAATTTCGCGTGCCGCCATGAACTTATTATAAATAAATAATATATATTATAACAACTTAGTTAATATACATTTCAATATGGCGCCACCCGTAGAGGGGTGTGAAAAAAAATTATAAAGATTTTGCGACGCCTTATATTTTTCGTATATTCTTAGATATCTCCTATATAAGTTCGCGTGCCGCCATGAACTTATTATAAATAAATAATATATATTATAACAACTTATTTAATATACATTTCAATATGGCGCCACCCGTAGAGGGGTGTGAAAAAAAATCATAAAGATTTTACGAGTCTACTTATATTTTTCGTATATTCTTAGATATCTCCTATATAAGTTCGCGTGCCGCCATAAACTTATTATAAATAAATAATATATATTATAACAACTTATTTAATATACATTTGAATATGGCACCACCCGTAGAGGGGTGTGAAAACAAATCATAAAGATTTTGCGAGTCGACTTATATTTTTCGTATATTCTTAGATATCTCCTATATAAGTTCGCGTGCCGCCATAAACTTATTATAAATAAATAATATATATTATAACAACTTATTTAATATACATTTGAATATGGCACCACCCGTAGAGGGGTGTGAAAACAAATCATAAAGATTTTGCGAGTCGACTTATATTTTTCGTATATTCTTAGATATCTCCTATATAAGTTCGCGTGCCGCCATGAACTTATTATAAATAAATAATATATATTATAACAACTTATTTAATATACATTTCAATATGGCGCCACCCGTAGAGGGGTGTGAAAAAAAATCATAAAGATTTTACGAGTCGACCTATATTTTTCGTATATTCTTAGATATCTCCTATATAAGTTCGCGTGCCGCCATGAAATTATAATAAATAAATAATTTATATTATAACTTATTTAATATACATTTCAATATGGCACCACCCGAAGAGAGGAAAGGAAAGTACAAATAAAATTATAATAAGCATTTCTCTTCGTAACATTAAATGAAGTTAGCATGTATAGATGAATAAATAATAATTAGAGAAAAAAGAATAAATAATTATAAGATCTAACAAAACAAATTCCCCAGGAGCTAAATTTACCGAGTGTAAGTTTGGCTTGCAAAACGCGGCAATTTCAACAAATTTAAATTTGTGTAGTATATCCCATGTACCTAGATATATTTTTCATATATCTCCTATATGAAATATGAATCTGTTTCGCTTACGAATTATTATAAATTAAAAGAATAACAATTATAATAAATTACTCCTTATCTTTTGTTGCAGTGTCACGCTACGGGGAGGTACAAAAAAATTAGTAACTTGCTTTCATATCAATTCATTATAAACAACAACAAAATATCTAGAAAAGATTTAGACTGAGCTTGACTTATTACATATTTATGACGAATAAACATTGTTTATGATTAATTTTCTGTTTGAATATTATTAATATTATTAGAAAATAAGGATCTCATAATTTATGGAAAGGAAATGAAGTAAGAAATATAATAACAAAAAGCAACATAATCTAAAGGATATTTTTATTAAAATATATAAATATATATATATATATATATATATATATATATATATATATATATATAAAGAACTTTTATCGATATTAATCTTTTGATATGAATTTTTTCTCCTATATGGCTGTGTCGTTCGTACATGTGGTTCTCAAGTGATGGAAATACGTTTTTCATTAAAAACTCTGTGAAAGTGCAATTAATGTGTTCATATATATATATATATATATATATATATATATATATATATATATATATATATATATATATATATATATATATATATGATATTGACAACTCCTTCCGAAGGAACAACAAAACTATCTACGAATTAAAACATGCACATTGAAAAATAACATAAAATAATTTTAGAAATAACAATATGTACTCGCTTTTGTTTGGCAATATAGCTTCAGTTGCATCTCAGGATGTTATACATTTAATGGAACTATTTGCGCAATATGCCCGCTAATGTATGTGACTATATTTTTCGAATATTCGGACAAGGATAATTACAATGAAATTTCGTAACTGTTTTCTTCGAGTAAATCTTAATTTAATACCATATTTCTTAATAATTTTTATATCGTTTATGTCTATGGTTGGCATAATCTTCGATTTAATCGTATATTTGAAAGAGAAAAGTACGTCTGCATATTCTTATTGGACATTAGCTTGACTGCTACCACAAATTGCATTATGCAGAAATATTTTTTTTTGTAACTATTGTAAAACATCAACGCCGGTAAATTATTATTCCACCCATTTCGCCCTCTGCAATAACAATATATTGTTAATAATTCAAAAAAATAATGAAAACTAGTTTAATACTTTCTGGCATAAAAAAACAACTTCATTAATATTTCATTTGCAGCATATTCAAATAACATTAAGATATAATAGAAAATTTCAGTAACAATAATTAGTGATATATTTCTTCCGTCATTTTTCGCGAATATTTCAATCGAAGATGATATTAAGATCTTGAAGGCCTTCATAAATTATATTTCTTCCATTAAAACGTTTCGTTTTCGACTGAATAATGTTTCAGCAGGCTGACTGTATATTAAATAGATAATTAACTAATTTATTTTAAATGTGAAAATAATTTACCTGTAATCTGCTATATCTAAATTAACTACTGCTGTTTATGAAATTGAATCGGTTGAAGAGACATTATCAACCGTTGTAGGTATGGTTGTTCAACTTCGTTTAGCGAAAATCTAATTATCTTTTTTTTTTGATCTACATGTTTTTGTTGATGCTGCACATTTATCTTTATATTTAGCCATTGTTAAGTATAAAATAGGTTTTGTGAATCAATACTTTATTCACATATTTTATGAAATTTTCTGGAAGGAGCAGATAACTGACAATAGGTACTTTCCAATAACAGCATTCAATTCCAGTCTTTCTTAATATTTGTAAATATTCTGTAAAAAAAAATAATACATAAATAATGTACATACACATGCCTTCCTACATTTACCTATGAAAACACCGAGTAAACTCGCTCAAAATGTAAAAAAGTGTAAATTAAAACGAAATCAAATCATACCGCACCAAAACCAAACAATCAAGGGAGTGTCTACTGCACTGTCCAGACAGAGCCGTAAGAAAAATTAGTGCACTGTCGGACAGCGTAGCAAGGTATATTGCAACACTGTCTACGCAGTGCAGCATAAAATATTGCTGCACTGTCCAGACAGAGCCACAAAAAAAAATTAGTGCACTGTCGGACAGAGTAGTAAGGTAATATTGTGGCACTGTCTAGGCAGTGCAGGATAAACTATTGCTGCACTGTCCACATATTTAATTTATCACAAAATATAAAATTCTTACTGTATACTTCATTTCACGTAAGAAAATAGTAGATGGAGCTTGAGGGCCGACCCTTTTTTACATGCATTATGCAAATAATTTAAGTTCATGAAACCAAACTTTGTCAAAAATAAATATTTTTTTTTTTTGTAGCCATGGTAATTAGTTAGGGCGACTACCATTTTGAGTAAATACTACCGATCATTGTGTTTAACGCTGCACTAACTACAGATTTACAGCTTCGACAGATAACTATTGTTTAACTAGGCACTAAAATATCAGATTTACAGCAGAGGCTAGCCGAGGCAATGAATGTTAAACAGTTGCTATGCGTTTGTATAGTTTGTTATGTATTAGGCAGTAAAAGTGATATTTTACATACTGTTAGCTGTCAAAAAAATTGCACTTTTAATGTCAATCGGCAAAAAATAACTATTATCTGTAAAAATATACAAACATGTACTTGATAACTGACAATTGACGGGTGATATTGTTTCGTTTTTGTGAACTAGGTTAGCATTCTAACCAATCAAAGGGCAGAATTTATATCTCTATCTAAACCAACGCTATGTTCTTACGTGAAATGAAATATAATAGATATTATTTGTTATTGGAAAAATAAAAAAAGGTTTTTTCTTTCTATTTTGTATTTTTAATAGAGATGCCTTTTTAATATTACAAATACATACAAAACGGGATATTTCAAGGGTATGTATATACTAAAGCAAGTTTGTACTTAACACAAATTAAATAGCTATAAAAGAAAATCTATTTGCAATTTGTACACATGAACAATTCCCCGGCGACTGTACTGGTACCAGCACAGCGAACATGATGCCAGTGCAGACAAAAATCACAGCAAATTGTGGGATCTTTATCAGTAACATCACCTCTGCAGTAATTACATGTCCATTTGGCAATTATTCTCATTCGACTTTTAAAATCCATAAATAAATTCCAAGCATCCATTGAAAAGAATTTCTTCAAAATAGTTGGATTAACTTCTAAAATTCTTATATCAATCAGTTCTATAGGCAGTAAATCTTGAACTTCAATTTGTCTGATTTTCACTATCTCCACATCTTTCATTATCCATTTAAATAACGTATCTAATCTTTCTTTGGTTGGTTTCTTAGAAAAAGGTACTACTTTCTTTGTTTTCTTTCTACGTTTTGGAATTCCAATCACAGTTATATCACTTCCTGCTGGTCGTCCCCTTCTTTTACATATTGGTACCTTGATATTGTGTAACTCAAATTCATTACTTATTTTATTAGATCCATCATTGTTGTTATTGGCATCAAACTTTTCTTTTTCCGTCACATTTGTTCCTTGAACATCAGAAACATTATGAAGGAGTAGAGTTTTATCAGTAACATTAATTTTCTTGTTCAATTGCAGCTGGATATCACATTCTTTAATAATAGTTATGTCATTTTCAACCAGTATGTCTGTATTAGCTTCTGCAAAATTTTGCAGCGAATCAGTATCAATATATTGCACATTATTTTGAGTATTTATTGCACTTTCGATAATTTCACTAACAAAGTCATTTCGACTAGTGTCTTCCTGAACCTGAGTATATTCAATGGAGTTTTCTTCATTGCTATTTCTAGATAAATCACTGTTATCTGTTACTGCTAATAACGAAACAGCACTTTCAACAAAGCCATTTTTTCCATTTTGCAAATCATTGATTATTGCATCAATAATGGTATTAATATTATGATATTTGTCCCCACACAGGTCACAAGCTAAGCTAGCCATTAATTTTGCTTTTATAAAAGTTTTTCTATATTTTTCTTGTGTCGTCATTGGCTTTTTCCTGGATTCTGCAGTCAGTGTGTCAACATGCAATGGATTATCGATGTTCTGTGAAGCAGGTATTTCCACAGCTTTTTGGTGTAAAAAACGACAATTATCCATGAAATAATTCATCTTCCATCGTCCAAGTACAAGAGCGGGATCAAAAAGACTCTGATTAATGTGTTGTCTCACTGCAAATATATGCTTGCATGGCAATGCCATCGAGTTATGAAAGTAGCATGTACAAGAATCAGGTGTAGTTTGTAGTTCATGACTTTTGTATTGCACGTTGTAAAAGTGTGCATTTTCAACAATAGAAAATGGCAAATTTTGAAACGAAAATTGCGTCTTCAGTTTCTCAAAAGCATATGGAGTTAATAGTTTGAGATATTCATATTCAAAATCATTAACATTTGAGCATGTGCGTCTTTTATTCAAATGATTAGCTATTCTGGCATTCTTTTCCTTTTCCAAAGAATTTCTAGCAGTTACTAATTTATTTATGAACTCCTCCAAAGAACTATGTTTATCTATCACGGCTTTCAATTTAGAATTAATTCCTTCAAGTCTGTTATTGGTGGTGTTCATAAAATTCTTAAATTTGTTACCGAGATATGGACACCATTCTTCTTTAATATTAATCCAATTTTCCTTTAAATAGTTGTATACCCTGACTGATTTTTTTTTAATTTTCTCAATCAGATCAGAGAAGATTTTTTCAGACGCTGAATACACAAGTTTTTGCAATAATTCGAGTATCAAAATTTTGTCATTTGATGTTATTTTGTATTTTTCGCATGTGATTTCACTTCTAAATATTTTTAAAACGTGAAACACACAAATGTTTAAATTAATTTTTGGAAAAGTTGCACGTAAAATGTCTCTTTCTGTTAAATCTTTATCAGTCATTACGTTTATTATTTTATCTGCTGTTTCTGATGGTAAAGAACTCTTAAATCTTTTCAAAAACCATGACAAACTCTCCTTGTCTTCATTCATCAATATAGCAATCGCAACTATGTAACTTTCGCCATTTCCATCAACATTTAGAATTATGTAGACAGGTGCTTTAATTGCTAATAATTTAAAGGTAGCGTCTAAAAAAATAATCTCTGGATATGCAATTACGGATTCAATCATTTCTTGAGAAGAGAAATATAGTCCTTTAAAAATGTTGTTCTCGTCAATTAGAACGTGACAATCAGCTCCTACAAAGTTATAATTATTAAAACCCTAAATGTAGTCACCATTGTAACATACCAAATTTGGCTCGAATTAATTCTGAAACAATTTTAATATCATTCTGAATAGATTTGGAAACTTGTTGCAAATTTGTCAAGTCTTTTAATGTAACTGTTTGACCCAATTTTTCTCTAAATCCTCCCTAACCATGTGCTTATTAGCTTTCATCTTAAGTAATTTTTTTGCATCAGCCTTCACATCATCAGGGAGACGTCTGTTATGAGGTAATTGTTTAAAAATTTCCTAAAATTGAATCAGAACAATCAAAAATAAAATCTAACAACAAAATATATTAAAAGCAATTTACCTGAACCACTATGTGGTTGTGATTATCATTCACACCCACAACAATGAACTCTAGTCCAGATTCAGCAATTCTAACTTGGATATAAGCGGGACATAATTCCTCTTTACGTAATGTACTGTAAATAAATAGTAGGTTATTATTATATACTAACTATGAAAGAATATATTTACGGTGTCATCCTCATTCCTTTGCCTCGTGTTTGAAATTTCCTCCCTCCATGAATACAACACCATCGAATAGAATAGAATTTTAAACCAGGATCCATGTACCTCGTGATTTTTTTGTTTATGGCCGATTGAATGGTTCTTGCTTCCTTTTTGTAGAACTGAACAAATTTCGATTTGCATATTTTCTTTAACTTGTTTTCAAACTCTTCCAAATTTTGAAATTTATTGCCTACATTAATACCAAGCGGAACATCGGTATTATTTACCATGTTTCGTTTCCACATTAATTACACAGTACACAAAACAGGTAAAATAAGCATGAAACGTTACAATTAACAAGGTTTGTATGATTTTAGCGATTTTAGGTTATACACAACTGTCATCTTGCATTTTCGCAAACACTATTTCTGCGCATGTGCGACAGTGCACTAATTTTTCTTACGGCTCTGTCTGGGTCTGGACAGTGCAGTAGACACCGGGTAGACACTCTCAACAATCAAAGTATAATGACATATGCAAACTTTATAAAGTTAATGTTACTATGCATGTCAATTACTATTTATTATTAATTTTAAAACGTTGATTGATAATTACACTTATTGTTTATGTTTATAAATAATATTATACTACTTCCAGATTGCAAATTAATTAGAATTTATATTTTCAATTTTATTAAAAGTTATTTTATTTTCCTAATACGGTACGACTGCTATGCGCGCGCAATTACCGTTTTGATGTAAAAATGGCGGTATTTAAATTATCACAACGCTGGATATATCTACCATGATACAAACGCGGTCTAAATAGTTATTTATAATATTTGAATTTTGAATACATTACTATTATAACTCATATAACACAACTTTTGGCTTAATATAATTTGATTAATTTGAGAATTAAATAGGTAATTTAACAAAATAAATCCTTTAATATAAATTTTACAATAAATACAAATAATAAATAAATACAAAAATGCAAAGAGTAAACTTATTTCCATAAGTTCATAACTATTTACTTAATAATACATAGATAAGTACATATTACAAAATGCAACATATCAGTGTTAAGATATAGTATAATCTAAATATATAATAGAAATAATAAAGGGTTAATAGGGTTATATTATATTATGAATCCCAATGTCGAAGCTATCGATATTGTGAGAAAAAGGGACATCATGGTTTCCATTTGTAAAACATTACATTATCAAATGCATAAAAATGAATCAGTTTAGTTTTTAAATTATACGTTTTTTTTCTTTATGAATAACGTGTAACTTAAGTAAGCTTGCTCGCCACGACAAGGCACTGATTCCAGGAGCAAGAACATGCACTACAACATATTTTTAACTACAAGTACATAGCTGATTTTCGATAGCGGAATACCGCATCCAGACTACGAGTCTCGTAGTTTTAAATATGTATCTACGAAAACATGTTAAACTAAAATATAATCTAATTAGATTCTAATATAATATATGTTCCGAAACACCTCATCGCTCCGCTGTGGGATCGTTTATTTCAGTTATTATTACCGCAATCGTGCGAATGGATTTAAAGGCACGGAATAATAATTTACCGGCGTTGATGTTTTACAATAGTTACAAAAAAATAAATTTCTGCATAATGCAATTTATGGTAGCAGTGAAGCTAATGTCCAATAAGAATATGCAGACGTACTTTTCTCTTTCAAATATACGATTAAATCGAAGATTATGCCAACCATAGACATAAACGATATAAAAATTATTAAGAAATATGGTATTAAATTAAGATTTGCTCGAAGAAAACAGTTACGAAATTTCATTGTAATTATCCTTGTCCGAATATTCGAAAAATATAGTCACATACATTAGTGGGTATATTGCGCAAATAGTTCCATTAAATGTATAACATCCTGAGATGCAACTGAAGCTATATTGCCAAAAAAAGCGAGTACATATTGTTATTTGTAAAATTATTTTATGTTATTTTTCAATGTGCATGTTTTAATTCGTAGATAGTTTTGCTGTTCCTTCGGAAGGAGTTGTCAAAATATGGGCTACAGTGAAAAAAAATAAATTAAGAAGAATGGTGACAGTGACAAACGGAAGGCTACCAATAGAATATATATATATATATATATATATATATATATATATATATATATATATATATATATATATATATATATATATATATATATATGTGTGTGTGTCATACATGTGGTTCTCAAGTAATGGAAATACGTTTTTCATTAAAAACTCTGTGAAAGTGCAATTAATGTGTTCATATATATACATATATATATATATATATATATATATATATATATATATATATATATATATATATATATGAGCACATTAATTGCACTTTCAGTTTTTAATGAAAAACGTATTTCCATCACTTGAGAACCACATGTATGACACAGCCATATAGGAGAAAAATTTCATATCAAAAGATTAATATCGACAAAAGTTCTTTATATATATATATATATATATATATATATTTATATTATAATAAAAATATCCTTTAGATTATGTTGCTTTTTGTTATTATATTTCTTACTTCATTTCCTTTCCATAAATTATGAGATCCTTATTTTCTAATAATATTAATAATATTCAAACAGAAAATTAATCGTAAACAATGTTCATTCGTCATAAATATGTAATAAGTCAAGCTCAGTCTAAATCTTTTCTAGACATTTTGTTGTTGTTTATAATGAATTGAGATGAAAGTAAGTTACTAATTTTTGTACCTCCCCGTAGCGAGACACTGCAACAAAAAATAAAGAGTAATTTATTATAATTGTTATTCTTTTAATTTATAATAATTTCTAAGCGAAACAGATTCATATTTCATATAGGAGATATATGAAAAATATATCTAGGTACATGAGATATACTACACAAATTTAAATTTGTTGAAATTGCCGCGTTTTGCAAGCCAAACTTACACTCGGTAAATTTAGCTCCTGGGGAATTTGTTTTGTTAGATCTTATAATTAATTATTCTTTTTTCTCTAATTATTATTTATTCATCTATACATGCTAACTTCATTTAATGTTACGAAGAGAAATGCTTATTATAATTTTATTTGTACTTTCCTTTCCTAGGACGGATCTTTATGATTTTTTTTCCACCCCTCTTCGGGTGGTGCCATATTGAAATGTATATTAAATAAGTTGTTATAATATATATTATTTATTTATTATAATTTCATGGCGGCACGCGAACTTATATAGGAGATATCTAAGAATATACGAAAAATATAAGTCGACTCGCAAAATTTTTATGATTTTTTTTCACACCCCTCTACGGGTGGTGCCATATTCAAATGTATATTAAATAAGTTGTTATAATATATATTATTTATTTATAATAAGTTTATGGCGGCACGCGAACTTATATAGGAGATATCTAAGAATATACGAAAAATATAAGTAGACTCGTAAAATCTTTATGATTTTTTTTCACACCCCTCTACGGGTGGCGCCATATTGAAATGTATATTAAATAAGTTGTTATAATATATATTATTTATTTATAATAAGTTCATGGCGGCACGCGAACTTATATAGGAGATATCTAAGAATATACGACAATAGAAGTCGAGTCGCAAAATCTTAATGATTTTTTTTCACACCCCTCTACGGGTGGCGCCATATTGAAATGTATATTAAATAAGTTGTTATAATATATATTATTTATTTTTCATAATTTCATGGCGGCACGCGAACTTATATAGGAGATATCTAAGAATATACGAAAAATATGTCGACTCGCAAAATCTTTATGATTTTTTTTTCACACCCCTCTACGGGTGGTGCCATATTGAAATGTATATTAGATAAGTTGTTATAATATATATTATTTATTTATAATAAGTTCATGGCGGCGCGCGAACTTATATAGGAGATATCTAAGAATATACGAAAAATATAAGTCGACTCGTAAAATCTTTATGATTTTTTTTCATACCCCTCTACGGGTGGTGCCATATTGAAATGTATATTAGATAAGTTGTTATAATATATATTATTTATTTATAATAAGTTCATGGCGGCACGCGAACTTATATAGGAGATATCTAAGAATATACGAAAAATATAAGTCGACTCGTAAAATCTTTATGATTTTTTTTCACACCCCTCTACGGGTGGCACCATATTGAAATGTATATTAAATAAGTTGTTATAATATATATTATTTATTTATAATAAGTTCATGGCGGCACGCGAACTTATATAGGAGATATCTAAGAATATACGACAATAGAAGTCGAGTCGCAAAATCTTAATGATTTTTTTTCACACCCCTCTACGGGTGGCGCCATATTGAAATGTATATTAAATAAGTTGTTATAATATATATTATTTATTTTTCATAATTTCATGGCGGCACGCGAACTTATATAGGAGATATCTAAGAATATACGAAAAATATAAGTAGACTCGTAAAATCTTTATGATTTTTTTTCACACCCCTCTACGGATGGTGCCATATTGAAATGTATATTAGATAAGTTGTTATAATATATATTATTTATTTATAATAAGTTCATGGCGGCACGCGAACTTATATAGGAGATATCTAAGAATATACGAAAAATATAAGGCGAGTCGCAAAATCTTTATGATTTTTTTTCACACCCCTCTACGGGTGGTGCTATATTCAAATGTATATTAGATAAGTTGTTATAATATATATTATTTATTTATAATAAGTTCATGGCGGCACGCGAACTTATATAGGAGATATCTAAGAATATACGAAAAATATAAGTCGACTCTTAAAATCTTTATGATTTTTTTTCACACCCCTCTACGGGTGGCGCCATATTGAAATGTATATTAAATAAGTTGTTATAATATATATTATTTATTTATAATAAGTTCATGGCGGCACGCGAACTTATATAGGAGATATCTAAGAATATACGAAACATATAAGTCGACTCGTAAAATCTTTATGATTTTTTTTCATACCCCTTTACGGGTGATGCCATATTGAAATGTATATTAAATAAGTTGTTATAATATATATTATTTATTTATTATAATTTCAAGGCGGCACGCGAACTTATATAGGAGATATCTAAGAATATACGAAAAATATAAGGCGAGTCGCAAAATCTTTATGATTTTTTTTCACACCCGTCTACGGGTGGCGCCATATTGAAATGTATATTAAATAAGTTGTTATAATACAGACTATTTATTTATAATAATTTCATGGCGGCACGCGGACTTATATAGGAGATATCTAAGAATATACGAAAAATATAAGTCGACTCGCCAAATCTTTATGATTTTTTTTCACACCCCTCTACGGGTGGTGCCATATTGAAATGTATATTAAATAAGTTGTTATAATACAGACTATTTATTTATAATAATTTCATGGCGGCACGCGAACTTATATAGGAGATATCTAAGAATATACGAAAAATTTAAGTCGACTTGACAAATCTTTATAATTTTTTTTCACACCCCTCTACGGGTGGTGCCATATTGAAATGTATATTAAATAAGTTGTTATAATACAGACTATTTATTTATAATAATTTCATGGCGGCACGCGGACTTATATAGGAGATATCTAAGAATATACGAAACATATAAGTCGACTCGTAAAATCTTTATGATTTTTTTTCATACCCCTTTACGGGTGATGCCATATTGAAATGTATATTAAATAAGTTGTTATAATATATACTATTTATTTATTATAATTTGATGGCGGCACGCGAACTTATATAGGAGATATCTAAGAATATACGAAAAATATAAGTCGACTCGCCAAATCTTTATGATTTTTTTTCACACCCCTCTACGGGTGGTGCCATATTGAAATGTATATTAAATAAGTTGTTATAATACAGACTATTTATTTATAATAATTTCATGGCGGCACGCGAACTTATATAGGAGATATCTAAGAATATACGAAAAATTTAAGTCGACTTGACAAATCTTTATAATTTTTTTTCACACCCCTCTACGGGTGGTGCCATATTGAAATGTATATTAAATAAGTTGTTATAATAGAGACTATTTATTTATAATAATTTCATGGCGGCACGCGGACTTATATAGGAGATATCTAAGATTATACAAAAATGTAAGGCGGGTAGCAAAATCTTTATGATTTTTTTTCACACCCCTCTACGGGTGGTGCCATATTGAAATGTATATTAAATAAGTTGTTATAACATATATTATTTATTTATAATAATTTCATGGCGGCACGCGAAATTATATAGGAGTTATCTAAAAATATACGAAAAATATAAGGCGAGTCGCTAAATCTTTATGATTTTTTTTCACACCCCTCTACGGGTGGTGCCATATTGAAATGTATATTAAATAAGTTGTTATAATATATATTATTTATTTAATATAATTTCATGGCGGCACACGAACTTATATAGGAGATATCTAAGAATATACGAAAAATATAAGGCGTCACAAAATGTTTATGATTTTTTTTCACACCCCTCTATGGGTGGTGCCATATTGAAATGTATATTAAATAAGTTGTTATAATATATACTATTTATTTATTATAATTTGATGGCTGCACGCGAACTTATATAGGAGTTATCTAAGAATATACGAAAAATATAAGTCGACTCGTAAAATCTTTATGAATTTTTTTCACACCCCTCTACGGGTGGCGCCATATTGAAATGTATATTAAATAAGTTGTTATAATATATACTATTTATTTATTATAATTTCATGGCGGCACGCGAACTTATATAGGAGATATCTAAGATTATACAAAAATGCAAGGCGAGTCATAAAATCTTTGATTTTTTTTCGCACCCTCCTACGGGTGGTGCCACATTAAAATATATATTGATTAATTTGTTATAATATATATTATTTATTTATAATAATTTGAAGGCGGCACGCGGCATTATATAGGAGTTATCTAAAAAAATATGCACATAGGATAGATAACGTAAACTTTATTATTTTTTTACAAATTCCCTACGGGTGGTTCTATTACAAAATATATATGAGTATATTTGTTATAATACATACTATTTATTTATAATAATTTCGATGCGGCACTCTCAAGATATTTAGGGAATAAATACATTTGTTGATTATATACTGCCATAACCTATAAAGTTTATGTGGTTAATATCATCAAAATTAATAAATTACCTGCGTCTGATAATTTTATATGTATTATTTTTATTTATTCTTTCCTTTAATATATACTTTATTGTCATTTATTCCTTAATTTCTATAATAATTACCACTGGTATATCTGTTAGGTCATGGTAATGCAATGTATAATGTTTGTTCACAATAGGTTGTGTTACAGAAGTGGGCGCTAGAATCACTCTGGTGTCTAATGTTACCCGCACGTGTCAAAGATTTATGAAAACGGGGCAGTTATCTTCACGTAAGCGATCGGGATGTCCTCGAATTATATCGAAATATTAATTTCAAATATTTAATTTTATATTTGCCGCGTGAATTCCCATCACAATAATCAAATACATATTTTATATATGCCAGATAAATTTATCTACTCACAAATTATATGTACACATTTTTGATATAAATTTAGCACATATTTCTTCGTTAATAATAATAATCTAATATTAATACTATTTAAATGAAGGTACATAAAAATAAACATTTTATAATATAATTATAGAAAGGCTAAATGTGAAACATTTATGAAGATAAAATGAAATGTATGGTAAAAATAAAATCACCTTTAGAATAAAATAAATATATTAGTTATTTGATAATTATAGCTGGTTTATGAAACATGTACCTACTACCTACCATAAGCAGTAATACAGACACATGATACGATTGTAATATATATGTAGAATCTCTACATTTCTCTGTATAATAATAAATTTGTTACTTTTCTATGAAAATAGATAAATTACTCATACTAGTATATTAAAGGAACAACAATGTACCGAATATTGCATAAGTTACCTTATCATTTACTAAATTATGTGTACGTAGATTACAAATCAAAAATAGTTCATATTGTAATAAAACTGAGTTATTTAAAATTTGTTTGTGTTATATAAATAACACAAATTATGCATGTATACGATATTAATGTAAAATAAAATGGAATTGACGAGATGTATTATACTGGCAACAACAGATTGAAAATCCTATCCATTTTATCCACAGCTGCTCTTCTTTTCCTAAAATGCAATACGGGATAAACAAAAAATTTATTAAGTTGACACAAATGTTAATGAAATAATCAGAGTAACTCTTGTGTTTATAAACATGTATTTAATGCAACTCAGGTCCGGTTTTATAAAAATCCACTTAAATTTATTTCCAAAGTAAATTTAATTAAGCGCTACTCGATATTTTGACAGCGATGCGATGATTTTAATGACAAGAAGATGCAAACTGATTCGAATTTGTTCATTTTATTAAATTTACTATGAACCTAAAATTTAAATGAAAGTTTCTACTGGCCCAAAGTTGATTAATTAGGATGGATTGATTATAGTTTTATATTAATGATTTTAATTTAATACAAACGATATTTCTGACTACATAAGATAATCTATAGGTTAGTTAAATAAATTATTGTAAATTTTACCTTATTATAAGTCAATAAATAAAATAAATATTAAAGTATGTTGTACAAACCAAATTAAAGTAAAATAAGTTCTGCTGTGATGAGCAAAAGAAAACGCAAACCTTGTTTATAAAAAAGAGGTAAACGAATAAAAAATATTAATAATCAAAGGGCAGAATTTATATCCCTATCTAAACCAACGCTATTTTGTACGTGAAATGAAGTATACGTACACATACAAACATACGTGCTTAAAGATGAAACATGTAAAATCAAAATATCGAAAATGAATTTCCATCTCGAAAACTTTTTACAAAGTGGAACATCGTATTTAAAATCTTTAAACTATTATTTTATATTTGTAGGTATCACTACATATACATACATATTATGCGAAAGAAATGTAAATATAATTTGAGTTTCTTTACATTTATGATCCAATAGGGTTTCCAATAAGAATTAATATCTGGCCCGCCGTATATTTTAAAATTTCGTATGCGGTGCGCTTTTTTTCTTTGGTCCGCTCTAAATCTCTATGTAAACTAATCCATAAAGTTTTACGGGACAGGTAGTATTTGAAAAAAAAAATGTTTTCACGCTTATGTCACGGTTTCGCTTGTTCACCCGATATATATTGTTATATTGATAACTGTCATTTTCCCTCTTTATATTACTTGCTTCAAAAATAACTACATTATAAGTGCGTCCAACAAGGTTAGCAAAACTAGCATTTGTACATTTACTATACCTTGTTTCATCTTACGCATTCAGCATTGCAGAGAATAGGGCATAGTTTTGACTTCTCTGATTGGCTGAAATTTGAACCAAGAGACAAGTTTACCCAATGTAATTTCGGCTACTTAAGGTAGTTATATCGTGAAACCATTTTACCCAGAATTAACCCAGATAAACCTGAAATTATTTTAAGTATTTTTTTTTTTTTGAAAATGATTGAAACTTAATGTTCACATTAGTATAAACATTTTTTGTCAAATAAATTTATTTTTAACATTTACCATTTTTCAGTTAATTGCCGTCCTTTTAAAAGGACACTAGGAAAATATACGTCTACAATACATGAATACGTGTTTAAATATGATGTACAAGGCCTAATCTAATAATTTATATGGGCGACATCTCTTAAAACTAAAGTACATCTCTAAAAAAAATTAAAAACCTTCCCGTCCTTTTAAAAGGACACTAGGTTTATTTGGGTTTTAATTGAAATTTTAAGTACGTCTCAACTGAACCTGATCTCCAAGTTTTAAAACAATTGACCACGCGGTACCTGAGATATTTGCAATTAAATTTGGCCTTTAGCAGTATATAAAAATTAGATTGCACAGTATTGCAAAGTGGTCCAATCAGAATCAAATTGTTAGCAAAAGACAAATTAAATAAACTAATATTATTTTCTAATCAATAAATAGTGTTTAAGAACAAGTATTGCGTTTTATTTCACCAATTTAATAACAATTTATTTGTGATAACCTTCATATATCAATTATATTTTTAAGTTTTATTTCATATTTACCATATCATACATTAATATTTTGCCTTTTTAACAAATGGCCGCCTCTTGACGTTGAGACTTTACTTTTACGTGGTTTGAGACATACGAAGTTGGGTATCTAGGTTATACATAAACATCTCTGGTATAGAAACATACAGATACGATCTATATAAAATCCTCAGTGGTCAATGTTTAAGTTCGTTAACTCGTTACATCGGCCAGCCACTCCCATTATTAGTGTAACCTATAAAGATACAAAATAAGTACCAAATCACACAATAATAGAGAACTATTACTTTCATCAACTGTTCTTCATTGAGTGCCTCCTTCATAAAATGCTCTATATGTTCTTTTTCAAGGACTTTTGCCTTTTTTCAGTTTGTAGATTCTGGATTCATTCTAAAGATAAATAATTAGCTTACCATATTTTGAAATAGCTATGTTTTTGCCAGAGATGTTTATATATAACCTAAATACCCAACTTCGTATGTTTCAAACTACGTAAATTGAAGCCTCAAGGTCAAGAGGCGCCATTTGTTAAAAAGGCAAAATAGTAATGTATGATATGGTAAATATGAAATAAAACTTAGAATATAATTGATATATGAAGGTTATCACAAATAAATTGTTATTAAATTGGTGAAATAAAATGCAATACTTGTTCTTAAACACTATTTATTGATTAGAAAATAATATTAGTTTATTTAATTTGTCTTTTGCTAGCAATTTGATTCTAATTGGACCACTTTGTAATACTGTGCAATCTAATTTTTATATACTGCTTGCAAATATATCAAATTAGATCAATTTTGTGATTATTATCCAAAGAAATTTCACAATGTAAATGAGAAAAAATATTTTTTTCACTGGCAAAAAGATTAATTATAAAATTTATTATTTTTCTTTCAATATTATTTGTATTTGAAAATGTTTTTAAATTATTAGTGAAAATATTAACTTGTTTCAGTAGCTTTAATTATTTTAAAAACGCTTTCTGATGGGGAAATTAATCCTCCATTATTTTTAAAATCAGTTAAAACTGAAAAATTATATTTGTAAACGTAATTATGGTCCAATGTTAAACAGTTTTCAGCGCAATAATTACATGATTTTATATTTAAAACCCTTCTGCTATTTTCTTTTTGTTTTAAATAGCTAGGAAAAGCGGAAAATATCGTAGGGACTGCATCTGGTTTCAATTTTCGAATGTAAGTTCCCGTCCTAACTAAATATTTATTTTCTTTAAAATGATCTCTGCAAAGTTAGTTAGCTTTAGTTGGGGTAAAAGCTTTTCTCCTTACATTTATAATCCAAGATTTTAATATATGTTTATTTTTCAAAGGAAATCTAAAAGATATAAAATAATGTATTTACATAAATTATATTACTCACATTCTACATACAAATATTTTACACCTTTCCCCCAGTTTTAAATCTATTCGATGGTAAATAACTAAAAAAATACAGTTCTTTACAATACAAATAATGTATTGATAAAATCTTCGTTCCTGTTCTCGTTCTCGTTCCCGGGCTATTGTGTAGTATATGCCGTAAGTAGATCACTTTATAATCGTAAATTGTCTTGCCTTTTTAACAAATGGCCGCCACACGAAATTGCTGGCTTCACTTCTGCGCACGGAGTTAGTCATCTAGCTTATACAACACGTAAACATCTCTGGTTTTTGCTGCTACGCCCCCTTTTTAAATTTACATTATATAAAAAATATAGAAATAACACTTCATTTATAATCGTATTATTGTTTTAAGTACATAGTTGTGTTGATTTGATATAGATATGCTGGTATGCATAAGTTTCAGCTGTTACATCCAGTATTCATCTTCTGTTTAGACTTTTGAATTATCACTAAACGTATAAAACTAACATTTGGTATGATAAAAAGAAGAGAAGATTTGCCATACTTAGTTTTTCAAGAGGAAACTTGCAGAACTCACGTTCACTTTTGCAATAGATGAAGATACCCAATAGGATTCCACTATATACATCCATATCCCAATGTCTCGTGCAATTTCCAACGTAATTTTTTTCATGTATAATGGCATTTAAACAATTATGTCCAACAAAGAGACTGGCCTGCAACATTTATTCTTTTCGTAATATTTATCTTTTAATAAACCAGATTATTTTGTTTTAAATATAAAATAAGGTTATAAACGTAATTTATCTTAATAACTGCTTTTAGTGTGTATATATATTACTGTAAAATCATATAAAATGTTAATATGTTATAAATTTAACATTTGTTCTCAACAATACCACCCATTCTATTAGTTAATTTTACTTTTCCTATGTTATGAATTTATTCCTGTTTATAAATTCTAAAATGAAACATTTATAATAACTACTTATTTACCTTAACATTTATTTAATACGTTTAGTACTTTTTTATAACGTTTATGGTAATTTTATTACATCGATTTAATTGTTATACTGATCCTAAAATAAAATATAATAATAATAATAGGCTTTATTTGTCATAAATGTAGTACCTTATACAAATGGTTGACAATAATTAGGAATGAATTTTACAAATATATAGCCGCCAGTACGACATGAATATAGAGAAATAAAATCCCAAAAATTATACAAAAGCAAACATACATATTCAGTACATCGAAATAGTACATTCAAAAGAGAGAATCAAAAACGATTATATAAAAGTTAAGTGTAGGTACATATCGAAAAATTCTGCATGTGCAATAAGATATCTTAATACATTAATTATAATAAAAATTTAGACCCAAAATTATACAAAAGCAAATATACATATTCAGTACATCAAAATAGTACATTCTAAAGTGAGAATCAAAAATTATATAAAAGCAAATATACATATTCAGTATATCAATATAGTACATTCTAAAAAGAGAATTAAAAATTATATAAAAGCAAATATACATATTCAGTACATCAACATAGTACTTTGTAAAGAGAGAATCAAAAATTATATAAAAGTAAGGTGTAGGTACAGATCAAAGAATTTTGCATATACAAAATATCTTATTACGTATATTATAATAAAATGTAGACCCAAATTTATACAAAAGCAAATGGACCTATAAATATGTCAAAATGGAACTTGCATTTAGTAAAAAAATAATTCCAGAATTCTACCAAAAACAAAACTACATAAGAATTAAATTTGCACTTAAAATCATAACATGCTTGAGATTTAAATATTTAAACAAAAACTACGGAGTCTAAGAGCGCCGACCACAAAGTAGAAAATATTGTTAATTTCACTTTCATTTAAATTGAAATTGAAAAGAACATTATAAAAGTTTTCTTAATTTATAGATTGGAGAAATCCTGATAAATATGCTTGACGAAATGGTGTATAGATAGGGCATATAATTAAAAAATGATACAGATTTTCAACTGCTTGACAGTTGCAGATCGTACACTTGACTAATGGGTATTTTATATTATTTATTATTATTCTAAGGTTGTGATTATTACTTTATCTGAGTTGAGCGATTACTCTTTTTTTAACAAAAGAAACATTCAAATTTAAATAGTTCTGATTCTCTGGTAGCACAGAAAGTTCTTTATAGAAATTATTAAATTTTGAGGTAGATATCAAATCACTATCTTTTTGTAGTATAATCGTGTTTAATTGTGAAAGTAAATCTGTTATTTCTTTTTTACTTATATATTGTCTTTGCCAAATAGCATCGAAGTTCAATTCGGAAGATAATGATTTAAGTTGTGAAACCCAGATATATACCGGATTATTAGATGAACTTTGTTCTAAATTAACTAATCTACGGTAAATGATTTTTGCAAAGCGCTTATCATCCATCCTCAAAATCCTTGCCCACCAGTTTAAGGTACGTTTCATAATTTCAATTTTAATATGATTAATGCCTGTTTCGTTTCTAAGCAAAGGACCAGGTGTATTTCTCACACATAGCAGCATGCGTTTAAAAAAATTAAGCTGACAATTTTCTAATTTTTCAATGTATCTCAGGCCCCATACTTCAACTCCGTACAGGGCCGTAGCTTTAATAATTGTATTTAGCAACTTAATTTTTTCGAACCAACCGTCTGATTTTCTTTTATTAGAATAGAATTAACTGTACTTATGACAGCGGCCGATTTCTTTATCGCATTATTAGCGGCTTCTAAAAATAAAATATAACAAATGTACTAAAGCATTTTCATTCAAAATACATCTTCCAGTTTCCAATATGTTAACATTTTTTTTATAATGAAGAAAATCTTATTTTTAACATTAAGGCATTTAAATTTATTAGTTTTATTTGTGTTACGGTTTTTCAAGATTGTTTGAAATATTATAAATAATTTAAATATCACGTAAAACAAAAGTAACTAACAACATTGGAATGGAGCAATGGTGAACGGACATTGTTCTAAAAAGCGCACCAACTTCAGCGTGCAGCGTGGTAGAGATTTGCAGATTGAGATTTGAAGTAAACAGGATAAAAAAAATTCGAGATTTGAATAAGACGAGGTAATATTTTTTGAGATTTGCAGTGTCGAAAAATGCATAAGTTGTGACATGAATAAATCAATGTAAAATTATTCGAATTTTGACTATTCGTACGATGTATAAAACGTGATTTGACCAAGTCAATATAAATGTATTCGAATATTGTGTGTTTTCCGAAGAAAACGAGCAATAATATTACTTTGTTTAACATAAAATACAACAAAAATAAAAATAATAAGAGTAATAAAATATTTATAAAAAAAAATGCCAATATAGATAGTATGGTTGCTTTACAAGATGGTTCCTGGTTCGAATCCAGGTAAGGTATTGATGTTGAAAATGTCTTTAACCATTTCATCGACATCAGTGAACCAGTACAAGGGTAAATTGTATAATGAAAAGGAACGCCGTTGCGCATGTTTGCTATAATTCGTTACACGCAAAAAATACGCTGCACGTGATCCCTTACTTCTTGTTTCTAAATCGTAATTAGTATTTGAAAAAGTCAGTTTTCAAAAAATTAATTAAACTTACTTTGTGGGAAAAAGTAATTTAATTATTAATTACTGTGGAATTGGGTGATTTGAAATCGGATTGTCGCAAAGAAATTAGTACAGCACTCTAGTGGAGAGTAGTACAAACAATCAAAAATTACATACGTTCTAAAATATATTACAGATCACTACTTTAGGTTCAAAATAGCTATACGGGCCATGTGCGATCAAAGAAAAATTCTACAATAAAAGGTAAGAAAACTATAGTTTTTGTCCTCTACTTCTTGTTGCACAGAGAAAAGTATCATTTGTAAGAAGGCAGATGCTATCTTTTTTATTGCTGCCCCAGACTCTTTTCTGAAGCATATATAACCTAAAAAAAATTCCAGTGCATCTCAGTTTTTTTCTGACAAATTTTGTTTTTTGGGTAACTTGATATATGCCTAAAAATATAAAGGCACACCAGGCAAACGGAAGTATCGTAACTTTTCACAAGAGGAACTGGAAAATGCTCTGGCCGATATTAGGTTATTAATTTTTATACTAATAACCTTTACCCTTACTCAGAATTTATGTTACTTATTCTCATGTTAAAAATGTGTATCTTTTCGCTTTTCTACGCAAATATATTTTTTTACATTTTTAAAAATGAAATTCTTGTTCCAATTTACCCCCAGAAAATGAAATTATATTGGGTTTTTATGCAATATTTCAAGTATTCCAAATCAACGGGTGACAGTGACAGACAGACCATTTTTAAAAATTTATAATTGGCGTGGGCCTTTTATTTAGTATGCTATACTGTTGCCTGGGTAGTTTCGCATATTTCTACAATTTTTATTTTGAAATTGATGGAGTACATATTTTATTTTTTATTAAATCAAGAACACCAAAGTTGCGGTCAAGCAAGTCACTCAATTCTACTTTACCAAAAGTAATTGATTACTGACCAGCTCTACTCGTACACTATACTTTTAGAAATTTTAAATTTATCAAACTGACTATTTCTCTCATTGGATGTAACTATCACTTTTATTTTCTTCATTTGTCTTCATCCCATTCTCTTTTAATTTGCCCCAAAAGCATACATGTGTTGGAGGTTCATTTCGCAAATTTTCAATTTTTCATTCAAATATGTTTTGTTCTTTTAACGATTTCATGAAAACTGAAAAGAACTATATTTGTACTGTTTGAATGTTTACACATATATAAATCTATTTTGATTTTATCTGTGAACGATTTGTTTCATTTAATAAAATCATAAATGCTTATATGATCTTGTACATTTCTTTTTTTTTAAATCGCATCTGCTTTTTTAATGTTGGTTCTATAATTTCCCACTATTTCCTTTCTGTTTATAAGTAATGATAAAGTAAAAATTAGATGTAACTCCCATATGCAATGTTATTTATTATGTTACACTATAAAATCATGATTTTCTTTTTCAATACCTAACTTATTACAAGTAGAACCCGGTTAGTAAAGAATTATATTTATTGGACACGTACATTTATTCATATTGTTATAAATAAAATGTAATTTGAAAAACTTGGGTTTCTCACAATATTACCAAGATTCCAATAGGTTTGATTTGTGTGCAGTTGTCACTTCACAATTTTATTTTGATATTTTGTTTTTTATAATTTTTATAGAGAGGTTCCTTTAAAACAACTAGAATTTTTTAGGCGAACTAAAGATTTTAGAGAAAAATTTTATATATAAAAAAATGATCAAGAATAAGGGACTAATTTATCATTTAAAATAACATAATTTTGTTCTATCGTTTGAGAACCACTGGTTGAATTTTCGGTTTGTTTACTACTAAGATTCCAATAGGTTTAGGAAGGGAATTTAGAACGGGAAAAAGAAATGCAAAGAATAAAGCATGTAAGTATTAAATAATCTATTAATTTTTAATTTAATGACAAGCGTACACAATTAGCTGATTCTAAGCACTTTGTCGCTCGAATCATGTGTTTGCGCGCTATTGAAAAATAAAAATTGTATACATCGATGGAGCTGGGAATCGATTCAGGACCCAAAGTTTAGAAGGCCTGTGGAACCAAGAATTATGGGAAAGATAAAAAGTTGAAGATATGGTTTTTACAGAATGCTGGATGAGTTTCATAATGGGGACATCCCATTAAAAAAAAATGCATTTTTTTTGTAGAAATAAAAAAAATTGACAATTTCATTGCTTTTACAATGAAAAATAGTTACAATTTTATTACTTTTCATTCATAATTTTCGTAATACTTTTTCGCAGACTTACTGTGACATCACGAATTAAAATCCTAGTTTGTGATACGCACTCTTAATTTGAGTTGCCGCGCTTCACAAATCATGTGGAGTTAGCACGGCGGTAAAGTTTAAAATTCATACAAACGTGTAAAAATTTGATGCTTTGTATAAAAGTTTGTGTTGGTGAGTCATCGCGCCATATAGCTCTTTAAAAATAAAATCTCATTGAAGAAGATTATAATAAAATGAAAATGAAGACATACCTTTTCATTTTTACGTTTTGTATTTCAGCATTCCGTAACTCAGAACTTTTTATAAAAAAAATCATTTATCGTGCTAACGTCTATTTTTGGAGAATTTGCCTCTTCATATCCGGATTCCATTATTAAATTAAAAACTCACTGAACTCTAAATACGCTATTCTACTCACGTGTGAACATGCAATAAATCAAAACACAAATGACCTTGAACTTGTAAAATGACAGATGTTATTTCTATTTTTCACCGCTAGGGTAAAATGTGCGTTCCATGAACCTAGCCTTTTAATTTTTGACGTCACGATATATTCAAAAATACATGATATTTTTAAAACAGTATATCGCCAAATACATATATTTATATTGTGTAAAAAATACACAGAGATGAATATTTTGATCTATATTTTACGAAATTAAAATAAAAAAAAGTGTGGGATGGCCCCATTGCAAATGAAGCGGGGATATCAGAAATAACTAAATTAAATATTACTTTACCTTCAGTTGTTTTCTTTCAAGTCTAGGAAAATTACATAAAATCTACCCTCGTAGACACTAGGAAATAAAAGAAAAAAAATCTGATGTGGACACCACACGACTTCCTTGTACGATTATTAAACTATACATATTTTTTTTAATAAATAAATTACAAAATATTAATTTTAACTTCAAAACAGTAAGATATATGACCATAATCTAAACCGGTTCATTTTAAAGAGAGTTTTGATTACAACAAAGAAATATTTGATTACAACAATGAATATGACTAATTTCACAATAAAAATATAATATTTGTTATTGTACGAATCATAAAATTGCACGTATTTAACGTAATTTGACATGAACTTTTTATGTTTTTGTTCTAATCCATAGCAAGCTTTATTACAAAAACAAAAAAGTATATAATTTTTAAATTTACATATCTCGCTTATACAAAGGGCTAATTTAATAATACTTGATGTGCTAGACGCAGAAATTAATTCTCTAAAACTTTTATTTGAAGCATTTATTTCTAAAATCAAAATAAAATCATTTTATTCAAGAAAAACTGTTAACAACTTCAAGTAATGTACCACTTCCGGTTAGTCTATTTTAACCAAAATCTATTATGTTATTTCGATTGACATAAAAGTCTTGTATACCAAATTTGAAAAGTTTTGGATTATATTTTAAAACAGTTTTTCATTAAAATCTATTATAGGCTTCATGTAAAGTGCCACTTCTGGAAATTGTATAATAACCAGAAAGGGAGGTGCACAACTAGATGTTATAGGAGTCCTAAATACAAAATTTCAACTTTCTACGGCTTACCGTTTTTGAGTTATGCAAGATACGTACGTACGTACGTACGGACGTACATACGTGCGTACGTACAGACGTCACGACGAAATTAGTCAAAATGGATTCAGGGATGATCAAAATGGATATTTCCGCTGAAATCTGAAAACCGAAATTTTTCGCGATTACAATACTTCCTTTACTTACGTACAAGGAAGTAAAAAGAAGGGCAAGATGAAGTGTTCGAAGTACAGACGCATTCGGGTTAAAGGTGCAAGGTTATTGAAGCTATACTAAATTTCCTTGTAATTTGATTACGTTGTTTGTGGGGTGAAATAACTTTGAATATACAGGAAATATATTTAAATATGGAACTTGGGATATTTCCGATGATTATGCGCCATCAATTAACAACTAAAGTTAACTAACGAACTAGTCGTAATGCAATCAATTAAATTTAAACCAATAGCGCGAAATAGAAGCAAGATGTAAACACTTCGATTCGCTACAATTTCATGGTCAGGTTTGAACATTTTAAAACTGAAACCACTGGGAGAAATGTACTGGGGACATACATTATAGACACTGCGAGCGATGTCAGAAATAATAATAATAAATATATTTCATTTGGCAAAAGTTCATCTTAAAAGCTGTTCTTACACTCAACCATTATTATAAATTAAAACACAGTATTGTTAACAACAATATAACTTCATTATATTCATATTTTTTACGCAATTATATACTTACACAAAATGAGAAAATATGTTTTATTAAATATAAAATATTTTTGGCGAGTACGATGTTCGCCAATAGTATGACCTGTTTCCCCACTTCTTCCTTGCAAGATAATTGATTACTGATTAGTTTGGATTGCCACTCAGTGCGCTGTTATAGAGGTTTAAAAGCAATGCAGTTGTTATATTAATTGTTTAAGTAATAAACGAAGGAAATACATATTTACGGTTCTGTGCAAATAAATAAAATTAACCATTCTATAATATTTCTAAAATATAGTACAATTTAGCGAATAATACTAATACATAGTTAAGGGTCCACAGTCTTTGTTATTAAAGTTTTTGAATTGTGTGGACAGTAATAATAATATTGTTATAAATTAGTTAAAAATGGAAGCCTACGTGCAACAGGTTTTAAATTTGCGTTCTCATATTCACGTAAGATGTAAGTGTTAAGTAAAAGATATATTTCACTTGGTTTTGTATCTGGTATTTGGCATTTGATATTACCCCTTATGTGTATATAGTAATAATAAGTATTTCAAAGTAACTCTTGGAATCATTTATTGATTTGTGTAGTTGTGCTGTGTTGCCCTTTTGGCGTGGTCGGAAAATTCGTCGCGTCCATAATTCACCAGTGTCATTTTCTTCCAAATAACTATTGTTGCAGGGAAAGTGAACATGTACAATACATAAATTTGAACAGTTATTATTTATTTGGGCATGGTGAATATTAAGCGTTGAATTTTCTTATACCGTGTGGAGAAATTGATAGTGATAATTAATGGAAGCAAGATATTGGGTGGAAGTATAACAGAATACCTCTGAACATAATTGGAAGTTTCTAGTTGAGGATTGGTTAGTTCATTATGCTCTGCTAAGACCCGCACGTTTTGAAAAGTGATGTGGGCCCCCCTTTTCATTATCTTTGCTTGTCTGATGTTTAGTATATAGCAAGCGCAACCGCAACCAGACATCATGAATATAACTGAAACCAATTTCCACGCACTGTGAAGAGTCGTGCACGCTTTATTGGGCAAGGGATGTGACTAATATAAGTGTGAGCTCATGTTGAAGATTCCCGCACGTTTCAAACAATGTGACTTGAGTGTTTCCTTTGCGTGTAATTATTGTGACTGTTATTTCAACATGGGTACTCGGGCTGCTGCATGTAAGACAATAATTTATATTTTTGTATAATGTATTTTTTTCTTATTCTCTATTCTGTGCAATTGCAATACATTTTCCTCACATTTTGATCTTATTATCTCTCTTCATATTGTTGTAATTTTATTGCTGGTGTCTCATTCATAAATTTTGTTTCTATTGAATTGTTCTATTATGTCAATATGTTACTAATATATGTGTTTTTCATTTTGCATTTAGTTACTGTGAAAATTCGTAGCTTATACGATTATCAATTACGACTTCTGCACGGTATTTTGCCACTACCTTCTGGTGCCGATATCGCTAATACTATAAAATATTTCTCCCAAACACTGCTGAGTAAATATAATATTTTAGTTATTTAGTGTACAATTTTTTTACATTTTTCCCTTTTAGCTGTTTTAAAAGATGTACCAAATTTTCCGCTAGAACTTTTGAAAAACCCTGAAATGGATTCGACTAGAATGGCATTGTTTCCTAATTTAGATTACAAAGGATTATATAACTCACTTATACCATTAATTGAAGTCGCTCCTTTAATGCAATATGGTTTAGAAGGTATAAACATAAATTTATGAAAAAGAAAAAATGTTTTAGTGAATATTTTTTTAGCTTTTGGACAAGCAGTTCTTCAGTGTTTAGGTTGTTTGTTACCGTTTTTGGAACATGATTTAATTTGCAACATTCCATATTTGACTGCATCGTCTATTGCTGTTTTACCTTGTTCGCTTCATCAAGATATAGTCAATTATTTGTGTTTCTATATTTTACCATTCACAATAAGTATGTAAATATATTGATAAAATTATCTATTACGAGTACTTTATGTATTTGCAGCACGCCATATTGGAAAAGATGATGAAGACTCAGTTAGTAATTCTGTTGCCGCGGTTATAATGATGGTGTTTCAATACTCAAACAATCCTGCACATCATTGTCAACTTCTTGAGTGTCTTATGACACTGAAACAAACTGTTCTAAAAGATTTGTTATGTGTCATTGCTTACGGGACACCTGCTGCACGATCCTCATCAGCTAAATTATTATTCTATTATTGGCCAGCTTTTAACGCAAATCTTTTTGATCGTAAAAATTTAATTTGCAAATTTGCTGGTATATTAAATGTTAATATCATTTTAAGAACAAATTTTATATATTTATATTTGTAGGTGATTCCACACCTTTTGTATGTCAAAGAGATCATTGCCCAAATGCAGGAAATGCAGAAGCTGCTAAAGTTTGCTACGATCATTGTATTTCTATTACATATGCCAGTGATTCCCCTGCTCCTTTATATCTTTGTATTGAATGTGCCAATGAAATACACAGAGAACATCCTAATCAAAATTTCTTCGACATTCTTCATCCAATGCAACAAGTGTCCATGATATGTGAAAATAAAGTAAATATTTCTTTCACAAAAAATGAGTGAATTTAATTTATTCGTATCCAAAGAATTGCAGATCAATTGATAAATCAGCTGTCTCAATATGTTTTTCAACGGAATGTGCTAGTTACAATGGAAATCATCCTATAAGATATTGTCAACAGTGCCATAACAATAGACATAATAATCGCCGTGGTGGAGACCATATAGTTCATAAAAGTTTACCTCCCGCTTGGACTATGGATTCAGAAATGCAAACATATATGGTAGAAGCAATCGTAAGGTATTTAAAATTTTGTAAATCAAAGTATAACAATAATTTTTAAGTACTTATATGTATTAAATAGTTTATTGAAAGAAGCGAAAGTACCAAGTGTAGAAGTAAAAGATACAGCAAGTGGTGATATTAAAGTGTCAACACCTGTTCAGGATAATATTTCCGTTGAAGAGCGTCAATTACTTGGCAGATATGGAGTTTGGCTTCTAGTCGGTCGATGTACGCCTGATAAAGATACTCCTGTTGAAATTTTAGGTCGACTACTTGCTATGCTGTTCCACTGGTTTCATGTCACTGCATACTCGTACGATGGACAAGAAGAGAGTGCACTCGAAAAACTTAAAACAGAATATGTTTGTACTTGGTTACAAAATATAAGAAGCACACACTACAAATTATTTCTTTCTTGTTTACTTCCTCATCCACCTGAATATGCCAGAGTTGGTGGACATTGGTAAAACGTGAAATTAATTTTACAATAGTGTTTTATATATTTTTTTTTCTGTAGGGATACATTAGCATCAAGAACGTCACATTTGAAAGATGGTCTTAATAGATTATTTTATTTAATACCATACGAAATAATAACTCCAGAAATTTGGGATCACATAATGCCATTTTGGATGGAAGCAGTTGTTACTGATGTTCCTGAAAAAGAACTTTCTGAGTTGAAAATTATTTTAAGTAAAATTTTAGATACTGACATGAGCCCTTTGGGTTTTGACGAGAAGAAAATGTATCATTTTGTTGCTTTACGATTTAAAAAACCATCTGCTAAAATACAGGAGCAAGCACTGTATTGGTTACAGGTATACATTTTTTTGGACGCTTAATTATTTAAGTAATATTTTATTTTATTTTAGGTGCTCACTGTACTAGAAATAACAATTCCCTTAAATTTACTTTTTAATATTTTTGAAACTGGAGTTTCAGTACTAAAATCAGGAATACCAGAAGAAGAAGCTGAAAAACTAGAAGACAACATAAAAAAATATAACGGTATAGAAAATATATTTAAATTAAGTTTTATATTAATATTTATATTTTATAGCTGATTTAGTAGATGAAAATTCAGAAAAAGCGTCATTATCAGAACACGAATTCAAATTATCGTGTTCCATAGAAGGAGAGAATGATCCAGAACGAAATTTATCTTGTTGTATTCTTATGTTAGATATTCTCTTAAAACAGGTAAGTTAATTATTATTTCAAATTTTGAACAATAGTACAAAGTACGATTTTTCAGATGGAACTACAAGATATTGATAAGCATACTGGCATTAATTCAAATTTGTGCAGGGATGTCTGTCGCCTATTGAAATGTATGGTTTGTACTCCTTGGATAAGTAATCATACATGTGGATTTAAATTCGAATGTAGCTACTGTGAATTTAGTGTAATGTGGCATCAGCTTTCACTACAGTTAATAATATATTTATCACCTGTTAATCCTGCTCGTCCCCCCGATGTAAGTATAAGTATACATTTTATTAATTATTTATTAATTGATAAGAATTATTTGTGACCAACAGTAACATTTTTAATCGTAAAAATAGGCCGTAAGGCCAAGGAAATATAAAATTAAACGAAGAAAGAATTTGTGAAAAAATAATGGACCTCGCAGGGATATGAACCTTCTCCATAGCCTTCGTTTAATTAAATATTTCCTTGGTTCTACGGCCTATTTCTAAGATTAAAAAAAAATCATTAAATTAGGATGTTAATGTGACATTTACAGTGTAGTCGTGTTAAATCTGAAATAATTGAAACCTAGGGACTAAGTGATTATAAAACATTGGATTACCTAGAATACGTAGTTAACATTTTGCAAGTTTAGTAAACTAGCACTGAAATAAAAGCTAAACAAATTAAAGGACTTTTAGTAAAAGTTATTGCAACTGCAATCTTATTATTAACAGAATTGAATCTACAACTTACAATGTTATGTTCATTTCGGCTTCATTATCACATTCATTAGTGTAATTAATCACACTAGGCTTCGTAGGCGTTTTCGTATACTAGGTAAAGTTGGGTTATATGGGTTATACCTTAGACCAGGAATATAGGGGAGACAGGGCACACTATGTATTTCGCCGTAAGAAGACTTTTCATATCATCTTAGCGACTTTCGACCTTATTGTAACGCTAGAATCATCTGAATCAGTTTAGTTTAACATGAGAAAATAGTTTTTTGCAAATAAAAAGTGTTCGACAGAAAATTAAGCCATGCAATTGAACATGATAATAGTACATTACCTCCTGTGCTTTATTTAATACTAACTACTTTATTATCATTACATAAATAAGAGAAAATTATAAATGACTGTCAATAAATATTTGTTTCAATATTTTATTACGTAATATGAGATAAGTTGTCATTGTGGCTCAATGGTTAACATGGCTGCCTCTGGATTGAAAGAATGTTTGGTGGTTGGGGTTCAAGTCTCCGTCACGCTTTTATTTATTAACTACGAATTATATTAAAGATAATTATGAGATCATAATATGGATGCATTGGTTAGATTTTTACAAGTAAGTTAGTATTATGATATAATAATAATTTCCATGGAAGAATAATCATGACACAAAAGCAAGAATTTATACTATACTACCTAATTTTTTTATAAATACAGTAAAAACACAAAACACATATTCATTATATCTCATTAATGTTTTATTAAGATCAAAAGAAAATATAATGGATTATTATGCGTTTTGATTATTGTAATCAATTTTTGTTGAAATCAATTATTTTCATTTATAAAATATTGTTATTAATTTTTTTTGTGGGGACATTTAAAAATAATTTTATACGAACATAATAAAGAGTATGCAACCATTCAAGACCTAAAAATAGAAATTGCTACGGCGGCCAAAGTATATCACCTCAACAATTAAACAAAGTGCGTCAAGAATTTTATTTTTGTTGTTTATTTCATTATAAAGAGGAAGGTATGCCGTTAATAGTGGAAAATAACATCAGGCAAATGACCACCACGACCACGCTGACAGGACAATATCCTTTTCATGAAATTTTCCATAACCAAATCGCACAGTGGCTGTCCTATGTCCTCGATAGCCTCACGAATTCCATCTTTGAGGTCTTGAGTCGACGCTGGGCAGTTGGCGTAGACCTTCTCTTTCACGTGGCCCCAAAGAAAGAAGTCGCAAGATGTTAAATCACAAGATCTCGGTGGCCAATTGTGATCACCTCTTCGAGAGATAACACGGTCCGGAAACTTTTCCCGTAAAAGATCAATGGTTTCGTTGCTTGTGTGGCACGTAGCACCGTCTTGTTGAAAGTAAACGTTGTCCAGATCAATACCATCCAATTCCGGCCATAAAAAATCGTTAAATCATCTCTCGATAGCGCAATCTATTCACCGTAACTGTTGCTCCAGCCTCATTTTCGAAAAAGTAAGGTCCAATGACTCCGCCGGACCATAAACCGCACCAAACAGTCACACGTTGAGGATAGAGAGGCTTTTCAACAATAACTCTTGGGTTTTCTGAGCCCCAGATGCGACAATTTTGTTTGTTGACGAAGCCACCGAGGTGGAAATGGGCCTCATTACTCAAGATGATTTTTCGATGGAATTCTGGATCATTTTCATGCATTTCAACGACCCAATCAGCAAAGACACGACGTTGTTGATGATCGGCCGGCTTGAGTTCTTGTGTTAACTGGACTTTATAAGCCTTAAGACCCAAATCTTTATGCAAAATACGGTGTAATGACGTTTGTGGAATGCCTAATTCCAAAGAACGACGAGGAATGGACAAACCTGGGTTTTCTTCAACACTTTCGGCTACAGCAGCAATATTCTCGGCTGTTCTTGAGCGACGTGCACGGGTTTTATTCTTCACATCACTAAATTGTCCCAACAGCTCGAATTTTTCCACCAATTTCTGTATTGCGGTCCGACAAGGTGCTTCACGACGACCCAAAAATTGTCGAGTTTTACGAACCGTCTCTGCCAAATTTTCACCATTTTTATAGTGAATTTTAATAATTTCAATGCGTTGTTGAAGCGTGTATCGTTCCATTTTTATTAATGGCGTAGTTTCTATTTGTCAAATGTCAAAAAATGACAGCTTCAAAAGCGACATCTACCGAAATAGCGGGCTATTCAAAATAACACCTCTTATTGGAAAACCCTTTATAATAATAATAAACAGAATAATGGCGGTGGTCGGTTTTGGTGTTACACCCTGTATATATATATATATATATATATATATATATATATATATATATATATATATATATATATATATACAGGGTGTTAATACTAAGTCGTTACACCCGAAAATGGTAGATAGAACTCATTAAAACAAAACTTTTCTTAGCTCAAATTTTTGATTTGGAGCCCCAGTTCATAGTTATTGGCGTTCTCTTGTTTTTCAAAAAATCGTCATAACTCCCTTATTTTAAGGAATATTTAAAAAATGCAAAAACTTTCAGCATTTGATTTCGGTTCTCTAAAACACTTGTATTTACAATTATTTTCTATTTCATCAAATAACAAAATGGCGACCAATAAAAAATTTCAAAACAAGATATTTTGAAAACCACCCATCGATTTTCGAAAATAAAACATTTTTAAAATACTTTAACTTTCTATTACAATATTTGTCTGAAACATTTTTTTATATCTGTCCAAAAAAAAGTTTTTATTCAAATTGAATTGCAAGATAAATTGACTTTATTGAAATTTGAATCGAAATTCATAATCATATATCATTCACATATATATATATATATATATATATATATATATATATATATATATATATATATATATATATATATACAGTGTGTTTGAAAAAGTGGTTACACCCATTTATCCGGCTTATTATTGCAGATACGCTTATTGCTTATAGGACATAATTTATTCAATACAATATCTGCGATTATTTTATATGAAAAGTGTAATTCTGGTGGAAGTGATATCAACTTTGTTAATTTAAATACAACCTATACAAGTTTTTTATAAATTTAGATTGTATTTTTTATTCTCTTTACGACCATACCAAATTTGTTAGTATTATCATATTCATTTGTTAAAAATAAATACTTATTAATGGATGTAATTTTATATGCGAGAAGGCTACGACAGCAATTGTTTTCTCAATTGTTTTCATGATATACTAATTAGAACTGTCATACTTTTGTCGTTTGTTATTAATAAATAATAATTTTAATTACAATGGTGCTGACAATAGAAGATAAAGTGGAGATCGTATTATTAGTAGGAGATAGTAACAGAAGTTACAGAGAAGCGGCAGAAGAATTTAATACAAGACATCCTGGGCGAAATTTATCTTATGCTATGGTAGGAAAAAAAATTCGGCGTTTTAAAAATACTGGATCAGTTTGCAAAGAAAATAACGAAAATTTGATGTGTAACCAGAATAATGAAATTGATATTTTAGCCTATGTTCACCTTCATCCAAGATCAAGTTTACGAAGCATTGCGCAAAATTCAGGACTTACAAGGTATCAAGTGTACAAAATTCTCAGAAAAAATAAGATCAGGCCATTTAAACCAAAATTTTTACATACCTTACAAATAAATGATCCACCACAAAGGTTACAGTATTGTCATTGGTTGAACAACAAAATATTAACCATTCCAAATTTACATTATAATATTTTCTTTATTGACGAAGTAACGTTTACCACAAATGGTGTAATTTCATCACAAAATATACGTCACTGGTCTCATAGAAATCCGAATTGGATAATACAATGTAAAAGTCAGTATTCATATCGAGTAAACGTATGGTGTGGGATACTGGGAAATAGAATATTTGGGCCCGTATTTTTAAACAGTTTGAATACTATTGAATTTTTAAATTTTTTGAATAATGAAGTTAATAATTATTTAGATGATTTGCCATTAGATATAAGAAGACAACTTTATTTTCAATTAGACGGAGCACCAGCTCATTCTGCTCGACTAATAACTAACTGGTTAAACAACAGATGCGGGCAAAAATGGATTGGTCGTCACGGGCCAATACATTGGCCAGCTAGATCACCAGATCTGACCCCTCTCGACTTTTATTTCTGGGGACGTATTAAATATTTGGTTTACTTCAATAGACCGAACAACATCGAAGAATTAAAAAACAGAATTCGTGAAGCGGTGCAAAAAATTGACAGAAGAGAGCTTAATAGTGTTATGCGAGAATTAAGAAAACGTATTTTAAAATGTATTAATTTAAATGGGGAACATATTGAATAAAGATTTTATTACTTGTAAATTTTGAATTTCATATTATTTATTACAGATTATCATAAAACAATTGCTGTCGTAGCCTTCTCGCATATTAAATTACATCCATTAATGATAAGTATTTATTTTTAACAAATGAATATGGTAAATACTAACAAATTTGGTATGGTCGTAAAGAGAATAAAAAATACTCATTTTTTAGTAGCTTGTTCTATTGTTTGTACTTCGGCAACAACTGTATTACAGGAAAATCGTAATTTTGTATATATATATATATATATATATATATATATATATATATATATATATATATAATGTAATATAACTTGATATAATTGGCACTTAGGCCTCACTTGATGTTTTACTTCAACTTTGTTTTGGTAATTTGGGAATACGCATTTCCCTTTTTTTCTATGTTGTTAGATCCTCCTTTACGTAATTTATAATTTGGAATTAATTGCAATCTTACAACAATGTTATTTTTATTATTTGGGCATATTCACATTTCTTAATTTGTTATGTAAATTTCTTACTATTTGTATATCACTGTAATAATGTATTTTTCTTTGTATTATTTACGGAATGTTACCAACCGTTGGTATAAAGTTTGTAACTTTAAAACCAATAAATATATTATTATTATTAATATTATATATATATATATATATATATATATATATATATATATATATATATATATATATATATATATATATATATATATATATATATGAATGATATATGATTATGAATTTCGATTCAAATTTCAATAAAGTCAATTTACAACGATATAGGTTTCCGTTCATTTGACGATATTATGAACTCCATACTGAGTGAATCCGACGTCCAGAGTATATACTTCATGCATATCCCGTACTTTGTGACGTCCGATTTGTATATTTTTATTCATACTACCGTTACAATGACGTCCAGTAACGTTGCCAATATTAAATACATTATTCTGATGTAGAAACCAAAGTGCAATCTTTCATAGTCATAATGCACACCCATATGTTAGAGATTTTTTACAATCTCTGGTAATTATAATTAACAGATATAAATGTCTGATATTTATTTTATTTAGTTTAGTTCAATGTTTGAAGATTTAAAGCAGGATAGCATACTTTATTTTATTCATAATTTTTTTATTATCATTAAACTAAGGAAAAATTGATCAACGTAATCTTCCTTTCCATAAAAATTCCTAATCTATTAATAAACCTAACAATATTTTCCAAAAATTATTTTGCAGTTTTTAATGTGTAATTTTTCTTCTAATTTTTGTAATATGATTTATTTTCTATAAGAAAGGATATTTAACATAATTTCCTGACCCTAACACCCGGCACCCGGTGTAAAAAATCAATGGAAAATTTTTCGTTTGGCTATAGATAATTCCCTATTATAATTTTTAGATCAAAAGTGTAATTACAAAAAAATGTTCCAAATTAAAAGTGGCATCCAATGAATCCAAATTTATTGATGTGCTAGAAATCCTGTTATTAATCACACGTAAATTAAAAGTTCGTTTCAAACTGTTTACACTGTGCCATGAGAAATATAACAAATAATAAACTGTTGGTCTGTGTTTATGTAATTTTTACTTTGATTTTATTATTATTAAAGATAATGGAACCTCTTAATAAAATGAAATGGTCTTTATTTGTGAAAATATTAATTTTAATTTAACTCAAGCATTAAAGTGACATTTATTTAGGTCTATCTGCCTGTTTCATTTCATCATTTCTCATGACTAACTGTAAGCAACATGAAGAGAAACTTTTAATTTGCGACTATTTCGTAACAGGAATGTATTATATCAATTAATTGCCATTTTAAATTATGAGTAACTTTATTATATAAACTTTTGTTCTAAAACTAAAATTTTACCATTGTATGTATTTCCTATAGATAGGGTATTAATCACTAAATTCCGATCACCAAATTGTTTCAATACAAATATCTGTTAATGCATTCTTATTATCAGTAAAACCAATCAAACATTAAAAAAAATCTTCTTTGTTAATATTGTTTACACTGTATTTATGTTGTATTTGGTCGGTCCTCGGGCATTCAATAAATCTATTATTATTAAACTAAAAATACATTTTAATATTAAATGTTTGCCATCATTTAAAAGATCTATTCATAAAAATTTCCGCTTCGTTCCGTGTTGGCTCCCAACGACGCTTAATATACATATAACTTCTCACGGACGGCAAATACACCATTAACCGTAGTTTAAGTAGGATGAAGGAGGAGCTGGAATTTAAAGTTAGATAAAAACTAGTTCTGTTGAATGCAAAATCGATTTTTACACACGATTTTATGTATTTTGAATTTACTCACTGAAAACTGGGACCGAAACCATTCTACTCTACACCTCAAGTAGAGTTCAATAATATATTGGATTTATATAATTTTTACAATCACGTGTTCTATGCATATATTTGCGTTGACCCACACCCCTTGCAAATCGTTCTCCGGAGCATTTTTCATTGAAATGCGAGTTAAAGCTGTAAAATTACCAAAACTTATTATTTTTAAAGTAACTAAGTAATTTAATTGTTGCTATTATAATGGCGACATTTACGACTGTAACAGAATAAAACATTGATCGTAACTAGGCGTTGAGAATATTTTCTTTAGTGACAAATCAGTAATTTTGGCGACACAATAATAATACTCGTATTAGCGCAAAAGTAGATAATTTTTGCACAAAACTAATTTCGTGCTGCTATTCGAAATATCTTCAAAATTTGGATATCCTTTTAATATAATATACACAAAAAAATATCATCACGACAGGCACTTACTGCTGGTGTGGAAAGTGAAATACAGGAGTCTCTTTTGTGTCATTTAAAATTCGAAATAATATTGATGTCACAGGCACATGGCAACAGGATACCATAATATTAAAAGAAAAAAAAATGAATTTGCAAAAGTACAATTTTTATATAATATAATTCCAAGGAAATGGAGACTAAAAAAATTCAATTATTAATTCAGTTCATATTACATGCCTAGTGGTTACTAAAAATATTTATCTGTATTTTGCTGTGATTTAAATAAATATATTTAATAAGTTAATTTTTCGCTTATTTTGTAACAGTGACGCATTAGTACAATACACTTTGTTTTACTACACTGATTTTTTTATTTATTTATACATTTATAAAGAAAATTACAAGTAAACCGGGGGTCTTCTTTATATTTGGTATACTATACCAATTTATCACCAAAATACTTATTAGTTACCAAACGCAAGACCCGAGATTCACTTAATCCCATACATTTATTTTTGTCTCATATTAATTAAACTATTTTCAAATTAACAGCAATCTATACACTCAATAAATAATTAAGTACCTATTTTGTCCCGCACGAAATCAGTTTTGTGCACAAATTATCTACTTTTGTACCAGTACGAGTATTATTATTGTGTCGCTAAAATTACTGATTTGACACTAAATAAAATATTCCCAACGCCTAGTAACGATTTATGTTTTATTCTGTTACAGTCGGAAATGTCTCAGTCATAATAGCAAGAATTAAATTACTTAGTTACGATAAAACTAAGAAGTGTTGGTAACTTTACAGCTTTGGCCCGTAAATTCAATGAAAAATGCTCCGTAGTTTTGAGTAATTAGAAAATATTTTTATACTTACTAATAATAACGATTTTAATTATGTATACTTATTCATAAATATCTTTACGTGGGACTTTTTGAGCCCCTTCTATGCAAAATAAAATGAAAAACCAAATGATTTAAATTTATGAAATACTATTATGGAAGAACTGTTCTGTTCATTTCCAGAAAGAATATTTCAAAAAACACACAAATTCGTTATTGTTGCCAATAAACAAATTAATTTTCCGCGTTTCTTTCTAAGTAGCATAGGTTGCAGTAAAATTCAGAATTTTTAAAAGCCATTAATTTTGAAAATTATTCTTTTACATAATGCAAAGAAATATAATCACAATTTTCAAATTACATTATAATAAAAATAAAAAGCAAATAGCTTAACAATTTTTTTCACAAAATAATCTTATAAATTTTGTTTTAGGTACCTACACCTACATTTGTAAACAAAAACAATCTAATGGGTCTTTATTCTGTTCACATCTGTAAATCATACGGATTGAAAATCTGTAAATAATGAACAAAATCGCAACGAAAGCTGACACTCTTATGTATAATTTTATATTAATCAACAAGAATAGATGTGTTTTTATCACGGTTTTACAGATTTAGAGATCTGTAAGACTTACAAATGTCAATAGAATCGACCCATAAAGTTATGCTATTAGTTACAGGCACGTAAAGATATTTATTAATAAGTGTAAATAATTAAAATCGTTATTACGAGTAAGTATAAAAATATTCTCTAATTACTCGGCAACTCACTTTGGCTAAACACTTTAGTAAGTAGAGGGGAAGTCGAAAGAAGTACCTAAATAAGAATAATTAAATTATCTATATTTTTTTAATAAATAGTTTATAGTTTATTGAGAGTTAATTTGTTTAAAACATTTTTTTTCTATTTAAAAATTATTTAGATTCTCCCTTTTTCTACTCTGTTTAAAATTTCAATCTTGATATTTTAGAACAAAAGTTTATAAAGATTTTATTTTTATATTTCACTGTAGCATACCGTCCTTATATTTATTCCATACATTTAATCATAAATCTTGTTATCCTTACAATTAGCATTTATTTACAATTTGCACAATATTTTGTAAATAATAATTAAGCTTTATGTTATTTAAATAATTATCTTTTTTAAATTGAGTACATTTCTATTTTGACATCATAGTTTATCGATTTTGTCTTTACTAAGAGGATTTTGCAAGTACAAAATAAATGTTTGATTATTTAAATATTAATTTAATATATTATCAGGAGTGCACAATATAACTTTAAATACGATTAAAAGACTTGCGCGCTAATGTATTGCTCAATGCCCATTGTTGCCAGGGGCGCGCCAGGAGCATGCGGCGCCTGTGTCAAAATTTTTGATGGCGCCCCATTAATTAAAAACATTTGTATCAAAAACTAATATTATAAATATTTTGCATGCCTAGGTGATAAGAGCCCCAACAACTATAGGTTCGGACACTTTAATTTTTAATTCTCTAGTAGCATTTTTAAGTAATACGTCATGAATAAAAAAATAATGAATAATTAATTTGAAATACTATAATTTTTAGGCTTATGTTTAGGGACATTTAAATGACTGTTTTTGTTATATTCTTAACGCATTGAAATAAAAAAACACAAAGATTTAAATAGACTATGTAAACTTTTTTATTTAAAATCCAAAATTACAAACACAAGAAAACAGATAAACAACAATAATAAATGAAAAATATAATATTTATAATATAAACATAATACATATTATACGGTAAATTAAATACAAACAATGTAAATAAGTCATTAAATAAATTTTACTTTCCTAGCTTTTAGCAAAGAAAAAGTTTGGATAATATCATGAATATCAAGTTTATCCAGTATTTCAGACTCAATTGAAATTATTGCGAGATCTGATAATCTATTTTGCGCCATTGTGGAGCGTAAATAACTCTTTATGATTTTTAATTTCGAAAAAGACCGCTCCGCGGACGCAACTGACACAGGTAATGATAAAAGAATACGGAGTGCTACAGTAAAATTTGGATAAACTCCTACTAAATCATTTGAATAAATATACTGAATTATTTGGGATATATCTTTTTTTGAATTCGTAATAAATACTTGACATTGTAAAATTTCTTCACATAAATCATCTGCGTCAATATCGGACTGATTTTCATGAGTTAATTTCGCTTGTAATTTTTTGCAGCAAGATAATAGGTATTCTTTATTTTGTAAATTATTTAATGAATATAAAAATTGGAATGAATCCATATGTTCTTTTAATAAAGAAAATCTGTCTTATAACGAAATTAAAGTTTGATCTATTATACAGAAATAAAAATTTACTTTGAATGAATTTTCAGGATTTACTATAGGTTGATCTTCATGTTCATAATCAAATTGAGTAGATTTTTTACGTCGTCTAAATGGCCTCGCACTACGAAATTCAGTTTCTGTCAAACTTTTCTGCAATTAATTTGGAACTTTCAACAATTTCTGCAAAACTAGCATCAGATCGATAATTAGTTAAAAAGTATTTAGTTCGTTTAATGCATCCAAAGCAAGTTGCAAATTGGTAGTTTGAAATTGAAGCATTTTACTCACAAAATTTACTTGATTTAAAATATCATACCATACTTTAACGGAGCAAATAAATGTAAATGTAGAAATTTTTTCTCCCAGACATTTTGCTTGGTATTTAGATTGTTCGTCGACTCTTGTGTGGTCATTGCAAATTTCAAATAATGCATTAAAAACTTATGGTAAATATTTATAGAGAGGCTTTATGACATCAATTCTACTTGACCAGCGTGTTTCGGATAAGGGCTTTAAAGTTAAATTAGTAACATGCTTGATTAAGATATTCCATCGATTAGTAGAAGCTGAGAAAAATTTGTATAATTCTTGTACTATATTAAAAAAAAATACTGTTTCATAGTTGACATTAGCGGCATTATTTACAATTAGATTCAGGCTGTGATTCGCACAAGGAACATAAAAAGCTCGCGGGTTAAAATCTAAAATTCTTTTTTGTAGGCCAAAATTTTTGCCGCGCATGTTAGAGCCATTATTATAGGCTTGGCCTCTTATATTATTTATGTCTAAATTTAATGTTTTTAATAGATCAATAAGAAATGTTGTTAATCCAGCCCCTGTAACATCTAAAATTGGATAAAATGCTAAAAAATGTTCCTATATTTATTACACTTATTTGCTCAATATGAGAAACATCCGGAGTGCAATCTAATATTATTGAAAACTATTTATTTTGTCGACATAAATTTATAATATGATTTTTAATATTAAAAGTCATTAAGGAAAGTATTTCATTTTGGATTTTGTCTCCTAGATATGTTGGCATTTTGTGAAATTCAGAATCGCTATTTATACGTCGTGTGTGTTCCGATATAATAGGATCAAACTTTTCTAGCATTTCAATACATTTTAAAAAATTACCATTGTTGCGATTGTAAAGATTATTGCTTTTGCCTCGAAGTGCTAAATTTTGTTTACATAAAAATTGAATTTATTCGCTTTATTACTTCATACCATCGTTTACTTTCAATGTCTAATATTGTTTGCTGTAAATAATCAACAGTAGTTTTATTTTTGAACGATAGAAGCAACTCTGTCCATTTTTTATAGTTAGTAAAGTGAGTGGAAGTTTTTTCATGGCGGTTCAGGTACATTACTATATGATGCCAGTCATTAAATCCCTGAATAAATCTATTTTGCTGAGAAGGTTCGAAAAGTTTACAACAAAAGCAATAAACATTATTTTTCGTAATTGAGTAAATCAACCAATTTCTATTACATTCTTCACCATTTTTTAAGTTTCTCTTATAGTAACTTTCAGAAAAATTTCGATCCAACAAATCGCGCGGAAAATTAAAGTTTTTTTATTTGTTTGGGACCTGTTTTTATAATAGCTTGCCTAGATATGTGAGATATTGGTTCCGGCCAAAGCCCTGGGTCATCAAATGCACATTTATTTATTGTATCTGTACCTGTCTCTTCAGTATAGTCCCCAGATCCAAAAACAGGGGTAATTTCTTCAACGATTTGATTATCTTCACTGGTAGTTGGTCCTGGCTGACTTGGTATTTTGAATTCATCTACACTGCAACCGGGTACTGATTCCTGAATTGAATCTGGCGGATAATCTTGGTCAGTTCTGGTCGTTTGCTTCGTAAAATACTGTGTTAATCTTGAAGCATTTTTCTCTTGTTCTTCTTGGCGTCTTTCTTTATTAATTAAATTTTGATGCCCGGAGAGTTTCTTTTTCTTTCTTTCTTGAGACATCTGAATAAAAATATTCAATAAATGTAATTATTCTATTACCAAAAGTCTTGTTTGCATTATTTGCTTTAGTTTTGCTTTAATTATAGGAAAGTATGAAGTAACATTTTCGAATAATTTCGCTTTTATTGCTTTTTTTTCTAGATTTTGCAAACATGATCGCTACCCCTATTGGGAAATGTGTATTGTTATGTATGTACGTTTATTTTAAATGCAAAATAGCTTACCTTTAATGTTCTTGATATTATTATGTAACCCGCCTTTATGAGGCGAATTAGCAAATAATATTTAAGATGGGTTCTTGCCAGACTGGAGGTACAATTTAGTAATCGCCAACAATATAATAAGTAATAATAAATGTTCTTACCGTTGTGACGTTGAGCGTAGAAGAGTAAAGGTTCGAAATAATAATAATGATTTATTATAACTAAGTTTATTGACTAGTATAAAGATGAGTTGATATATTTACAAATGATGGATCCGACTGTATGGATGAATGGTATTCTTCTAGTCTCTCTCTTGATGGACCTCTCGATGGACTCTCACCGGACTCTGTCTTCCCATCGTCCATACAGTCTTTTATATTACTGTAATGCTAAGTCAACAAACAATTGAGGTGTCAACTAATTACCAAATAAAGAAACAATATTATAATTGTTTCGTATTGCTTATTCTGCAATATTAGTGATTACTACTACTGAGTTATGATGACCTCAATTGTGTGGTGACCTAGTCTTACATACCTCCCTTCTTTAAAAATTTGCTTCCGGAGGAGCACAATTTTTCTTACAACTACACTTAAAGTCTCTATAATCACAATATTTTATAGCATGTCCAGTGGCGTAGCCAGAAAATTTTTACAGGGGGGGTTTTAGGATAATAAATTTTAAATAAATATGAGGTTAAATAGGCTTAACAACAATCAACAAAAACAATATTTTTATAAATATAATTTTTATTAGTAGGCATTTTTTTTTAATCAATAGGTAAATAACAACAATGCTAAATTATGCAGTGAATTTCAAACAACTCACCTAAATATGTTTATATAAGCCGCAGTATAAACACAAGAAAAGTTGTAGTTGTAACACTAATAAATTAAATTAACGTAGGTATTCTACTCAAGAACAAGAACATAGCGCATGAGATTCACTGTTAGCTGTCGGTAAATTTCGGTAAAGCTCGGCATTTTCACGAGGACATTGCGCGAAAAGGCATCTATAGGCTACAGACTATAGCTAATAATTGCGTGTAAACAGATTTCTACGAAAATTAATATTCTTTTACAATGTTAATAAGAGAGTTGGTGTGAGTCAGTTGAGATGGTTTGGGCATGTGGAGAGAATGGCGAGTGAACGGTTTGTTAAGCGTATATATCTGGGTGAAGTTGAGGGTTTTCGATTGCGTGGCTGACCAGTGTGTAAGTTGATGGAAGTGGTTGGTAGGGTGCTTAAAGAGAGAAAGTTTCCAAGTAAGAAGTGAAGAAGAGCATGTATGAATGCGATAATGAGTGTGGCCGAGGCGAAAGAAGTCTGCTTAGATAGGAATGTGTGGCGAAGGATGATTGTTGCGTAACTATTATTGTGATCCGGATGCGGTATTTCGCTACCGAAAATCGGTCACTTTAATATGTTTAAGAGTAAGGATTTGTTGTATGATGTTGATGTTGTTCTTATTGTTTTCGGGTTTGTGCGAACCCACTAAGTGGGACACGCGTGATTTTATGTATGTATGTATGAAAATTAATTATTTTTTGCTTCAGATCATATTATATATGAACAACAAACGAGTATGTTTTTAAATTAGTGTTAAAAGCGGCCTACCATGGTCTCACAGGGGGGGTTCTGACCCCTAAAACCCCCCCTATGGCTACGCCACTGAGCATGTCATGTTTGATGAGGAAAATTACTGCATACCACTGGTCTTGTGCTGGATGGTGTATCCATGGCTGTAGATGAGTTTGAGGGGAGACGATTGGCCGGTCGTTATCCCTTGGATGGTTCATCTGCTTCCTGTGGTTTGATGCGGTTTCCTCAACATGCATGGCACTGACGGTTGTTCTTTCACTCTTAAAATCAACACTTACATACACACATTTTTAAATACCATATTTCTAACTGATTGATTTTCCATATAACACACAAAATATTCTAAATCTTGTTTTCTATATTTACCATCTATAACGTATTTCCTGCATTTCTTATTAATGGTATTCTTGAGAGTACATCTGCGTTCACATGCTTCTTCCCCGCTCTATGTTCAATCTTGTACTCGTATTCTTGGAGAGTAAGCGTCCATCTTGCCAAACGTGATTGTGGATTGCTGATCGAAAATAGCCATTTCAGTGGTTGATGGTCAGTTATTATTGTGAATTTTCTTCCATACAGATAGCATCGATAGTATTTTACACCCCAAATTATTGCAAGACATTCTTGTTCTGTGGTAGTGTAATTTACTTCTGCTTTATTTAACTGACGACTTGCAAAAGCTATTGGCCTCTCGTATCCATTGCATTTTTGACTCAATATGGCACTTATAGCTTTGCCACTTGCATCGGTAGACAAGATGAATTCCTGGGTGAAATCTGGACGGGCTAAGACTGACTCGGAACAGAGGGCATTCCTTAGTGAGTTGAATGCCTTTTCGCAATCTTCGGTCCAGACGAACGGCTCACTTTTTTGTGTTAATTTTGTGAGAGGTTTTGATGTTTTTGCGAAATCCTGTATAAATCTTCTATAAAATCCTACTAGGCCGCAGAATGCCCTGATCTCCTTGACTGATTTTGGTTTTGGATAATTTTGTATGACTGTAATTTTTCCTGGATCCGGTTTAACACCCTCACCATTTATGATGTGGCCTAAATACTTCGTTTCAGTCTTCAAAAAATTGCATTTACTGGATTGCAATTTAAGGTTCGCCTGTCTTAGTCTCTTGAAAACCTCCGTGAGTCGTTTGAGATGATTGTCTGCTCCATTTCCATTGAACACGATGACGTCATCCAGGTATACTAGGCATTGTTCTCCTCTTAACCCAGATAACACACAGTTCATGAGTCGTTGAAATGTGCTTGGTGCGTTTACGAGTCCAAACGGCATCTTTGTGAATTGATAATGCTCTCCATTTGTCGTAAATGCTGTCTTCTCTATATCTTGGTCATCTAGTTGCACTTGCCAGTAGCCGGATGCTAAATCTAGGGTAGTGAATAGATTTGCATTCCCCAACTGGTCCAGGGTTTCTTGCATGTTGGCTACAGGGAAGTAATCCTTCTTTGTCACTTTGTTTAAACCCCTGAAGTCGATACACACCCTTATTTTTTCCTCTCCGTTTTCGGATTTCTTTGGTACGATGACCACTGGTGCTGACCATGGTGAATCGGAGGGTTCTATTACCCCTGCTTCACGCATTTTCTTTAATTCATTAGTCAATGGTTCTTGTTGGCTGTGAGGAACTCGATACGGTGCTTTAGCTATAGGCGGTACATCTTCAGTGATTATTCTGTGTTTCACTTTATGTGTGCACCCTAGCTTAGTGTCCTCCCATTGAAAAATGTCTTCATATTCTACCAATAAATTCAATAATTTACTTTTTACCTCTTCCGGTAAATATTCCAAGTTGAATTGCTCTTCAATGCACCTGTTTCCTTGAACTCTTACAGTGCATACGGCCTGTTGCCTCTTATTCTCAGCTGCCCTGATTTTTTCAGCTTGCTGACTTCTTTCTTCAATGGACCTGTGCCGTCCTTTCTTCTGTTGAGCCTGTCGATTTCCAGCGCTCTTAACTTGCGAATTTTTCGTTTCAATTCTTCTGTTTCCAGCTGTCCCGTCTTTCTGGTATTGGGGTCCAGATGACGTGGAATACTGTACTTTTTCATTTTTCTGAGCCTGTTGGTTTCCAGCGCTCTTACCTTGAGAATTCTTCCTCTTTCCGACTACAGCTGTCTCGACTGGTCCTCTTGACGTGGTCGACGAATGCTGCTCGTTTTGAGCCTGTTTATTTCCAGCGCTCACCCCTTGAAATTTTTTCCTTTTTCCGACTACAGCTGTCCCGACTGGTCCTTTTGACGTGGTCGGCGAATGCTGCTCGTTTGGAGCCTGTTGACTTCCAGCGCCCCTTCTCAAGTACGGCCGATTTGCCGATTACCATATTCTTCCCTAATAGAAGCTCTTGATTTGTGAAGTTCATCAACTTCACCGGTACCTCTTTTTCTGCTTTTGTTATGACTCTTGCTGCCATAACCCCATGGGTCTTCAGTTCTTCAGGTTCAACCACAATGTCTTGCACTGGATTGATCAGATCCTGGACTGCTGTACACACGAATTCACAATTTGGAGGAATTTTCACGGCGCTCTTCAATCTAACCAATCCACTGGTTTGTGTGACTGATTTTTCTTGATTGAGGAAGCCATTCCCCGTATTTTGAACTTCTGTGTCCCTATCTTGAATTGTGATGGTTGCCTTCTGAGTACGTGCCTGTACATTGTTTTGCTTATCTTGCAGTATTGCCTCTTGACCTGCCCCGCTGACGTCATTGGTTCGTGTTTCGCAATTTACGACGTTGAGTGCTACGGTGTCCATGTTTTCTAAGTCGTGATTGCTCAGCAGTTTTAGGCATATGTTTTTAAAACGAACCTCCTCTCTTGATATGTGCACATCAAATTTACGTATAAAATCTCTACGCAATAAACCGTCGGCATCCAAATCTAAATCATCTGAGCAAATAAATGTTTTAAGGCGAAAATTAGAATTTTGACATTCATATTTTAATTTACTTGTGCCGTAATATGATACTGGTGCGCCTGATATAGATTTTAATCGCCCAATATCTCCTTTTGTAATCAAATGCCCCTTAGCAAATCGTTTTTTTAAGAATTGATACTCTTGATCCCGAATCTATTAATAATTTTACTGAAATACCTCTAATTTTGACTAAAATAAAATTTGGATCGTCTCTATTTAAATCTTCCAATGTTCGAATATTATTAATTTTGAAAATTTTATTTCTTACTGATACCTCCCGAGACGGAGCACTCGCGAGAGGTAGTTCCTGTTTAAATGCTGGGGTCTTCGTCCTACCTTCGTCCTATGAATGTCCTTGTTGTGCCTGTAACCCGCCGTTGCGCTGTTGGCGTTGTAACGATTGCCTCCTGGTGGACCTCTGTACCTGCTATGATTTCGACTTCGCTTCTGATTAGTACATGTTTTACAATACTTTGTATAGTGCCCTTTTTTCGCCCAATCTTTACGCGGAAATTTTATCCTATAATCCCGTTCCGTATTTTTACAAACACCGTTTATTCTTGTATATGCCGATTGATTTGAATTTTTACTTACAGTCCCTATATCTGAACAATTATTTTTTTCCATTTCCAATTCCCATTCCTCCTGTTCTGCCAATTCGACAGTTTCTTCAAATGTTAAGTCGGTCCGACACTTCAGTATTACCTTAATACATTCTTTAATTTCTGCTCTCAGGCCTTCTTTAAATCGAGATAAAATTTGATAATCTATATAACTTTCATTCGCACATTCTATATTTAATAATTCTACCTTTAGATCCCTTAAACGTTCTGCAAAATTTTGTACTGATTCCCCTACATTTTGTGTACAATTCCAAAATTCTCTGTTAATTTGGTCTTCATATCTACGTTTAGAAAATCTTTTTATAAATTTTTCTCTAAATTCTGCAAATGATATAGTTACAAGATGTAATTCTCTAGTTTGACAATAAAATTTTAAAGCATCCCCATTTAATTTTATACGAACCAGGTCTACTGTATCTCAGTCATCAAACTTTATAATACTCGTTCTTACTAGTACTTTTCTAAAAAACTCTTCTACGTTTTCACCATTAAATTCTGGTATTTCTGCTATTACAGCACTTCTTAACGATAACATTTCTGCTTCTGATTTAATCGTTGTTGGCAGATTTAATTTATTTGAACTACCCGCCGGGCTACTACCCACAATACTGCCCGCTGGCATGTTTATTAAATTTAAAAAATAATTTTGTTACAAAATCGTACTCCGCGAGTGGACCAAATATATTAGCCACCCTGGGCTGGCAAACTACCCCAAAACCGCTGCCACCAATTTGTAACCCGCCTTTATGAGGCGAATTAGCAAATAATATTTAAGATGGGTTCTTGCCAGACTGGAGGTACAATTTAGTAATCGCCAACAATATACCTAATAAGTAATAATAAATGTTCTTACCGTTGTGACGTTGAGCGTAGAAGAGTAAAGGTTCGAAATAATAATAATGATTTATTATAACTAAGTTTATTGACTAGTATAAAGATGAGTTGATATATTTACAAATGATGGATCCGACTGTATGGATGAATGGTATTCTTCTAGTCTCTCTCTTGATGGACTCTCACCGGACTCTGTCTTCCCATCGTCCATACAGTCTTTTATATTACTGTAATGCTAAGTCAACAAACAATTGAGGTGTCAACTAATTACCAAATAAAGAAACAATATTATAATTGTTTCGTATTGCTTATTCTGCAATATTAGTGATTACTACTACTGAGTTATGATGACCTCAATTGTGTGGTGACCTAGTCTTACACTTAAATTCACATTCACTCACAAATATTTTAAAAATACAAGGTACATAAATTCTACTCTAGTGCAGTACTGCTTGCTGAAGGAGAATGAAGCAAATAATATGTTTGTTCATTCATAGACGATTTCAAGTAATGCATGTTTTAACAAGACTAAACGAGTTAGAACGCTTCATTTTGTAAATTCGCGCGTGGACAAATTTCCGCCGCCGCGTCGCCCGCGCGTTCCGCGGCTATATATCCATCGGCGATTTAATATAAAGAGTCCACTGTATACATGATATAACACGACTATACGAACTATTCATGTTAGAACAAGAATAATTACTGAGATCATAAATAAGTTACTAAAATAATAATAATAATAAAATAAGGCGATATTGAATTATTTTAATCGCAACCTATAACGAATTTTGAATTTATATACATTTTTAAGGCGCCTTTGGCCTCCTGGCGCCTGTGTTCGCTGACACATTCGACACGTAGACGGCGCGCCCCTGATTGTTGCCAAGTATACGGAGTTCAGATTGTCGGTGGAATGAAACTTCTGTATATACAGTGTATATACGCCGGACGACACTAACGCCACAAGTGGAATTTTTTTGAACTACAAAAAATATACATTTTTCACTCCGCTATCATTGTGACGTCCATAACAAATTATGCTAAACTATTCTAGCCCCCCCCCCCCCTGATGCCAGAAAAAAATGACAAGGCATTTTAAAGTGACGTCCGTGTACCGGACGTCATATGTACGAGGACGTCACTTTGAATGTAGAAAATGACACAGGGGACGCCACAATGGTTGTGGGATGTAAATATATATATATATATATATATATATATATATATATATATATATATATATATATATATACACACTGGCGGAAGAAATTAACACATCACTTATAATTTATTCTATATTTTCGAACCGACGTTATGTTTGAGCGGAAATTATTTATGTAAGGAAAAAGCTTATCAAGTATGATGTTTTACTGATTGTTTGATATTTTTTATTCTCATGGTATTCTGTCAATAAATAAAATTTTCTTTTCTGACTTAAATAAAGCTTCATATTAAATTCATTTTTGGATTTGTTTTGAAGTACTCTCGAAATTAAGTGCTAAATAGTGAAGCGTGAATATGAATAGACGTCAGAATCTTAGTTTAAGTGTTGAAGAAGCTGTGGCTGTAGTAACACTTGCAGAAGAAGGTTGGAGTCAGCGTTACATCGGTCAGCGCCTTGGTGTTAACCAATCGACAGTATCGCGGGTCTTGAAGAGACATCGGGAAACTCACTCATACTCAAGAAGGCCAGGTCAAGGGAGAAAACGTGCCACAAATGCTATTCAAGATCGTTTTTTGATGATGCAGACGTTAAGGGAACGGTTTATTACGGCTCCTAGTCTACAAAATATGCTCGCAGAGGCCCACAATGTTCATATTAGTTCCGTTACCATAAGAAAAAAGTTACGTGGTTTTAATTTAACCCCAAAAATACCAGCAACAGGACCCCAATTAACCGCAGAGCATCGCAGAGCCAGATTAACGTTTGCTCAGGAACATGTTAACTGGTTATAGGCCGATTGGGCTAATGTTATGTTTAGCTACGAGTCCAGATTTTGCCTTAATAGCAGTGATAGACGGATGCGTGTATACAGACGGCCAGGTGAACGTTATGCGCAATGTAACATTGTTCCGACTGTTATGTTTGGTGCAGGTTCGGTTATGGTGTGGGTGGTATCACTTCAGAGGCTCGCACGCAGTTGGTGATCATACCAAGAGGAAGCATCACGGCAGCATCTTATATAGAAAACATTTTAGAACCATATGTATTGCATTTTGCGCCTGTTGGGGGAAACGACTTCATCTTTATGCATGATAATGCAAATCCCCATTCTGCCCGAATAGTGCAACAATATCTTGCCGAAGTGAATATCACCACAATGCAATGGCCAGCCAGAAGTCCGGATCTTAATCCCATAGAACACCTTTGAGACACGATGGGTAAACGACTTAGAGCACTTCCTCGGCGTCCAATCAACTAAGAGAGCTCGGCCAAAAATTGCAGGAAATTTGGGAAGATATTAACCAGCATGACATTAGAGCATTAATTAGCAGTATGGGTCGTCGCTGCCAGGCAGTTATCCGAGCAAGAGGAGGAAACATTAAATATTAAGTGTTTTAATCGCATGTTAAATTTTGTTAAAAGTGTTTTTCTTCATTTTTCTTACAATTTTATTAAGTTTTTATTGTTTCATTGTCTTAATTCTTACCATAAAAGTAAAATTATAAAAATCAATGATTAAAATTTGAAGAAAATAAAAATATTCTAATATTAACTGAGTTTATGAAAGTGATGCGTTAATTTCTTTCGTCAGTATATATATATATATATATTATTTTTCCCAATGTAAATCGAACTTTGCCGAGAGTACCCGATGTGCGTAGGACTTGTGGCAGTTTTTAGGAGAGCACATCGTAATCTCGAAGTCTCACATCTCCTAAACCGCACGACTAAAACTGCCACAAGTCCTAAGCACATCGGGTACTCTCGGCAAAGTTCGATTTACAGTGGGAAAAAATTATATGCGGTTAAGTTCAACATTAGGAGAATAGATGTCTCTTGCCTCTTAAAAGAAATTTATCTGCCGATCTGTCAGATACTTAAAAAATGATTACTACATTTTAAATACTTTTGGAATTGAATGAAAATGTAATATAGTATTCAATAGTAAATGAAAATTATAAAAAGGCAAATATTTGTAGTATATATATAAATATAAAACCTATTAACTTTTTTTTAGGTTATATGAACAAAATATTGAAAAACTGATAAATACACGTACAATTATACAAATACATGTTAATTTAAAGTTTATAATTAAGTATTTATATACCTTGCTGTGAGAGTGATATTAAATGTGTGCGTATACTCGTATCTTAAATAGTTCATATTGTACAATATAGTAATAAATACTTTGTATAAAAGTTTTCAAGCAAATACTAATTAAATAGCAGGTTCATTTATTAACCAATTAAACAAATAACAGGTGCAAACTCCGAGTAAATCAAATTTATCTGTATACATACTTTGTTTCATAAAGAAAATGATTTACTATTTCTTTATTTTCGTCCATATAAGACAAATGCCCGTATTACACTTCACAATAAATTGCACAATTTATTTTGAAAATATAAGAATTTTACACTTCACGATATTCTATCAATTTATTGTTCTTGGGAGCAATGCTACCAATCGCCAAGGTTATTTTTTTTTAATAGAAAACTGTACAATGTACAAAGTACAAATGCGACACTTGGTGAACTGCTCTGAATAATATTAATAATATTTAAATTACACTTGGCAAAGTTCACAAAATTTCAGTCTCTGAATCAACCTCTCGGTCATTTATCAGAGACTGGCCCACTCAACCAGAACCACAGACGCGTTTCGCTCTTATTGGAGCTCTTCAGTGTGGTGTACTGACGCCTCTTTCGAGGCACTGAGACTAGTTGAGCGGGCAGATGATAAACATCTCACAAAGATATCAAGCCTGCAGAGGTAACTAAATACATGCAGAGCCATCTATCAGAAAAACCGCGAGCTTAGCTAGCAGAATATAATAGAAAACTGTACAATGTACAAAGTACAAATGCGACACTTGGTGAACTGCTCTGAATAATATTAATAATATTTAAATTACACTTGGCAAAATATTATTAATATTATTCAGAGCAGTTCACCAAGTGTCGCATTTGTACTTTGTACATTGTACAGTTTTCTATTATATTCTGCTAGCTAAGCTCGCGGTTTTTCTGATAGATGGCTCTGCATGTATTTAGTTACCTCTGCAGGCTTGATATCTTTGTGAGATGTTTATCATCTGCCCGCTCAACTAGTCTCAGTGCCTCGAAAGAGGCGTCAGTACACCACACTGAAGAGCTCCAATAAGAGCGAAACGCGTCTGTGGTTCTGGTTGAGTGGGCCAGTCTCTGATAAATGACCGAGAGGTTGATTCAGAGACTGAAATTTTGTGAACTTTGCCAAGTGTAATTTAAATATTATTAATATTATTTTTTTTTGTTTTTTTTTGTATCTTGTGTTTACGTTTCGTTTTGAGGTTAACCTTTTGTTGCATGTATTTACTGTTCGTGTTTTGTTCCGTGTGTTTGCATCAAAGCAAATATTACTAGTTTTAAATTTTCGAGATTCTCCTTCTTCGCCTCAAACATCGAAATCGTGACATTTCACAAGAATAAAAAACTTCCCTGATACAGAAAACGTCAAACAGAAATAGTTCAATATGTCAAATATTATACAGTTGGTACTGGTAAAGTAACCAAAAAATTGCGAGAAAATAGAACGTGTTCTAATTTTCACAATTTATTGTGCAAATTATTTTCAAAAGAAATTGTACAATTTTGCTGTATTACACTTGCCGATAAATTGTCAATAAATTGAAGGTCGCAAAATTGTACAATTTATTGTGAAGTGTAATAAGCAGTGAGCTCTAAGTTTTTAATTATAATTTCAAATTGTATATCATTTGTCAAGAAGAAATTCGATCATGCACTTTTAACAAATAAACTAGAGATATATGCGTACGCTATTTTCATTAATTTTCTAAAGGCTTTCCGCTTAATGCCTCTTTCTATTTTCTGGAATAAAATTTAACATATAAGTGGTAAAATACTAACCAATTGAACAACGTACAGGTTCATTTATTAACTAATTGCACAAATATAGGTGCAAACCGCGCGTATATATGCTTTGAATAGCTTTAATAATGATGGTTAACTATACTTTTATTTAATCCACATAAGACTGGGCAGTAAATTATATTGTTTTAAATTATTATTAAAATGTAATTACATATTATGTTAAAAATGTGTGAGTGAGAGAGTGAATGAAATGATGATGTTTAATAATATGTAATATAGTAAAATACAAATATAAATTTAATAATAATAATGATAATATATGGTGTCAGGTCAGTAACATAAACAAAGGACAGCCACACTGCGCTCTTATATCTTTGTTTACGCTTCAATCTGTTGAAAACTAATCTCATGCGTACGTGCTGTATTTAAAACTAAATATTTGGAAATTAAAATATTCTACTCTGACAACTCGACCATCCTGACAATGATTCTCGCCCCGAGAATCTTCTGTATCTAAATAATAGAGTTATATATCCTTACCTACAAATCTTCCGAATCGGATGTAGATGAATCGGAAATTCCACCTGGAGGAACCCATGGTTTCATACGATCAACGGCTACTACATTGTCATACTTCTTTCTTGAACTTCTCCTTGATCCTTTGTGTCTTCTGCTTCATTTGATCTTCTACTATTTTTGATGCAACTTCTGTTCTTACTTGACTGATGTCGGAAGTGGTGGGCCGTTCTTCTTGTATAGCAGTCGTTAATTTTGCATCACCTACAGATCGTGGTCTATAGCCAAACATTAATTCACTAGCAGTTTTACCGGTTGCGCTTGATACGGTATTATTTATGGAAAATTGTACAGATGGTACATCATTATCCCATCGGTCACTGTCCATTGCAGTTGTTGCTAATGCTGTTAGAGCTGTACTATTGTATCTTTCCACTTGACCATTCGCTCGAGGAGTAGCAACTGCATTCATAATATGAGTGATTCCATGATTGTCGCAAAATTCTTTGTACTTTTTCGATGTAAAACTAGTTCCTCTATCGCTAATAATCCTAGTAGGGGTTCCAAATGTATTGAATGTTTTCTTCAGATGTGGAGTAACGTGTTTAGTTTTTGTGTCCTTAACTGGTTGTAAGAAAGTATATTTAGTAAAGGCGTCTACCATTACTAATAAGTACTGATTTCTATTTTTCGATTTAATAAATGGTCCTAAGTGATCAAGATGTAGTGTGTGGAATGGTATCGGTTTCTTTTCAATTGGGTTCATTAACCCTTCCTTCTTTCCAGTTGGTCTCTTTTGATAGATGCAGTTAATACAACATTCTATGTATTTCCCAACATACTTTCGCATGTTAGGAAACCAATAGCATTCAGAAAGTTTGTTTATAGTCTTCTCAACACCAAAATGTCCAAAGTTGTCGTGAGATTCTCTTACTATTTGGTGTCTCATTCCTTTTGGAACTACCCATTTTAGTCCTGTTGTGGTACTTCGGTGTACTCTGTCATCCCTCAATTTATATTCCTTATGGATTTTCTTTTCATAATCTGTCGTCTAGTTTTTAAGTAATATGTCTCTTATTAGTTTTAATTTCGTGTCCCGCTAATACCCAATCGTCCATTTCTATATGAAAGATTTGTAGTAGTTCTTCGCTTTCCAATTCTGTTTCGTCTGGATTTCGACTAAGTGCATCAACATGTGCCATTTTAACTCCAGGTCGATACTCTACGGTAAATGAGAATTCTTGCAATTGTAACCACCATCTTGCAATTCTTGGGAGAAGATCTCTTTTTGAACTAGCGGTTTTCAATGAGTTGCATTCGGTAACTACTTTAAATTGAATTCCTATTAAATATGTTCTAAATTTCTTCAATGTTTCTACTACGGCTAATGTTTCGAGTTCATATGAGTGATAAACAGATTCTTGTTTGTTTGTTTGTCTACTGTAGTATGATATCGGTTGTAATTTCCCATTTTGTTGTTTTTGTAGTAGGATTCCTCCTAGTCCAATTTTACTAGCGTCACAGTGTACTTCAGTTTCTGCTTCAGGATTGTACAGTGTTAATACTGGTTTATTACATAAAATTTGTTTTAATTTCGTGAATGCAGCTTGTTGTTCTTCAGTCCAAATCCAAGGTTGTGATTGTTTGGTTAACATAGTTATTGGTTTCACAATCGTTGCGTAATTCTTTACAAAATGTCTAAAGAAGCCGGTTAAACCAATAAATTGCCTCACGTGATGTTGATTCTTTGGAACGGGGAAGTTTTCAATGGCTTTTACTTTTTCTTTTCCAGGTTTAACACCGTCAGCATTAATTTCAAATCCTAAATAAGCTATAGTTGTTTTGAAGAAATAGCACTTATTGAGATTTAGAGTTAATTTGTATAACCGTAGCGTGTCCAGTACTTTCCTTAACTTTTCTAATCCTTCTTCGAAATTTTTAGCAGGGCAAATTATATCGTCTAAATATGCAGTCGCAACGTTCTTCATAGGAGAAAATATCTTGTTCACCAATCTTTGGAAAACCCCTGGTGCGTTTGTAAGTCCAAAAGGCATGCGATTAAATTCGTATTGTCCATCGGGTGTGACAAATGAGGTTTTCGATTTGGAAGATTCAGCCATTGGTATTTGATAGTATCCTGATGTCATGTCTAGTGCGGTGAAATATTTGAATCCCTGTAGTTGATCTAGTTGATCATCGATTCTTGGCAATGGAAACCTGTCGGGTATTGTTTTCTTGTTTAATTTTCTATAATCGATGCATAATCGCTCCTCTCCATTTTTCTTCTTTACCAGCAAGACCGGTGATGCGAACGCGGAATTGGATTCTCGTATTATTTCAGATTCTAAAAGGTCGTCAACTATTTCTTTTACTTTTGTTCTATTTTGTGGTGCCATACGATACGGTCTGTATGTAATTGGAATTTCGTCTGTTAAATGAATGTTCATTTCTGCGGCATTGGTGCAGCCTAAACCTTTTACTCCAGATGAAAATCGGTCCGAATATATTTGTAACAATTCAAGCACTTGTTGTCTTTGTCCTGATGTTAATTCTTCTCCAATATTTACATTTTCTTCAATAATTATTGTATTTACTTCAAATGATTCTTCAGGTTCTTTATCATTCAGATGACAGATATATCCTCTAGCCACAACTTTATTCGGTTTGATATATATAGTTCCTGATGGGAGACATTAATTATTGTCATTATGGCTTCTAAATTTTCTTCAATATGACAGACATTACTTGGAATTATATGTTCTTCGCCTGGCTTATTCCTATGACTTGTTTCAATAAAAACATCACCCTGTTTGTCCGCGATTGTTTTTATGTGACCAACGTACCCTGGTGGTATGATTACAGCCTCTACTGTTTTGAAAGTTACTTTTTCATTTTTACATGCCGGTAGTGATGTTATCATTGTTTTGGTATTAAATATTAATAAATTATTATGATTCTTTATGATGTGCACATTTGGAAGTTCAGTGAAAGGTTGACCAATAATCATTGGTATTTGTTGTACCTGATCCGGAACTACATGAATATCTTGTAAATCCGTTACCTGGTCAACTTGTAATTTTTGTTTTGATAATAGTCCAACAGTTTCGGTACATCCCTCGGCAAAACCGCGAATTATTCGTTTATTTTTGACGTCCGGTGTTAATAATAATTTCTCTGCTTCTGTTTGTTGTGTGGTATTACATGTTGCCCCCAAATCAATAAATGCTCGGATTTCACAATCATTCAACCTCACATTCTTAAAATATTTACTATCTACTTTAGTATTAAAATTAATAGATTCACCTTTTCCTTGATTTCCTGCTTTAGAATTTGGATTTGATGGATTTCGATTTATGTTTGGACATTCTGTTCGACGATGTCCAGGACGTTGACAGCCAAAACAAACCAATTTGGGACGTGTTTTGAAACGGTTTGTTGAAGTACTTGGATGATGTAAATCTTTTGTTTTCACATATAAACCTGGGTGAGTCGATCGCTTGTATTTGTGTATATTTTTATCGGATCTCGAATATTCTGCCCTATCCTTCGTTGTACTGAGGAAGTTAAATAATTGTTCTGGTGTTGCATATTGTCCGGCTCTGGCAGCAGCTTGTACCATAGGATCAGTAATGCCTCCAATGATACACGATACCGCATTACTCCCAAAAATTTGTAGTGAGTGTAATAATGCCAGTTTTTCATAATAATAGTGAAGATACGTCTCGTTGGGGTTTTTGTATCTTCGTACCATTTCATTTATTTGTTGCCAGTAATCCACGCGACTCGGAAATGCATCAATCAACATCTTCTTCCATGTTGTCCAATCATGATTTATGCTTGACAGTGATTCATACCAAGTTTTCGCCAATCCTTTCAATTTTGCAGTCGCGTTAATTATCTTAGCTCGTTCATCCCAACCACAAACGTACGATAATTCATCTACTGTTTTGAGCCATTTCTCCATCGTTTGCATTTTATTTTCTGGATCGAAATACGGTAGATTTTCACGCCCCACGTTATTAGTTTTACTTCCGGAGGAAGTTGAAGCTAGATTTTGTTGCATAGTCGAAACATTTTGGGTTAGTTGCAACATCATATTTGATATTACTTGTAAATCTTCGGAAACATGTGACTGATTACTACTTGTAATTGTAGTTGATTGGTCAGTTGCCTCTGGGTTAGACACAGTAGTAGCGATAGTATTACTTTCCTCCTGGCTCACTAACTGAAAAATATTTCTGCAATTCCCCGTCTCTTACTCATTATTGATAAATTTGTATTTGTGTAATTACAAAATTAAATTAAATTGACTTATACGGATTTTAAATTTTAGTATTTAAATTTTGAATTTGTCAGGTTCTGATCTTTTGAGTCTGTCAGGTTCTGATCTATTGAGTTTGTTAGGCTCTAATCCAAAATTTAGAATTTGTCAGGTTCTTATCCCACTTCTGAGATGTTAAAAATGTGTGAGTGAGAGAGTGAATGAATTGATGATGTTTAATAATATGTAATATAGTAAAATACAAATATAAATTTAATAATAATAATGATAATATATGGTGTCAGGTCAGTTGGCCCATCGTAGGGATCGAGATAGATTCGTGTATTACCCTATCTCGGGCCTCCTGTTGAGGTGCAACGTGGGAAACACTAGTTGCGGTGCTCCCTAGTGCATCGAGGGATTTTGGATCAGTTGCTGTAACCACTGATCGGCGAACGATGCGAGATTGTTGTTTATTTAATTAATTATATTTGAGATATAGTAATATTAACCACGTCTGTACTACTCACTGAATTATTTATATTCACGGAGGGTTTTATTTACAGAGCCTGACCGCTCCCATCACTGACGAGTCGCAGTGGCCTGACTACTGACCTGACACCATATATTATCATTATTATTATTAAATTTATATTTGTATTTTACTATATTACATATTATTAAACATCATCATTTCATTCACTCTCTCACTCACACATTTTTAACATCATCAATCATACATATATTTATACTACTCAACTTAATAGAAAAATGCAATATAATTAAAGAAAAATACAAGCCACTACGGTACCACTCACCTTTTTATTCAATATTCCTCTTGTCACAGAATCACACACCAGATAACAAACACTCGACACAAATGTTAACCACATAATGAAGAATATTACCTCTGCAGTCTGCAGTCTGCCTCTCGGCCAAATCTTATCGCTTCATCCTAACATAAACAAAGGACAGCCACACTGCGCTCTTATATCTTTGTTTACGCTTCAATCTGTTGAAAACTAATCTCATGCGTACGTGCTGTATTTAAAACTAAATATTTGGAAATTAAAATATTCTACTCTGACAATTATTTCAATCCAAATAGGAATTAAAATTTTTAATACTAAGTTGTGAAGTATATAAATGAGTTGGTTATATCTTTGAAAATAAATACATAAAAAATATGTAATTTTCTAAAATCTTGATATTATATATATATATGATATCTATTAATTCTTATCAAAATTGTGTACATTGTAATAGTTGCATGAGTTTTATAATTAATAATGCTATTTTGAATGGTATGCCACATGGGACTATCTAACTTCAATTTCTTAAAAATTCTGAAATACTTAACTGAAATTGGAAAAGAAAAAATATGGATAATTTATTATTTTATTAATAATATTCATACTTTCAATAAAAAAATATGATTACCATAAATTTACTAAAATATAGAAATAATATACTTACACCATTTAATTAAATTTCCTAGTCTCATTTTAAATAACATACATTCATAGTTGTAAACATTTTCTATGGGAAAATAGCGCAGAAATGTGTTGTTCATTATTATATTCATAACATTAATGGCGTGTTGCACAGCTTGTGGCTTATAGTTAATGTCTTAACTACAGGTTAACAAAAAAGTGCGTATCGATATTTTGACAATTAATAACTCATTTGACATTTCGTTTCGATACGATATTGTCAATTTAACCAACGGTTAACAATTTAACTATAAGCTGTGCAACTGGCCATAAGACAAAATAACTCAAATCAATGAAACAAGTTATAGGTAAAACCGCGCGTAAATATGAACAGCATACTTTCTACCATGGGGAAGTATTTCATTGCTGACAGAATGCTTGTCGAATAATTATTACACGATTTTTAATCCAGAGATGTGTCATGAAATTATTGCAAACAAATTTGAGGATTTTTAATCAAACTAGGACTGCTCCACCAAAAATAAAACATAAAAAGAACAAAATATTATCATCATAGATCGAGTTTTCGCTCAGGTAAAGGACACGGATGCAATGGAAATGGAAGCGGTGAGCAACATTTTCCGTTTAGATGTTTTTTTTTCTTCAAGAGCCACACAAAGTCGCATTGCTAAAATGTGCAGATTTAAATCATCTGCATAAACCAGTCAAATCTAAAAAAGAAACCAGCTGTTGATGTTCTGCATAAACTAGATAAGGTTATAAAATCAACAGAGTTTAACATGATTAAAATTTATATATTGTTTTTATATATCACCAACATTTTTGAGAGACGGGCCACATGTGAAATTTTAAAATATATGACGGGCCGGATAATAATTCTTATTGGAAGTCATATTGGATTATAAATGGGTGGAAATTTAAATTATACTTATCTTTCTTTTACATATCAATGTGCAGTGCTTACAAAATTAAAATAACAGTTTAGAGATTTTAAATACAATGTACTAATTTGTAAAAAGTTTTTGAGATAGAGAACAGTTATTCGCGAAAGCATATTGCTACAGATGCAACCGCCAACCGGTACATTGTTTTATTTTTTATATTGCATAATCTATATTATTACATGTATTTTTATTTATATTTCATTCATACTCTGAAATTGGGATTAATCCCTATGGGAAAGTGAAGATTTATTTACATATTTGATAAATTATAAAATATTAATAAGATTTTACAAATTAAAAAGTATAGTACTCTTTTCTTTGTCCCAGCATTGAGGGGGGGGGGGCGCTAGTTTGATTTTACCTCAGGGGCCGTAACACCTCTCCACGGGCCTGCGCGTTTGCAAATGTACGTACTACCAAAAATTGGTAATTTTTTTAATTTTTGTATAATCAGAATCATTCAATAATATATAAATTTGAATAAAATTTTCGTTTTTAAATAGTGACCAACACATCATTAGCTTAAATTTTTGCAATGGGAGCAGGAGATACAGTGTATTGGTAAGAATACAGCAGAACTGGAACGAAACCTTCTGATATTACCTTTTCTTATATTGTTATCAATGTGCAAAATACCTTGAGTTTCTGCTTGCAGTAAATCAATTGTAGATGATCACATACAATGTTACAGCTTTTGTACTCGTTTTGCGGTATAGTAGCTCATTAATTTTAGAAAACACATTATGCTAAAATGCGAAATACCTGATGTCAATAGTAACCTCTTACGTTCATTTCTCCAATGTGCTAAAATCAAAACATCATATATATATATATATATATATATATATATATATATATATATATATATATATATATATATATATATATCTTTCTATCGATCTCGATCCAGGCCGATATAAGCCGCAAGAAATATATTATTGCGTAGCTGTTAACGTATATCTTTTATTTGTTACTTTAGGCAGCGTTGTGAACAATATATACAGTATAAAAAACATACGATGTCGATCCTAATGACGAAAAGGCGCTTCTGATCCAATATACAGCAAATATAATAGCCGTGTTCCTTCTAACTGTGATTTTGATTTTGTGAATCCTGATTAGTTTAATCGTGATCCTTTTAAATCATGATTTAAAAATTATATCAAGAAAACAACTTAAATAGTATAAACACCATCTAGCGTCAAATATCATAAACACACCAATACAAACTAATTTATTTTATTTTATAAATAATCTACTGTCGTGTCTTATATTCAGCATATTAAAAATGGATCATATAGAAATATAAGAAAAATGTTCTTGGTAATATATGAAGTATGTTTCCTTAAACCAAACGTAACATATTTTCTTTGTTTTCAAAAATATGGTGTCATTACATTATTTTGTAGGAAAATAAAATCATATTTCCTTTGATGCAACAAACCCCACATTGATATATTTTTTTACGTTCGAAAACCGAAAACCTATTGTCGTTAGCCACTTTTAAATTTGTTCTGAAATGAATCTGTGTGATCACTCAAAAAGGATGATTCAGAAGGGAAAGGGGACGGTTGTCTAGTAATCACAAAATGAGAAAGAGGGGATAACGAATAAGAAATGAGAAAACATACTTCTTCTTAATCATGATCACTTTGATGCTTTTGATTGTGAATTACAGCCCGAAGGAACACGGCTAATATCACACAGTATATCCTAATCCATTGCGTTGTTGCCATACTTACATGCGTTAACTGAACTTAAATGCTGGAATAATGAAGTTTTTAAAATTTGTAAGTAGTACTTGTAGTGTAACGAAACATTCATCATTAAAAATTAAGTTATATATTTTAGTTATTTTATTTTTTCCTTAAATACATAAAAAATAAATAAAACAATTCTTTATAGTACGATCCAAATAACTGGCACACTATTATAATGCAAAAAACAATTAAATGAGAAAAGTTGTACAATTTTTCCTAACATCTTCAAAAGATTGTGCGCGTGTGTGCGTGTGTGCGCGTGCGTGCGTGCGTGCGTACCATTGGTATATCTGTTAGGTCATAGTAATGCAATGTATAATGTTTGTGCACAATAGGTTGAGTTACAGAAGTGGCCGCTAGAATCATTCTGGTACTGTAGACTGACTTACGCAGATTTTTGCCGATATTTCTCTGGTTGAATAACATTCATTCTTAAATGTATTAATTGCAGACCGGGTTGCTATACTAATGTCAGTATTTCGTCTTTTAGGAGCCATTAATTAAAGGCAATTGCACTCTGAATTCGCTCTGTAAGTACTACTGACCATGGAAATAAAAAACAAATAAAACAATATCTCATTCTGACAGTTCAGTTCGGTGTTATTGATGTTAATTGTTGCAATCATTGTGTCTACACTGTTGTAATCAATAAATTGCATCGTTTGTGCATAATAAAATGGATTTGTTCAGTACCGAAGAAAACATTTTGATTGTCAAATTACATTGCAGAGGAAATAGTTATGAAGAAATTCGTGCACTTTTTGGTGGCTCTTATCCTGATCGTCCATTTCCAAGTAAAACGACAATATTTCGTGTAATTGAGAGATTTAATAAAACAGGAAGTGTTTTAAAACCATGCAAGTGTGAAAGGCCAATTGCAGATGAAGATAAGGAAAGACAAGCAAATAAAATTAATGTAATTGCAGCCATTGAAAATAATAAAAAATTAAGTTTGCGGCAAATAGAAAAAGACACTTCAATTCCATTTAGTACTGTAAGAAATTATTTAAAAGAAGAAAAATATAAATCTTTTAAAATATGTCAAACACCAGGAATTGAATGAAGAAGATAAGTTTCTGAGAGCAATATTTTGTGAATTAATGCTGGAAAAAGCAAATGCAGATTCACATTTTATTGAAAATATTTGTTTTTCCGACGAAAGCACATTTACACTCAATAATGAGCCATATATTCAAATTTTAGATATTGGCGTAAAAATAATGAACATCTGTATGTTACGACTCATACCTACACAAAATCCCCGAAAAGTCAACGTTTGGACTGGAATTTTAAAAAACCATATTATTGGGCCATATTTCATTAACGACAGTTTAACTGGTTAGTCCTATTATGATCTGCTGATAAATGATATTGAACCGGCAATTGAAGAACTGGCCAATGATCGTGAAGTATGGTTGTAACTAGTGGTGGGATCCGGATCCGGATACTTTCGGTTTCGGATCCAAAATTATCCGGATAATTGAATATTGAACTATCCTGATCTCGGATCCAAATCTCAGTATCGGATTTTGGATCCGGATCTGAGTATCGGATTTTGGATCCGGATCTGAGTATCGGATTTTGGATCCGGATCTGAGTATCGGATTTTGGATCCGGATCTGAGTATGGGATTTTGGATCCGGATCTGAGTATCGGATTTTGGATCCGGATCTCAGCATCGGATTTTGGATCCGAATCTGAGTATTGGAGTTTGGATCCGAATCTGAGTATAGGATCTTGTATCCGGATCCGAATATCGAATCTTGGAAACGGATTTGAGTATCGGATCTTAGATTCGAATATGAGTATGAGATATGGAATTCCAGTATCCGGATCAGCTCTCGGATTCGAATATTCTCAGTATTGAACCTTACATTTCAATATTAACATCGGGTCTCATCAAAACCAAATAAATCTGATGACAGTCCACAATACATTTTTGTTTGATGTAGTTAATTAATAGTTGGCAGATATAAATTTCTGTTGGAAAACTTTTAGCTAAGAAGAAAATTATTCGATTCCACAGAACTATAAGTAACAAAAACAACCCCTTTTATGTGAAACACGTGCACGATAGGTATTTCGCTACCTGCAACGAACTTATGGCCATTGTTTCTCAAATTTATTTTTTCTTTACATTAGCACATACTACCTGGTTATTTTAGAGGGGTATTATAAAATGTATTACTGTTTGTGTACTGGTGTTTACAGACCGCTGTAAAGATAAACAGGCCCACTTTAACGGTTTGAATTTGAACACAATTCCAGTTGTTAGACTTCACATTCAAAATGAAGAATCGAATTCAGAAATAAAATTTGGATTCGGATCCGCAAACAAAACATCGAATTTGGATCCGTAAACAAAATTTCGAATCCGGATCCAAATCAGGATCCGGATCCATATCAAGATCAGGATCCGGATCCATTTCAGGATCCGGATCCGAATTAGGATCCGGATCCAAATTCGGATCCGGATATTTTGAAATCCGGGTTCTCGGATCCAAGTTTTGTCGGATCCTCACAGCACTAGTTGTAACAAGACGGCTGTCCAGCTCATAATACAAAAATTGTAAAAGAATATCTTAATGATGTATTTCCCGATACATGGATTGGTAGAGACGAACCAATTCACTGGCCCGCACTGTCTCCGGATCTAGCGCCAAATGTTTTTTTTTTCTATGGGGACATCTAAAATCAAAAATTTACAGTGATTACAAATATTCAGATTTAGAATCACTAAAATACAGAATATCCCTGGAATGTACTAAAATATCGTGCTACCAACTAGCGAATGTTAGGCGTTCTTTTTATGATAGATTAGGTTATTGTTTGGCGCAGAATGGAGACATATTTGAGCATTTAATTTAAATATTTATTCCGATTTGTATGATTTATTTTCTTATTAAATATTTGATAATTTCCCATTTTTAATATTCACCGAAATCTCAGTTGAGTTCAGTTTTGATGAAAAGGTCATGTTTTATTTTCTAAATATCTAGTGCTACAGATATTCTATTGCATTAAATGAGGACTTTTTTTAAGTAAAAATTAATTCTAAACAACTTTTAATTCTTGTACTTTTGCTCTAAAATGTACAGGAGAGCCAATTTCCGCACATTTTTAAAACCCCATGTTAAAGTCCTATGTTCCACGTTTCGTTGCACACTATATATATATATATATATATATATATATATATATATATATATATATATATATATATATATATATATATATATATATATATATATATATATACAGGGTGGTTATGAACTTAATGTCATAAAGGATAAGTAGTAAGTAGTATGACATGTGTAGATTACGAAACAGAAAGAATTTTTAAAAAATTCGCATATTTTTAATGGTGGGACGATAACTATAAGGTCATTTGCTGCCTATATATATAATATAATTATGGATATACTTCGTGCATTTCGATGCATCTTTATTAATTAAATAAAAATATTTGTTTAAAACAAGTGCTATTTTAATATGTTACAAAATTTAGTTAACTACATTCAATAATAAAATGTATATAAATATAATTAAATAACATATTTCAATAAATAATATAAGTACAAAACATTTCTTTCAGTATTTAAGTTTTATAAAATTTTATCTGAACGGACAATGCAATTTTGTTTAAAAATTGCCGCGCTAATCCCGGTCTCTAGATTGAACCACCTACTAGGTGCGTTCAATGAAGCTAGCAAATCGAGCAAAGCGGAAGTAAAATGTACTGAACGGCTTGCTAACTTAGCATTTGCTCGTTTTGCTAAGTAAGCAAAGCAAGCGACTATTTTCTCGCTTGTTTTGCTGCATGTAAAAATATGGCGCACAAATTCAAATATCATTTGTAATATTTGAATATATTTTCAATGAAAATTAATGAATCTCGTAAAAGTAACATAAAATATTTGTACTTGAGTTTACTTGCGTGGAATATCCAAATAAAATTAAATTATGCATGTAATTAATACCATTGAGAGTTTATTTTCTATTTATTATTTATCTGACACTGCATTCAATATATCAGTGTTCTATTCTATGCAAAAATTCAATATTTGAAAGTTTTCAATTTTCGTAACCTCACTGACTGACAGTCATCTGACAGTTCGATCGTAGCAAAACAAGCAGATCGTTCAATGCACGCTCTAGCAGATAGCAAATGCTAAGTAAGCATTTGCTCGATTTGCTAGCTTCATTGAACGCACCTAGTGGTTTTTGTCCGTTCTCACTAGGCTAAATTCCCCTGGCCAGTATTCCTACCACCGTTTCGGACACTTTCCACTTATACGAGAAATAGGAGTTCAGCGATATATGTATAGTTTTATTGTTTTATAGTGTATTATGTTAACGCACGTACAGTTAATGACAGAAATTGGACCTTCTTACAATTGTAGTATATTTAAATGAATATGTATATAATTTAGATATTTTGTTTTTCAAATAATAATGATGGGTACTAAACTTCATATCAACATGCAAGTGTCGCTATCGCTATGAAATTGATGACGTCATAAGGCATTTGTAACTATAACAACACATAAGGGACATTTGGTAACCATTGGTATAAAATAATAGATATATTTATTATATTGGTAGTAAGTTCGACAAAATAAAAATCCAAAGAAAAACAAACTAAGAATGTAATACATAAATATGTAAACTAAAACTAATCACTCATCAAATATAAATACAAAAAACTGACAAATATATACTTTGGTTAATGTACAAACATTTTATTATATTTAAATTGCCATCGGGACTATGCCTCATATAAATCGCTTGACATTTTTATATAATATAAATCCAAATACACAAACAAAACATAAATATGTTAAGAATTAAATAATGTAAATCCAAATATAAAAATAGAGCATAAATTTATTGAAAGCTAAATAATATAAACTCAAATATACAAACAGAAATTAAATATGTTGAGAATTAACCAATATATAATTTATTTATATATTTATGAAATATACAAACATTAGATAAAAAATGCAAAAAAAACTACTTCAAAGAATATTAGACACAAAAATATCTAAACTAAAACTAACAATCATTATATGCTGTTAATTAAATATTAGAAATATTAATTTATATATTGCCGACGATTAGTTTGACCATTAAATACTCCAATGCACCTTTCCACACAACACAACAACGTGTCCTTAGTATTGTTGAAGTGTACTTCACGATTGTCGGCTAGATATCGCATTTTTCTAGCAATTCGGGCTTGATGTCTTTCTTCTATCTCGACTGTCTCAATAGCCATCACTTGAGCAATACGAAACGCCATTTTCTGTAAAATACAATTCACAACTTACACAAGAAAGAATAAAACTTCTATTTCTGTTGCATAAAGCATATTACAACTATTGTAATATAAACAAACACAATAGGAATGTTTCAAACTTCGGTTCCAGCCACAAACGCAAATTATAAAAATTATAATTGATACATTTTTAAAAATTAGATTTTATCACGAGATGAAGTTTCAGAAAAAGACGATTATATTAGAAATAAGTTCAACAGAATTGTATTATTTAGAAATCAATAAATACTTTAGAAATTATTTATTAAATTCTTTACCTTCATCAAAATTAATCCTGGCCAGATTAAATTCCTATTATTTTTACAGTCCAACAAAGTAAATTATTTAATTCAAATTTAGTACTAGAATATTTCATTATTATTTTATTACTAATATTTATGTTCAAGAATTTACATACAAAATAAATAGTAGGTATATTACTTAATTTCTTAGATTTAAATTTTAAGTTCGCGCTAGTCTTCAATAATCAGAACTTATCGTCGTTAGCCAATAGAATTCAATATATCCCGTGCATGCGTATAATCAAGAAATCAGAAATTGAGAGAGATAGACTTATGCAGCAATGATATTCCCATCTCTCAGTCTAGGCTTCACGGAGAGCAAGGGATCCGCAATTAGTTAATAGGTATATGCGTTTATCACGGTTTGTCATATCAACTTAATAAAACGAATTAGAATAGGGGCCGATCCACAAAATACTGCCATTTGAAATGTTTTGTCTGGTTTGGAAAATAAAAAATGAGGGAATATTTATGAAATTATAGTAATACAATATTTTATAATTGATTGATGAATATACTTTACTTTTTCACATACTAAAATAAGTTTTTATTTGTAACATATTGTTTTAAAACCATGCCTTATACTCAAATTCATTTTAACAACTCCTGTGTAGTTAGTTCTAAAACTACATGCCGGGATCGCGTATAATTTTGAAATGCCGCCATTTACCGGAACTTACGTTTGTAGTTCAAAAACTAAATATAGGGGACGCTTAAATTTCTGAAATGGTCTATTGAAATTGAAATTACTAGTAAAGGTGAAATGTACCCGGGGAGTATTTGCAATCGCTAGAGAAGCCGCTTCCCCCTCTACATTGTGACCGTTGTCAGTTTGAAGTTACCACAGAGCATATATCTATTAACTAATATATTGCTAATGCTCCTATCTTTTACGTAGAAACCAGTTGAGGCAAAGAAAGAGAGATGGGAATATCATTGCTGCATAAGTCTGTCACTCTCTAATTCCGGTTTCTTAATTTTGCGCATGCACGTAATATTTGAATTCTATTGGCTTCGGTGACAGCGACGGTCAGTTGATCCAGCGAGCACATGGTTAGTTTCATTCTTTCATTTTCTGTTTGTACTTTGAGTCGTTCATACCGTTCGTATTCAGTCTTAGGGAATAAAATCATTCACAGTGGCAGGAAAATTGGGTTTCTGGGCTTTTAATTAATATAACAAATATGTTTGAACTTTATGATGAACAAAAAATAGATTTAGAGTTTTTATTGACTTTTAAATTAAGTCAAGATTTTCTTGAAACATTCTTCAGCGCCATTAGGAGCCGGGGCGGATTTAATAACAATCCCAATGCGCTACAGTTTGAATCTGCGTATAAAAGACTACTGATTAAAACAGATATTAAATCAATGCAAAATGCCAATTGCTTAGTGGACGGCATAAATATATTACAGGTCTCTTCGAAAAGGGAAAAATTTAAAAATCCTGTTTGTGGGGAGGATTCTGTGAGAGTAAGTAGATTTGACCATGATTATGTAAATACGATGTGGGGTCTAAACACCTATGTTGAAAATGTAGTAGAGTACATAGCGGGATATGTTCTCAGTAAAATTAAAAAAATGAACATCTGCTCATTTTGTTGGGACTACTTATGCTCTGATAAAAGAGAAAGCTTATTAATAAACATAAAAAATCGGGGAGTCTCCTATACCCCTCAAAAGACATGATATTTATATGCAAACGCGCTGAAAGGATATTCAGAGAAAAGCAAGAACAAATGTTTAAAAATAAAAAATTAAAACAACAGATGGTTCTTACCATAGTTTTCCATATGTATTTAATACAACAGAATTTTTAAACCACATCAAAGAATAAACCATTTTAGACAACCACAAAACGCAAATTATAAAAAACTATAATTCATACTTTTATAAAAATTAGATTTTGTCACGAGACGAAGTTACTGTCACAGAAAGACGATTATATTCGAAATAAATTCACCAGAATTGTATTATTTAGAAATCAATAAATATTTTAAAAAATATTTCTTTTACTCTTTACCTTCACCAAAATAAATTAATCCTGATCAGATTTAATTCCTATTATTTTTACAGTACAACAAAGTTAATTATTTAATTCAAGTTCAGTACTAGAATATTTCATTGTTATTTATTATTACTAATATTTATGTTGAAGGATTTACACACAAAATAAATAGTAGGTATATTACTTAATTTCTCAGATTTATAATTATATACTCTTACTCTAATACTCCACTCTGCACTCCATGCTATGATTTTGGAACACACCCGGATCAACTGGCCGTCGCTGTCAGCGTTAGCCAATAGAATTCAAACATTACGCGCATGCGCAAAATCACGAAACCAGAATTAGAGAGTGACAGACTTATGCAGCAATGATATTCCTATCTCTCATTGTTTGCTTCAAGAAAAGCACAGGATCCGCAATATATTAGTTAATAGATATATGCCACAGAGCCGTGTTCCTTCGGGCTGTGATTCGCAATCTAAATCATCAGAGTGATCATGATTAAGAAGAAGTATGTTTTGTCGTTTCTTATTCGTTATCCCCACTTTGTCATTTTGTGATCACTAGACAACCTTCCCCTTTCTCTTCTGAATCATCCTATTTAAATGATCATACGGATTTATTTCAGAGCAAATTTAAAAATAGCTGAAGACAATAGTTTTTGAGCGTAGAATTTATCAAAGTTGCATCAAAGGAAATGTGATTTTCCTACAAAAGCATGTAATGACTCACCATACTTTTGAAAACAAAGAAAATATGTTACATTAAACATTTGTTTTTAAATAAACATACTTCATATGTTACTAAGAACTTTTTTTATTTCTATATGATAAATTTTTAATGTGTTGACTATAACACTTGACAATAGATTATTTATAAAATAAAATAAATTAGTCTGCATTGGTCTGTATATGACATTTGACGCTAGATGGTGTTTATATTATTCTAGTTGTTTTCTTGATATAATTTTTAAATCTTGATTCAAAAGGATCACGGTTAAACTAATCAGGATTCACAAAAATTCACAGCCCGAAGGAACACAGCTCTGTTGCTGTCATTTGTCATTGAGCATTGTTTATTTTTAAATGTGTACGTGTTTTGGATAAGTGTTTACCATTTGTGACATTTTAATATATGTATATCGTGTTTTATATTGACTTTTCTTTAAGTACTTCGTAACATTTGGTGAAAATTAAGATTTTTTATTCATATAAGTTATAAAATATTGTTTTATTTTAATACTTTAATTCAACGTGTATTTTGTGTTTATAGGAGTTTAACAGAACAAACATTATTTGGACTTATAATAATGTACTAGTTGACTTTTGCATCGCAATATGTAAGTTTTCTTGCAATAATATTAAATGCTTTATTTAACATAAGTAATTATTTGCAGATTGTTTGTAACATGAATTCAAAGATATTTTAAGTAGTCGTTTCCTAAATAGTTCGTAGCTAATATTATGTAGGAGTAATTGTTAATATTCTCTCACTTTTTTTTCTCTTTGTATATGTACTTTGTACATTATTCTGTAATTGGGACTAATGTCCTGTTGAATAATCATAAATAAATAAACATGGTGACTTGTGTTGTGGGGTGCTCCAATAAGTCAGGAGGAAAGGTTTTTTTTATGTATTTTTATATTATTTAACAATTAAAAAATCTAATGACTGTACTGAACAGTTGTAATTTCGTATAAATATCTAGCCTAGATCTATCAATTTAAATAAATATTGTAAAAGATAACCGTATCGGTCACAGGTAAGTGGAATTTTAATTATTTATAATAATTTTTCTATATTGTAATTTCTTCTAAGTACATATTTGCTGAAAAATATTTATATTTATCGATATTACTAGAAATAAGAAATATTAATTTCATATATTTAATTTTATATTTGCCGCGTGAATTCCCACCACAAATGTAACTGCAGCAGTCAGGGTTGAGATGATTTAAATCAGTTGATTAAAATCATGATTTTAATCAAGTCATTTTTATTTTACAAAATCATGATTAAAATTTAAAAAAATATTTATCATTCTGACAAAAAAAGAACCTAATCTGAAAGAATATCAAAATATTATGGCATTTTTATGGTACCTAAATGTTAATGCTTAAAAAGAAATACTAATTTAGCTGCTTTTTCATTGCCTAATCTGTTTCTGATATCCGAATGAAAGAGTCCATTTTTGATAGTTTTGTGAAAAGGGTCCGACCTGGCTTCCAACTTAATTATCAATGGTAATAATCCATGTCTGCAAATATTCGGAAATAGTATCTAAAGCATCTCTCTTTTCTTCAGGCAGTAATGAATATTCTTTCTTTGTTTATTGTGGGATCCAATATATATGCGAAGAAGTGAAAAGGGGTTAAAGCTGGGTCATATCTTTTTTTAAATAGTTAATATTGACGCAAACTTCTTTTCTCTACAAAGCTGTCAAAAATAGCCATTACTTTTTCCACGAACTGCTTGAGATAAACATGCACCTTTCAGTTGTATTGCGTCAAGGGCTATAGAAATTGGTTTAGTAACTGTAAAAAATCATCAGCCATTCTTTTAATATAAGGGACAGGAACAGTTAGAAAATATATGTATAATTAAGAACTAACCTAAAATTAAATGTTTAGAAAAAAAATCGCCGATTTTTGATTTTTATTAAAAAAGCATGATTTTTATCAACCCTGGCAGCAGTACCTGCGTCCGTTCAATACATACATAGTACATAGTTCAAGTTTATGCTCTCTCCATATTTATTCCTACCTCCATGATGTACCCCCATTTAATTTGTTTCTACACCGAGGCGAGCGCTAGTGAACATTAAGATGAATAATTATGGCTGAATCGATAAAGTAGAAATATTTGTACATTTAACAGTCTCCATCTGTTCGATAATAGTCATACTTTGTTCCAAGTGACAAACCTAAAAGTAAAATATGTCGTGTGGCATGAACTCTTTTACGTTGCCTATAGTAAATGAAAGTAGAACATTTTATTGAACTTGTAATAATAATTTCAAAATTATTAACGAATGTAAAGATATTTTATTTGTATGAAATATTAATAATGTATTGCAAGAGGGAAGAGTAATGAAGTGAATGAATAATAAATAACAAATTTTTAAAAATCGTACGTAACATATATTATTACATATTATTTCTTAATTACATATTTTGTATTTACCGTAGGAAACTTTTATTATGAGCATATTTATAGACTGTAAGAGCAAATGTTACATTTTCACAATTATTTAAAAAAAAAGGTAGGTAGGTAGGTACATCACAATATAAATAATTTTCGTATGATATTAAATATATTGTTTTCGTATAATATTTGGTTTGCAATAAATGTCTTGTTTTTGACGTAATATTTAATAAAATATTATGCGACGGCTGTTCAGCAATTCAGCGCCATCCACATCCACTCACCCAGCGTTATCGTCCATAACGCTTTAGTTTAGGATTGTAATATTTGCTCCTAAACCTGCTAAAAACAATCTGTTGTGACCGGCAGAATACCTCTCGCCATTTTCATTTTATGTTACATAGGGCGCGAGCAGTCATGTGACTTTGTTGGCCTTGGCAAGCAGATATGGGGGCCCGTGTCAGAATGCCAGCTAGTAATAATGTATATAGGTGTCAAGTATCATAAGTTTTCAGTCAAAACATTTTCCAAATGATTTTCCAAATCCATGTGGATTATTTTCCTCAAGTATATTCCATACTATTGATGACAAATAAACATCAGAATATTTTGAAATTTTTAATGAATAATTACGACAATTGTGACATCTATGTAAATAACTACTAGCCGTCATTCTGACACGGGTCCTCATATCAGCTTGCCAAGGCCAACAAAGTCACATGACTGCCCGCGCCCTATAAGTAACGAATTTAACATTTCTTGTACACACAAATAATTGAAATTGTATCTTTTCTATCCAGAGCATCGAACCCGAACCTGAACCGAACCAAAACCGGAACTAAACCATAACATTTTACTGAACCCAAACCCAGAACCGAACCTCAGATATATTTTCCAATTGAACCCGATTCGGAGCCGAGCCGGATATTAAAATTCGGGTTCAGGGTTCAGCTCCGGTTCAGGTTCACTTTCAATTCGAAACGTAAGTGTAATCGTAATAAAGCTGATTATCGACGCGTTTAGCGTCTGTATTGCTGTGTTGACTTTTCAAGAAAAGTGTGTTCATTTATTACCTTGTGTAAATTCCGGCTAGCATTTTAAATTATTTCTATATAAATATTGTTATTCAAAAAACAGTAATTCAATATTCATTAGGTCGAACCGTACTTGAACCCGCAACAAAATCGCAAATTTTATTAATGTTTGAACCAGAACCGCGCCCGAACCCATCTCTCAAAAAACAAATTAACCAGAACCTGAACCGAACCCAGTTTTTGGCGGGTTTGTTGTCCTGCTTCTATTTTTCTATGAGATATTTTGTCTCTCTATTCTAATATGTTCAAAATTCTTCAAATTCATTGGAATCGAGAAGCATACCTACAATCACACAACAACCTCTACATCTGCAGTCGCCCGTCTGCTCGCCTAAGTATAGAACTGGTAGCTCAAGCTTACACCGAGGTCTGCGTGATGTCACAATGAGAGGGTAACTTTGTGCCGAGATAAAATTCAAGTTGCATTATCGTGATCGAATATGGGCTCGTTTGGCGGTATATTCTTGCAATTTTTATTATAATTATTATTAAATATATATATAATCCTATTATTGATACATAAACTCTTCTACCGTTAGATTTAGGATTTGAGTCTATTATAGAGCACAACAGGTATTTGTGTTGTTTGTTTTCTACTTTTTACACATATTTTTGCTTTTTAAAGAAAATATACTTTTCAAATTCCCAAAAACGCGCAATTGGAATCGAAGTGCTTACAAAGCAGAGGCAAAGGCGATGAAAAACTTCATCTATACAACCGCCCGCCTGCTCGGTACTCACCACCTGCCCTAGTTACGCGTATAGGACTGGTAGCTTTATCGCTGCTCGAGCCGTACGTATAAACGAATGTTGTGTCGCTTCCAGCTCTAGCCTGCAGTTCCGCAATGGGCTCATATAATTTGAACTCAAAATTTGATAAAATTATACAATATTTTAATGAAAATTATTATTGCAAAATAGTTTCAGAATCTTATAAACTTTTTGCAACAATACAAATTACCAGTGTTGCTGTGGAACGTCATTTAATATGTTTAAAACGTTTAAAAATTACCTCAGAAATTCAATGGTGTAAGAGATTATCAGCTCTTTTGTGAAAATTCAAGCTTGTAACACCGACTCCCCCCACAAAATCTATTTTTGACGCTTTTCGTAGGACTGAGCACTCTACTAGTAGGTACAAGCGCCGATCGACAGATGCTGAGTTCTTTCATACAAGAAATTTTTAATAACTCATGGCATATACAAAAGGATATTTTTACTTTCCTAACGTCCAGCACTGTCATTGTTATATATGGGGAATTTCTAAAAAAAATTAATTGAATTATTTTTATGTTAAAAGATCTAAAACCACCCAAATACAGAAACTCATTCTCCTGCTACTGCTTCACTGCATCCACCAAAACCATCACTAATAGTATATTCGAAAAACAAACCACGGTTCGGTGCTGTTTCAGGTGGTAACCGCGCGGTTTTGTAACCGGGCATGAATAAACGAATGCTTTGGCCTTGATCAACTGGCACATGAACTATCAATTTAAATTAAATTTTTGTTGAAAGATAGATTGAAATTATGGAAGCATGGATATTCCTTAATGAGTTTATTTTAACTAATAGTAGTTCTTTTATTAATTTTTCTTCTTTTACTAAAGCGACAACGAAAATGCCTATTCTCAAGTCAACTTATATCCTTGCTAATTCAGAGGTTATGCCCGTGAAAAGCTTTTTTCGGATATAACTATAGCTACTTTTCTTATTTCCTTAACTGTCACACAAATTACATACAGCAACAAGATTCTAACCACCAACTTCGCGCGGTTGCTGTGGTCATGCAAAAGTAACCAAAATTTTCATGAACCGTGTTCGAATTTGTAACCGGTTATTGAAAAATTTAACCGCGGTTAGCGTGGTTCATTTTTCGAATATACCTTCAGTTGCCAGTTCACTTTTTTCAAGTACTAACATCTTTCATTTATTAACATTCAACACCAGATTCATATTTTTTCCAACTACATGTATTCTCTTTATCATTCTCTCAGTTGCTCCTCATTTTCAACCAAAACAACTATATCATCCACATGTAAATGTTTTTATTTACCCCGATTTTAAGAAATTAGAATCTCGTCTGCTGCTCTTTTTGCGACAAAATAACTGGCTGCTCGCTTGCCATTTTTACAAAATAGGATAACGCGAGTACAAATAGACAGTAGGTGCGTTGTGCGTTCAATGGAGAATGGAGCTAGCAAATGCTTACTTAGCATGCTAGAGCGTGCATTGAACGATCTGCTTGTTTTGCTATGATCGCACTGTCAGATGACTGTCAGTCAGTGAGGTTACGAAAATTGAAAACTTTCAAATATAAAATTTTTGCATAGAAAATAACACTGATATATTGAATGCAGTGTTAGATAAATAATAAATAGAAAATAAACTCTCAATGGTATTAATTACATGCATAATTTAATTTTAGTAGTATATTCCACGCAAGTGAATTCAAGTACAAATATTTTGTTATTTTTACGTATTTCATTAATTTTCATTGAAAATATATTACAAATGATATTTGAATTTGTGCGCCATATTTTACATGCAGCAAAACAAGCGAGAAAATAGTCGCTAGCAAAACAAGCAAGTGCTAAGTTAGCAACCCGTTCAATATATTTTACTTCCGCTTTGCTCGATTTGCTAGCTTCATTGAACGCACCAACGCACCTAATAAAATACAATACGAAACGCAATATAAAATGAATACTGCGAAAAATATGTAAGACAGGTGTAAATTCGGCGGGAATTAAAAATATTTTTCAATTTTTCATGGAGCCACCGATTCTATTTTAGTTTATTTATTCACCACTAGGTCTACTCATATCGCCACTTCCTTATATTTCATGAAAATTCTTACCGTATTTATTTTAATTACGAATATATTCTATATTAAATGATAAATATTTAAAATACTTACCTAAGAAATATAGAAATATGTATAGTACCTAACATTATACAAAATTTAAAAATAGAACTTCAGACACTTGAGAAAAAAATTAAACATTTTTTTAAGTATGTTCTCGAAGTTTAATTTTCGATTTTTTTATATATGTATAACATTATTCTTCAAAACATATTAAAGTTTAAACAAAATTGTTCGTTTAGTATAGAAAAAAAATTAGAATGTATGAAAAAAGTAGGTTTTTGAATTTTTAAAATTGTTCTCGAAGTTCATTATTTTAAATTTTCACATATTTTATTCCCTATCCTTCTATAAATATTTCATGCAAGTTTAATTAAAAACGTTCGTTTATACCTGAAGATATTTTAAAAATAATATTTAAATTATTGTTTTGGGTGAATAAATGGATACAAATATTATTGAAACTATTTTATTTTCATGAAAAATTGTTTCCGTTTTATTATTGTATACAAAGAAATCATATTACATTACACAATTTTAAATAAAAAAATGAAAAACCTTTCCACTAATTTTGAATTTTGCGCGCTGGGGTATCATTTCATGAAGATACATTCGTTCGCGGTCAAATGTTTAAATGTAATTCGTTACATATTCGGAAGGCGGAGATAACATACGAACACATTTTGGTCGTGAACTTAGCTTCGTTAAACGAACTACCAACTTTTTGTGGGAGTGCTTGCAAAGTAGTGTCATCTTGTAGTACGAATCGAATATTCAATGTTTCGCCTATAATGACTGTGCTAACAGTACACGTTTCGCGAATTTTGGTTTGTTAAGTTGTTATTGTCAGTGATTATTATTTAGAATGGTTAAATATATTTATTAAAATGTATAAACAATATATGCATATTGTATTTTAATCTCAAAGAATTAAAGTTCTATTTGCAAACAGTGTGTGTCGACATTATCACATACTAATATTTGTATATATGTATAAGTCAACGCAAATATACAGTAATGGCGTTGTGTAAAACTACAGTGGTAAGATGAATTTAAATACTAATTTTATAGTAAAGTTTACAAGATCTATTGTAATTGAATTTTATAAATTAATTTTAACATTTTGATTGATTTGAACCTTATAAGATTTTACCATGCTGTCGCTGTCGCCCTTGATTTTCTCATTAACTATTATGTGTAGTTAAAATATCATCTTCAATTTTTAGCTAAAAATATATAACCATGTTATAGAAGATGTTATATCAAGCGTACGAGACATATTTACAGATGAAGGTATAGATGAACAAGTTCTTCAAGAATTAAAAGCACTATGGGAATCAAAATTAATGGCCAGCAAGGCTGTAGATATGAATACAGAATCTACGGAAGCTCGATCTACAAGTACGTACCTATAATATAACAATTGTTTCTTTATTTTATTGTCTTATTTTGTTACTAGCAAAAAAACTTGATGGATCGTCAAGTAACAATGTTTTCGTTAATCAGTCTGTGAAACGTGATGCAAATTTTTGTCAAACTGGATTGAAATTAGAAACCACATCAAAGTTGGTTAAAGCGACTGATATAATGTCACAGCAGCAGCAGCAGCAGACGAGCAACCAAGTACAAACTGTGACTGTTCAGTCGGCAGAAGATAAAATGATTCCCATTCAAATAACTTTACCTACTCAGCCGACGTTAGATGCTGTAACTAGAGTTTTGACGATACATGTTCCAGCAAGCGCATTAAATGGTCCGCAGCTTCATACTTTGTTAACAGGACCTGTGATTACAGCTACAATGGGTTTGCCAACTCCTTTAGCGTCTTCTCTTTTACAACAACATGTAAATGCAGCATTACAAAGCCAGCAACAACAACTTACCATAAATAAAGTAGTTATGCCACAAATGGACGGGTCGACGGACCATGATCATCCTAAAATCGAACGCAAAAAGAAAAAAACTGTTACTGTTGAATTTATTCGGCCTGGTGTAGATGGTGCAGCAGATACCTCTGATGATGATGACGATGCTTCGGAAGATGAAGCTTCTGAAGATGAAATCGATGAAGAAAAGGAAGATGATGATCCAGAATTAGATGATGGAGCACCTGAAGAAGAACCACTCAATTCGGAAGATGATGTGACAGATGAAGAACCTACTGATTTATTTGATACTGACAATGTAGTAGTATGTCAGTACGACAAGGTAAATTAAATTCATCATAAATTCTTCATGTTATTATTTTTATAACAAACGTTGAAAACTGTTCCAGATAACTCGTAGCAGAAACAAATGGAAATTCTATTTGAAAGATGGGATCATGAATTTAGAAGGAGAAGACTTCGTATTCCAAAAAGCAAATGGTGATGCAGAATGGTAAATTTTAATGATTGTAGGGACTACGTTACCATTATTTAAAATTAAATATGGATGTTATATTTAGTAGTATGACTGTGAGTGTAGCTAAGTGACAATGTTTCCAAGTTATGGTTAGTGAAAGAAGTAAAAAATGCAATTCAACCAACAAATACGAATCAGCAAATGTATTATATCTTACATCATTTTAAGTATTTATATTGAAATTTTTGTGATATATTTTTGTTATGGTTTGTCATCTATACCGCAACTTTATTAATTTGCTTTGTGTTATTATTTAAGATTCGTTTTTAGGTTGTTTTGCGTTTTTGCAAATTACACGTGTAATAAAAATGAGAGTTGGAATTAACAATTTATTTTATAGATTTCGAAAATAGTAAAATACAGTCTGAAATTATTCTGTTAATGCAGTATGGAATGGTCGCATTTGATGTATTTGGGCTATATTATTGCTGTAATATAATTATTAGCATCTTTGTTAAAATTGAAGATTTTGTAAACTCTAGAATATCGAAATCTAAATTTACTTGTTTAGATAAGTTATCTTCACTTTTTTGCGTAAAAATGCTTTTGTATTCCGTAAGTATGCACGCGATTCGTTTAATTACGTAGTCATTTCGTGAAATAAATATATTGATATTAGTATTGAATGATATGTTCAATTGTTATAATTTTCTGAATATTATCAATTGTTGTTCATTAATATAATATTAAACAACAAAATTTGATAGTACTTTTAAAATTATCTCTTTATACAGTTCCCTTATTTGTTGCTTTTAATTGTAAGTTCATGTCTCGTTTTTTTTTAAAACCAAATTTGTATGTTCTGTTACTGTATTATTATTAAACAGTTTTTGCTTTTTAATATACAATAAGACTCTGTTATTGAAAATTAATGTAATTGAATTTATGTCAAGTAATCAGAGATTCAACAAAAATAACTGAATTATATTTTGTCGTAAAAATATATTAATTTATATTTATCATGGCTAGATCATTGACTATTTTTTTCAAGAAATTTAAGAGTGCTTCTCATTGTTACTATGTACAGGATTAAAGGTGTTATGAAGCAAATTTAAAAAACACAATACAGCAGTGTGACATATTAATTGCTTAAATAAACATTTGTAACAGATATTACAAAATATAATGAAAGATTTAATGCAATTCTTATCGTTTAAATAATTGATCACATTAATGACTGAAAAACTAGTAAATCCAGGATATTCACTAATTCTTAATCGACGTGTACGATGGATTTATACGTAGGATGAGGATATTATTAAAATTTATTCTAGTAATAAATTTATTGTTATATTTCCTTTTTTATTCAATAATTAAGGAATTTAGTTTTAAGATATGTATAAAAATAAAAAGTCCAATTTTGATACACAGGCAAAACTGGCACAAACTCCACTAATAAACTAATGGTGTCGAAGTTGGCAAATCATATTATAGTATTATATATAGTAAATCTTAGTATAAAGTGTTTAAACGTGTTTGCACAGATCTGAATTTAATCATTTGAATTTCACAAAACCATCAATTTGCTTGGACTTAATGATTTCTGCTTGAACGCCTACGATATGTAGTTTAGTTATTAATTTGTATTTGACATGCGTTGTTTTCTTGACTAATGTTCATTCAATGTTTAATTGTGTATTTCTGTATTTTATAATTTATGTGCGAGTGCTTTGCGCTTTAGTAATAAGTTTAGACGGTAATCGCTGACCGTTAACTGTAATGGTGGAGGACATATTTGGATGTAAAACCAGGACAAATGATAATTTAAAATTATTTGTGATTCCGGCAGAGATAGATAGAAGAGGTAATTATGCCTGCAAGCGTCTTCTGTGATATCAAATCTATCATTATTAGCTAAATCTACGAATAAAAGTTAATTGGCATACCCAGAATTGGGTAATCCAATAAACCGTGATGGTATATTTATATATTTTTGTAAATATTAAGTTGAATAATGTGCACGTTGGTTTATTTATGAAAAGGTTTCCCGGAAAAAGCGATGGATTACAGTTATTCTTCAAGAAGTGGATACATACATAACAAAAAAATATGCATGAGTATGCGCTGTATATTTTGTCTCGGGTGAGTTATTATGTGATTATGTTAATATTTAAATTTTCTTCATTAATTTGAAATTTTGTATCAATCAAATATTGTTTTAATTGGTATTCTCTTGTCATAATTTCTACAGAGTGTTATAATAATAAAATAAGTAACAATTGGGCTAAATTTTTGAATTTATTTATTTAAAATTGTAGATTTTACACTTTTCATATTTAATTTGTAGCTATGAATTAGTTAAATAAAAGATTATTATTGAAAAAAATATGCTCGAAATGATGTACTTGTCCGTATAAAGAAATTTTTAACATTTTTAGAAGGCGCATCTGTTGGTGTGTTAAATTTAATTTTTATGTCGTGCTACCTTTGATTATACCGGGAGTAACGCAAAAAGCGAGCCATTGGCGCTTAACATAAGAAAATAGGTTTAATGCTTGAAATAAATTTTGTAGAAAATTAAATTCTGTATTTAATTCATTAATCACGTTTTATTTTACACGATTCGTAACTAGTGATGTACTATTTGAAAGTTTCAATTTTAAACTTTTAAAAATGTAAGTTTCAATCTTTTGGATTTCATGAAACAGCAGTATTCATGCTAATGGCAGTAGGTATAATTAGGAAAATCCGTTGGAAGAGCAAAGGTACCGTTACGGTTTTTCTTAATTATACAACTACCGCTGAAATAAAATTTGAGCAACATTGTTATTTAACAAAATATCTAAAGGGGATAAATTTGTACTTAAGAGGGAATCTGAGATTTTCTTCATTTGAATAGCTTTTAGCATGTTTAGTTTTTTCTTATCATTACATTTTTTCATACATTTAACTTTGTCTAAATTAAAGGTGTGACCTGTGTATTGCTAACGCTGAATCAAATATGTTGTTATTTTTGATTTGATATATGTTCTTTGAATCTGGCAACTATTTGTTTTGATCAATTTTGTAACTTCTTCGGGCAACAAAATATATATTCAAACATGGGCGAGTGTTTTTGTAAATTGTTAAATCTACGTGTGATTTTTTTTTTTTTAAGTTGATATATAATGAATAAATTTAGTGTCCTGTTCACATTTTTAGATTTGGAAAATAATGAAAACCTCGTAATTCAATGTTTTTCTTAAAAATAAATGTGACTGAATCGCAGAAACTTATTTTCATTTAAAAAAGTACCGAAAAATTGAACTAATTGTCTTATTATGTATTACGTAATGAGCAAGACCGTACCAAGTGCCACGCGTGTCTTAGGTTTCCAGCCGTTGTTCTAGAGACTACAAGTTTCATATTCGCGTTCGCAGAGCTGCTATATTTTTATATAAACACATACGGTATATTCATGATAAAATTATTAAGTATAAATAACAAATGAAATGCATTTTTTTCCTAATAAATTATAGAACATAGAAATACGTAGTTTGACCATTGTTTGACATTTGTAACTTTTAGCAATGGCAATACTGTATCGTCTGGTTAGCAGTGTTGTCAGATGAGAAAAATTTGTCTGTAGAAAAGCTAAAATGTCTAGTAGATCTGTAGTTTTATAGTATTTTCGAAAAATAAATCACGGTTCGGTGCTGTTTCAGATGGTAACCGCGCGGTTTTGTATCCGGACGAATAAACGAATGCTTTGGCCTTGATCATCTGTCACACGAACTGTCAATTTAAATAAAATTGTTGAGATAGATGAAATTATGGAAGCGTGTATATTCTTTAATGAGTTTATTTTAACTGATAGTAGTTCTTCTAATAATTTTTCTTCTTTAACTAAACCGACAACGAAAACGCCTATTCTCAGGTCAACTTATACTCCTTGTTTATTCAGAGGTTATGCCCGTGATAAGTTTTGGGATATTTAATTGATTCTTCTTGTATTTTGATTTTTCTCTTAGTGTTTATTATTATTTCAGGTAGAGTATAGTGCCTTGTATCCTGTTTTATTAATTGTAGCGGTAGATTAATTATTATTTTTCATTTTAAATACTTTAGTTGTTAGGTTATGTTTACAGTTTTGTTTTTTCTTAGGGACAGTTTTACAGCACATATTCGATAATGTAGTTTAATTAATTGTAAATATTAGTTCTATTATCTATTTTCCACTATATAAACTACGTGCGTGTATAAAAACGTACGAATGAAATAGTTGCTCCTTTGTTTTTAGTTCCAAATTTTTCCACCCGGTTCGCATTCTTAAGGTAGTTATATCGTGAAATCATTTTCAACAGAATTAATTGAAATTTTAAGTACATCTCAACTGAAGTATAATGTACCTGCTCTACAAGTTATAAAACAATTGACCGAGCGGTACCTGAGATATTTGCAATTAAATTTGGCCTTTTTAACACGTGAAGAATAGGAAATGGCAAAATAAACACAACATTTTAAATTATAACTTTTATATCCACTATGACATTTAATCGAAAAACTAGTATGTTATAGTAAACTAATTAACGGATTTTATGTAAAAATTAGAAAATTATTTACCACCCATATTTAATTTTATTGTCTCTAGAAAATTTTAATCTGAAGATATGATAAATAGGTAGAATTATACTTGACAACCATGTACAAGCGTTTCAGATGAAGTATCAGTTAAGTTAACACCCGCTTGGTATTAGCGAATAAGAAGTGATCTCAGGCTAAAGGAATTTCAGACGTACATTCGAAAGAAATATTTTTGAAATTGGTATTTTACGTGAAAAGCATGAAAACTTTAAACAGTATAATACTACTTTTGTAATTTTAAGAAAGAAATATATTAATTTGTTTTGCAGTTTCCATTTGTAGTTTAGAATTAGTATTATATCTTAAAATATCTTATTACTTTTATACCCGAATGTACCAATAAATGTCTAGATACGACGATGCCACAGTTATTCTTCAACATTGAAATACGACACTTGTGTATGCGTTAGTGCGAGTGGTACAGTTCAAAAAAAAACTTTTCTACGGAAAAATAAAGAAAATTCATATGTTACAGTCGTTGATATTAGCTTTTAACTATTTTGATGCAATCTGTTTATATAATATAATGTTAAAAAATATAAGTTATTGCAAATATAAACTGCATTAACTTAATTTTTATTTTGAACATAGAACAAGTTTTTGAATAGGTACACTCGAGTGACAACTACCTTAAGGCTGTACTGCATCCGTAGAGTAAAGAATATACTAGAGGGAGCGTAAGCCTGAAATATTGAAGCCGTGCGGGGAAGTCGTCCGCCATCTTGTACAGAGCCGTTTCTCATTCGTTGTTTGCTTTTGCTTGCGTTAACGGGTGCTATTTCAAATTTGTTTGAACTTTTCTAAGTATATTTATTAAATTTTATTTATAAATATGCCATCGTGGTCTGTGTTGGGCTGCATTAATTGTACTGGGAGGAAATCAGCTGCGCAAAAATTTATTGAAAATATTTTTGAAAATAGGGTATTCTCTCATGATTACAAACATTAAAAAGTTATTTAAAATACTAAAGTTGATTGGTAAACGAGAGAGAAAAAGCAAAAAAACATGTTATAAATTGATTGTTGCAAAAGATATAAAGCATTAAAATTTTGATGATGTACTAGTTGTACTATCAATGGGAGACCAGTTGATATCCCTACTACATGCTCGAATATGATAACACGCCGCATTTAGGTACGTACATGCTCGGGTCTACTTCGGTTCGTTCGGGAGTATTCGTACTACAGCTGTAGGGATAAATAAATGTAATCATTTACTTAAAATGGTTTTCTTATAATTATGTTTACATTTTTTTAGTAATAATATGTATGATTACAATTAAATATATTTGATTTCCTACCTTTTTAATACTTACTGAATACCATCTCGAAAACTCATGAACCACTGATTGTACACCGCTGGTACGTACAACTAGTACGTCACGTATCACGTGACCTACCAAAATTAAATTTTAAAAATTAATATCTCGCTTATTAAAAGGAATTTTTAATTCGGGTTTTCACAGGTACTCTTAGAAATACCTGTTCTTTAAGAATAAAAAATAAAAAAAATATGCGAGAATACCCTATTTAACTGAACACGCCAATGATCAGAATCCAATGGAAAACCATATTATTTATTTGATTAAAGTTATTTCAGAAAAATTTATTTCCATACGACTATATTACATTGCAAAAAATATAAAAGATTCATCACAAAGTCGACGACAACAATATAACAAATTAATCCTGTTCGAAGGTTATTAGTTTCAGATATTTATTGTATTTCTTTAAATTTTAAAAATAATTATGTATTTGATTTTAGTTACAAAATTATCTTGTATAAATAAAAACATTGTATTATGGTAGATATTATTTGTTTCCGACGTTGGATTTATTCAAGTAAATTACACTATTACTATTGTTTTATTACTCCAGTATAACTTTATGTTACAAATAGGTGTAAAATTGAAACATTTGAATAACGCGCTAAAATGGGGCTGCACAATATGGTTGACTCTTCATTCCCCTTCCGTCACTAGGCGTCAAGGTCATTGCCTACAATCATACTTTACGCTTTCTCTATGTATGTATATATATATACCGTGAGTATTTTTTAACATGAAACATGGGATTTGTCATATCCATGGTTACGACTAGACATTTGATTGACAGCAATGTATTTGCCTGTCTCATTTAAAATGAAACTTAGGGGATGAATTTGACAGAAGTGTTATATTTAAATATTGAGCAGTAATATTCCCGTTAATAAAAAATGGCCCAATAATGTGGGTTCCTATTATGCCAGCCCAAACGTTAACTTTCTCGGGTCGTTGAGTCCTCGTACTATGATACAAATGTAGATTTTCTCTGGACCAATACCGACAATTTTGTGAATTTATCTCGCCATGTAAATAAAAAGTTGCTTCGTCCGTAAAAAGTATATTTTGCAGCAAATCTGGATTGTTATTAACGTTTTCAAACATTCTTTCACAAAAATTTATTCTTCGTGTCGTATCGTCCATAACTAACTCCTGGTGATTTTGGAAATGGTGTGATCTGTAATGATCCTTTTTAAATAGTCTGTGTACAGTAGCTTTGTTTACAGCAGTAGCTTGCCCAATCTCTCTTAATGTTAATCTGTTCTTATCTTGTATTAAAGTCAGAATTTCATGTTTTTTTCTGCGCAGTTAATATATTACAGGATCTATTCCTACTGTTATGTGCAGGCTCGATGCAACCATTTCATCTAAAGGTATTCACTATTCTTAAAAATTTTGCTGCACTTGGTGTAGGCCTGTCAGGAAATGAAGCGCGGAACAAGTCCGACACTTGCCTTAAACTTGGATTAAAATTCGAATAATACCACTTAATAATCTGCACCTTGTCTTCCACAGTATAAACCATTGTATTTCAAATTGGTTTTTTGACACTGACAGAGTAGACAAATGTCAAAATTGTCCCCTATGTTTCATTTTAAATGAGACAGGCAAATACATTGCTGTCAATTAAATCGTAACCATGGTTATCCATGCATGGATATGACAAATCCCATGTTTCATGTTAAAAAATACTCACGGAAATACGTTTTTCATTAAAAACTCTGTGAAAGTGCAATTAATGTGTTCATATATATATATATATATATATATATATATATATATATATATATATATATATATATATATATATATATATATATGAACACATTAATTGCACTTTCACAGAGTTTTTAATGAAAAACGTATTTCCATCACTTGAGAACCACATGTACGAACGACACAGCCATATAGGAGAAAAAATTCATATCAAAAGATTAATATCGATAAAAGAAAATACCCGAATAAGTGGATTGGGAGGAGAGGTCCAGTTGCGTGACCAGCCCGGAGCCCCGACCTAACTCCACTAGATTTCTTTTTTTGGGGTCAGATGAAGACCTCTGTTTACGAGACACCGGTGAACACAGAGTTAGAACTAGTGGCTAGAATCGTGGCTGCAGCAGAAGATATAAAAGAGAAGCAGGCAGTCCTTGCGAAGGTCTCCACCAACATCAAAGCACGCTGCCGGGCTTGCGTTGCTGCGAATGGTGGCCACTTTGAAAATCATATTTAGTCCCACCCTTGTTGTTTCATTGTTTATTGTTTTATTTTTCTTGTTTGTTTCTTGTTTTTCTTGTTTAATGGCAGCAAGCCTACTTTGTTTTAAATGATTGTTGCAGTTTGTTAAAATTTATCTTGCAATTCAATTTGAATAAAAACTTTTTTTGGCCAGATAGAAAAAAATGTTTCAGACAAATATTGTAGTAGAAAGTTTATGGATTTTAAAAATGTTTTATTTTCGAAAATCGATGGGGTGGTTTTCAAAATATCTTGTTTTGAAATTTTTGATTGGTCGCCATTTTGTTATTTGATGAAATAGAAAATAATTGTAAATACAAGTGTTTTAGAGAACCGAAAGCAAATGCTGAAAGCTTTTGTATTTTTTAAATATTTCTTAAAATAAGGGAGTTATGACGATTTTTCGAAAAACAAGAGAACGCCAATAACTATGAACTGGGGCTCCAAATCAAAAATTTGAGCTAAGAAAAATTGTTTGTTGTAATGAGTTCTATCTACCATTTTCGGGTGTAACGACTTAGTATTAACACCCTGTATATATATATTCTTAACTATGACTGCATCAATCCCAAAACCATCTACGGTTTTTGCAAGTATAAAGGGGGAGTTAAGAAGCAGGCTGGACCGTAACGTTACCCCACTCTAGATGTTCAACAAAACTAAGGATATTTTGTGCATTTGTGATTCTGTGAATTAGGGAGATTATTACGCTTTGAACTTTGAACAGAGTTCGATCTCAGTATGTACATAACATATAATCACAGAGGTGACAAGTGAATAATCTTTCCACTGTACATGACGTGCAATTGAAAATTATACACTTTAATTAATTTCTTTTTATACTAATCGCCTATTTTATAAAGGAATTTAAATTACCAATCCACGGTATCATAACCGAAGCCAAATCCAAAGAACCAATCAGCACTAAGAATAATCTAATTTATATCTATTCCAGAAACGGGTATATATATATATATATATATATATATATATATATATATATATATATATATATATATATATATATATATATATATATATATATATATAGTGTGTTTGAAAAAGTGGTTACACCCTGTTTTCTCGCTTATTGTTACAGATACATATATTGCTTATAGGACATGATTTAATCAGTGCAATATTTGTGATTGAAATGTGTATAAACTGTAATTGTAGAGCTTCCGGTATAACCGGAAGTGACATCAACTTTGTGAATTTAAATACAACCTATACTATTTTTTTATAAATTTGGATTGCATTTTTTGTCCTCTTTCCAACAATACTAAATTTATTAGTGTTAACGTTATTCATTTGTTAAAAATAATTATTTTCTTTTGCACGATTTTTATCGTTGAGATGTAATTTAATACTTATGTGAGAGGGCTATGACAGTAATTGTTTTCATGATATTATGTTAATAAATTCATTTATTTTTAATTTAATGAATATGAAATAAGAAATTTACAAGTAACAAAACATTTATTCATCATGTCCCCCATTTACATTAATACATTTTAAAGTATGGCTTCTTAATTCACTCATAACATTATTAAATTCTTCAGCCGCTTCTCTAAAACTTCTGTTATTATCCTTCAACTAATAATACTATCTTCACTTTGTCTTCTACAGTCAGTACCAATGTAATAAAATACTTTCGTTAATTGCTGTCATAGCACTCTCACATAAGTATTAAATTACATCTCAACGATAAAAATCGTGAAAAAGAAAATAATTATTTTTAACAAATGAATAACGTTAACACTAATAAATTTAGTATTGTCGGAAAGAGGACAAAAAATGCAATCCAAATTTATAAAAAAAATAGTATAGGTTGTATTTAAATTCACAAAGTTGATGTCACTTCCGGTTATACCGGAAGCTCTACAATTACAGTTTATACACATTTCAATCACAAATATTGCACTAATTAAATCATGTCCTATAAGCAATATATGTATCTGTAATAATAAGCGAGAAAACAGGGTGTAACCACTTTTTCAAACACACTGTATATATATATATATATATATATATATATATATATATATATATATATATATATATATATATATATATATACATAACCCCCATTTTAGAGCGTTTGAAAAATGCTCAACTTCATTGATTTTATCAATATGTATGAATGGAAAAAAATGAATATCTCTTTTTATAACACAATTAAAATAAATTAGTATCTAACCCAGTAATCTAATTTTTATAACACTTCAAACAATAGACATTTGTTTGTAATTTTCTACATTAATTATATTTATACATATATGAATTATTATTATTATTTATTACTATTATAATTATTATTATTATTATTATTATTTAGGAACCTTTATAGAGAACTTTACTATATAAACCACATAATATCTGTAAAGTAATAAAAATAATATTATGCTTACAAATTTATAAAATCTTATTAATACAATTACACGTTTTTTTAATATTCCATAACACTTATTTTATTTGTTAATACTCACTTTTCAATCAGCAATATATTGTAATACTTACATTAATTTATTATCACATTCACATAATTTTGTTGTACAAAAATACAAGTAAATTAAATATTTTTACCTGATATTCCACAAATATACCTATACAGTTTGAGGTGAAATCTTAGCAGAATATTTTGATATGTTACCCCTCCGTAGGGCTGACTGGCGATTTTGCGGGGTCTCGAGAATATGTTATTAACGTGGCCCCAAAATATGTGTAAAAAAAGATTTTATTATCATTTATTTTCTTAGATATTTGACCCAAGTGAGGAAATAATGTTAGAAAGAAACCAAAACACAATTAATAGTAATATAATCATTACGAAATCTCATTTTATAACAAAATTAAAATAAATTAGTATCTAACACTATAAACTAATTTTTTAGGCAGCTATTACATAACTACTATCCATTTCAGAATTATAGTCACATGAGTTTGAACTCAAATAACTTTCTTTAGGAAAAAGAAAAAAAATGCGGTAAATTTATAATAAAAGGCGAGACATATTTCTAACATTATATGTAGTTTAAATTTTTTACGTTAGCATTTGTTGAAAATAATGAAAAATTATTGAAAAATGAGCCTCATTTTTCACGCATTTTAGGAATCTATCAACTTTAATTAAGTAGAATATCTATATTAACAAACCCAGACACTTGAAATTTAAATATATCATACTTCTAACCTTTCTAAAGACTGCTACCTGAATAAATCTGTTTCATATTACATACATTTTTTATAATCATTAATAATATGAAGTAACAATATCTTTGGTTCTCTTTACTTTCTTGAGTTGGTCCAATATTACGTTGATTTGTTACACATTTTTCAATAAAAGTATGTATGAATTTTTGTTTGAAACTGTTTTATTTATTTTTAATAGCGCTTTTATTGAAAAAGAGCAATGAAAAACTCGCGCACTCAGCTTGCCTTGTAGGGGCAGAGAGAGGAGATGGCAGAGGTAGAGTGGTCGTCAGCTAAGAAAAGGCCATTTACGTCATAAATAGATGCGCGAAGCAATAACGTAGGCTCACACATTTTGTAGCCAGTGGCGTGCCATCTTATTCTTTACCAAATAGTGAAAGCGCACTACAGTTGTTATTTTTTCTATTTCTTTTAGTTGATTATCACAAATTATTGATAAATGACATGTAAATTTGCTAAAGAAACATTTTTAAAAACCTATTCACTGCGTCTGTTTTGATTTTCATTTAGAAAGCGCATTAGGAAAAAAAACGAATAAATATTTTGGAAATTTACGATTTATTGGAACAATATTCATCAGACAGAACATTAAATTGATTTTTTAATACTATTTATTAAGAGAACTATTGGCGATTGGCGTAAAGATGTATTTATACAATTTGTACAATTCTGAGACGGGATGGTAATATCCATTGTTAAATTCAGTTTAACACTTTTCAAAACGGTAGAACACGGTTTAAAAACGTAAACACAAAATACAAAATGACGAGTGATACCAGTGGCAATGACGAAACAGATTAGAAAAACAATTAAAATTAGCTTTGAATATTTATTATAATTTTACAAATTTATTTAAAAATAAATAAAATAACTATCACATACATATAATATATACATAATACATATGAAAGTATTGTACGAGTAATACACATAGTCATATAGATATATAATACAAATAAATAAAATGTACAAAAAAAATATTTACACAAATGTACGAGTGATACTCATCGTCATATAAATATATAATACAAATAAATAAAATATATATGTACAAAAAAAAAATATTTACAAACATATACGAGTAATACTTGTAGACAAATAAATAGAATATATACTCGTATATTTCACTCACCTACATCCAACATGTAACATTCTAAATCATCATCAGACTCAATTTCGCTCTCTTCGGAAGATCCCGTATTAACAGTAAATTGTAGCGAATCTTGACTGTTATCAAATAAATGTTTCTTTTCTATTAATTGTTTTTCATGTTTCTTTTACATGTTGACATATTTTGGCCCACTCTTGTGCAGTAACCTCTGCAAACTTCTTTCTTGCCAATGCTTCCACATCCGTTAGGCGGAATGTTGTATTATGTGATGCAACCCAATTTATTACGGTGGCCCATATTTTTTCAATTGGGTTAAGTTCAGGATGATAGGGTGGTAATCTCAAAAACAACGCCCATGTTGTTGCATTAGTACATCCAACTTATATTTTGCCGGAAACCGGAACTTATTGTCCGATATAATTTGGTACAATTGTGGCTTAGTTAGCGATGGACTGGCAGGTATATTTTTATCCTCCAACCAGGCAAGCATTTCGCTTTTTAAACTTGCCGAAGTAATATTTTTCTCCTTTAGTACATTATGGTATGAAGCATTATCTACCACCAGAACGGAATTTTCTTTTAAATTCGGCAGCAATTGATTTGTAACCCATTTCATAAAATTTATGTGCTTCATTTCGTCATGGTAGTCTCCACTTTTGGTACCTGAAATCAAACAATTTTTTTATTATAATTACTTTCCGGTGTAATTAGTAATTGAATATAAATTTTGTGAAATCCAATAAGAAAATATTTACCAGAACGAAATATTAATATACCATTATCGACAAATCCATCTTCTCCTCCAGCATGAACTATAATTAGCCTCTGGCCTTTGGAAATAGGCTTTTTTAGACCTTTGCACGATTCATCGTACCAGCCCATTTCTGTAGTATGACTACTGTGTAAGTACGTCTCATCGCAATAAATAATTTTCCGTCCTTCATTACGATATTCAACAATTCTCTAAAAAATTAATCCTTTTAAGACGAATATCGTAGGACTCCACGAGCGCCTTACGGTTGTCTGATGTGCGCTGCCAACTACAAAAAAAAGTAAAATTTTATTATAATATTCATTATTACAGGTACCTTGAAGAAATTTTATATTTTAAATATATGTACCCGGTGTCCCATAAAAATGTTACGGTAGCAATAATTCCTTTATTAATTAAGCAACCATGAAGAAATTTGGTAATGAGAAATTAGCCATTTTATAACTAACAAGTTTGTGTAGTAAACTTTCAAAATAAAGAAAAATGTATTCTATTGAACAAAACGTAATATTTACAAAATTTTACAACACAAAACGGTAGTACATTTAAACTAGCCTTATCATTAATAACTGATAGCACAAGCTTTGTTTTAACTACAACGCTGCTTTAAGAAATGTTAAATTCAAATTACAATATTTTATTCCACTCTTAAGTTTAAATAACAATTTAAAAAAATATTTTTTTGAATACAATCTATGGTCGGCTTTAAAAACATATTTTGATGAATTTGATATTTATTATTATTACTGAAATTTAACATTTTTAAAACAGCATATGTTCTTAAATTTAATTACCTGAATCCTAATAAAGAATACCTGAAAGAACATTACAATTTTTAGATATTCAATAATCATATCCCGACCGGTGTTATTTTATGAATGAGAAAGAAGTTATACCGAGTTGCTGTCACTGTGAATGTTGAAATAGAATAAATTTGAAAAATAAACTGACATCAGGTGATAAAACGCTCGCCCTTGGCTGCGTATAATTAAGCCCTGTGATCCAACTTTTTTCGGCGGCATCGCGTTCTTTATATATATGTAACATTGAAAAATATAAATTAAGGTCCATGTTATATCGAGTAATCGAAGGAACAGAAACAAACGAAATTTTATATTATTTTAGTGCGAGCCGATATGTCAGGCTCTCAACTAAGTTGATAATTAAAAATTTAATTAGCCAACAGAATCAAATGTAAACTTTGTCATTTTCATATTTTCTTCAGTGTTCGTAATTATTATTTGCTATTTGCTACAGTAATGTTGCTAAGAGTTAGCGACTATGTTACAGAATTGGTAACAAATAAAAAAATATTGCATTGAAAATTGTAGTTTAACAAATTATTTCACACCCGTTATTTTTCATTTATTTCAGGGAACTTTATAAGGAACTTTTTTCAAGATTGAAATATCGGCCCTCATTGTACTAACAATAACTTACCAATAATGAAATTGATTCAACTGTCGAATTATCACGTACAAAAAAGAAACCCAAAAATCACAAACGACTTGACACAAAAATATATCATAAACACTCGATAAGGCAGAGGTAAACTGAAATATAACTAAATCAACAAATTGCTGTACTATTTATACCAAATACTTATCCCTTCTCTACTCAAATCTTTAATTTTTCCCTGTTTGAAAACTTATGGAACATCATTGCGCTGTACAAAAGACATTTATTAGATTCCGTTAATCTTTTGAACATAATGGATAAGACTTTAATAACATAAGTAATCCTAAGACGGTGTAATATTATCGTAAAATTTCAGTGGAATTACATCTTTGATCTCTTCTGGTATTAACTTTAATCTCTTTAAGGTACAACATCTGGATAAATTGTTTTGTAGAATTTAATCTGCAAAGCATTAGTACAGTGTCTACATTTATTTTAATACATTTATATTTACCTATTTTTGAACCTAGAAATACACCTGATATGTTGATTAATCATATGATACTTCAAATGATACATTTTCATTAGAACTAAACGTCAGAATAAGACACGAACGACACAGGCGTAAGCTAACCCGTAGCTATGACAACCACGGGCAATGACTAAAATTGGTTTCTGCGCTGATGACGTAAATGGCCTTTTATTAGCTGACGACCACTCTACGCTCAACTTACTGTATGTGAGAGGCGGCATTTCATCTATTCTACTTTATAAACGTGTTTCATATTAATAGTTGCTATAAATTTATTTATCGTGGGTAATTTTTTTCTTATAATAAGTAATTAACTTTTTTAGTATTTCTTCGAAAATTGTGGGAAATCAGGAATTGTTTCATTTAATTTTGCGAGCACATGTGTAACTGTTGGAAATGATTTTTCAACATAAAAACTAAGTACACACCTCCTAATTAGACCCTGTAAATATTCATCACAATTTACGGCTTGTCTGCCTGACTTTTCATGGGTGAAGTTACACATTCAGCTTCTCGGATTTCGTTTTTAATTCTATATATAGTGTTGGGACCCCTATAGCCATCTATGTAGCTGAGTTGGTTTCATCGCTCATCGGCCACGAACCGGACATAAGTATTTTTCTGGGTTGTTCTCGTACAACAGTGTTTGAGTTCGCACGTCTTCTACACACACAGTTCTCGGCATTTTTGCCAGCTGTTCTTTTTATAAGTTTTGTATTTTTTCTGAGCCAGTACATAACTAGTTTAGTGGTTTTCTTATATATCAAATCTTTCACAGTGAAGTTTACATTATTTAAACTTACATAAATTCAGTTAAACGTTAATTATATTATTACAACGTGCACATGTGCTTAGCACATTGTAAAACACAGTGTTTGACACTCATTTCGTTTTCAAGCTACACTCTGGAACACGGAACACATTTACACTCGATACCAAAGTGGACCAGGAATACACATTCACCATTCACAACACATACATGTACCACATTGATGCACGAGGACCCAATTCCTGCTTATATCGACTTTATTGCTTTGCTTGCACGCCACAGGTAGCTTTTAAGTATTTCGCACGCTTCCTGAACGCAGTGAGTACAATTTGTATTACATTTATTTGCTACCAGTACTCCACACTTGTTCGTATAACATTTAATCTAGATTTATACTTATTCAATGGTGATCTGTTTCATTATTTTTTTTATGAGAATTATATAATTTTTGAGTACGTAAATGCATATTATATTTATTGTTTATTTAATTGATATTTATTCGTTACACCTGTGCATGAATCTCCCATATTCATCCACTCATTTTACACACATTTATTCGACCTTAATTTACACTTGTATACAACACATTCACATCATATTACTTAAATTATATTTTATCATTCTTTTGAATTCTCGCGCATTCGCTTTATGTGTATTTACTCCTATCTTTGCTGTTGTTAGGTTCAAGGGTACTAGCTTCGATTTCCTACACACTATTTGTGGGCCACCCTTTGATCCTTTCACTCCTAGAGCACCCTTCTTGTGAAGTCCTGTAGAGAGCTCCTGCAGGTGAAGCGTGTCTAACCAGACCATTCCTGTTGTATATTTTCTATTTCGTGGAATATTTATGATTACGTCACAGCGCATCTTCCTCTTTCTATTGCGTCAAATTGTCCTGCCAGGACGTTCAGTCAACTCACCAATACAGCCACTCACATCCATAAAACGCAACGCAATCTTGGCGCTCAATTTCACAATTATTTTCACTTCGAGATTGGAATAGTGACCTGCGCCGCAACATTGGTCCTTCGAGCCGGATGTGACGGGCCCAAGGATAATTGCTTACAACATCATCTATTACACAATTTCCTTTGGCGTGTGTTACATATTGAAGAACTTCATCATGACTGACATAACAGCAGCTTCAATTTGTCGCAATTTCTGCATGCGATTCGTCGAGACTTTGGAATGTCTCATGGCCCAAGCTGACAAGGATCCTACAAAATTAAATGAAGCTCGCACACGATATGAAGCGCTCCCAGAATATATCAATGATTTCAAAACTAACCATGTTCAAATTATGACGCACTCTAGCAACATTGATAAGCAGGAAGAACTCTATATCGAATGCGATGACTTTTTCTCATCTGTATACAAAATAAAAGCGCAATTTAAAAATCCGCCATTCTGCGAACCATTAAACGCTGATACTTCAAATTTAACGTTGTGCTCTCAAACATCCTCTCAGTCGCATACATTCGCTAGACTTCCTAAATTAGACTTGCCTCATTTCTCTGGCGATATCGCAACCTGGAACTCGTTTTATGATCTTTTCAACAGTTCCATTCATGAAAACGACAGTCTTCGTCCAGCCCAAAAATTCCAATACTTAAAATCTGTCTTAGAAAAGGAACCTTTGTCCTTAATCAACAACTTAAGTCTCACTGACGACAACTATCCTATCGCTGTCAAATTGTTGCATGATCGTTACGCTCAGAAACGACTAATATCTTCTCTTCACATACAAATGTTATTAGAATTGCAAAAGCCAATTCCTATGAATTATAACAATGCAACGAAATTTGCAGCTGCCATCAGTGAGCATACTGAAGCCCTGCGAGCTAATCATGAACCAGTAGATGACTGGAGCTCATTACTAGCTTCCATCTTGATCACTAAATTTGATACTCGAACTAGAAATAATTTTGAACGCACATTGTCCAAAGAAAAGTTACCAACTCTTAATGAGTTGAAAGATTTTCTAAACACCTTCATACAATCCCAACAATGGCAGAGCATCCAACAAACCCGTCCTTCAGACAACGAATCAAGACCCAAACAAGACTACTCAACACCGAAGCAAACCAAAACTTCAACTTTCCTGGCGACCACAAATTCTGTCAACTGTATAGCCTGTACTAAACAGCACGCTCTATTTAGATGTTCTACTTTCCACTCCATGGAACCATCTCAGCGCTTCAATCTCGTTCGCACTAACAACAATTGTTTCAATTGTTTGTCAGCTTTTCATGTTACACGAAAATGCCTATCACAAATAAATTGCCGCAAATGCAATCAGCGTCACCATACGCTTTTGCACTTAAATCAACAATCAAATACGAGTGATACGCCAAGTAAAACAAACGGCTCAACTAATTGCAACACCGCCTGCCCTTCAGACCCTAATGTTGAAGCTACAGAAAGCACGTCTATGCTTTCACACAACTCTTTCAATCCTATCGTTCTTTTAGGTACTGCAATCGTTCAAGTGCAAGATTCCTTCGGTGCATGGCAATCAGTTCGAGCACTCCTAGACAGTGGTAGTGAATCTTCCTATATCACTGAAGAATGTTCGCGCCGTTTAAATCTAGCTAGTCATTCTGCTGACATTCGAATTTCTGAATTTGGAAACACGGCCGCCACAAATATTGTTCGAGGTACTACCATGCTCCACATATGCTCATCACATTGTGAGTCTGTACGATAACGCTCTCAGCAATAATAGTATCTCAAATCGTGCAAAATTTACCGAAGACGCAGCTTCCATCTAACTTGCTTCATCAATTCAGCCACTTACAACTAGCGGATCCAGATTTTACCACACCGGCACCAATCGAACTCTTAATCGGTGCTGATCTCTACTTTGACCTCCTCACTGGTCCCAAGCGGATCACTTCCAATGGCCCAATCGCACTAGAAACATCTTTGGGTTGGATTGTTTCAGGACCCACCACAATCACTTCAAGAACTGTTAATACCCTACTAACTGTTCAAGATTCATTATCGGCATCGTTATCGAAATTCTGGGAGCTCGAAGACATTCCTATGAACACTGTTGCGTCTGATGAGGACCGGCTCGCCAATAATATTTTCGAATCTCAGCACAAACGATTAGATTCTGGGCGCTATATTGTTCCTCTCATATTTAAAGAATATCCTCCTGATTTAGGAAACTCTCATGCAAACGCCATTTGATGTTTCAATGTCTTACAACGTCGCTTATCGAATGATCCCAAGCTAAAGATAGAATATCATAAATTTATGAGCGATTATTTAGAACAAAACCACATGACACCTTTGCCTTCAGATCTTGACCACAAATGTAAAGGATTCTATTTACCGCATCATGGAGTACTACGTGAAACTAATGGTAAGTCAAAGCTCAGAGTTGTCTTCAGTGGATCCAAAAGGACTTTGACAAATAAATCACTCAACGATTATCTGTTATCTGGTCCTGCTCTTCAGACAGACCTCGTATCAGTTATCCAGCGATCGCGTCTTCACCGAATAATCTTCACCGGAGATATTAGACAAATGTATCGTCAGATTCTCGTGTCCGACGAACATCGCATTTGTCAAAAAATACTATGGAGTTGTGACTCAACTTCGCCACCGCAACCTTACATTCTCAACACGGTGACATATGGGACGACTTGTGCCCCCTTTCTAGCTATTCGGACCTTACATCAATTAGCTGTTGACGAAGAATCAAAATTTCCACGAGCTGCAAAAATTCTCAAGTCTGATACCTACGTTGACGACATAATAAGTGGAGCCAACTCAGTGGCTGAAGCTCTTGATCTCCAACAAGACCTCATTAAACTTCTAGGCACTGCCGGTCTCGAACTTCGTAAGTGGACAAGCAATCATCCAAAATTGCTTCAAAATATTCCTGACGACTATCGTGAATTCTCTTTTCTAAATGAAGACCAACACAAGGAAGCTGTCAAAATTTTGGGCCTATCTTGGAATCCGTTTTCTGACCACTTCACATATAAAATCAGTTTGCCCAACCACGATGTCACAAAACGCACAATCCTATCAGACATCGCAAGAATATTTGATCCTATTGGTTGGTTGTCGCCCATAATTATGATAGCTAAACGAATTATGCAAGAGCTGTGGATATCCGGTACTGACTGGGACGCTCAAGTACCCGAAACATTAGTCTCAGCCTGGAATACCTTCAAGTCACAATTGCCAGAATTATGTTCGCTACGCATACCACGTCATATAGACTCATCAAATGCTACATTAAGCTTGATAGGTTTTTGTAATGCCTCAGAAACAGGTTATGCAGCTGTTGTGTACACCACGTCAACTCATTATAATGAATATTTGTCTAATCGCCTTGCTGCTGATGGTACTCAGTGGCACTTTAACCCAGCTTCTGCTCCTCACTTCGGCGGCTTGTTTGAAGCTGGTATTAAATCAGTGAAATTTCACATATCTCGAGTCGTAGGTTCTCAAGTCCTGACACTCGAAGAATTTAATACTCTATTATGTCAAATCGAATCAATTCTAAATTCAAGACCCTTATGTCCACTATCATCAGATCCTAATGACATGCACGCATTAACACCAAATCATTTTATTATGCTTGAAACTGCTGTTTGTTTACCAGATCGCAACTACCTGGAATACCCCTCTTTACTCAGTTGTTGGCAGTTGTTACAGAAAATCTCTCAGGATTTTTGGAAACGGTGGCACGCTGAATATCTCAACACGCTCCAACAGCGGTTAAAATGGACCAGTCCTACACCCAACCTGGAACCAAATCAGCTGGTTGTCATCAAGAACGATCAGTTGCCCCCACTTCAGTGGAAGTTAGGCCGTGTCATCAAAGTCCATGCTGGGGATGACAACATCGTCAGAGTAGCCCAAGTTAGAACCACTTCAGGGGTGTTGACCAGACCAGTAGTCAAGCTCTGTCCATTACCAGAATCCTAAAAAACTCCGTTTTTGGCCGGCCGGCATGTTGGGACCCCTATAGCCATCTATGTAGCTGAGTTGGTTTCATCGCTCATCGGCCACGAACCGGACATAAGTATTTTTCTGGGTTGTTCTCGTACAACAGTGTTTGAGTTCGCACGTCTTCTACACACACAGTTCTCGGCATTTTTGCCAGCTGTTCTTTTTATAAGTTTTGTATTTTTTCTGAGCCAGTACATAACTAGTTTAGTGGTTTTCTTATATATCAAATCTTTCACAGTGAAGTTTACATTATTTAAACTTACATAAATTCAGTTAAACGTTAATTATATTATTACAACGTGCACATGTGCTTAGCACATTGTAAAACACAGTGTTTGACACTCATTTCGTTTTCAAGCTACACTCTGGAACACGGAACACATTTACACTCGATACCAAAGTGGACCAGGAATACACATTCACCATTCACAACACATACATGTACCACATTGATGCACGAGGACCCAATTCCTGCTTATATCGACTTTATTGCTTTGCTTGCACGCCACAGGTAGCTTTTAAGTATTTCGCACGCTTCCTGAACGCAGTGAGTACAATTTGTATTACATTTATTTGCTACCAGTACTCCACACTTGTTCGTATAACATTTAATCTAGATTTATACTTATTCAATGGTGATCTGTTTCATTATTTTTTTTATGAGAATTATATAATTTTTGAGTACGTAAATGCATATTATATTTATTGTTTATTTAATTGATATTTATTCGTTACACCTGTGCATGAATCTCCCATATTCATCCACTCATTTTACACACATTTATTCGACCTTAATTTACACTTGTATACAACACATTCACATCATATTACTTAAATTATATTTTATCATTCTTTTGAATTCTCGCGCATTCGCTTTATGTGTATTTACTCCTATCTTTGCTGTTGTTAGGTTCAAGGGTACTAGCTTCGATTTCCTACACACTATTTGTGGGCCACCCTTTGATCCTTTCACTCCTAGAGCACCCTTCTTGTGAAGTCCTGTAGAGAGCTCCTGCAGGTGAAGCGTGTCTAACCAGACCATTCCTGTTGTATATTTTCTATTTCGTGGAATATTTATGATTACGTCACAGCGCATCTTCCCCTTTCTATTACGTCAAATTGTCCTGCCAGGACGTTCAGTCAACTCGCCAATACAGCCACTCACATCCATAAAACGCAACGCAATCTTGGCGCTCAATTTCACAATTATTTCCACTTCGAGATTGGAATAGTGACCTGCGCCGCAACATATAGTTCTTTCTGATATACCCAAACATTCGCTTGTACGTTTACATTCTTGAGAAACATCATGTGAACAACCACTTTTTTTCTTCTTGAAAATAGTTGAACGTAGATAATAATATTTTTTTCGTAGATGAATGTAGTTCTTCACGCGGCATATTTATAATTAATTCTTTTAATTTAATTATATTACTAATGCACCTTTTAACTATACCAAATTAACATATTAAACTAAGATCGCGTTCAGGCATACATACTTTATTGTAACATGTACGCGGCGAATTCTGATACGAGCAAAATTAATATAATAATGAAGATTTTTAACAATATGTTTTAGTAAAATTGTGATACTTTAGCATATAAAAAAGTATATTATTGTATTGTAAACTCTGCTCTTCACCGTATATACAAAACTTTAAGCCACAATTGATTGTAATACGCCTAATAGCGCTGAATCATTTATTTAAATAACTTTTATATATATAAACAATAAAGTCATTGTAAGTACATTTTCGAGTAATATAAAGATAGCACTATAACATATATTTTTTTAAAAAAATTATCTCACTTATTTACAAAGTTATAAATAGTTAAATTTAGGTATTCCGTACAAACAGCGAAAAAGTAAGGTCAAAAATTACATTGTTTTTGTAATAAGAAACTATTGTCCGAAACTCTACTTGAAATTTTAATTTGTTACGTAGAAATATTTAAGCTATACATCAGTAAAATTTTATTTAAATTCGTTAATTTTTACCAGAATGGTGTTGTTTAAAAGTCAACTGACTATAATTCTGAAATGGATAATACTTGTTTTACGTGTCCTTTGGCAACCGTAAAGTATCACTTTTATTTTGATATCTGTCAAAGACTACTTTACTGCCGTATTTACTGCACGGCCACATTTACTGCACGGGCGCTTTTACTTTACGACCGCATTTAACTTCACGAACCGAATTGTCAAAAGTTTGCTTAAATAGCCAATAAATTTGGTGTTGTATTACATGCAGCTACATAAATTTTAAGCGGAACATTGGCAAAATCGTTTTTGCTATTGCTATCGCTCAGTTTCTTACTCGACAAATTAATTATTGTAGTCGTTTTATATTCATTTTTAGGTTGTAATATATGTTGACAGTGTACATAGATTGTTTTGTGAGTTGTCAAGATGACAGTATGGCACTCTACAACTGACATAAATCAATCAGATATTAAATATATTTTTAAATAAGAATTAATAATTTTGTGATATTTTTTTTGTTTATTTATGCTTTTATTTACAACTGGCTGTTCATAGCCAACAAGAAAATTGGATGTATTACAAAATATCGTGAGAGGAGTACATTTGTCTTCTCCTTAATTTTATTTTACTTATGATTTAAGTGCTTAAATCGAATGGTTTCATTATATTCAGTCTTCTTATGACGTTTCCGTTATTTAATAGATTTAAGGCAAGTTCGTTCGAGTGGTTGTTTAAACGTTTTTCATACGCTGATGCGATTTCCTTGATTTTTTCATGTACATATTTCACTCCTAGGTCTCTATGAATGATTTCATTGTTTACGTACCAAGGAGCGTTGGTTATTGTTCTAAGGGTTTTATTTTGAAATCTCTGGATTATGTCCGTATTTGTCCTCTTTGCGCATCCCCAAAGTTGGATCCCATATGTCCAAATTGGTACCAAAATTACTTTATACAGTAATATTTTGTTTTCTAGGGATAGTTTAGAGTTCTTTCCAAGCAACCAGTACATTTTCCTCAGTTTCATGTCGAGTTGTTTCCTTTTTGACTGTAGATGTTTTTTCCACGTATTGCGTTTATCTAGATGCATGCCTAGATATTTAGTATCATTTTTTTGAGTAAGCGTATTATTGTTCAATTTGACTTGCGGGCACTGCACATGTCTAGTGGTAAAGACGACATTAACAGACTTATTTTCATTTAGTTTGATACGCCATTTTTCAGCCCATTTTTCTATTCTTCTTAAAGATTTTTGAAGTACTTTTGTTGCTTCTACAGGATCTGTGTGCGATGCGAGTAAAGCAGTGTCGTCCGCATAAGTTGCGGTTAGTATTTCTTCTTCGTTTGGTAAGTCTGCTGTAAATATTTGATACAGTGTAGGGCCAAGGACACTTGCTTGAGGTACCCCGGCTTGGATAGCATATATTTTTGAGTGACTATTTTCATAATTAACATAGAAATATCTTTCGTGAAGGTATCACTTAATTAATAGGTAATATTGATGAGGTAGATAGTATTTTATTTTGTATAAAAGTCCTATATGTCAAACCCTATCGAAAGCCTGGCTTACGTCTATAAAAGCACCGTTACATACTTTTCCTTCCTCGAGGCTTTCTTATATTTTATTTACAACTCCGTTTACTTGTTCTATGGTCGAATGTTGTTCCCGAAAACCAAATTGGTGCAGCGGTATGATATTCTTCTCTTCTAAAATTGGTTTCAGGCGTTTTAGGAGGAGTTTTTCGAATAGTTTGGATAGGCATGGTAGCAATGATATTGGTCTATAAGAGCTTGGTTCATGTATAGGCTTATCTGATTTATGTACTAATATGATATGAGCTAATTTCCATTGTATAGGAAAATACAGTAACCTGACGATAGCGTTATATATTTGTGTTATTAGTACAACTGCTTTCTTGGGGATTTCTTTTAGGATTTTAGCGGTAAGAAGGTCGTATCTAGGTGCTTACTTTTCATTCATGAATGAAATTTCTTGTTTGACTTCCATTGGTGAAAAATACTTTATTGGACCAATGGGTTGTAATGGGGTCTCCAAGAATTGTATTATTTCATCTTCGTCTCTATTTGTTGTTGGAGAGTTAGGCTGGAAAACTGTTGATAAATGTTTTGCAAAAATTTCAGCTTTTTCTTGGTCGTCTCTTGCCCAAGTGCCGTCTTCTTTGCGTATTGGTGGTACATGTTGTTGGGGCCGTTTTAATCTTTTTGTAGCTTTCCACAGTGAGTAATCGTCTTGAGGTTTGTTTGATAGGTTTTGTAGATATTCTTGGAAGGATTCGTTCTTGATTCTATATAGCAATTTTTTGACTTCTTTTGTAATTTTATTTAATTTGTTTTTGTCCTCCGGGTGTCTTGATAGTTGCCATTTCTTCCGAGTTGCTCTTTTTTCTGCAATTTTTTCTTTTACATATTTGGGATAATTGACGTTATTTGGTATTTTTGCGTTTAAGTTTGGTGTGGAATTCCATGCAGCATTCCGGATAGTATTTGTTAGATGTTCAGTTACTTCTTCTATGTTATTTTCAGATTGTAGCGTTGTTAGTAGGCTTATGTGTTCATTTATGTAGATGCGAAATTCGTTCCAGTCTGTTTTTGAATTATATAGTGACGGGTTTTTCTCTTTGCTGATGATTGTAGAACTTATTGTTAGTATTACAGCCGAATGATCAGATGGTAGGTCACAGTTAGAGGAAATATTCGTATAATTTGCAGATAGTCTATTTGTAACGAAAAAGTCTAATAGATCTGGGATTTTATTCGGGTCTGTAGGCCAATAAGTTGGCTTCCCAGTGCTTAGATATCCATATTTTTTATTTGATATTGTTTTCCATAGTTCTCTTCCTTTGGGGTTGTAAGTTCTTGAGCCCCATTGCACGTGTTTCGCATTAAAATCGCCACCGGCGATAAATTTGTCACCTAAACTCTTGAAGTATTCATCAAATTGTTCTTTTTTAATAGTATGTTTAGGGGAACAGTATTTGCAGAAATAGTTAAATCCCCACTTCTTTTATTTTTATATTAGTGGCTTGCAGGAAGGCTTCTTCATATTTTTTCATCTCATAATGGCTTATTTTGTCCCTGATAATGATCGCCGTTCCTCCATGAGCGGTTCCATCGGGATGTTCAGTATGGTATATTTTGTAATGTGGTATTTTAAAGTAATTTTTGGTTGTGAAATGTGTTTCACTTATCAATAGGATGTCAATATTTTGATCTTTTAAGAAATACTCTATTTCTTGGCGATGATTTGCCAAACCATTAACATTCCACAGAGCTATTATTAGACTCCTATCATTTTGATTATTTTTGACTAGTGTAGTTAGTAGGTTTAATATCATTGTATTCTGATTCATTAGTTGTGTAAACATCGTTTCGAATTTTTGTAAAAATTGAGTTAATGTAATGTCTTTGCTATTTTGCGATTTACCGTTCCGTTGTTCGTTTTTGTTCTATTTAAAGCTTGACTATTTACATATGATTGTCTATTATCTTTTTGCATTAAGTTTTGGTTTATTGATTTATTTCGTATGTTTTGTAATTCTCCACCATAATATATATATATATATATATACGCGCAGAGTATCGAATGGGGTCTTGTATAAAAATATACACTCAATACAATATATCGTAGTTATTGGGGTCGCCAACACAGGATTTGTTCTAAAACTGTAGTTCTAAAATTTTAAAACACACAAAATTAAAGTTTACTTCATTCCATTACGTTTCTAGATTATTATCGTTAACCATTATGTTAAATATAAACATTATACTCGTATTTACCTACGTAGGCATACTACGGATATTATTTAGAGATAAAAAAATCTAAAGATATTAAGTTTCATAAATATCACAACCTATGATAATATAACCATAGCAACAGTTAAATATATTTTTATACATCAGGGAGTACTATGTATTGAAACGCGGCCGAATTTGGTGTGTATCATTATTATTTTTAAAATCTTTAGTATCGTGTTTCTACATGTATACAAAAACAAAACGCACGTGTAGACCTCCTAAGAACTGATAAGTATGATGTAGAGAAGATTTGCAGGTCAACTCAAGAGGGTAATAAATCGCTATGGGGCGCCGTGTCTGGGGCTGTCCCAACGTAAGCTAAGTAGGTAACGACAGAGTAGGAATGTGTGTTTTAGCGTGGGAATGTCGAACTCGAATGGATACAAAAATTTACAATAATATTTATAATGTTTGACAATTAATAAACAACTAATATAACTAACTAACATTAACTAATTGATTTAACATTGTACCAGCATGAGAAACAATGTAGGAGGATGTTATTAAGTAAATTTCACAGATTTTCGTAGAAGCCGGCCCTGGCAAGGGAGATCGAAACATAATATGGATACTATGTAATTCTCGGTATGCGACACAGCCTTTATAATTTGCTGGGTGCTCACCTTGGCAATGTGTAGGGTTTCATCAAGTCAAGTAGGTAGCTTGATATTTTTGTAAATTACTTGACTTGAAAATCAAGCTTTTCAAAAATTCATTACTTGACTTGACTTGACTTTCTATCGATACTACTTGACTTGATCAAGCAAATTCAAGCTACTTGATAACGAACCGATTATGTACGAAAACGCGCGAATCAGTAGAATCATAACCTAGCTGTGTGTGGTACGGCGTGGTGTGCCATATACTGTTCTGATTCACTACTGCAAGTTAAAATCAGTGCAGAGGTTTAAAAAAATCACTCAATATTGGAATATATACTAGAATAACCCGAGAATATGTCAACAAAATTTTAAGTCCTCATCATTATTATTAAGTTAATTGTAGATGGTTAAACTATCGCACAAAACCCCAAAAAGCTATACTCCATTCGAAATAAGAATAATAATTGGTACTTCAGATTTTGTCCACATATTCTCGAGTCATTCTAGTATATATTCCAATAATGAATGGGTTTTTTAAACCTCTTAATATCTCGGAGAAAAATAAAGTTCCAAAATGTGCCAAACCCGAATGTTATTTAAATGGGGAAAAATCAAGTGCATTTAGGGCACGGTCAAATATTAAAATTAAGCGGAATCATTGTCAGTATAATTTTTATTTATTTATTTGGAACCATTTAGGAGTGGTCCAGTTAAAATCGACTTGCCCCCTTTTAAGGTCCACCATAATATATATATATATATATATATATATATATATATATATATATATATATATATATATATATATATATGTAGAGTATAGGAAATATGTATATGATATTTGATATACTCTGTATAACCTAAACTTTAAACTTGTATAATATAAAATAATAAAAATAACGACGAACTTGAATTTTGGAATGGAGAAAACTAAAAACACTTTATTTATTTATTTTCTACAACATTCAACTGGTTTTTGGTAGCTTGATCGAACATATATAAATACATGGCTGCTAGATGCAGCTATAACATATATAAATACATGGCTGCTAGATGCAGCTATAACATATCTCCCTCCTTAGAGAGAAGAAAATTAATGACAGGTAATGAAAGGGATTTCGTTACTTGTCATTTTACAAAGAAACGATATAAGTTAAAGTGGAGGAGGAATGCGTGTTATCAAAAATTCATTTGTTTTAAATATGCAGGTTTTAGTCTGTCTATTGATATGGTTTCTAATTTATCTTTTATTAAAATTTTGAAAAATTTTTCGTACCGCTTAATTACTTTGTAGGGCCCATCGAAAGGTTGTTGCAAGGTTGGGCCTATTGCATTATGTTTTATGAAGACGTGGGATGTGCGAAATAGATCTGGGTTTATGAAATATGGTTTGCTTTTTAAGATTGGGGCTGTGTGCTTTAATTTGCTGATTGCTTGTTTTAATTGTTGAAGATAGTAGGGTATGTTAGGGTCTGTAATCATTGGTGATTGTGTGAAGAATTCACCTGGAATGTGTAATTTGGTGCCATAGACTAGTTCTGCTGGGCTGCATTTAATAGGTTCTTTACAAGTCGTGCGAAGACTTAGTAAGATGATTGGTAAATTAGTTATCCAATTTGTTGGATTATTATATGCTTTTAGTGAAGTTTTTAGCTGCCTATGGAATCTCTCGATCATGCCATTTGATTGTGGGTGGTATGCTGTGGTTTTTATGTGATGTGCGCCTAATAATTTGAGTAATTTTTTAAATAGTGCTGATTCGAATTGCTTTCCTCTGTCTGTCGTAATAACAGAAGGAACTCCAAATCTAGATATCCAACCGTTTACTAATGCTTCAGCTATTGTTTGTGTGTTGCTATCTTTGATTGGAATTGCTTCTGGCCATCGTGTTACCCGGTCTATGCACGTGAGTACGTGAGAAAATCCTTGTGAATTAGGTAAATGAACTAGGTCGATATGAATGTTGTCGAAACGGCTGTTTGGTTCGGAAAATGGTTTGAGTGGAGCGTGAGTGTTCTTCGTTATTTTGGCACGTTGGCAGTGTACGCATTGTTTTGTCCAGGATTGTATGTCTTTGTTCATTTTATACCAAACAAATTTAGAGTTTATTAATTTTATTGTTGTTTTAATTCCTGGATGGGATAGTGAGTGGAAATGGTTGAAAATGTCCATTCGAAATTCTTTTGGTATGTATGGTCGATATTTACCGGTAGATATGTCGCAAGTTAAAGTATGGTTGGAATTTGGAAGTTTTACGTCTTTAAATTGTAAATTGTTTGTTTTATTTGTCTGTAGTGTCTGTAATTCTTTATCGGTTTCTTGGGCTGTTGCGATTTTGGTGTAATCGATGTTTTTGTCTGTATGGATTGAATTTATTTGGATTCTGGATAATGCGTCGGCTACTGCGTTGTCTTTACCTGACACGTGTCTGATGTCGTTTGTTAACTGTAAAATAAAGTCTATGTGTCTAATTTCTCTGGAAGTGTAGTTATGGGAAATTTTGTGAGCCATGAAGGTCAAAGGTTTATGATCCGTCAGAATGAAGAAGTTTCTTCCTTCTACGAAATATCTAAACTTTTTCACTGCCAGATACATAGCTAGTAGTTCACGGCCGAATGTGCTATATTGTTTCTGTGTAGGGGTGAAAGTGGCGGAAAAGAAAGCTATTGGTTTCCAGTCTTCCCGTATTTGCTGTTGTAAAACTGCGCCTACTCCTGTGTCTGAAGCATCTACCATGATCGATATTGGGGCGTTGTGTGCGGGAAATGTGAGTGCTACTAAATTTGTTAATTGTTTTTTTATGTCAACGAAAGCTTTGTTTGCTTCTGGAGACCAAATTATTTCTTTTGAGCTGTTTGGTTTATTTGTTATGAGACAATTAATGGGTTTTAATATTGTCGCACAATTAGGGATAAAGCGATGATAAAAGTTTATGAGGCCGAGGAATTCTCTTAATTTTTGTTGAGTTGAAGGTAAGGGAAATTTATTTATTGTGTCGATTTTAGATTTTACTGGTTGAATACCATTTTCTGAAATATTGTGTCCTAAGAATTCTATTTCTTGGACTCCGAATTGACATTTGTTTTGATTGATTAATATGCCGTGTTTATCAAGTCTTTGGAAAACTAATTCTAAATGTTTCAAATGTTGTTCAAGGGAACTACTAGCAATAAGAAGGTCGTCAATGTATGCGAAGCAAAAATCTAAACCTCTGACGACATTGTCAATGAACCGCTGAAAAGTTTGAGCGCTATTTCTCAATCCAAATGGCATGACTAAGTATTCGAATAGACCGAAAGGTGTGGTTATAGCTGTTTTGGAAATGGACTCTTCGTCCATCGGTATTTGATGATACGCTTTTACAAGATCTAATTTTGAAAATATTTTTGAATTATATAAATTTGTCGAAAAATCTTGAATATGGGGAATCGGATAACGATCAGGAATAGTGATGGCATTGAGAGCTCTATAGTCCCCGCAAGGTCGCCATTCGCCAATCTCCTTTTTCTTGACCATATGTAATGGGGAAGCCCAGTTACTGGAAGATGGACGAATGGTTCCCATTTTCAACATTTTATCGAATTCATTTTTAGCAATGGATAATTTGTCCGGAGCTAAACGGCGTGGCCGTGCGAAAACAGGTGAATTGTTAGTGATGACACAATGTCTGACATTGTGTCTAATTTGACGTTTAGAATTAAAAGGTGAAGATAGAGAAGGGAATTTTGATAAGAGTTGGGTGAAGCATGTGGAATGTTGAGTAGTAATATGAGATATTCGATTTGAATTGTTTTGGATGTTTTGGCTTGTCTGCAATAGTCGTTTTGAGGATAAGTCGATCAGCAAGTTAAAGTGCGTAAGAAAATCCGCGCCGATAATTGAATGTTTGACATTCGCGATAATGAACTTCCATGTAAACTGCATTGTTAATCCGAGATCTATTTTTAATGTTTTAGTACCGAAAGTTTTGATGGTTGAGTTATTGACAGCTTGTAGTGTAAGAAGATTTTGCTGTCGTTTCTCACACAATGAATTTTTGATAACACTCACCTCAGCTCCGGAGTCTATTAGGAAGCGGTGGCCAGATTTATCTGTCAGATAAAGGAGTTTTGTTGTCATTGGATGGGTGTTAGTGCTAGAAATAGATGGTAAGATGGGTTTATTGGTTATATTCTTGATCTGGTGTAACAAAACCTCTGGTTTGTTTAAGGAAGAACTTTGTTGACATGGTGCCACACATTTTCTTGCCTTGTTGCCGAAGTTGAGGTGATACCAGCATAAATTCGCGCTTGGTGGAACTGTGGGGAAAGGTAGAGTCTTCTTTCTTGATTGATCTAATACCAACTTCTTTAATTCAGAGACTTCTTGTTTCAGTTCTTCAATTTGCTGTGTGTCTTTGTTCACGGAAGATAGTACTGGCTGTGTAATGTTCAACATCCTATCTGCGATTTCAGCTTTATCTGTTAAAGAGATATTATTATTTGAAGCAAGGATGAGCTGGATATTTTGAGGGAGTTTTTGTAAGAACAGTTCTTCGAGGATTGAGTCGTCCAGACGCAGTGTTCCGATTAGCTGCTGAAGTTGACGTAAAAGTTGTGATGGCTTTTTATCACCTAAGTCGGTAATATTGAATAATTGTTGAATTCTTTCATGCTTTGACAGTGAAGTTCGATGAATTAATGTTTCCTTTAACTTGGTGTATGGAAATTCGGTCGGGGGGTTTTCGATAAGGTCTCTGACTTCTGCTGCATACTGAGGATTGAGTAATGCGATTAATTTGTAGAATTTCGTTGTTTCAGATGTTATACGATGTGACATAAATGTTGCTTCTACTTGGGAGAACCATAATGTCGGGTCTGCAGGCCAGAATTCGGGAATCTTGAAGGAATTGGTTAATGAAGAGATTTCAGGAAGTGGAAGTTCAGCAGGTTGTGTGTTTGGAATAGGAGCAGGTACGCCGTCCATTTTCTGGGGTCACCAATTATGTAGAGTATAGGAAATATGTATATGATATTTGATATACTCTGTATAACCTAAACTTTAAACTTGTATAATATAAAATAATAAAAATAACGACGAACTTGAATTTTGGAATGGAGAAAACTAAAAACACTTTATTTATTTATTTTCTACAACATTCAACTGGTTTTTGGTAGCTTGATCGAACATATATAAATACATGGCTGCTAGATGCAGCTATAACATATATAAATACATGGCTGCTAGATGCAGCTATAACATATATATATATATATATATATATATATATATATATTCATCAGTCTAACAACCGAACGTCCGTACATTGCCAGATCCCCAAGAATTTGACGTCCTTCGTAAAGTGACGTCCGAATATGGACGCCAAATTACAAATCAGTTTTTCTCACATTTTTAGCATCTACGTGATGTAGGGGGTCGACCTGCAAATTTTCATTTTGGACGTCAAATGACTGTTTTGTTGTTAACAGCCGTATATTTAGTTCATCGAAATTCCGTATGTGGCGCTGTCGTCGCATCATAATATACGCCGGCGTATATTGATAATCGAAAATCACCGCCAATTTGACGTCCATACACTTGGCAACATGGCATGTGTAACTCGTGCGTTTAGTTTTCAGTATTTCTTCACTTTAAATGTTTAAAGAATATGAACCTGAATTGGTTATGATAGCATAATCTAATATTATATTGAGAAATTATTATTATTTTTAAAGAATTTAGTCAACACTGAGTAAAATTATAAAGATGTCTATTATTTGTATTATTTGTATATATGTGCGTGTGATAATCGTTATTCGATAACTGCAAACTCCAAAAATTACAATTTTTTACGTACTTCTCATTTGTATACCCTTATGAAGAGCTGATTAGATTTTGATTATAATTTTTATTATAAACATTAACGAATATTATATTACATGGTTACAATTTTTCATTATATTTGGAAGAGAAAAATAATTATAAAGAAATTAAGTTTCATAAATCTTGCAGTCTATGCAGCATCACAATGGAAACAATTTGGATATTCAAATTATACTAATTGACAGATGTCAGGGTCAAATATGTTCGTGAAATAATTTTACTAAAAATATAATCTTTTGCAAGAAGGATTTAAAAATATATAAAACTGACGGCAGGTAATGTGTTGACCACATTAGATTTTCTTCATTCAGTATATGAAACTTTGTAAACGCGAAATAGGAAATTATTTTTGGATCTTAAAAAATACTACATAATTTAAACAATTTTTAATTAATTTTCATTATGCTGGAAAGTAATTTCGAGTTTTTCAGTTTAACAGATGTAAAATAATTATTAGACTGATTAAATTATTGTCCGAATTCGCAAATCAGGTATAAATATGCAGGTATAAGAAAATAGCCTATAATATACGGGCATAAGTGCTTACAAAGCATAAATGACGTAAAAAAAACACTACGCTTCGTGTCGTGCTTTTAAGCTCGTCACACGTAGGTACTTTAAATACCAAATCAACATAGCCAGGTAGCTTTGCTTTCTTTGTTGCTATGGTAGATTAATTGAAAAAATGAAAATAGTAAGTATTGTCAATTGAAACAAAATTCTTGAAAATACTTTATTTTTATAATCGTCTAAAAAATATCTCGCTCGAAAGTAATATCGTATTGCTCGTGCATTTCCATTCGCACGTTATTATACTGTTATAAGTATTTTGTAAATGCGTGACTTGTAAAATTTAAAATTATTTTTTATTACACAATTATGTATTAAAATACATCTACACCTGCTACTACAATAATTTTATAAACATCTCGATAAACATTTATAAAAAATAATCATAAGCATTTATTACTGATAAAGAAAAACCTCGCCCAAATTATTTTTATATATTATTATGAACCTGAGTGAAGAAAAATTATTGATATTACACCAACGTTTCTGTCATTACAATAACCATCTTCAAGATTAATCAATGTCTCTTTAGGATGTCATTACATAGAAAACACAATATATTAAATTATAGATAAAACATTCCTCAGAATTGAATAGAAGAATAAATGAGATAAAATAAATAATGACATACAATTGGGTTAAAATAAATTTAAAATAGACAAGGATATAAAACAATGGTTAACAACTTTAGAACACTATCGGATAAAAACTGAAAATTACTTAAATATAAAATTTTAAATACGGTATTTATAGTTTCGGAAAAATTATTGGAAGCGCGCCCACCCGGCCGACTTATCTCTGCAAAATGTTATAAGATCTCGGTTAAATAAAACTTTTGGAGGTAAATTCAATATTTCTCCTAGGTGAAGCCAAGGTGTATCACTAGTTTTATACTATGTAGAGATGTGCATAGCACTTCGCAACATTATTGCTGCTTAAATTTTATTGGTGTATAATGAAATAAAAAGTTCAGTATTTTAAAAATTCAAAATCTGTATTGTAATTTGTATCAAAAATAAATTTGAAAATTTATTTCTGTCTTTTGAACTGCGATCATATAAGTTAAGGTGTAGCAAAAACAGCGTTAAATATTACATGTGATACACATATACATTTCATTAAAAAATACTGTTATTATAGGATAGACAAACTTAATTTGACAAAACAAATATTTAATATTATCAAAATGCTTGAAATATGGATGGTAGTTTTCTTTCTTGCAAATGACACATATGTAGATATCTATGTGAATAATATTTTTGAGATATGGAACAAAAAAAATATTTCTTTTATATCTTATACGCTGAGGTACATATATACATGTTTATGAAAGATGTGAGAAAACTAGTAGGTAATTATTAAATAAAAATAATGATTGTTATTCCGATCATCCAATTTTACAAGCGATTATTTACGCAAATATGCTAATATAATATATAAGTACTTCAGTCTTCTTAGAGGGGTGCTCAGAATGCCAGTCAATATTTTTAATTTATTAGAAAATCAATTTCATATTTTTCGACTAAGCGTCAGACGTTGCGATACATATATTAAATAGTCCTTATATCATAATATTTATTTAATAATTCATGTACCTACGGTTAAATTTTGTTTCAAAAGGAACCTTGTAACTTGTATCTATTTAGGAACACCTAAACTAAATATTTAATTTGTGGCTGTAAAACAATCAAAAAATATACTAAATCTTCTAAACCCCAGTGCAAGTATGTTAACCTATTCTAAAAGCATTTGGTTATTTTAATTCAAATTTTCAGTATGTCGGAAGCAGACATAAATTTGTATAAAATCTGATGTGGCCAATACATGACCTTCCGTCTATTCTATGTATTTTATATAAATTACTCACAGACAAGGTAGTGTCCTGCAAAAGATTATATATTTCCAGTAAAATTATTTCACAAACTATGCAAATTATACTCGACACAGACATCTGTCAATTACTAAAATATACTGTTTCTATTTGATTTCCATTGTGCTTACAGCAACGTAGGTTGCAAGATTTATGAATATTAATTTCTTTATAATTTTACATCCCCAAATACATTGAATATAAAGAAGAAAAAAAATAATCAAATCGTACAGAGATTAATATATCTATAATATTTGTGATAACATAAAATGTCAAAAAGAGATATTTAACTGTTTTTTTTTAAACTCTTAAGAACTGCAAATCAGAGTACTTCCGGTGTACCAATTATAGCTAAAGTTTAATCAAGTCTTCATACGGACGTACCAAAGGAAAGAATGAAAGAATTATAATTTTTGGAATTGCAGTTGTTGGAATTATCGGAGAACATTTTTCGAACATACACACACACACACACACACATACACACACACACACACACACACACACAAACACAAACACAATCAAACACACAGGCACACACACACACACAGAGAGAGATGCACACACACACACACACACACACACACACACACACACACACACATACACATACATACGAGTATATACAGACATCATCGTAGAAATAGTAAAACGAAATTTTTGACCAAAGACATTACCTTCCTTACCTAAGGTAACGGAAGATAAAAAAGACAAAACCACAGAGAGGAAGAGCAAAATTATTTATTTTAATAAAATAACAAATATATGTGACATTCACGTAGCAATGTTAAAATATTTTGCACATAAGGCGTTTAAATATATATCTGCACACCTATTTTATTAAACATGCAGAACGAATTTTGTTTTATTTGATTTAATTGAAGAATTGCATGTAAATCAAATTTGAACAAATAATTTTCAAAATATTAGTAAAAAATATAATTTTAAAAAAATCATGATCTCATGTTAGACGACTATGTTCGTATTCCATGTTGGTGCTACAGTACACAATATTTGGCAACAGTGCAGGATGCCCGGTTGATAGCTTTTTGTAAACGTATATTAATTTTGGATGCCAAATTGTCAGTAATACGTACAAAAATATACGCGGGACGGCAAAAACCCGTATAAAGTACGGAAGTCAAATATACGTGTATATTGTTTTCTCTAAATACGAATTTTTCGAAATATCCTTATGCTCACATTATTAGGTGGGGTGAAACATTCTATATACTCGAAGAAGTAGACGCCTAGGACCAGTATTTCCCATAGACGCCAAATGCATGTTTCTATGTACGGAAGTCAAATTGATAGAGAGATGTATATATATATATATATATATATATATATATATATATATATATATATATATATATATACTATAAATAGTTTGTTAATTCATATATACTTTCAATTTTTTTTTTAATTTTTAAATTTGAATGTATGATTTATTATTATGAATAAAAGTTTATATTTCAAGGTATATGATTGATAGTTATAAAACATGAGGAACTATATGAAAATGAAATGTTGTCTTGAAGAACTTTTTCTGGTAATTAAAAAAATAACTACTTGATGTTTTCAAGTAATTGAAAAATAACTACTTGATTTTTCAAGTACTTGAAATTGTAACTACTTGACTTGACTTGACTTTCGGCTACTATTACTTGACTTGAGATTGGCTTGATTTCAAGTCGTCAAGTCAAGTAGCTTGAATATCAAGTCAAGCCGTGAAATTCTAGCAATGTATACATTTAAGTGGAGTTTCTTTCTTTTTTTGGCATTCTTTTGTAGGAGGTGAACCTGCGCATTTAACACAGCCGTACATTCTTGTAAAATATGTTTTGGTGTGACCAAAACCTTGGCAGCGAGTACACTGTGGTATCTCTTTTCGTTTTCGAGGCGGCTTTATACAGATTTTGGTATCAAGGATATGTGTTACCTCATACATTGCTTTATTGTTTCCGTCTGGTTCAAGGTCGACAAAGAACAGTGGTAAAGGTTGTTTGGTATGCCAACTTTTGCGTTGTTGTTATAGTTTCAATCATACCATGGTAGTTATTTACTCCCTGTATGTATATTGGCGGTGGTTTTGTATTCGATACTGTTGTCTGACTTGTTCTTTGTGTAGATTGTTTTTCCACTGTATCGTTATTTAAACAATTATATCTGTTTGTACTATATATAGTATACGTATGTTTCGGGGTTGGTTGTGACTGCAAGGTTTTATCGCTTTCTCTGGGCCTTTTCTTTCTTTGTATGGTTTGCCAATTTATTGTTGGACTGAGATTATCACTGTTTTGTGTTTGCCTTAATGGTGTTACATTATTTATGATTTGTTTAATATCTGGGCTTGATATCATTGAACTTGCAATTGAAGTTGCTCTTGTTATTATTGGAGTCATATAAGAGGTTGTTGCACATGTAGTTGTCATCACATTGATAAAAGACGATGCTGGAAGGTGTGAACCAGCGCTGGATTCCGACATTGTTAGTCGATGTTCTCAACCGCTAGTTGCTGTATAACACTTTTATTATTATATTAGTTTAGTTTTATTAATTAATGATGTTAGATAATCACAATTCAGCACTACACTATAGAAATCTATGGAGCTACTAGTCAACACGTCCGTTCGCTTTCACTGCTCGCATACGACTATTTTGTGATAATTGCCTAAAAAAATCTTGTGTGTACCTCAGCTTAAAAAATCCTTTTTAGCCTCATCTGATTTTCTGTGCTCGGCCTTCGCCTCGACTACAAACTTCAGATTCGGCAAAAAAAGATCACTTTTAAAGCTTTGATATACAAATAACTATTCCTGACAGTTAAAACATTATGCATTTATTTGTAATTTGATGTCAATTTCATGGCTATCACTACAGATGTGCAACATGTATAAATTTTTAGATTCTATTTTACGGGTTTTAAAAAGTGCAGAAAAATATTGTATGTTACATTTACTTGAAACATTTTTGTCTAACATTAATAGGTAACTAACTACAGCAAAATTAAAACAATTATATTGTACTCCCTATGTTGGAGATTTGAATCTCACGCCTACGCTATTTTGGTTACTAGGCAACGCTGTACAAGAGGCACAGCTAACTACAAGATGAATTATCAATTGTTTAGTTGTCAATAAAAACGTCAATATTGTGTCATGTATGTTTTGATCGTTTATTAAATATATAGATATTCTTTTCAGAATCGTAGTTTTATTAACTCCATCCACTGGCTCTCAAAACCCTATATAACAGATTTCAAGTAGACACCTGGTATATAAAAATAATTTATTATTTTGTTTTGTTAAATAAAAAGTATAACATGATGTTGTGTTATATTACGTGGATTCTGGCCTGATATTATCAATAAAACTAAAACTACATAGAAATCCACTGGCTCTCAAAAGGTTATGGGCCCAGGGAATTACGGATAAAGGAAAAACACGTGAAATACAAATCAATTTGTTTTTCTTCCCAACCTATTTTTTGCGTAACGTGTGCATCTTTGTTTAGTCGCATCGAGAATGGCGGCAGGAGGTATTGCACGAATAGATGCTCTCAACCGAGACAACTATGATACCTGGAAAATGCACGTGGAGGTGTTGTTGATAAAAAACGATGCATGGGACTACGTCTCCGGCGCGAAGAAGAAACCTGAGGTTATCGAAGGAAACGCAGCGTCGCAACAAGCGTATGACGCGTGGACACGATATGATCAGAAAACGAAATCAGATATAGTTCTTTCGATAAGTTCGAATGAACTAAAACAAGTCAAAGGATGCGTGACTTCCCGCGACATGTGGCAACGACTCGAAAATATTTATCAGTCAAAAGGACCGGCGCGAAAGGCTACACTTCTGAAGCAACTTATTCTGCAGCGTATGCAGAAGGATGATGATGTTCGCGAGCATCTACGTAAGTTCTTTGACGCGGTCGACAAAGTTGCCGAGATGGAAGTCATCTTTGCAGAAATCAAAAAGATTTTTCCGATATTCATTTAATTGAAACTGAGAGGCTGCACTTAGCAAATAACACGTCAACAGACATAAAGGCACGGGGAACTGTAAGTGTTCAAATAAGTCAAAGTGAAAACGTTAAAATGATAAATTTGTCCGATACGTTATATGTTCCCGATTTACGAACGAATTTTGTGTCGGTTGGTAAAATCACAGACAAAGGTTATCGAGTAATTTTCGAAAAAGATTCTGCTAAAATAATTAACGGCAATGGTGACGTGTTATTAACCGCGAATCGAATAAACGGACTATACTTCTTCAAAAGTAAGAGCGCGGAAAAGTGTATGGTGAGTTCTTCATTGGCGGCTAAAGAGAATTTATGGCTATGGCATCGACGCATGGGACATTTGAACGTCAAAGATTTGATTGGAGCAGTTCGAAACGGTACATTCGAAGGTATCAACATCACCGATTCAGGGGAAAATTTTAGGTGTGACGTCTGCATACAGGGAAAAATGTCACGAACTCCATTCCCGAAACAATCGGAGCGGTGCTCCAAAATTCTTGATCTGGTTCACTCAGATGTTTGCGGCCCGATGCGCATCGAATCAAATGGCAAAGCCAAGTATTTCGTCACTTTTATAGATGACTGTTCAGGATGGTGTGAAGTACGTTTCTTACACAGAAAAAATGAGGTTTGCACGGAATTTAAAAAGGTCAAGACATTGCTGGAAAAACAGAAAGGTGAGTCCTTAAAATGTTTACAATGAGACAATGGAACTGAATATTTGAATAATGAATTTACTAATTTCATGAATATTCATGGTATTCAACGACGATTGACCGTAGCAAACAATCCTGAACAAAATGGAAAAGCTGAGCGCAAGAATCAAACCTTGGTAGAAATGGCGAGGTGCATGCTCATTCAAGCCGGACATCCAACATCATTTTGGGCGGAAGCCATTACGACAGCGAATTATATTAGAAATCGCTGCCCTTCAAGGTCATTAGACGGAAAAACTCCATACGAAATTTGGCATGAAAAGAAGCCTGATGTGAGTAATTTTAGGGAGTTCGGGTGCAAAGTTTTGATTCTCGACAGAATTTCTCATCGAGGTAAATTCGAAGCCAAAACGAAGAACGGAATTTTTCTGGGCTATTCAGAGCAGTCAAAAGGCTATCGCGTATACGTACCTAAAGTACGTAAAGTGGAAGTAACGAGGGATGTCAAATTTATAGAAGATGCATCTATTCCAATGGCTGTTCTTTCAGAAGCCTCACCAGAACCTTCAGAAATACAACATAAAGAAGAGAAGATCGACGTAGCACTGACTTCTATTGAAGTACTCCCCACAGAAGTCGTCACAGACAGGGATGAAGAGGTAACTGATTCCTTATATGAAGCAGAATCCGACGAAGATGATGGTAAATCCAGAGTTCAAAAAAAGGGACCTGGAAGACCGCGATTAATTCGCACTGCACAAAAAGGCCGACCACAAAAACAATATACGGCTGCAAGACTCGCACAAGAAGAAGTGTTTTTAGGTGAAGTATCGATCCAAGAAGCAATTACAAGTCCAGATTCTTCTCAATGGTATGACGCAATGGCAGTAGAATTAAAGGGTATCATTATGAATGAAACTTGGGATATAGTTGACCGTCCGAGAAACCGACAAGTAGTTGGCAGCAGAATGATCCTGTGTAACAAATTCGGGCCGGATGGTTCACTGGAGCGTCGGAAAGCGCGGATCGTTGCTCGAGGGTTTTCGCAACGTCCGGGAATAGATTTTCGGGAAACTTTTGCACCAGTGGCTCGCCTGAGTTTGAATGGATTTCTAGATGAAGAAATTTTCATGGAGCCGCCGGAGATGATAGAAGAAATTCTGAAACACATCATTCGCATGGAAAGACAAGATAACGTCGTTAGAAGAAAAGCTCAGAAAATGTTCGATGATTTAAGACAGGGAGACAAGGTATGCCATCTCAAAAGAGCGCTCTACGGTCTTCGTCAAGCTGGACGTCAATGGTATAAGCGGCTAGATCACGAATTGCGTCATCTTGGACAAAAATTGAGTAACATCACAAAAATCAAGGAAGGCCTCATGAAGAATTTTGACATCAAGGATTTGGGTGACGTTAAATGTTGCCTTGGGCTGGAATTTGTACGCCGTGAAGATGGATACTCGATTCATCAAAAGGGATTTATTAAAGATGTTCTTTCTCGATTTGGGATGCGCGACTGTAAACCTGTCTTAACACCGATGGATGTCAACACCAAATTATCTCGGGATATGAAATCGAATATTGAAGATGACAAAAAGAGGCCTGATCGCGAGCTCGTCGGATCTTTGATGTACATTGCCCTAGGCACAAGGCCGGATATCACACATGCCGTAAGCTGCTTAAGTAGCTACAATGATTGCCACCAACAAGCTCACTGGATCGCGGCTAAACGCGTATTACGATATTTAAAAGGGACCATGGACTTAGCAATTTCTTATAGGAAAACGGATGATAAACCTCTCGTCGGATTTGTTGACGCAGATTGGGGGAATTGCCCCGATGATCGCAGATCTTACACGGGCTTTGCATTTATGCTCGCAGAAGGTGTCGTCACGTGGGAATCAAGAAAGCAGCGAACTGTTGCACTCTCTTCTACCGAAGCTGAGTATATGGGAGTTGCTGATGCAGTCACAGAAGCAATTTATTTGCAAAAATTCCTGGAGGAACTTGAATTCGGTTCTCCGGTAAAAGTAACTATCTTATGCAACAACGTAGGAGCTCAGAAGCTTGCTACCAATCCAGTGTTTCATTCACGCACGAAACACATAGATATCCGTCATCATTTAGTGCAGGAAGTTCTGACAATCGGACACATCAAATAGCAATATACTGCAACTGAAGATATGGCTGCAGATATGTTGATCAAAGGTCTCACAAATCTCAAACATAGAAGATGTCTGAAGATGCTGGGCATAACCGAACTACCTGTATAACGAGGGGATGTGTTGGAGATTTGAATCTCACGACTACGCTATTTTGGTTACTAGGCAACGCTGTACAAGAGGCACAGCTAACTACAAGATGAATTATCAATTGTTTAGTTGTCAATAAAAACGTCAATATTGTGTCATGTATTTTTTGATCGTTTATTAAATATATAGATATTATTTTCAGAATCGTAGTTTTATTAACTCCATCCACTGGCTCTCAAAACCCTATATAACAGATTTCAAGTAGACACCTGGTATATAAAAATAATTTATTATTTTGTTTTGTTAAATAAAAAGTATAACATGATGTTGTGTTATATTACGTGGATTCTGGCCTGATATTATCAATAAAACTAAAACTACATAGAAATCAGTTTATATTTCAAAATGTCAACTTTTAATATTACAAAACATATATTAACATGAACATACTATGATTCTATATGTCATCAAAACATACTATGATCATATGCTTCTTGTTATATACTCCCCCCTCTGGTTTATGTTAACGTCCCCGTACATAAACCAGTTAGTCATTGGCTCCATTTTGACGAGGTCTTCCCCGTTTTCTTTTAGGAAGTAGTGGTTGTACTAACTTTTCAGATTTCGGCGTAATATACGGCGTTAACTGCGAAGTGTGGACCTTGCAGATTGGTTCTTTCGGTCGTTTTGGGTCAGCAATTTCATATGCTACTGGCCCAAGTGAACGTAGAATTATGTATGGTCCATCTCTTCGAGGTAATAGCTTCTGGCATATTCCCTCTGCCTGTCTACTTAACCGATGTACTTTCATGAGTACTAGATCTCCAGGCGAATAGGCAGGAGCTGGCTGACGATGCTTATCGCTGTACCTTTTCTCTCGATCTTGTTCTTTCTCAAATATTTATTTTGCTTCTTGTATCTTGTCGTTCAACCTAAACAAATATGGAGTAATTAAAGGTACAAAATTATCACTTTCTATTATTGGACGAAGATTTTTGTGCACATCCAGAAGTGTTCGCATTTCTCGTCCAAATGTGAGAAAAGCGGGCGAATGACCAGTATTTTGACAAGGCCCACTGTTTAGTTCAAAACGAATAGCAGGCAAATGAAGATCCCAATTCTCATGATGATTTTGCACAAGAATTACAAGCTGTGGTTTTATTTCTTTATTCTTCCTTTCGGTTGGGTTGGCTACAGGATGGTAGATAGTTGTTAAAATTTGTTCTATTCCGAGGATATGTTAGCTGTTGCATAATGGCGCTAATGAATTGTACACCATTATCACTGATAAGTCTTCGAGGTAATCCATATCTAAGAAATATTTCTTCTATTAAAATTTTGGTAGTTTCGAAAGCAGTTGCTGCTGACATAGGAAACAACTCTACCCATCGAGTTGCTACATCTTCTATGACGAGAATCCACACATTCCTTCTTCTAGTAGTAGGGAGTGGGCCAAAGAAATCAATGGATATCACTTCCATTCGTTTAGCGAAGACAGGTGTTTGTAGAAGACCTGCGGGCTTACAATTCAATGGTTTGTATCTCTGACATTCTATACATTTACTTAAATAGTCTGCAACGAATCTTCGAAGACCAGGCCAATAATATTTAAGGCGAATTCTTTGGACTGTACGATCAACACCGTTATGTCCTGCTGTCGGAGAGTTATGGAATTCTTCCAGTATTTTCTTACATTCACTGTTTGGTACTACTAATTGTGGCTCCTCATTATCTTCTTCAGTTTCGTAATGAAAGAGAACTCCATTTGACATAATATATCCACGATCAGTCCATCGTAGAAAATTTTCATTCTTCGGTTTTCTTTCGAAATCTTCGATTATTTTCTGAAGGTCTGAATCTTCAAGCTGTTTCTGTCTCTGTTCTCGTGCAGTTTCATGAGGTAGATCTGCAATAACTACATTTATTTGTTCTTTTACAGGTGGTCGCGAAAGAGTATCGGCTACCACATTATTTCTTCCTGGGGTATATGTTATTTCTAAATCATATCCTTGTACTTCCAATGCCCATCGAGCCAGACGTCCTGTTGGTGTCTTCAAACTCATCAACCAACGCAATGGTTGATGATCAGTTGTTAAATAATTTTTTTAGCATTCTACGTAGCCACGGAACTTTGTTAGTGTCCATACCAAAGCCAAAGCTTCTCGTTCTGTTGTGGTATAATTTCTTGTATATGAACACTATGCAAACCTACTTTAAACTTATCCATCATTCTCTGGAATGTTGCTGGCGCATTCTTTAGTCCAAACGGCATTCTTGTATAACGAAATGTACCAAAAGGAGTGATGAAAGCAGTCTTGTCTTTGTCCGTATCACGAACACGAATTTGATGGTAACCACTTCGCAGATCTATAGTTGACATAAATCGAGTTTGTTTTGCTTCATGTAGGAGATCATCAATTCTGGACAAAGGATACGAATCGCTTACAGTGACTGCATTTAGTTTTCTATAATCGACGCATAGACGTATATCACCATTGCTTTTTGGGACTAAAACTACGGGTGCAGCCCATGGTGAGTCGCATTCTTCTATAGTTTTAGCTTCAAGTAATTTATCGAGTTCGATTCGTAACTGTTCTTTCTTGACAGGCGAAAGACGATATGGTGGTACTGCTATGGGTATTTTGTTTACATCGTTTACAATACAGTGCTCTACGAAAGGTGTAGGCGCTCCCCTAGAGCAAAGATATTTTCGTGGTCGTTTATTAACTCATTTATCTTCTTCCTTTGATCAGGACTAAGATTTATTCCCTCATCTTCTCGTAAGTTGAGTTCTTTGCTGTTTTCCAAACATGCAGTTATTTCGCTGCATTTATGTTTTTCAATTTCTTTAAAGGAATATGTTCTATCTGGCATATCTGTAAAGTACTAAAATCCTCCTCTAATATCAGGTACAATGCCAAATTTACAAAGAACATCTAGTCCGAATAACGTATAATTTTCTCTTTCCCCTGGGAATGCGAGAAATTCAATTTCTTCTAATCTTCCCTTAATTTCTACTGGTATGCTTGCAACTCTTACTTTAAAATTTATTGTAGTACCATCAGCTAGGGTAATGTCTATACTTTTAGTTTTAAATACACATTTATTTTGTGTAAGTTCGTATAATCTTCGTCCCATAACGCTTTTGGTTGCTCCAGTATCAACAGTTGCGATTCCATTAAATTCTAATATTTTAACTGGAATCAATGGACGTTTAATTATTGCAAGGGATTCTTGAGTTTCTAAAGACTTGAATTGCACATTTTCGGAACTCTGATTAGATTTACAGCGCGGACAATGGGCTTTAATTACACCGGGTTTTCCACAACAGTAGCATGATATTTCTGGCTTCTGCTTAGTTCCAGATTTCTCAATAGACTTAGCTTTTTCTTCAAATGTTGATTTTTCTTTCTTCTACAGGAGTATTCTACATTCTTCAATGTGATGACCAGGTTTCTTACAATAATGGCAACGTATTTTCAACTTTGGTGTTACTTGACTTTCTGATTTTTCTTCTTTCTTTGAAACTTTGTCTTCCATTTCTTCTAAAACTTGTTCTGCATAGCGAACCAAAGTAATTAATCCGTCGAACGTAGTGAATGATTCACGAGTAAACCTTTTTCGTATTTTTCTATGAAGGAGACCATATAACATGTCAAGCTTCACTTTTTCTGTCAGTTGGTCTGGTATTCCTGCAAGGAGAACTCTGACTGCACTAATAAATATGTCAGTTGGCATGCTGTCTTCTTGCTTCATACTGAAGAGTTGCTGATAAATTTGATAAGGAGCTAACTGTCTACCATACGCAGCTCTTAATGCAGTTACAGCTTCTTTCCAGGTTTTCAAAGTTGATTTAACACCAATCCACCAAGTAGCGGCAGAATCTGTCAATAAGATAGGCAAACCTTTCAATGCAATTTCATCACTGACGTTTGCACATTTCATGTAGATTTCAACTGCATTGATGAACGCTTCTACATCGCTAGTCTTAGAGCCACTAAAACGAGAAGTGCATTTAATAAAGATCCCTTTTGGTTGTTCTAAAACCGCTGCTGTAGAACTTCCCTGGACTTGAACTAATTGTTGAATCAAACGGGAAAGCTGTTCTTCTGTCATTGTTACACTCATTTTCTCTAATCCTTTAAGACGTTTTGATGATCTTGTTCGGGGCATACACAACTATCAAGTGTCTACTGAAATGTCTTTAACTTACACAATACTCAAGCACGTAATGTACGAAGAAATACTTAAGTATTTGACAAATTTGAGTATTAATGTTTCACAGAAAACGCAAACTGCAACTTGCGTGAGGTGGAACACATCCAAAAACACTCAAAATTCAAAGTAGTTTCTTTTCTTAAGAATTTAGGCCCCACGTTGGGCGCCAATTTATAACATGATGTTGTGTTATATTACGTGGATTCTGGCCTGATATTATGAAGAAAATTAAAACTACATAGAAATCAGTTTATATTTCAAAATATCAACTTTTAATATTACAAAACATATATTAACATGGACATACTATGATTCTATATGTCATCAAAACATACTATGATCATATTCTTCTTGTTATAAAAGTTAATTGTGATTTTTAGTCACTTAGGTATTAGGATTTAGTTTTGACATTATATGTATATGGAAATGGCTGCCGTCCTAAAAGATGAGCAACATAAAAGTTAGAATAATAATTTTTATAAAAATAATGAAATTAAGTTACCCTACTTTGCATAAAATAAAATGGTATATTGATTATTATTATAAAAATCTCTGGTCTGGTTTAAAACTGTGGAAAGATTATATAACTGAATCTAGTATAAGACAGTGAAAAGACGAAAGTATCCGTAGAGAACAAAATTTGGCTTGTCCGACAAAACCTCCCCCCCCCATGCTGTACGATGGGTCAACAACAAGAGCCAAGGGGAAAGAGAGATGCTTGTTCCTTTAAAACAGGGTTTCTCAACCTTTTTTATATACCGCCCACTTGGTCATATTTTAAAGTGACGCAATTTGCTTATCGCCCCCTACATAATTCGCGATCATTTTAATTCACATTATTTTGAAATAAAATATAAAAATTATTGCAACCAATGAGGCTCAAAAATAATTCAAAATCGTAAATTATAACAATGAGCAAATATTAACAAGTTTAAAATATTTAATTTTTGATATTCAATAAAATATGTACGTTAGTAAACTGGTTATAGAAGTAAGGGAGCTATTTACGTCCCGTCGTGAATAGAAACCGATACCTTGAGGATGAAATGAACATACGTTCCTACAAATAACGTCCAAATATATATATATGTGTGTGTGTACGTGTGGATCCTCTTTACGCTCTAACTCAAATACTATCGTTCAGAAAATTTTAAAACTTGTATTTCTACCTTATTCTAATATGGAAAGAAGCCATTAGATTTTGGTATCAATCGGATAACCGGAAATGGCAGTTTACTTGGAGCTCAAAATAGTTTTTCTTCAAAAAATACCTTTAAATGTTATTTTTTCGCAATTTGTTATTATGAAACTTAAAGATTATTTTATTTTCTACAGGTTTACATTAATACTTTTCCTATATATTTTATGAATAAATTTATAAAATAATATAAAAATTATATCTCGGAGCTTATACACACGACTCCATGGTTACACAGTTCAGCTCAAATGTATGTAACTGACAGATAAATGTAATTGTCAAAAAATTAATCATTTCAAATTAATAACAGTAACGTTTTCAAAATAAAATTATAAATAGAACAATAGTTATATGGAAAGGAACTTAAGATACATAATTTCTAGTATTAGTAAATATGCATGTATGTATTTTTAAATAAGTAAATAAATAAATATATTATCACTGCATACTACCCATTGCTGGGTGTGCTAATCTGCTTTGTACACAGATTTCGATAATGATGATGACATATTTGTATCGTGCGGGCGTTTACCACAAGGGTTAATTTTATGCCATTTAAAATTCAAATTATTTGGCGTTGATCGGGATCGAATAGGATTCCCCAGCTTCGCGACCAACATCAGGCACGCGGCAACGAGACCCCATAGGTAAATGGCGGAAGGTATTGTGTTGGTCACATCAGGTTTTTTAGTCTGTGCCCCTGCTCTAAATCGGGACAGATAGTATTTAAAAAAAAATGTTTTCACGCTTATGTCACGGTTTTGTACGTTCATCCGATATACAGGATGTTCAATTTAAGTGTTTCACTATTGCTATCTCGAGAACCGTAAGAGATACGAAGTCGGTTAAATTAGCAAACAATTTCTATATTATAAGACTATTAAAATGTGCATTACAAAAATTATTTTCAACCAGTGGTTCTCAAAATACAGAATTCAACTTTTTAATTTTAAATGAGAACCTACTTTTTTTATTCGCCTATTCGATTCCGCATTTTTTTCTGAATACAACGATATAAAATGTTAATACCCCTACAAAACGAGAAAAATGCGAAAGAAAAATTATTATTTTGATATTTATTTCTACATGTAATCAGAGTGCCATGACAAACACAATTGAATATTTTGTTTTCATCATTGTTTGGGCCATACTTTAAAAATATTATAAAAATTGTTATAATAACCCCAGAAAAAAAAGTCCAGGGGATTAAGGTCTGGTGATCTAGCGGGCCACGGAATAGGACCATAAGTACCAATCCACCGATTTGGAAACCGTTCGTTTAGGTAATCCCTAACTTGACGCGAATTGTGAGCTGGTGCACCATCTTGCTGGAAATAAATGTTTCCCAACTCAGCTACTGGTATGTCTTCCAAAATAATACCCAGCATATTTTGAATTAAATTCAGGTATCTGTTACCACTTAATGTACCTTCGTACATGTGTACGTAAACATTATCACTGAAAATGGCACACCAAACATTTATATTAAATTTCCGCTGGAAACTTCGCTTTCGTACAACAAAAGGATTTTCTCGGCTCCAGTAGTGTGTGTTTTTTTCTATTTGACATACCATTATTAGAAAAATTGGCTTCGTCGGTCCAAATAATTGCTTTTACGATATTTGGATCCCCATTTATCAATAAATTACAAAATTCTAAACTTCGCTCACGATCACCAGGATGTAAATGGTGAATTTTAATCATTTTGAATGGTCTGTATTTATGTTTCTTTAAAATCCTATGGATCGTGCCCACACTTAAATTACACTCACCGGCAGCCATTCTAACTAAAGCTGTTGGATTAGCTTCAAAATATGCTAATATGTATATTGTAACGTTTATTTATATGGGTGAAGTGTAAAAATAAGAGAAATAATATTAATTAAAATAATACGTTTATTAAACGATAAATAAATAGTATAAATATTAAAAAGATAATAAAAATAACTAACACATGATTAAATAATTATAAACACTAATTTAAGACTAAGAATATTATTAAATGCTTAAACACTAAGATTGTTTATTTAATCAATATTTACATCACTATATTTATTTATATAACTACATTTATTTATGTTAACAACTCGTAGACTGTTTATTTATTTCACCCACTTCATTGCTCGTTGCTTCTATATATCAGACTATATCTCCGCTGCCATTCGGACGGTATTTATATAGCCCAGCGTCCTTCTGGAACCCTCCGATGCCACAGTGATACCGAGCACAGTAGATTTAGGTCATCGGTGTAATCAACACGTCTCATCGCGTATGAGTTATTCCGTCGCCGGGATTACGTCATCACTCGGGAACCAGTACCGGCGCCCGAATATTCTTCAGTCAGTAGCGCACGTTACACTGCCCCCTCCTTAAGACTATTTCGTCCCAGTTCTGGATGACGAAATCTGCATGTATTACCCTTGGTACATTTAAAAGTCTTGAAGAAGTGACAGTCGATGGTCCGCTGGAGTTCTTCTTTCTGTCCGTTAAGGTTAAAGCTGCAGACGAGAATTTCAATACCGGTATAGCGGAAGAGGATCTCTAATATGTTCCTAACAATCCTCCAATCCAAACCGTCTAGTCTTCAGCCTAACTTCGGTACTGCTAGCTTCAAAATGTCATTCTCTAGCAGATGATCCTTCAAATCGCACAGTGAGTTCCATAGATTGCGATACGACGGCTTCTGGTACGAGCGTGGTTTTGTAACCAGGTAGTAGATGTACCGCTGATGTTCTGTATTGCTATCCCTCAGTCGCAGCGTTTTCCCGGCGGATGGACCTTGGTTGGCCAGTTCTTGTAGTCGTCCAAATTTCGTCTTAAAGACTGACGCTATGCCGCGTGACATCTTTAAATCTTCTGATACGCAGTGGCCGAGGGAATAATCTGAAGACACGGTAAACAGATCTCGGTGTTCTTCTTTCGTTACGCCATATCGCGCCTTGTGACCAAAGGAATACTGTTCCATGAAGTCTTCAAAAGTCGGTTCCTGAGCTATGATCCGACGAACCGATGCTCCATGCTGGTCTTCATAGTTGTCACTAGCGAAAGGGGCTAGCCGATTAAAGTGTATTACTCTCGGCTTGGTGTTTTTTCTAATCTTGTATATCACGTCGTTTATTCTCTTAACGACCTCATATGGATCTTCCCAATTCTTTTGCAGCTTTGGTGATAAATCACGGCGCCTTTGTGTATTGTAAAACCACACTAAATCCCCAGGTTGGTATTCACCTTTTTCTGCCTTGATGTCATACTGGTTCTTCATTCGGTCGCTGGCAGCTTGAATGTTTGTGCGGACTTGTTCATGAATGATAAGCCATCAGGAACAGATGAAGATGTCGGTCCCAATCTCTTTGGTGGTTGGAGACTACCTTCGACAAGTATCGGTTGATCTTTCTGTTCATTCGTTCAACCATGCCATCGGACTGCGGATGTAATGCAGTTGTCCTCGTTTTATTAATTCCTAATATCTTACAGATATTTTGGAAAATGGCAGACTCGAAATTTCTTCCCTGGTCAAAGTGAAGTTCACGTGGTACACCAAACCGGCATACACACTCTTTAATTAAGGTTTCGGCGACCGTGGTGGCTTCCTGGTAGGGTAATGGACAGGCTTCAACCCATTTAGTGAAGTAGTCCATCACAACTACGATGTATTTATTTCCGTCGTCACTTTTCGGAAATGGTCTGCCTACATCAATCGCAATGCGCTCAAATGGACTGCCAACGTTGTATTGATGCATTGGAGTTCTTCGTCGTCTATGCGGACCGTTGCTTCCAGCACAAACCACACAATTCTTGCACCAGTCTTTAACGTCTTCCTTGCAGTTAATCCAGTAAAATCGCTGGCGCAATCTTTCTAATGTTTTGTTGACTCCAAAATGGCCTCCTCCAGATCCGTCATGGATCTCTTTCAACACGTCTGGTATTCTACTCTTAGGAATGACCAACTGAGTTTTCTTCCCAGTTCCATCAGCATTCTCTACCACACGCTTTAACAGGCCATCCTGAATCACCATGGAGTCCCATTGCTCCCAGTACAATTTTACACTCTGTGAGTGTAGTCCAACTTCTTACCATCTTGGTTTTCTCTCTTCTGCTTTCCATTCCAGTAATATTTTCAAAGTCGGGTCATTTTCTTGGTCCTTGCGTAGTCTATCTGGCAATGGTGGAATGTTTTTCTTCCAGTCGACTACCATATTTGCCTCCATCTTGGTATGGTCTTCTGGACAATGGGTCGACATTACTTCCCTTTCTTTCTAGTTCCCTTCTCTGTCCCTCTGTGTGTCTTTCAGGCGTCTTAAGTCTTCTTGAAGGCATCGGCACTGCTTCCCTTTCTTTCAATTTCCTTTGTCTTTCGTTCTGCATGGCATCCGTCTCTGCGGATAGCCCAGTTCACCGCAATTCCAACAGCGGAGTTTCTTTCTTCCGGTAAACACTTCACTTGCAATTGGTCGCACCCTCTGATCTAGATCTTCAATGTTCTCATTCCTCTCAGCATATTTCGCACTCGCGATTGGTTACGTAAAGCTTGTTTGGCAGCTTCATGCTCTAATGTATATGAGAGTGCGTCAATTAAAGTTTTTGGACGGGCCAATCGCAGTGTTTGCTGAGTTTCGCTGTCTCGAACTCCTCAGATGAATGATTGCGTACTCCAAATCGCTGTCAAGAGCCGTAGGATGTGGAATACGACCCAACCGAGCCACGTCGGCCCCACGCTCCAGAAGGCTTTCTTCAGCTTTTCTAGAAGTCTTCTCAAATCCTTTTTCCAATATTTGCTCCAGAAATCCAGAATTCTTCAATTTGCGTTCCAACATTTGCTCCGTAATTCCAGAATTCTCCTTCAATTTCTGCTCCAACATTTGTTCCTTAATTCTAGAATTCTCCTCTAATTTCCGCTCCAACTTTTGCTCTATATTTCCAAAACTCTCCTCTACTCTTCCTGAATACTCCTTCAATTCCTGTTCCAATTTCTGCTCCAGAATTCCAGAATATTCTTCAGCTTTTCTAGAACTCTCATCGCATTCCTGTTCCAATGTTCTATTAATTGTTCTTACAATGCTCCGGAATTTTCTTCCGCTTTTCCAGAACTTTCATCCAATTCCCTTTCCAATATTCTAGAATGTTCCATTAATTCTTCTCGAGCTCCAGATTTTTCCTCCGCTTTTCTAGAACTTTCCTCAAATCTCCGCTCCAAACTTCTGCAACTTCCTCCCATTTCTTGTCTTAATGTTCTAGAAAATTGTATTAATTATTTACAATATTCGTCTACAAGTTTACAAATGTCGGACTCGAGACACTGAATTTCAAAAATGTAATCTTCAGGATTTTCACCAGAATCGATTAATGCTTGCCGCAGTCTTTCTTGAAGCTCTATCTTTTTTTCTGTTGCTTCCAAATCTTGTTCTTCTAGTTCTGTGTTGAGATCACGTACTTTCAATTCACTTAATTTTATTTGTTTGGTCGCCGTTTTATTTATTTTTATTTACACTTCACTGTTTATTAACAACCCCACACCTGACACCAATTATAACGTTTTATTTATATGGGTGAAGTGTAAAACTCTGACAAATATTATTAACTAAAAGAATACGTTTATTAAACGATAAATAAATAGAATAAATATTAAAAAGATAATAAAAATAACTAACACTATGATTAAATAATTATAAACACTAATTTAAGACTAAGAATATTATTAAATGCTTAAACACTAAGATTATTATTTAATCAACATTTATATCACTATATTTATTTATATAACTACATTTATTTATGTTAACAACTCGTAGACTGTTTATTTATTTCACCCATTTCATTGCTCGTTGCTTCTATATATCAGACTATATCTCCGCTGCCGTTCGGACGGTATTTATACAGCCCAGCGTCCTTCTGGAACCCTCCGACGCCACAGTGATACCGAGCACAATAGATTTAGGTCATCAGTGTAATCAACACGTCTCAGCGCGTATGGGTTATTCCGTCGCCGGGATTACGTCATCGCTCGGGAACATTCCACCAGTAGCGGCGCTCGAATACTCTTTAGTCAGTGGCGCACGTTACAATATTTATCTCAGCTTTTTGATTTTGTACGCTAACTCGTTTCGATACGAATGCATCCGTATTAGCGCGCAGTGCTAATTCTAATTTTCTAAAATACTGACGACAAGGAACTCGCCGCTCAGGATATCGTTCCCTATACATATTCTTTGCAGCAACAGTATTTTTCAGAGATAATATGAAAACTTCGTACATATCAATTTTTTCTTCGTGCGTAAAATTCATTTTAACACAAAAGAAAACAAGAAAATTCATAAACGAACTACTTTGACATGTGATACAAAACAAAATATTCAATTGTTTTTGTCATGGCACTCTGATTACAAGGACACTGGGCTATATAAATACCGTCCGAATGGCAGCGGAGATATAGTCTGATATATAGAAGCAACGAGCAATGAAGTGGGTGAAATAAATAAACAGTCTACGAGTTGTTAACATAAATAAATGTAGTTATATAAATAAATATAGTGATATAAATATTGATTAAATAAACAATCTTAGTGTTTAAGCATTTAATAATATTCTTAGTCTTAAATTAGTGTGTATAATTATTTAATCATAGTGTTAGTTATTTTTATTCCTTTTCATATTTATTCTATTTATTTATCGTTTAATAAACGTATTATTTTAATTAATATTATTTCTCTTATTTTTACACTTCACCCATATAAATAAACGTTACAATATACATATTAGCATATTTTGAAGCTAATCCAACAGCTTCAGTTAGAATGGCTGCCGGTGAGTGTAATTTAAGTGTAGGCACGATCCATAGGATTTTAAAGAAACATAAATACAGACCATTCAAAATGATTAAAATTCACCATTTACATCCTGGTGATCGTGAGCGAAGATTAGAATTTTGTAATTTATTGATAAATGAGGATCCAAATATCGTAAAATCAATTATTTGGACCGACGAAGCCAATTTTTCTAATAATGGTATGTCAAATAGAAAAAAACACACACTACTGGAGCCGAGAAAATCCTTTTGTTGTACGAAAGAGAAGTTTCCAGCGGAAATTTAGTATAAATGTTTGGTGTGCCATTTTCAGTGATAATGTTTATGTACACATGTACGTAGGTACACTAAGTGGTAACAGATACCTGAATTTAATTCAAAATATGCTGGGTATTATTTTGGAAGACATACCAGTAGCTGAGTTGGGAAACATTTATTTCCAGCAAGATGGTGCACCCGCTCTCAATTCGCGTCAAGTTAGGGATTACCTGAACGAACGGTTTCCAAATCGGTGGATTGGTACTTATGGTCCTATTCCGTGGCCCGCTAGATCACCAGACCTTAATCCCCTGGACTTTTTTTTCTGGGGTTATGTTAAAGATGAAGTCTATAAAACTATCTATCCAGATATTCAGCATTTAAAAAATGCAATCGAAAATATTATTTCCCACATAGACGGCCGAAATTTAAGAAAAGTAAGAAGTAATATGTTCAGAAGGCTAGAATTGTGTATAAATCAGCATGACAATAATTTTGAACAATTTTTATAATATATTTAAAATATCGCCCAAACAATGATGAAAACAAAATATTCAATTGTTTTTGTCATGGCACTCTGATTACATGTAGAAATAAATATGAAAATAATAATTTTTCTTTTGCATTTTTCTCGTTTTTTTCGTTATGTACGGGTATAAACATTTTATATCGTTGTATTCAGAAAAAAATGCTGAATCGAATAGGCGAATGAAAAAGTAAGTTCTCATTTAAAATTAAAAACTTGAATTTTGTATTTTGAGAACCAAACAATGATGAAAACAAAATATTCAATTGTTTTTGTCATGGCACTCTGATTATATGTAGAAATAAATATCAAAATAATAATTTTTCTTTTGCATTTTTCTCGTTTTGTAAGGGTATAAACATTTTATATCGTTGTATTCAGAAAAAAATGCGGAATCGAATAGGCGAATAAAAAAAGTAGGTTCTCATTTAAAATTAAAAAGTTGAATTCTGTATTTTGAGAACCACTGGTTGAAAATAATTTTTGTAATGCACATTTTAATAGTCTTATAATATAGAAATTGTTTGCTAATTTAACCGACTTCGTATCTCTTACGGTTCTCGAGATAGCAATAGTGAAACACTTAAATTGAATTGTTATATTGATAACTGTCATTTTCCCTCTTTATATTACTTGCTTCAAAAAAAACTACATTATAAATGCTTTCAACAAGGTTGGTGAAACTAGCATTTGTACATTTTCTATACCTTGTTCCATCTTACACATTCAGCATTGCAGAGAATAGGGCATAGTTTTGACTTCTCTGATTGGCTGAAATTTGAACCAAGAGACAAGTTTACCCAATGTAATTTCGGCTACTTAAAACTGGTGCTGATGCGAACGCCATCTGCTGAATGCGTTAAATGGAACAGAGCATAACTTATCAAAATAGCAAATAACGCTCAGAGAAAAGTGAAATAACATGTACTCCATTCTGTTAGGGAAATTCAAGTAAATAAAATTTTGCATGAATTTATTAAATCACATTAATATTTAACATTGCTATTAATAGACATTGGGGTGTAATTCTGTATCCTACTATACTTCATTCGCTAAGACGAGAGAATGTAGAACTAATTCTTAAACATAAATCATTTTATTGGTTCGGCTCCAAAATTATCCTCTTTTGATCAATATAATTTGTCTCTGTTCAAGAATTGGGTCCACATTCTCTCGTCTAAGCGAATGGACTATATGCTAATTCTAATTTTAACAGCCTATTAAAATTTATAAGCAAAAGAACGTAATTTATTACCTATCATTTTAATTTTATATTCTGTCTTCTAGTGTTATTGGTAAAAATAAATAAACAGGATGTTAAAATTAATATGATATAATGTGACAGTGGACGATGTCCATCCCATCCACCGTAGCGTTTAATGGTCTTAATATTATCACCCACATTTTCCAATAAAATTGTCAAAGAACGTTTTATACTATGACCAGTGTAGGATTCTACATCTGGTAATTTAAAAAAGAAGCAATCTTCGTCGGTATTCTCGACAATGTGAATTCCAACAGGGTGTAATATGTATTTTTCATTTAAATATCGCAAAAAGAATCTCCCGTGGGAAATATTACGGATAGGGCATAAAAATATGTACTTTCTGCAGATATTAACAACTTTACAGAGAATCCTTCCTCCATAATAATAGTGAAACTGCGAGAAACATTTATCTCCGCATCTGGTATAGAAACATACAGATTATGATCTATATAAAATCCTCAGTGGTCAATGTTTAGGTTCGTTACATCGGCCAGCCACTTCCATTATTAGTGTAACATATAAAGATTCAAAATAGGTACCAAATCACAATAATAGAGAACTATTACTTTCATCAACTATTCTTCGTAAAATGCTCTATATGTTCTTTTTTAAGGACTTTTGCATTTTTTTCAGTTTGTAGGTTCTGGAAAGATAAATAATTAGCTTACCATATTTTGAAATATCTATGTTTTTGCTGCTACGCCCCCTTTTTACATTTACATTATATTACAAATATAGAAATAACACTTCATTTATAGTCGTATTATTGTTTTATAAGTTTTAGCTGTTAAATCCAGTATTCATCTTCTGTTTAGACTTTCGGATTATCACTAAAGGTATAAAACTAACATTTGGTATGATAAAGAAGAAGAGAAGATAAAGAATTGTCATACTTAGCTTTTCAAGAGAAAACTGGCAGAACACACGTTCTTCTGTATTTTTGAAATAGATGAAGATATCCAATAGGATTCCACTGTACACATCCATATCCCAATGTTTCGTGCAATTTCCAACGTTTTTTCTTTTTTTTTTCGTGTGTAATGGCATATAAACAATTATGTCCAACAAAGAAGACTGACCTGAAACATTTATTCTTTTCGTAATATTTATCTTTTAATCAAACCAGATTATTTTGTTTTGAATATAAAATAAGGTTACAAACGTAATTTATCTTAACTGCTTTTAGTGTATATATAGTACTGTATAATCATAAAATGTTAATATGTTATAAATTTAACATTTGTTTTCAACAATACCACCCATTCTACTGTATTAGTTAATTTTACTTTTCCTATGTTATGAACTTATTCCTGTTTATAAATTCTAAAATGAAACATTTATAATAACTACTTATTTACCTGAACATTGATTTAATATAATTGAATTGTTATAGTGATCCTAAAATAAAATATAACAAATATTTTGTACCAAAGTATTTTCATTCAAAATACATCTTCCAGCTTCCAATATGTATAACATATTTTATATAATGAAGAAAATATTATTTTTAACATTAATGTATTTAAATTTATTAGTTTTATTTGTGTTACGGTTTTTCAAGATTGTTTGAAATGTTATAAATAATTTAAATACTACGTAAAACAAAAGTTACTAACAACATTGGAATGGAGCAATGGTGATATGGTGAACGGACATTGTTCTGGAGCTACAAGTGTAGACTTTCGAAAAATATAAAACCGATTTTACCAATTATGTCTACTTTTTACATATTTGAGAAAACTTATTCAGTTATACAGTACACTCTTAATGAAATATCCCAATCACGGACCAATAATCTAAAGATCCCAATGGACCTTTTGCATCAAAGAGAGAGGGATAAAAAATGACATATATGTAGTGCGCAGTAGTTTGTTTGCGCATTGAGGCCTGAATTGAAACAAAATTTGAAGGGCGGAAATAAGAACGTAACTATATTAAATAAATTCACACAGAGTTTGTGATGATGAATATTTCAAGACAAGAGGACGGGTAGATAGGAGTCAGAAACGCGGTTATATGTTCTAAAGACGCGAAATACTCGTAAAGTGATAAAGATAATTGCGTAGCTGCCAGTTTGTTATTAAGAAAGTTACAAACAAGAATAAAACTGTTTTAATTTTTAAATAAATTATTTTGTCTTTATTAATAATTTCTTTATAATCAAAGTTAAAATAATTTAAGTTTATGTTATTTAAATAATTTTTTATTGAAAATAAATGCTTGTCCTTTTAATCATTTTACTTGACAACATGGTACCTACCTACCCATCTCGAGTAAAAATTTCACTACGTGGGGCATTGAAAAATGACGTCACGGTGCAATAAAAATGTAAAAGGCCCATTGCTACTTTTCTTATCTCCATAATTATCACACAAATTACATACAACCAGATCAAAAAAAAAAACACTATCTAGATCAGCGACTGCAATGTTATCGTCTGAAACAGCGTAAGAATCGCCATCTCTTTGTAGGGACGGGTAAGTAACGTCCCAGAAAATGCCTGACCCCTATTCTATAGCTTTTAGCAACACCCATATCGTCTTGATACGGCCATTTTAGAAAAAGCGCGCACGATATGAGTGCGGTCCGAATCACGCTGTAAGTACCAACAGCGCGCTAACAGTTGGTCCGAATTATACTCACAACGCTTAGAGTTTGCGCCGTGAAGTGTATGACGTCAGAGGTAACGTCACATTTCATGCTCACAGTGCTCACGTCGAAGAGTATTGACAACTGACAAGCTGCGACATGACATCTGGTGGGAAAAATATGAACTTTCCGATTTGGTACTATATTGTGACTATGCTTGAGTTACATGTGGTTTGATCATTTGATGTGAATAAAAATGGGGAAAAGTCGTACAAATTGTTGTATATTCTGACGTCACTCTCAAGATCTGGTCGAGACACAGGCATTGGGTTTTATAATTTTCCGAAACATGGCCAAAATAAAGTTAAAATTACGACAAGAGCAAGTGTTGAAATGGATATGGATCGACGAAAAGCATGGGAATATGCAATTCGTAGTGCAAAACAAATAACAAAACATATGAAAGTTTGTTCTCGTCATTTTAAATCGGATAATTACATATTTCGTGGTCTTTATCTAGCTTTACACGTGCATTCTGCACTAATAATTTTTAAATTTTCTCTAAATGTATTTTGATTTCATGTGGTTTTGCAGAAATTGCACTGGTTCGCAGACAAAGTGCAAATATTACCCACATTATACCGTCATTTTTTAATACTCCACATAATATTATGTGGTTAGCGTTTATAATTCGTTCGCCTGCGATCATCAATTTCGATTGATTAAATATATATATAAAATTATAAATACATTTTAACATATCTTCTATAATACATTTAGAAGTAGCTGTTGCTTCCAGAAATCTAAAATGTTCTGTGGTACCAAACCCCATTTTAAGTGAAAAAAATTGCTTTTGTTATTTGTTTTCATATGTCACAACACTACGAGTACCAATTCAGAAGCAGCTGATCATAAAATGTTAATATGTTATAAATTTAACATTTGTTTTCAACAATACCACCCATTCTACTGTATTAGTTAATTTTACTTTTCCTATGTTATGAACTTATTCCTGTTTATAAATTCTAAAATGAAACATTTATAATAACTACTTATTTACCTGAACATTGATTTAATATAATTGAATTGTTATAGTGATCCTAAAATAAAATATAACAAATATTTTGTACCAAAGTATTTTCATTCAAAATACATCTTCCAGCTTCCAATATGTATAACATATTTTATATAATGAAGAAAATATTATTTTTAACATTAATGTATTTAAATTTATTAGTTTTATTTGTGTTACGGTTTTTCAAGATTGTTTGAAATGTTATAAATAATTTAAATACTACGTAAAACAAAAGTTACTAACAACATTGGAATGGAGCAATGGTGATATGGTGAACGGACATTGTTCTGGAGCTACAAGTGTAGACTTTCGAAAAATATAAAACCGATTTTACCAATTATGTCTACTTTTTACATATTTGAGAAAACTTATTCAGTTATACAGTACACTCTTAATGAAATATCCCAATCACGGACCAATAATCTAAAGATCCCAATGGACCTTTTGCATCAAAGAGAGAGGGATAAAAAATGACATATATGTAGTGCGCAGTAGTTTGTTTGCGCATTGAGGCCTGAATGGGGACTTATACAATTCAAATATTTTGGTCGCCATCTAGTGTGTAAAAAAGTATTTAATAATTAGTTATGTAGTGAGCAAGATTTAGCTCTAAGTTTGACATTTATCACGTTATCCATATTTGGTCCCACGTGATCACAATATTGTTTGAAAAGGAACATGAACATGTCTGAGACTGAACACGGAAGTTGAAATAATATGATTAATATAAATTGAATATGAATTAGTAATGTGATAAAAAAGGAAGTTTAATTATGTACAAAATAATAATAAAATGACGCAAACCTATGTTTGTAAAGTGGACAAACATATTCAAACTTATTTTGGAAAAACAAGTACAGGAACTTTAATAAAGCTGTCTACTAATAAAGAGACACAAGTTTATATTAATAAAAACACATATAAAAATAGATAATAAGCAGAACAACTCCACACAAACAGATATAAAGATTAATAAGGAAAGTAGTACCCGAACAGTCAACAATTATTATGAAAGAAAGTTATTTGGTGCTGTAGAGACATCGAGAAATGAAACTAAATTTGTCAATAATTGAATACAAAATTATAATTTATTAAGCAATGATGCTGTAAAATATATATATATATATTTCACTGGATTATCAGTAGAACATTTTAATGTTCACTATGATTTGTTAAACCCCAGTTATGCCAAAGTTGAAATACAGATATTTCCAAAAAACGCCAAAGAAAACTAAATTTAATAATTTAACATCCAGAGACAAATTATGTATGACTTTAATAAGATTAAGACGTGGATATACACTAAAAGAAATTTCATTATTTTTTTCCGTCTCTCTCAACAGTGGAATTTGTATTGTTTACATGGATTCAGTTTGTTTTTTCAAATTGAAACGATGAAATCGAATTTGTTTTCCCTCCGTGAGAATCTCAGAAAGATTCGATTCCACAATGTTTCATTAATAACAATCACTACACATAATAACTTAACCAAACTTTGCTGACTAAATAACAAATTATGGGATCAACGGGGAGGTGCTGTAGAGGGAAAGCATTTGATCGACTGGGCCATGGTATATCACCTCGCTCTTTCTAAAAATTTCTTGTCCCTTTCTAAATTTTGTGGAGGGAGGGCCGCTGCCGATCTGCCGCCGATGACGTCAAAATCATAAGTCCCCATTGAAACAAAATTTGAAGGGCGGAAATAAGAACGTAACTATATTAAATAAATTCACACAGAGTTTGTGATGATGAATATTTCAAGACAAGAGGACGGGTAGATAGGAGTCAGAAACGCGGTTATATGTTCTAAAGACGCGAAATACTCGTAAAGTGATAAAGATAATTGCGTAGCTGCCAGTTTGTTATTAAGAAAGTTACAAACAAGAATAAAACTGTTTTAATTTTTAAATAAATTATTTTGTCTTTATTAATAATTTCTTTATAATCAAAGTTAAAATAATTTAAGTTTATGTTATTTAAATAATTTTTTATTGAAAATAAATGCTTGTCCTTTTAATCATTTTACTTGACAACATGGTACCTACCTACCCATCTCGAGTAAAAATTTCACTACGTGGGGCATTGAAAAATGACGTCACGGTGCAATAAAAATGTAAAAGGCCCATTGCTACTTTTCTTATCTCCATAATTATCACACAAATTACATACAACCAGATCAAAAAAAAAAACACTATCTAGATCAGCGACTGCAATGTTATCGTCTGAAACAGCGTAAGAATCGCCATCTCTTTGTAGGGACGGGTAAGTAACGTCCCAGAAAATGCCTGACCCCTATTCTATAGCTTTTAGCAACACCCATATCGTCTTGATACGGCCATTTTAGAAAAAGCGCGCACGATATGAGTGCGGTCCGAATCACGCTGTAAGTACCAACAGCGCGCTAACAGTTGGTCCGAATTATACTCACAACGCTTAGAGTTTGCGCCGTGAAGTGTATGACGTCAGAGGTAACGTCACATTTCATGCTCACAGTGCTCACGTCGAAGAGTATTGACAACTGACAAGCTGCGACATGACATCTGGTGGGAAAAATATGAACTTTCCGATTTGGTACTATATTGTGACTATGCTTGAGTTACATGTGGTTTGATCATTTGATGTGAATAAAAATGGGGAAAAGTCGTACAAATTGTTGTATATTCTGACGTCACTCTCAAGATCTGGTCGAGACACAGGCATTGGGTTTTATAATTTTCCGAAACATGGCCAAAATAAAGTTAAAATTACGACAAGAGCAAGTGTTGAAATGGATATGGATCGACGAAAAGCATGGGAATATGCAATTCGTAGTGCAAAACAAATAACAAAACATATGAAAGTTTGTTCTCGTCATTTTAAATCGGATAATTACATATTTCGTGGTCTTTATCTAGCTTTACACGTGCATTCTGCACTAATAATTTTTAAATTTTCTCTAAATGTATTTTGATTTCATGTGGTTTTGCAGAAATTGCACTGGTTCGCAGACAAAGTGCAAATATTACCCACATTATACCGTCATTTTTTAATACTCCACATAATATTATGTGGTTAGCGTTTATAATTCGTTCGCCTGCGATCATCAATTTCGATTGATTAAATATATATATAAAATTATAAATACATTTTAACATATCTTCTATAATACATTTAGAAGTAGCTGTTGCTTCCAGAAATCTAAAATGTTCTGTGGTACCAAACCCCATTTTAAGTGAAAAAAATTGCTTTTGTTATTTGTTTTCATATGTCACAACACTACGAGTACCAATTCAGAAGCAGCTGATCGGCCCGATGGTGCTGCCGCCATCGGACATGTCAGTTCTCAATAGGCAGTGGGTCCGAATCGTGCTATCATAGCTTACAGTGCTTAGAGCGCTCACAGCTGGTCCGATATGATTGAGCGCGCTGACGACTGTGAATACGTTAACGATTTGGACCGTTCGTAAGCGCGCTTACATCTTACTTGTCATTTGTGACATATATAACCTCTGCACAATGATTAACCAAGAAAAAATAGTTCTGATGGAAACAGTTTCCCTCATTTGAGAGAGCGATGATAGTGATTCAGAAATATTTATTGATTCTTCATCCTCATCTTCGAGTTCAAGTAGTGACGAAGATGATGAGAGAATCCTATACGTCGCTCTTGTTCTGGGAAATAGGAGAGATGAACTGGGACGGAGACCTTTACTTTGCTAACAACTTCCATGTATCAAATTGCAGTCTGATATTAATAACGTTCTTCAATGGTCTTTAAAAAATAAATTGTATTTTAATGAAAATAAATGTCAAGTTATGAGTAATTAATGGTGTAACTGCATCGAGTAACTTCAGTAACATATTGAAAGGATGTTATCTGAGGCCTCCAAAAGTATGGGTTTTATATTGCGTAACACATAATTTTCGCAATAAGAATAATTTACAATCTCTGTTTTTTGCAATTGTACGCAATAAACTCGAATATGGTTGCATAATTTGAATTCCATTCCATGTATATGTTACGACGAACTATATGACGTCACTCTCTGTGAAGAATCTTGAAAAAAGGTAGGAGGGATAACACCATCTATATAGGTGGTGGACATAGCAATACTGATATGACAGTTTGTTGGCGGTATTCGTGAGTAAAATTTTGTGAATAAGTTTCAAATTGTGTTTATATGGCCTTTTATTTTTCTGAGGTAAGTTGAAAATATAATTATTTTCTTATTATTATTGCAAAGTGAATTTGATATATACTATTCAAAGGTCAATAAGGATATTATTTTTTTCGTGTAAATATTGATACAATTAACATAAGAAATGGTTCGCTATTAAAAAAAAAAAAACTCCGATATAACATATTTATTGCAATCTTTCTTTAGATGGTATATGCTCAACTCCAAGTTGTAGAAGAGGAAGAACTGGATGTAGATTTGGAAGAAGCTGCTCTACTGAGACGAAATCTAAGAGATGCTCAAGATCCTTTCGGTGTCAGAGACAGAATTTGTGGCGAATTTTAGATTAAATAAAGAAGCTTGCCGATATATAATCGAAGTATTGCCTCCACATATGGAAATTATTCCTTTAAAAATAAAAGTTTTTTTATATCTAATGTTTTGTTTTTATATAACATTTATTTGTCTTTACATCGACAGAGGATATGTCTATTACGAGTAATGTGAATATATTCATTTTCCACTAGAATTTTTCAATCTAAAATATGTATATTTGTCAACTAATTATTTAATAATAAATGTCAGATTTTAAATGCATGACCAACTCATTTTGATTTCCCCAACAACATGGCCACAATAAAGTTACTGGACGAAAATCACGACCTATTCCGAGAATATTCGAAGTCAAGTAACACTCAAACGATGACGTATAGCAATACTACCTGTTGATATACGTCATCGTTTGAGTGAGTACATACCGGAACTCAGAATTCTTATAACTTTAATTTTTTATAAGTACGAAAACGGCGACAACCGAACACGCTTCGTTTTCTGTCGGAGAAAGTTTTGAAATCCGTATTACTCAACTAAGGACGGAAATGGCAATGGAAATGAAACAAGAAGATGGAATTGTAAATAACAAGATAATTACAAAATCACAGCACAAAACTATAAAAATAGGCACATGGAACATAAGAAGTATAAAAGGGAAAGAACTAGAACTAGTAGAAGAATTTGAAAAAAGCAACTTATTTATTTTAGGCATTACTGAAACAAAAAAAGGGAACGGAATACAAAAAATTAAAGGACATATGCCAATATACAGTGGAGTTGAACAACATGAGAACGCAAGGGAAGGAGTTGGCTGTTTAATAAGAGAGGATTATATAAATAAAGTTTCCAAATGGAAATTTTACACAGAACGTATTCTTTCTGTAACGCTAGAAATAGATAAAATAAAAACAACTGTAATAGTAGTATATGCACCAAATGAAGATGAAAGAAGTACAATCAAAGATAAATTTTGGGAAGAAATGCAGCAAATAATTGAAGAACAATTTGAAACAGTTATCCTATTGAGAGATTTTAATGCTCGTGTGGGAAATAAAAATCTAGGAATTGAGCATGTGATGGGGAAGAATGGAGAGGAAACAATAAACAATAACGGAAACAGATTAATAGATTTTTGCATAGTCAATGACTTAGGAATAATGAATACAATGTTCACACACAGAGATATACACAAATATACTAGGGAGGTAGAAAGCAGAAAAGAAAAATCAATAATCGATCATGTGATAGTTGGACAGAGGTACAGACAACAAATTAAAGACGTAAGAGTAAAAAGAGGAAGGGAAATCGGAAGCGATCATTACTTGGTGGAATCAAAAACTAAAATTGAAAACAGGACTGAAAATTACGAATCCCAAGGTAATATAAAAACCAGTTACGAAATGATAAAAGCCTATAAATTAAAAAACGAAGAATATCAAGAAAAGTACCAACAAAAGGTAGAAGAAAAAGTCTTAAAATTAGAAGATGATAGACGATGAACTGTAGAAGTAATATGGAATCATTTTAAAAACATTGTTAAAGGAGCTGCGAAGGAAACCTGTGGTACAAATATAACAAATGTAAACAAAAAACGAACACATTGGTGGAATCAAGAGATTAAAGAAGAAATTAGAATTAAAAAAACAAAAATGGAAAGAATATATCAACAACAAGAACCAAGTAAACTACGAAATATATAACGAACAGAGGAAAAAAGTAAAGGAAATAATACAAATAGAAAAGAGAAAGGAGTGGGACGATTTTGGTAGCCAAGTAGAAAAAAACTGCACAGAAAGTAAAAAACTATTTTTCAAAATTACTAAAAATTTAAAGAAAGGAAAAGAACCACCCTTAAAACAAGTAAGAGATAAAAACGGCCGGATTCTACTAAACGACAAAGAAATTATGGAAAGAACACTTTGAGGAATTACTAGAAGTAACAAACAGCAGACAAGAAAGGGATACAGTAATATACAATGAAGAAATTAATAGAGAAGAGATTACAATGAAAGAAATAACAGATGCTATTAAAAAGATAAAGTCGGTAAAGCAGCAGGCTACGACGAAATTAAGCCAGAACAAATAAAATATATGGGACCAACAGAGGTAGAGATGCTGTATGTTTTGTTCAATAAAATTTGGAAAGGAGATAACATACCTCAAGACTGGGAGAAGACAATAATAATGCCAATTTACAAGAAAGGCGATAACAGAAGTTATAAAAATTACAGAGGAATATCACTCTTGTGCGTAACGGCTAAACTGTACGAGGCAATAATAGAAAATAAATTAAGAGGAGAAATAGGAGAAAATAACGGAAAATCACAAAGTGGATTCAGGTCAGGCTATTGCACACAGGACCACATATTTAGCATCCGACAACTAATAGAGAGAACGCTACAATTTAGCAGGGAACTCTATATATGCTTCATTGATATAGAAAAAGGCGTTTGATAGAGTAAACAGAGAAATACTATGGGATATTCTTAAAAGAAGAGGAATAAGTTATAAACTACGAAATAGCAAAAAATGTTAATCCACGAATAAGGACAACACCAGTGGGAAACTTAAACCTTAAGAACATTAAAATATCGGAAGCCTTATTTGCCGACAAGGGCGTAGCCAGGATTTCGATCAGGGGGGGGGGGGGACTTATTTTAGAACCAAAGATGTATAGGTAATGAATCTAAATTAAAGCCAAACGACGTGGGTCTTCGGCGAATCTTTCCAACACTTTTTTTACAATGTCCTTCTCATTTTCTATCAACATTTTCCTGTGGACACTCAGTACACATAATCCTGAAAATTTAAGCATTATATTAATTTATAATTTTATTCTATTTTTAGTTTATTCATCTACCATTTAAACGATTTTCTGTCATAGTTGAACGAAGCCAAGTTTTCACTCTTCTTAAGAGCATTGTGTACACTTTGCTCTAGTACTGCGGTCATCGGTGAGGTACGAGAGGGGTAGACCGCGTGGACATAATAGGCGTGGCCTATTATGGAAATCAAACAAACAGTACAGTCAAATATTCCATATGGTTCAGTGCGTTGAGCGTTCCGTTCACAGACCAAAAGTGCCCGTTTAGAAACAGAGTGAAGCGCTCGGAAGTCGTCGAAATATCCTCTCGAGGTTGGGAAAATAACACTAAAGGCTAGAAAGTAACATAATAGATTAAAATATTTCTGCTACATCGAAATATGAAGAAAAATATTTAATCAAGAAATGAAAAGTACAGTAAAAATACAATATTCATCACCCTTTTCTTTTCGGTGGAAAAGTTAAACATTTTTATTGTGTATCCAGTGATGTAAGATTTTTTAGAGTTCATAAAGACAAATAAAGAAGAACTTATAAAAAATATGCAGGTGTCCTATCTTAAAAGAACCAATTAATTTCTCGCTTATTTATCCATTTATTTACATAACTTGATTTATACAAAAACAGATATTAAATAATAGTGGTTACTATTTTATGATATCAATGTCGGTTGTAGAGCAATTAATAGCAACTTTGTAATTTCAAAAAATGTAACTTATTATTTTTTCATAAATTTGAAAAATAAGCAAAATTTACATTCCAATGATGCTACTAAACAAAAAACAATCCATATTTAAATAATAAAAAAATGACAGGCATTTGACATAATGGTTCGAAGAACGCTAAAATAGTAGATCATGTAAAAAAAAATTAATAATAGTTAAGCTACTGTTATTATGCTGTTATTACAATTTTAAGAAAAGTTAAAACTGTCATTTCTAATTTAAGGAAAGTCATTCTGAGGAAAGTTTAATATAAAAATAAAACAAGTATTTTTTATTTATTTGTATGGGATTTTACTATTTTGTTATTGCAAAGCCTCCTATTTCAGCCTATCTTAAGGCATATTTCAAATACCCGTCACTTTTAAAAACAATAAGGAAACAGTTACATAAAACAATTTTCTTGCGCAATTTTTGGATTTTTTTTTCTCGATGGTATTAAATATGTATTTTGGTTCACGTACAGACAAAGATCTTGTATGTCTTGGGTAAACTAATTCGGGAAGTAAACAATTCATATAAAAAAATCTAGTTTTGAAACTATTTCATTCCAGAAATCATCTTCGTTTCTATGTTTGTTAGCGAACAACCAAATTGTGGAGCATGATTTGATATTTTATAAAGTTTTTGTAACATATATGTAGCTTAAATTTACAATTTTTCTACCGCTGATCTCAAATTTAAAATCACTATTTGATGTTTGTATATTCATTTCGGCTACATTTTCCTGCAAAATTAAGTATGTATGTATATACTGCCGAATATATGGCGGGAGAAATTAATAAAAACAAAAAACTAGTTCATTATCTACATATGTTTTGCAGTCTTCGCCTTCATTGTAATTTCGAATACTCAAAAGTATTGCATTCTGCAATACTTTCCTCAACCATGCCTTCGCCTTCAATGTAATTTTGACCTACTCAAAATATTGCATTCTGCAGTACTTCCCTAAACCATGCCTTCGCCTTCATTGTAATTTCGAATATTCAAAATATTGCATTCTGCTGTACTTTCCTCAACCATACCCTCAACTGTTTCATTTCGAGTAAAAGGAATATTTTAGCTTTTGGTGTCAAAAAATATAGAGAAACAAAAGAAATGTAACAATAAAAAATTTCCGCCCGAAATTAAATTTGGCTAGTTTTTAAATGAATGCATTACTTATATAAAGTTTATTTATACTCATATATCAATTTACCCTATATTCGTATCTTGAAACGAAATTTCTTGAGGAATATTTGAAGATAAAATATTCCAAGAGCTTTTTTAACCATATGTGCTAAATTCAGTTTTCTACATCTAAGAGAAAAAAAAGATTATAGATTATAAAATTAACTTTAATAAATACCTAGACACATGCAAATTACCGAAAATCGGTCACTTTAATATGTTGAGAGTGAAGATTTTTTGTATGATGTAGATGTTAGTATTTTCGGGTTTTTGCTAACTAAGTGGGACATGTGTATGTATTTTCTAAATTTTTAGATTTTTTGCGTTTTGCACTTAATTGCATACGCTTTTTAGTTCCGAAACGTTTACCCATTGTTGCGACTGCGAGAAGCTAACACTGTCGCACAAAACATGCATATTTGATACACATAAATTTATTTGATCCACTGTAAATCTCAAGGACAGCTCAATGTTTCTCAAACACTCCGCTAGGGGCAGTAGTGCACGAGACAAAAATCTTTCCAATTTACGCCATGTAGGACATTCGTTGTACCATTAAATTTTTGAAACTGAAAGCATTAATCAATTTTTCAAATGCATGTACATGTTGGCGAAGGTTCATTTTATGTTGATGTTATGTTATTTTTCTAAAAAAGTTTACAAATTGTGCAGAAATGCACATTAAATATGCACAAATTGAATTGATTATAATATTGCAAAAATTTAATAATTCAAAATTATATTATTGAACTAACATAGAGCCAACCTTTATCTTTTAATTACACTTTGGTTTATTATTTTATTTATTATAGTTTTTGTGTAAAATGGGTTCGCGTACACCATGTTTTCAACGTTCACGGCAGATGTACACAATGCTCTTAACGTACTGAAGGTCCTTTCTATCGAGCTTGTTGTACATGGTAACGCTAGGGCAATATTAAGAGCAAGTTTTGTTGTTGGGAAAAAAATACCTGCTTCTTGCAAGACATCGTTTAAATCCATTTTTTGAAGATCCTCGGCGCACATTTTTTTCTCTTTCCAAAGATCGTACCATAATTCAGCTTCTCCGCTAAAACTTTCTAAAGCATAGAATTCGGTAAAGTTTTTCGCTTTTTCTTTAAAATCGTACATTTCTATTTTCAACATATTCGCTGGATGCAAAAGAAATGAATATGCTGGCAAGTTTTCATCCGGGAATCTACGTTGTAATGAAGTTATCGAGGAATCCAAATACGGAATCAAGAGCGATCTCTTCCAAAATTGAGCTGCATTTAATGAAGGATGATTCGAGCGATGTTTTTGACGGCCCACTGTTCTTGGTATTTGAAGTTCCACTTCAATTTTTTCAGCAATCAATTTCGAATCACTCAAGAGATCTTCAATTCCTGAATCTACATTCGTTCGATGACTTTTCGCCAGTTGGATGATTTTGTGAACTTTTTCGTGCACGCGAGAAGGTCTAAGTTTTTTGATTGTAAAACATTCACGACTGGTTCAAGGTAGGCAGAATATTTCGCTATCAGAACGAGGCATATAGATAGATAGATAATTTATTTTGTTTTAAGATATACATAATCTTGTACAAAAGGTTGGCAAACAGTTTGTATATTACAATATGAGCAAAATATGATTTTATTCATTTACACAGAAACTCCTAAGTTTAAGTGCACCAGTTACAAAATAGTAAATATTGTTTAAACGCTCTTTATTCAAGTTTCCTAGTATTAAATAATAATTTGATTCATTACAATCTACAATATTATAAAAACTTAAATATGTTTTTCTTAAAGGAGCATAAATGGGGCAGATAAACAGAAAATGGTAGAGGGTTTCCAGTTCTTGTAAGTTACATATTGAGCAATGGACAGATGTGTCAATTTTATATCTGACTTTATTGAATTGCAATGATATAACTTTTTTACTACGTAATCTTAATTGGCAAATTATGCGTAGTCTAGATATGCTCAAGTTGAAATTTAAGTATTCAGCTAGCGTGTGTTCAAAATTTAAGTATTTGTAATATTGGTTAAAATTCGAATTTAAACAATTATTAATATCTTTTTCTATTAAATTTATTTGGACTTTCTCTAAGATTTCATTTATCAAATTTTTGTTGATTATTTCATTTTCCCAGTTTATTTCATAGCCTAAGGATATTAAGAATATTTTCACTTGCGTGCACCAGTTATAACATGGTTTATTGTTAGGGGATTGATCTAGTTCTTTCAAACGATTATACAAAAGTTTAGGTATTCTTTCATCTTCCATTGTAGTTAGTTTGTACCACCAGAAGAGAATTCGTTTCTAAATTTCCACTTCCATGGGAACGAGTGCAGTCTCCATTCGGACCATACAATTTGGTGCATTTCGCGGACATTATAATATGGATTTTATAAAGTTAATTTGACATATTTCCATGGTTTCGATATGTTTTATTGCCCAGATTTCGGCTCCGTAGAGAGTTGTTGACTTGACTATTGAACAATAAAGTTTAATTTTTTCAGGCCAACTACTAGATTTAGCTTTAGCTAATATTTGAGTAACTTTTTGGATAGCCGCGATACCTTTTTTATAGTTATTTTGTGCTGCTGGACCAAATTTTCCCGAACTAGAGAAAGTTGTACCTAAATAAATAAAAGAATTTACAATTTCTAGTGTGTCGTTACCATAAGAGAATGTATGTGTTTTAGGGCGCCCGCGGCAGAATTTCAAAATTTTTGTTTTCTTCGTATTGACTTGTAATAAGTTTTGATCACAGTAGTTCTTTAATATATTTAGATTTTTTTGAGTTTTTATTGGGGAGTCATTGAGAATAACTATATCGTCCGCGTGGCTAGCAAAATTAAATCTTGATTGTTATTCATATACAAGCCTTCTGCGCCCGCATTACGGAATTATTTCTCAAGATCGGAAATAAATAAGATGAAAAATAATGGACTTAAAATTTCTCCCTGTAATACGCCCTCTGTGATATTTACCGGGTTAGAAATGTTAAGAGTTAATTTTGACTTGAAGGGTTGCATTTTTGTAAAGGTTTTGGAAAATACGGATTAGTTTACAAGAGATGCCTAAATTATATAATTTATCCCATAGTATGTTCTGATTTATTGAGTCGAACGCTCTTGAAAAGTCAATAAATGTTGCAAATATGCTATTTTTCTTTTTTCTTGAATATATTTGTGAAATAGCCATTAGAGAGTATATATTGTCTAATACACCTCTATTTTTGCGAAACCCTGATTGAAAATCTGGAATTGAATTGTGTTCTTCGCACCACGATTGTATTCTGCTGTGTATTATTTGTGTAAATATTTTGCAGGTGCAATTAACTAGAGCAATACCCCTGTAGTTTAGTGGATCTTGTTTATTACCCTTTTTGTGAAGTAAGAAAAGATGTGTTTTTGTCCATGAATCGGGCACTTCTTCTTTATTTAGAATAGTGTTAAATAAATTTGTTAAGTAGTGATACCAGTTAGAAGATAAGTTTTTGAAAAATTCGTTACTTAGATCGTCTGCCCCGGGTGCTTTATTGTTCTTTAAATTTGAAATACTATTAATTAATTCAACAGTGGTGATGGGTACATCTAACATTGGATGACTGCAGTCGTGGTACAACGGATTATTAATTACTTTATTCTGGTAAATTTGTTTGTAAAAGTTTTCCCAGTTTTCAATACTAACCTCATTGTTTTTATTATTTATTTTTGGTTTTAGCTGGTTCACCGTTTTCCAAAATTCGCTATTATTTTTAATGTTTTGTTTGTATTTGTTGATTATATATTTTTTGCATTCATTAATTTTCCTAATATATGCATTTTTTGTTTGTAAGTAATTTTGTAAATTATTTTCTGAACGGTCTTTTTGATATATTTTTAAAAAAGATTTACATTGTTTTTTGTAAGTATAACATTTTTCAGTATACCAGGGTTTATTGAAGTTTTGGATATAGTGTGAGTTGTTTTTACTTATTTTCATCATGCCTGTTTGGCAAGCTACCTCTTTAATTGAATTTATTATATTTGAATTTAAATCGTTTACATTACGTGAATGGAAGTAAATTTTATCTGATGAATTCAGTAATTTCTGGTACAGCATTACATTATTACTGTCAAACTTAAATGAGGTTTTGTATTTAGTTTCAGGATAGTTTGTAGAATTATTTCCGTAAAAATTTGAGTTTTTTTGACCAAGATTGAGAATACATATACCATGGTTAGAATTTGTTAATGTATTCAGGATTTCGAAACTTATGGAAAGCCGTTTTACTTTTTAATTAAATTTGAGTTTTATTCTTAAAACAAATTCACATATCCATAATTCAATTTAAGATATCACGAATTAAATTTGAGATATCTCTAATACAATTTTAGATATCTACAAATGAATTAGAGATATCTCTAATTCATTGATTTAGAGATATCTAAAATACAATTTGAGATATCTCTAATTCATTTGCAGATATCTAAAATTTAAATTTTGATATCCAAAATTCATTTAGAGATATCTAAAAATGAATTAAAGATATCTCTAATTCAATTTCAGATATCTCAAATTTAAATAACACTATGTCCCATAAGAACTATGTTAGATCACTAGCGAATTAAGGATATCACTAAACAAATTACAGATATCACCAAATGAATTAGAGATATCACTAAATGAATTAACAATATCACTAAATGAATTATGGATATCACTAAATGATTTAAAAATATCACTAAATGAATTATGGATACGTATTTTTATTTTTAAAGTAATATATCCAAATTTCGTTCAGTGATATCTCTAACTCACTTAGTGATATCCATAATTCGTTTAGTGATATTCTTAATTACATTTAAGATATCTGTTATTAAATTTGAGATATCTCTAATTATTTATTTTCAGATATCTCAAATTCAATTGTAGATATCTGAAAATGAATTATAGATATCACTAGACGAATTTCGTATATCACTAAATAAATTAAGAATATCACTAAACGAATTTTGAATATGTAACTTTTAAAATAAAAATACATATCCATATTTTATTTAGTGATATTCTTAATTTGCTTAGTGATATCCGAAATTCATTTAGTGATATTCTTAATTCTTTTAGTGATATCCGTAATTCATCTAGTGATATCCCTTATTTATTTAGTGATATCCTTAATTCGCTAGTGAGTTTTTAGCCTAAACACAACTGACTTCACAACACTTAAATCTCTTTGGTCTTGGTCAGATTCTATGTTCAAGTCAGGGAAAAATCTATATATTTGAATATTGCGCCATAATAAATTTAAATGTCGCGCCCAAATGAAGACACAACCAAGACCAACTGTATCAAATGTTTTCCAAAAACCTAATTTGAGGTTATGTACATATCCTTAATTCAATTAGAGATATCTCTAATTCATTTTTAGATATCTCTAAATGAATTTTGGATATCAAAATTTAAATTTTAGATATCTGCAAATGAATTAGAGATATCTCAAATTGTATTTCAGATATCTCTAAATCAATGAATTACAGATATCTCTAATTCATTTGCAGATATCTAAAATTGAATTAAAGATATCTCAAATTTAATTCGTGATATCTCAAATTTTAATTTGGATATGTGAATTTGTTTTAGAAATAAAACTCAAATTTAATTAAAAGTAAAACGGCTTTCCATAGAAACTGGTTACAGATTCTAAACACATTAAGTTGCACCATGCTAAATCTATTGTACTATTTCCGTTTTTGCTTAAAAAGGAATAATTTCCTGGCAAATCGCATTGCGCACCAATTTTTTCCCTCTATCATTTACTGAAAGGTGTAATGAGTTTCTGGACTCCCACACAGAAGGGGACGAAAACGAACCCTCCTCCGATTGGTTCAAATTACCTATATGAGCATTAAAGTCCCCAAAGATTATAATTTTGTAATTTTCATATATATCCATATCATTAAGATTGCTGAGCATATCTATACATACCTTATTATTGAGATTTGGTTTGAAATAAAGAAAGACTATAACATAGTTTGAATGTTTGGTGTTTAGTTCTATTGCAATCCAAAGGGTTGATTTATGAATTAATTTAACTTCAGTAATTGTGTTGCTGTTTTTGATGAAAACTGTGAGTCCACCACTGGCTCGCCCTCTACTTTTTTCTTTTACCGCACAACTAGAAAAAAAATTATAGCTGTTAACATTTAAAAATACAGGGAAATTAATAATTTCATTTGTACTCGCATGTTTCGCTGAGACAAAAAACATCTGTGAGAATTAATTTATTTTGTAGATCATTACATAGGTTGTACATATTATTATATCCATTGACATTCCAATAAGCAATGCACAAATGTTCTTGACTCAGCGAATTTTTATTATTAATACTTAACTTGTCTAAAGTATATTTTGAATTTGTTGTATTTATCAGTTTTTTGGATCCGTTTTATTCGAATCTAACTGGGAGCGTAATCTCGTGATTACATGCTTGTCTAATTGTCCAGATTTTTTGGGTTTTGGGTTTATTTTCTTGAATGATGTTTTTGGTGTGACATTACTTACGACGCTGTCCTTTTCATTCTTCTGCTTCGGTTTTTCATTTGGAACTGCTTCGTTATTTTCTGTTTCTATGTTAGTATCGTTTTCTGTATGAATTTCTTCTGGAAATACTTCTTCTTTTTCTAGATATGCCTCCGAATTATGATCTATTAATGAGATCGATTTTCTTCTTAGCTGGGGTATCTCATTTGCGTCGCTGATTTCTTCGGTATCTTGGAGATCTTCACATTTAAAAGCGGTTCCGTCTACGTATAGAGTGTTTTGAGTTATATGGGCACGCCTTCTTTCATTTCTGGCCTTGAATAGGTAAGGCATTAATATTTTCCTGTCTTGGAGAACTTTGGGGCTATAATCCTCAGAGATACATATTTTTGTTCCTTTTAAATATTTTACGTTTTGCATAATTTCTCTTTTAATTCTTTTTGAGTCTAGTTCCACAAAAATTGGTCCAGATTTGTTTTCTTGATTTTTGGGTTTTCCTAGTCTGCGGATTGTTTCTATGTTGCCTACAGAGAAAATTTTCAGACGTAGTTTGTCTTGGAATAATTTAATAATTGTATCGTTTAATTTTTCTTGGTGAATTTCCTGTATACCGTAAACTATTATATTTCTTTCTCGAATTTTTTTTCTCTAAATTTTCTATTTGCATTTCTTTTTGCATTAAATTAACTTTCAGGTGTTCTATTTGAGTGCTATTTTCTTTCGATAAATTATTATTTTTGTTAATTGTTGATTGTATTTTTTCGATTTTATTGTTTATTGTATTATTTTGCTCTTTTATTGGAAATAAGAGCTTTTCAATCTCTTCAACTGAAGCCATAGTATTTTAAAGTCTTATTGTAATTTCAGATAGTTGGTAACACTGATGTATTGTGACTAGGTTGCACGCCGGCAGTGTTTAATTATTGTTAATTAATAATAACTCTGACCTTGTAGTAATGTTATTGAGATTTTGATGTTGAAATTTTGTTGAGTTGCTTGAACTATATTTTTGTGTTTTTTAGAAAGCACTATTTAATGCGTCACACGTACATATTTCAAAAAATTCTTCTAAAAACTCGAGATATTTGTATTTAAATGCGGACACTTTAGATACACCTTTTGGCACTCGTTCATACCACTGTTGCCAATCAGAACGAGGCATATAATGAAGGTTGTTTGCGTGACAGCAGAATGCAGCTGGAAAGCTGTTTTTTTTTGTTGCAGAGTTTCCTTCAACAGATAGTGTTTTCAATCCATTGACGATGCTGTCAAAATGCTCCTTGAAAATTGCAATACTTTTGTATTTTTCAGACCATCGAGTTTCGCAAAAAGCAGGAATATTTGGAACATACTTTCTTCTGGTAATAGAATCACGATAGAAGTTTATGACATCCTTGATCGTAGATATTGTATTACGTATTTCTGGAACATCATTTAGATCATTCACTACCAAATTTGCACAATGGAAATACAAAGCATTGGGGTATTTTTTTCTCAAAATAGCCTGTACACCGTTGTCCTTTCCCGACATAGTCGAACAACCATCATAACCTTGACCACTGAATTTTTCTGGATCAAGTCCTCCATCTTCAAGAAATTTATCTATGGCAGATGCAATTGTTTTTGCATCCATAGCATCCAACTCTACGAAACCTGCAAACTCTTCACGAATAACTTGTCTATTTTGGTCATAGAATCGAATACCAATCGAAAGTTGTTCTTTTCCTGAAATATCGCGACTTTCATCTCCTATCAGAGTATAAGCAGAGGCTTCTTTCGCGTTCTTTATGATTTCATCCCTGATGACCTGACCACACAAATTAATAATTTCATTTTGGGTTTGTGGGGAAGAGTAAGTAGCATTTTTCCTTCCTTCTTCAAAATGCTGCTTGAGACTTTGATCACCAGCCTTGATTTTAAGTCGGAGTAAATCTTGAAATACACCTAGAAGTAATCACATATTAGTTACGTCAATATCAATAATACTGCAATTTATCTATGGATCAAAATTTGGCACAAATTACCTTGATAAATGACCCCAAAACACCATGAACATTTAGAGGAGGGCACCCTTCAACATTTTAGAATATTGAAGCCAAGGAAAATACGTTTTCAACCATTCAAATTTAAATTTTCTAGTTGATTTGCCGGTGGTACCCAGCAGCGTTTCAAAATTTCCATCTTTTCAGAAGTAGACATAATCGATGATCGTCCAACATATGCTCCTAGATCATTCAAGGGATATTCTTCTAAACGCAATTGTATTCAAACATGAAAATGTTGAAGGTCTTGTTTGAAGATCATCTAAAGATGTTGTAGGATCATGATTTGGGGTCGGGGTTTCATTTTCATCATCATTGACTTTGCTCTCATTCTCATTGTTTCCATCGCTCTCAACACGCATCCGTTTTTGAAAAGCTGCAAAATTATTGAAAATTAGAAATGTTCTTCCATTTTTTGAATTATTGTTCTGTCATGTTATATATTGCAAAAAAATGTGAAAAAATTGGTAATGTACTTACGTGCAATTTTTTTTCTAATATCCATAGTTTGTGTAATAAACTTTGCAAGGTAGATAACTTGTTGATTATTTTTAATTCACATTCACAATACAGGTTAGGGCGCGTATTAAAAACACTGATATTCTGACAATAAGTACGATGTGCGAGAAGCGTGCAAGGAAAAAGGAGAAACATATACAAATTTCCTTTTCTACGGTTGTAGATTACTGCAAGTGCGCATGCTCAGAAGAGCCGGCTTAGGTAAAGGTTAGCATACACCACCGCAGACAAGCGTTGCGAGCAGCGTACAGATAATTAATCTATAAAAAAAATCCTCAATTCATGATACTATATTGTGTATGAAATATAACTGTAGCAGGTTGCCCCCCCCCTGACTACGCCCTTGTTTGCCGATGACATGGCCATATTCGGAACAACAGAAGACAATCTACAAACAAATGTGGACGTGTGGAAAGAAGAATTGATGAAAGCTAACATGACAATTAACGTAGAAAAAACAAAAGTAATGGCAATATCCAGAGAAGACAAAACAATAACCATAAAACTGAACGGAATAATAATCCAACAAGTTGAATGTTTTAAATATCTAGGAAGCATGATTGAAAGTAAAGGAGGATGTAATGCAGACATAAACAATAGGGTACAAGCGGCTTCCAGAACTTATCACTCTCTGAGAACAGCGATATTTAGCCACAGAAATGTAAGCAAAAGAACTAAACTAACTGTTTACAAAACTATACTATTACCAGTACTGATATATGGAAGAGAATCGTGGATATTAAACCAAAGAGAATACAGCAAAATATAGGCGGTGGAAATGAAGTGCCTCAGACAGATAGAAGGAGTGACTAAAATGGACAAAATAAGAAACGAAGAAATAAGGAGACTCGATATAAAATCCACTCAAAAAATGATAGAGACAAGACAATTACAATGGTTTGGTTATCTTGTTAGATTGCCAGATAACAGACAAACAAAAACTATATGGAAAGCTCGAACAACATGGAAAAGAACGAGAGGAAGACCTAGAAAAACGTGGGAAGATACATTAAACCAAATACTGAATGAGAAGAAAACTACAAATCGAGAAGCACATGATTTAGCAAGGGACAGGAGAGGAATTGACTATATATATATATATATATATATATATATATATATATATATATATATATATATATATATATATATATATATATATACTCAACTAAAATTTTGTGACATGACTATTGTTGAATGTGAGCGTCATTTAAAATTGTTTTGTGAAATAAATTACAAAATATTTAATATGTTTCATATAATGAAAACTATTGCAATGCTCTGAAATTTTATGTAAATAATTGTAATACTCGTTGCAATCATATTTTTGTAAAAAAATTTTCGCGCACAAATTACTATTATAATTCCCCAATTAATACTATGTGCCGTAAATGTAATAATGTTAGTTCTGATATAGATTTTTCTGTTGCACTTACTGTATTTAAAAATAACCTGAATATTATAATTTAAATGTTAATTTCTAATTTCATGTATCTATTATTTTTTATGTTTTGTAATATTATTCTGTAATAGGGATTCATCCTGTTGAATAATAAAGATTATTATTATTATAAAAATTATTTAATGCCGTAAGTAAGTAGGTGCATATTGAAATAAGATGTAATTTGTAAAAATTAACTATCTTTTATATTAGGTTTTTTGAAATTTTAACAATATTTTAAGAACAATAAAAAATATATTATAATAATAACAATTACAGTAAACAAATAACAGTGTCATATTGGCAGGGCCGGCGCTAAGGGCCAGGCGGCGAGACATCCGCCTAGGGCGGCACTTTTTAAGGGGCGGTACTGTTAAAGCGCGACATTTTTTTTTTCGATCGACGGCAAGGGAGATATCTTTAATTTGTATAGTATATTACATCCGAAGTGGGATATGTTTTATTACAGCCGAGGGCTTGTGTATATTACCGAAAGGCGAAGTCTCGAGATGAGATACAGCTCGAGGCTGTAATGAAACTCCCACCGAGGTGTATATATTATTTTATTTACAATCATTCTCTTTTCAGAATAAATCATTAAGTTGTAACCTTTAATTTTGTTAATGTTTTTTGACAGCTCTATTAAAATTTATTTAGCCTACTTTATTACAAGGACCTATGAAAATGTTCCTAGGCAACCCCTACATAAATAATTCCAATCCATCAGAAAAAAATCTATATCTGATTGACTAAAAAATTATATAGGGTACTGAAATTAACATAGAGTTAACAGTCTATATGTTCGAAATAAATTATGAAAGTTTGAAAAGATAATGGCAGCCACCTGGTTTTGAACCAAGGACCATTAGTTTGCCGGAGTAACGCTCTACCAACTGAGCTATGCCATGTCAGCCATTGGATAGATTGGCCATAGCTCAGTTCAGTTAGTAGAGCGTTACTCCGACAAAGTAATAGTCCTTGGTTCAAATCCAGGTGACTGACATTGTCTGTTCACACTTTCATAATTTATTTCAAATATATAGGGTACCATTTAGAAAAATATTATTTTGCTGCTGAACCACTAAATTAGCTCCTCCTTCTTTGTATATAACATTTTTCTCTAGTCATTTTATCGCACTGGTTGTTTCAAAGGAAACATCCTATATGTGCATTATATTTTAATATACACCCCCCCCCCCCTATTGAGGCGCAATAAAAAAAGTTTGCCTCGGGCGGCAAAACACCTAGCTCCGGCCCTGCATATTGGAAATGAGAAGATGACAAATATCGGAATATCTGCTTAGGTAAACAGCTGACGGCTGATAGATGTTGTGTTACCATTTAATTTTGAATAAACGACTCCTACTATACAGAAATTTGTTGATTGTTGCAGTCAACAGCGATTTTTTCTAATAACAGGTACATTTATATTATATATACAGTGTGTGCAACGAAACGTGAACTTTAACATAGGATTTTAAAAATGTGCGGAAATTGGCTCTCCTGTACATTTTAGAGCAAAAGTACAAGAATGTTGTTTAGAATTAATTTTTACTTATAAAAAGTCCTCATTTAATGCAATAGAATATCTCTAGCACTAGATATTTAGAAAAGAAGATATGACATTTTCGTCAAAAATCAGATAGCCACGGAAATAAAAAACAAATAAAACAAAATATCAATTAAGATCATAATACTTTAATATTTAATGCTGAATAATAGACACAATGATTACAACAATTAACAACAATAACACTGAACTCAACTGACATTTCGGTGAATATTAAAAATGGGAAATTATCAAATATTTAATAATAAAATAAATCATACAAATCGGAAGAAAAGAATAGCAGCAAAATAGAGAAGTTTTATTTAAAATAAATGCACAAATATGTCTCCATTCTGCGCCAAACAATAACCTAATCTATCATAAAAAGAACGCCTAACATTCGTTAGTTGGTATAGCTTGTTCAGAGATATTTCGTTATGGCCCTCTCAGCGGGACTATTGTTAGGGATTTAAGCTTGATTTATAGGGGTGGTATGTATTCAATATTTCCCAATTTAATTTTACTTTTAATAATGAACCAGAGAATTTTGTACAAATATTATTAATGATAATGAAGCAAAAAAAAAAGTTACATAAAAGTATCATTGTATAACAATTCGTCATTTAATTAAATAATGCAATTAACATCAGTATTGTCTTCTTCAAATGGTCGCCACATATTAAATACGTATATTGTTGACCTCAGTACGAAAGTTAGTATTACTACAGATTTTAATTTTTTGAAAACTCATTAATATACCCACTCACTATGTATGCCTTTGGTATCTTAGTTTCCCTGGTATGTATTAATACCGGTCAAGGACGATTCTTCTCATCTTATATTTCTAGTAATAGTCAAAGACTTAATTTAATTTTGCGAATTTAGTACTATTTCAAGTAAATCTGAAATACGTAATGCGCACAGAGATTAGAGATTTCCGAATTTAAATATTTTGCAATCCTACCCTGAGCGCCAACAGGTAGAATCTCTTGCTGTGTGCGGTTCACCATAGACTTAGTAGGTTAAAGCCATAACGAAATATCTTTGAACAAGGTATAGCACGATATTTTAGTACGTTCTAGGGATATTCTGTTTTTTAGTGATTCTAAATCTAGATATTTGTAATCACGGGTAATTTTTGATTTTAGATGTCCCCATAGAAAAAAATCATTTGGCGCTAGATCCGGAGACAGTGCGGCCAGTGAATTGGTCCGTCTCTACCAATCCATGTATCGGGAAATACATCTTTTACAATTTTTGTATTATGAGCTGGACAGCCGTCTTGTTGCAACCATACTTCACGATCATTGGCCAGTTCTTCAATTGCCGGTCCAATATCATTTATCAGCAGATTATAATATAATAGGACTGACCAGTTAAAGTGCCGTTAATGAAATATGGCCCAATAATATGGTTTTTTAAAATTCCAGTCCAAACGTTGACTTTTCGGGGATATTGTGTATGAGTCGTAACATACAGATGTTCATTATTTTTACGCCAATATCTAAAATTTTGAACATTTGGCTCATTATTGAGTGTAAATATGCTTTCGTCGGAAAAACAAATATTTTCAATAAAATGTGAATCTGCATTTGCTTTTTCCAGCATTAATTCACAAAATGTTGCTCTCAGAAACTTGTCGTCTTCATTCAATTCCTGGTGTTTGACATATTTTAAAAGATTTATATTTTTCTTCTTTTAAATAATTTCTTACAGTAGTAAATGGAATTGAAGTGTTTTTTTCTATTTGCCACAAACTTAAATTTTTATTATTTTCCATGGCTGCAATTATATTAATTTTATTTGCTTGTCTTTCCTTATCTGCATCTGCAATTGGCCTTTGACACTTGCATGGTTTTAAAATACTTCCTGTTTTATTAAATCTCTCAATTACACGAAATATTGTCGTTTAACTTGGAATTGGACGACAGGATAAGAGCCACCAAAAAGTGCACGAATTTCTTCATAACTATTTCCTCTGCAATGTAATTTGGCAATCAAATTTTTTTCTTCGGTACTGAACAAATCCATTTTATTATGCACAAACGATGCAATTTATTGATTACAACAGTGTAGACACAATGATTGCAACAATTAACATCAATAACACTGAACTGAACTGTCAGAATGAGATTTTGTTTTATTTGTTTTTTATTTCCATGGCTATCTGATTTTTGACGAAAATGTCATATCTTCTTTTCTAAATATCTAGTGCTAGAGATATTTTATTGCATTAAATGAAGACTTTTTATAAGTAAAAATTAATTCTAAACAACTTTTCATTCTTGTACTTTTGCTCTAAAATGTACAGGAGAGCCAATTTCCGCACATTTTTAAAATCCTGTTAAACTCCTATGTTCCACATTTCGTTGCGCATACTGTATATCAGAATGTGTTGGCTGATTTTGTTGTAAATAGAAAAATGAAAATATAATTCTTTCGACTTACCAAATGATTCTAAAATCCCCACCTTGTATAATTTATATTCAGAATTTGGCTGCTGGGAATAATTGTTAATTGCTCGTACCGATTAATTTTTTTATATAAATTTTCGGGCCAAGCGCAATAAATTTTATTATTTTTATTACGCAGCCAACATTTCGGCAGTTTGAATAGAATTTGTACCAATAAATTCTATTACAGCAAATGCCAATTTATACAAAAGAGAAATTAGAAATTAAGTATCCATTAAAAAAATGCAACTTGGTCAACATCACCAGAATCGAAATATGTATTAAAAATCACTATGATGTCTCTGTCGATGGTTTATTTGAAACCAATCGTTCTAGAATAGCTTGACTGGGAAGATGTAAAGATTCTTGGAAAACTTAGGAGAGTGGGATTTTTGGAGAAAAATCCCACTCTCCTAAGTTATAGGAAATGCTCAGGTAAAACCGTAAAACTATAGATAAATCTTTGTTTTTATATTATATATTTCCCTTTATTTTTATATTTGCTTTTGAATTATCAACATTTCTTAAAAAGTTTTTTTTAAGGCACTACCATAGGTTTTGTTTAAATTGTTGAAAATTAATATGTCCATGATCTTTATACCAAAATATATAACAGATATAAATTGTTGCTGTTTCGCATTAATAATTATGTAAACATGTAATATGTTTTAAATATAAATAAAATATAAATATCACCACGGCTTACCCATATCTGGGTGAGCCAGTCTGCTTCTATTCGTACAATACATAAATAAAAATAGAATATTACGGCAGGATATGACTTAAATTTAATTTAAAATCGCCGTCACTTTTTGGTCGACCGTCGGTCAGTGTTACTTGGGTAATTATTATTTATTTTAGATATATTATAGCTCTATTTGTGAACTGGTTACTATATCTGAGATATCCTTCATCGAAATAAAAACTCAAAACTCATTAAGGCACAAAAGAACAGTAGGACCGGATAATATACTCATCTATATTTGTAAGGGTTGTCTTGAATCTTTAGCTTATTCCCTGCATATTCTATAAGTATATATACAAATACAATTCCGGACAGTTGGAAACGCTCAAAAATTTGTCCACTTTTCAAAAATGGCGACAAGACAAAAAATCAGTAACTATCGACCTATATTTTGTTTAAATTCCGTTGCTAAGATTTTCAAGCATATTTTGTTTAAACAAATTTATTGCCAGACAAAAAATTATATTAATATCCATCAGCACGTTTTTTTAATCATCGGTCAATTGTTACAAATTTAACCAACTTTGTTCAATTTCTTTTTGATGAATTTCAAAATAAGAGACAAATCGACGTCATTTATACCGACTTTTCAAAGGCGTTCGATAAAGTTAGTCACACTATTCTGCTCTATAAATTAGAAAAAATCGGGTTTTCTGTAAAATTATATAACCTTTGTGAATCTTATCTGACCAACCAATTTCAGTATGTTCAATGTAATGGTTATACATCTAAAAACTTTATTGCTAGTTCTGGAGTACCGCAAGGCTCAGTTTTAGGTCCATTACTCTTCTTATTATTTATTACCGATATTTCAAATATAATTCAGCATTCTTTCCTGATGTACGTGGATGAGCTCAAATTATTTAGATCTATAGCCAACTTAGATGATTGTAAATGATTGCAGCATGATCTGAATTCTATATATCAATGGTCACTAAGCAATCAGTTACGTTTTAATGTAAACAAGTGTCAAGTTATAACTTTTTCTAGAAAATCTATTTCACTTAGTCATGATTATTCCATGAATGGTGTACTTTTATATCGTATATAAAAGATTTAGGACTACTTCTTGACTCAAACTTAACATTAGTTTACAGAAAAAAAAATTGCAAAAATATTTTTTACAAATCTCTCGTTACTGGCCTGACTGTGACTATTACTCTTTAATTGATAGTTTTAACCAGGGCATCGAACACCAAATTGTTCGATTTTCATAGAATTTAGAATAATATACTCGTAATATATATATTTTTACAATATTTTTAAAGGTGGCCTGACAAATAAGGTCATTTGCTGCCTGTATCATTTAAAAAAAAAATCGTTTTTTTTATAAAATCGTGAAATCCGTCTCATTTAATAAATATAGTAATATAAAATAACATGAAATATGCGACTTTTCATTAATAAATTTCATAACCAACTTTCGCGGCTGTAAAATTCATGACGTCACGGTTTGTTACTCACACTCACACAAAAACATTCCTCTCAGACACACACACACACACACACATTTACGGTCCACGTGGTTTCCGTTTGCTGTTGTAAACAAACTATCCTAAAATTGTGGCAGGTGACAGCAGAGTTAAGAGTAAATGTATGTAAGTAAAACATTTATTAAAATAAATATGAAAAGTTGTATGAAATATGTTTTTAGTTAACATTATGTTGCTGTCACAAAATCAAACTGATAAGTGATAAACCAAACAATCATAGTTCCCCTCTATATGTTGAACCAACAACGGTGTTCGTTCGTCCCCACTGGACGTGTATTTTGCCATCTCTACTTTATGGTTTCCTGCTATACCGACTTCGAGTATTTTCTGGATTTGAGCAAAGATATCTGGCGTTGAGCGATTTGGTGTAATGAAACTCTCCACCAATTTCTGTGATTGAATATTCTGGGTATGCGCTGTCTGGTGATGCCTTTTCCGTTGCATGAGCAGTCTATATTTGTGTTTTCTGGTGATATGAGAGTTGTAATAATATTATAACACTGTTATTTAATATTTAAATGCATTGTTATTATAATAACATATCCTTCCTTATTCATCAGAGTGAAGCAAGCAGCCGATTCGAACAGAAAATATTTTGGACAAAGCTACCACGGACGTAACATAGCACAATACAGAGTTGAAGAGTAATATAGGAACATAAGATACTGAGTATTATTCAGCAAATATTAACATATGTGTTGAAAATATTAAACAACTAATGATAAAATATAGTGAAACTGAAAAGTAAAATGCTCTTTATCATTACAAATAAAGGCCGTGAAAAAACCATATTAACCACATCCCCTGAATACAAAGATATAAATTATTAAAATATTCAGGGGATAAGGGTTAATAATTTACTTGTTTCAATGTTTTTTTTTTTTTCAAAATAAGTAGAAGCCGTGACAAAATCATATTAACCACAGTTATTACTACACAGCCCCCTGAATACAAAAAATATATAAATTATTAAAATATTCAGGGGATAAGGGTTAATATAAGTTTCTGAAGCAGCAAAAATTTTACTTGTTTGAAAGTTTGTATTTTTTTTCAAAATAACTAGAATCCGTGACAAAACCATATTACCCATAGTTATTAATCCACACCCTCTGAATACAAAAATATATAAATTATTAAAGTATTTAGGGAATAAGGCTTAATAAAATAAGTTTAAACTCAGAAACAGCGAAAATTTTACTTGTTTCAAAGTTTTTTTTTTAAATAACTAGACGCTGTGACAAAACCATATTAACCACAGTTATTACTACACACCCCTTGAATATAAAAATATATAAATTATTAAAATATTCAGGTGATACGGGTTAATAATATAAGTTTAAACTCAGAAGCAGCGACGATTTTACTTGTTTCAAAGTTTTTATTTTTTTTTCAAAATAACTAGAAGCCGTGACAAAACCATGTTCACCACTGTGGTGTAGTAAATACACCCTGAATACAAAAATATATGTTATTAAAATACACTCAGTACCTTATGTTCTTATATTACTTTTCAACTCTGCATTGTGCTATGTTACGTCCGTGATAGCTTTGTTCAAAATATTTTTATTCGAATCGGCTGCAAGGTTCGCTCTGATTCCTCATTTTATTAAAATATATGTATTGTAATTTCTTCACAAAATTTTACATTTGAGGTTGAAGAACTGTCACTTGCCCCAAAATTTTAGTTGAGTAATATGGATTTTAAAAGTTTCTCCGATAGAAAACGAAGCGTATACTCTCGGGTATATACCGGAGCTTAGAATACCTATAACAATTTTCAGTAAGTCCGAAAACGACGACAACCGAACACGCTTCGTTTTCTATCGGAGAAAGTTTTGAAATCCGTATTACTCAACTAACATTTTGTGACATGACTATTGTTGAACGTGAACGTCATTTAAAATTGTTTTGTGAAATAAAGTACAAAATATTTAAATGAAAAATTATTTAATGCCGTAAGTAAATAAGTGCATATTGAAGTATGATATAATTTGGAAAAATGAACTATCTTTTATATTAGGTTTTTTGACATTTTAACAATATTTTAAGAACCACTTAATATTGTAAATTTTATTCCAGAAAATAGAAAGAGGCATTAAGTGGAAAGCCTTTAGAAAATCAATGAAAATAGCAAATGAATATTTCTAGTTTATTTGTTAAAAGTGCATGATCGAATTCCTTTTTGACAAATGATATACAATTTGAAATTATAATTAAAAACTTAGAGCTCACTGCTTAGTCTTATATGGACACATAAATTTGATTTACTCGGAGTTTGCAACTATCATTTGTTTAATTGGTTAATAAATGAACCTGTTATTTAATTAGTTGTTAGTATTTGCTTGAAAACTTTTATACAAAGTATTTATTATTATATTGTACAATATGAACTATTTAAGATACGAGTATACACACACATTTAATATCACTCTCACAGCAAGGTATATAAATACTTAATTATAAACTTTAAATTAACATGTATTTGTATAATTGTACGTGTATTTATGTTTTTCAATATTTTGTTCATATAACCTAAAAAAAAGTTAATAAGTTTTATATATATATATATATATATATATATATATATATATATATATATATATATATATATATATATATATATATATACTGCAAATATTTGCCTGTTTTATCATTTTATTTATTATTCAATACTATATTACATTTTCATTCAATTCCAAAAATATTTAAAATGTAGCAATCATTTTTAAAGTATCTGACAGATCGCTAGATAAATTTCTTTTAAGAGGCAAGAGACATCTATTCTCCTAATGTTGAACTTATCTTTCTACCGCATATATATTTTTTCTCAATGTAAATCGAACTTTGCCGAGAGTACTCGATGTGCCTAGGGCTAGGACTTGTGGCAGTTTTTAGTCGAGCTATGAGACTTCGAGATTACGATGTGCTCCCCTCGCGGAGTCGAGGCGGAGAGAGCCGACGAGTCACGAGGCTGGCCGAATAGCATGACCGTCGAGTCATAGGAGTCGTCTTTACCCTCGTATAGGCGCGCCATTAGATGTTTCACATAAAAAATTGTGTAAAAGATTCATTTTATAAAACTTTTTTCGCTCTTGTCAGGGCTCGTTTACTAAATTTTGACGTGTGCGAACCATATACGATATACGTGTTTCCAAACTACTAAAAATCGGTTCAATCTTTTTTGATTTATGATTTTGTATTCCAGTTTATCACCATTCCTTTTGATACAATCACTGCAGGACACCGTCGAGGCATTGATTTAATCAAATTTGTAATACCGCAAACTGCTTTGTGGTATATTCTGCCATCCATTTTCTAAATAGTTCCATAATTCAGGCTTATTTTTTTCTGGCGCGTATTTTTAACTTCTGCCATAAATGTTTTATGGGATTTAAATCCGGAGATTGGGATAGTCAGACCAGAATTCGGACTTTTGTTGACCTAAAAATTATCTATTAAATATTTGTAAGATAAGCACGTATTAAAAAACAATAATTACAACCTACGTGACAATGATTTGTATTCACTACCATCATTTAATAATAATTTACGTTCATAGATTTTAACAATATACAGGTGCGGGGCCCGATTGGATATTTTTCGCGGGACCCTTTAAAATATACCTTATAAGCTTATATGTTCATAAATAAATACGAATTCTTTAATTTATAAAAATATATTAATATTGAAGAGTAAATACAATATTGAGTAATCTATCTATACTTACAAATGATTGAAAATTAAGAGAAACAGCTATTTTTAATATTATTAATTTAAGACCTATTGTTCAAATTACAAAATTGGGTGGCAAAGATAAATGCCATTTTTTGGTGTAAAAATATCCTGAAGTATACTATACGGAAATTATTGTAATTTTTTTAAATGAAATGGTATACGTTTTTATATATTCGGAAAATATTTTAAATAAGCCTTTTTTTTAAATTACATTTTAATATACCTGCATAAATTATTCGTTTGCCATGACATTTTTTTGTTAATTTAAATTTATTCTTTTAGAATTTTATAAAGGCGTTATGCGACTATTTCGTAATGTTTCAAATCATTAGGTATATTTTGGCGACGCAAGAGACGAAAATTATTGAAACATTTCGTGTGTTTTCAAACAGGGGTGGGATTCTGTAACTAAGTCCGTTATGGTTTGAGTGCGTTATATAACCGATGAAAATAACAGACATAAACAAAGCGAGTGATTCTGTAACTACGTACGTTATTATCATCTGTTATATAACAGATGATAATAAGTACCATGTACATAAGAAGCATGTTACAAATATTAGCGAATCACAATGCGTATTTAAAATGCGCGCGAATTTGTGATGGGAGGAATAGCTGCGTGCGAGTGCTATGCGCAATTTATATATTTTGACAAGTTCTGATAAGTTTTCTTGCGATAAATTATTGAAATTATAAATTATCTTAGATAACTATAACATTATTTTTTACAATAATTATTCATATAACACTATTTTATAGTTACTTATAAGTTCTATTGTAGTAATCTCATAAATATCTGTATATTTTTATTATTTTTCATTGTAATATTTAGTTAGTGTCAGGTTAGTGTTGACAGTATTTTTAAGTTATACCTAGTTCTACGAAGGATAGTTGGAAAGATCTTGGTTAAAGGTAATTAAAATGAACTTATAAATACCGAATGTATTTTCATTAATGGGGACTTATACAATTCAAATATTTTGGTCGCCATCTAGTGTGTAAAAAAGTATTTAATAATTAGTTATGTAGTGAGCAAGATTTAGCTCTAAGTTTGACGTTTATCACGTGATCCATATTTGGTCCCACGTGATCACAACAACCATTGTTTGAAAAGAGACAAGAACATGTTTGAGACTGAACACGGAAGTTGAAATAATATGATTAATATAAATTGAATATGAATTACTAATGTATTTACAGGAACCTGTGATAAAAAAGGAAGTTTAATTATGTACAAAATAACAATAAAATGACGCAAACCTATGTTTGTAAAGTGACAAACATAATCAAACTTATTTTGGAAAAACGAGTACAGCAACTCAAGCAACTTTAATAAAGCTGTCTACTAATAAAGAGACATAAGTTTATATTAATTAAAACACATATAAAAATTGATAATAAGCAGAACAACTCCACACAAATAGAAATAAAGATTAATAAGGAAAGTAGTACCCAAACAGTCAACCACCGACGTATATATGGGGGGGTTTAGGGGGTTCAACCCCCCCCCCCCCATCGGTTGTATTTTGCTACGTTTGATATTAAGCTGGATATAACTTTCTTACAAAATTGGGGGATTATGTACCTACTTAAAATGAAAACCAAAAATGGGCCGCAATGCCGGTGGGAACACGATTGCCAGGCGGTATACGGAATTGTCCCCTATTTTAGCTAACATTTGAGCGTCCCGTAAAGTACTGTTCGGGACGCCCAATTGTCCCGTATTTTGTGAGGAACGCAATTTAATTAACATTTAATTATTATACATTTTATTTTGAGCAGTTCAATAGAATAATGATATTGCTACTACTCAGTAATATAATATTTTAATTTAATGCAACATTGTATTATCTGTTTTTGTAGTTATTGCTTATGCTCCCATCTCGCATCATAAAGTCTAGTAGAAGTGTCAACTATACGCTTTTGGAGCATACATACGCGTTTTCGTCATAAAATATAGATTTTAATTTTTAAGAATTTGTTAAATTTGCTTCATTGTAAAGAACTCTATATTATCTTACATTGCATTAAAACACGTTTGACCTTGAAAATTTTCAAAAAATCGCCTGCGGCGCATATATTTTTTTTCATACATTTTTCATCTAACCCTACATCGAGAAATGAAACTAAATTTGTCAATAATTGGAAACTAAATTATAATTTATTAAGTAATGATGCTGTAAAATTTATATATTTCACCGGCTTATCAGCAGAACATTTTAATGTTCCAATGTGATTTGTTAAATCCCACAGTTATGCCAAAGTTGAAATACAGATTATTTCCAAAAAACGCCAAAGAAAACTAAATTTAATAATTTAACATCCAGAGACAAATTATGTATGACTTTAATAAGATTAAGATGTGGATATACACTAAAAGAAATTTCATTATTTTTTTCCGTCTCTCTCAACAGTGGAATTTTGTAGTGTTTACATGGATTCAGTTCATGTTTTTTCAAATTGAAAAGATGAAATCGAATTTGTTTTCCCTCCGTGAAAATCAGAAAGATTCGATTCCGCAATGTTTCATTATTAACAATCATTACACATAATAACTTAACCAAACTTTGCTGACTAAATAACAAATTATGGAATCAACGGAGAGGTGCTGAAGAGGGAAAGCATTTGATCGACTCGGCCATGGTATATCACCTCGCTCTTTCTAAAAATTTCTTGTCTCTTTCTAAATTATGTGGAGGGAGGTCCGCTGCCGATCCGCCGCCGATGACGTCAAAATCATAAGTCCCCATTCGTATATGATTTTTAGATGGACAACTTGTTGATTCATCGTTTTGTACGTCAACGAGAGAGAAGACGTTCCTTGAGGTTGCAGAGACGCCAACTACGTGATGCCAGCAATCCTTTTGATTTACCCGGTGATAGATTTGTTGAACTGTTTCGTTTTCCTCAGTTTTGGGTGTTGCAAATCATAGAAATGATTGCACCATTTATGACTGCAAGGACTAGACGATCCGAAATACCCATTCATCTACGTGTTTTAGGTGCTTTAAACTTCTACGCTACGGGATCTTATCAACGCAGCGTTGAGCAAGACTATAATTTTGGGAATGTCACAAACCATGATGAGTAGGGTAATTCATGAAGTGAGTGAAGTCATCGAGAGACATCTCCTACTTGTGTGGGTAAAGTTTCCATTACCGAAGCTGAGAAAACGGTAGTGAAACAACGGTAATGATATGCAATATTCATGTATACAGCGTTGTTTCAAATACATTATTTTTGCATAAAGATTTATGGAGAAGACTAGTTTCCCTGGCGTTTGTGGTGCGATTAATTGTACCCATGTAGCGATACTTGCATTATATTATAAATATATTCATTATTACTTAAATTTTAAAAAAAACTATGTAGTAAATAAATAATTGTATTTATTATACTTAAATGTAATTATTAGCTAGTAAAATAAAACTATTCTAAAAACAAAACATTTCCATTTTAATAGGTGATTTATTTTTTTGAAATAAGAAGTGTTATCAACTCTTTCATTCCGTATTTTCTCGTATTGCCTTAGTACAATCTTTAAAACTTTCGTTAATGCCTTGTATGTTTTCAGATATGTTTTCCATTAAATTGATTTGTTTTGCTTGATTTTCTATTATAGTTTCATCAGTAATTTTTCTTTTTCTAGTTTTTGAAGGAAGGGAAATAGAGGATTGGTTTTCTGTTCTTGTTCTGGATGTGGAGGTAGTTTGTGGAGGTGGAATTGTTGAAATGGTTTCGTTTTCATCATTTGGAAGTACAGGAACTGTCGGTAGTTCGACAATGTACAGAGACGCTGTTTCTTCGGTTGCAACGCCACATAAACTCTCAGGTGTTTCCCCATCACCTACAAGGGATGAGTGGCCGATTAATACAATCAGCCTTTCTTCAGTGGGTGTGAGTTTCACTTCTGCAATTGGACCGCCTCCAGTTTTAGTCTGACTTTCTTTAATTACTCGCCATTTCTTTTTTATGTTGGTTTTCCAGTCGTTCCATACCTAAGGATAATGTAAGGATAGGTTTTTAACGGGATTTAAAAGGAAATCAACGCATACCCTAATATTATGTATTTATTAAACAAATTATCTCAAATATGTATTAATATTATAGGTACATTAATATGGTCTCTCCGTTTCTTTTGAATTTTGAAAGATCATGCTTGATTGCAACAAATAAGTGTAATAACAATTAGAATTTGATTACAACAAAGAAAATGATTGATTACAAAAATTAATTATAATAATGGTTTCAGACAAATAGTAAAACACAAACTTTGATAACTTCTTTAGAAAGTAGGTACTCATTCAATCACAACTAAATTTGTAAATTTAAAACGTACTAGAACGGTGGTTTTGTTTTAGTAGGGAAATTAAAACATTTCTTTTCAAACACTCTCTACAAATGTTGATAGGGTAGTAAGGTTGGGATAAAATATCTTTCAGATTATAAATCATATTAGGACCGTTTATAATACTTACTGCCTGCCACTGTTTTGGCTCTTTTTGTGGTCCCAGTTCTGCATTTAGTATTGCCGCCAAATTTTCCCACTCGTTTTTCGACCGTTGTCGGGCATTCAAACCTCGCAGTCTGCCATGTGCCAAATCTGAGTGATTTTCCATAAAGGAAATTAGTTTCTCGTATTGTAATTGCGTGGTTTTACCCAATCTTTTCGGCGCCACTAAAATATATTTTATAATAATAATTATGTGTACAAACACACACGATGACAACGTATTTTGTAGTTATAAAATATTTAATTTCAGATAAATTCTTGATATTTATATAAAATAGGTATCATACCATATTCATTTAACAAAAAAAAATATAATGTTATTAATTATTTAGGTATACTTACTTAAAAATTACGTTTTATTCTTTGATGTGGACAAGCTGTTATTCTGTGACAGATGCAATTAATCGTCTGTTATGATAACGGATTCAAATAACGCAATCAACTGTTATTTGAGTACGTTATGTAGTTACAGAATCGCAACTTTGATTTGAATACGTTATATAACGTATGCATCTGTTATAACATCGGTTATGAAGTTACAGAATACCACCCCTGATCCGCTGGGCTGGTTTGAAACAATTTCGAATTATTTTGTAGTAGAAGGGTAAACATCGAGAACACGGAACACTAATAAACGTTTGTAAATCATATATTAATTTAAAACATAATTCTGAATGCTCCATTAGTATCTGAGAAAATAAAACGTTTGTACGTATAAACAAATATTAAAATATAAAAATATAGAGTTTACCTGTTAGAAAATAACAACAAAGTGCAGCCAAGAAACCAGTTTATATTAATCATAGTGTTTTGAATATTTTTATGTACCCCACAATTCAAACTCACTCAAATGTCCAATTTACATTTGACAGATTGAAATTTATACTTTATTAGTTCAAAAAACAGTATTTTAGCCATCCCCATATTTATGACGTCAAGTACGAAATAGTTTTGATAACATAACGAAACTGGTTCAACGCCAAAAAAAACCTTAGGTCTCGTGTCTGCTCGCGGCCTATACAGTTTCAATCTGAATGGGGTCATTTAAAAAAAATCGTTTTTTTATAAAATCGTGAAATCCGTCTCATTTAATAAATATAGTAATATAAAATAACCTGAAATATGCGACTTCTCTTTCATAAATTTGCTAATAAACTTTCACGGCTGTAAAATTCGTGACGCCACGGTTTGTTACACAAAGACATTCCTCTCACACACACATTTACGGTCTACGTAATACATACGCTAAACGTGAAAATATTTCATTAAACTACGAGGGCACATATGTCATATCAAATTGATAATATATTAATTAATATAACATAATTTTGGAAAAAAATACTTTTTTTTATAAAGCAACAGTGCATATCTTTATTTCATGCCTCTGAGATATCGTGAAACTAACTATACTTGCACGTTCCAATAGTCAACTCTTATCGCTCGTATACATATCATAGAAATCTATATCCAAAATAGGTAGGGCTCAATGAAAAATAAAGTAATTGGTATATATATATATATATATATATATATATATATATATATATATATATATATATATATATATATATATATATATGTACATGTAGACGTTTCCGATTTCTTTATTATTTACACTTTTTATTCGTTCCACGTTCTTAATACAATTTTTGATCACATAAACATTGAGAGCACGGGACCCCTATAAGCGTGGGGCCCGATTTAGTCCAGTCGGTGCAATCGGCTTATATCCGGCCCTGACAATATAATAAAAATTATAGTATGTTAATCTCTCTTATACAGGTTATTAAAAAAAGGGTAACATATTTTGAAGGTATATGAATTTCGATGTGCTGGCTCTCAATCTTCAAAATTTTTCAAAACTCGGAACATTATTCATCATTATTTATTTAATTCATAAAGTGTATATTTAATTTGCAAATAGCGCCACTAGTGGCACTGCTTAGAAGTGATGGTTGCTAGGTTACCACAATACAAGCAAAGAACTGTCACAGCCATACAAGGTACAAATTCAAAGATGTAAACATCGTAAATGTCATTTGATAATCATTATAGATAATTAGACGCTCCAGACACATCTGGTTTTAGACTCATTTTTAATGCAATAAGATAATTCGGAATAGAAAGCAAGGTTATAACTAAAGCTCGAATTATATGCAAAATGCATATTTCACCTAATTTTTGCATTTTTTGCATATTTCATTGTGATGTGCATATTTTCTAAATGTTAGGTTATTTTTATCAATTTGAATAAAATTCTAATAATAATTCTTACATTTTTTTGTATATTTCAATGCGATGTGCATATTTGTGCTTATTTTTAAAATTTACGTTACTTTGTTAATTTCAATAAAATTCTCATATCTATTGAAGAACATTGAAGTCACCGAACCGGTGATACGCCGCCAAAAATTACCCAGAATTTCTTTTATGGCTGTGGCTGTAATTTCCTAATCCTAATCCCTTACAGAGAAAGTAACGGTCATTCTAGCTTTAAATATTATATAGAGAGGGGGTGGAAAATGTACATCACTTTCAATTACATTTTGAAACCATTCATTCAGATTTTACCTACGGAACAGTAACGTTTTGAAAATAATGGCTTCAAAATTATTTGTGTGAATTCGTCCCTACCCGGAACTGTCTATAGACGGCGACAATATTTTCTGTAAACCTTGTGGCAAGTCGGTAAGTTGTTTAACATACATTTGTTTTTAATAACAAATTTAATTGATTTTATTTGTTATTTAATAGATATCCAGCTCAAGAAAGTACCTGATTAACCAGCACTGCAGGACTCCTCTTCACAAAAGAAATTATGAAAAGAGAAATACATCGTATGTATCGCAGACATCCATACGGGAATCTTTGTTGGTTCATTCAAGAAAAACTGAAGAGGATACATTTAAGTTCGATTTATGTCACGCCATGCTTGCATCGAACATTCCATTACATAAGATAAGTAACCCTAGTTTTAGGATCTTTCTTGAAAAGTATTGTAAAAAGAGCATTCCGGATGAAAGTACGTTAAGGAAAAGAACTTTAGCTACATGTTACGCTGAAATTTTGTCCAAAATTAAGACACATTTACTCGTAGAAAATAATTTCTATTATATTATTGTTGATGAAACTACAGATGTATGCGGTCGATATGTAGCAAATTTATTAATTGGCATTTTATCTGAAAATTTTGTAGCAAAACCTTACTTAATTCCAGTTAAAGAATTAGAAAAAAAGAATAACGTAACTATCAGTAGATTTATACAAGAAAATTTGACTAATACATTTTTGCCAAATGCTGTACCATTCGATAAAATCGTATTGTTGCTAACTGATGCTGCTACATACATAGTCAAGGCTGAAATACATTTAAAAGTATTTTACTTGCGTCGCTCACGGAATAAAAAGAGTCGCCGAAGAAATACGAAATCAATTTCCGTTAGTAAACGATTTAATTAATAATACGAAAAAAGATTTTATTAAAGCTCCTATAAAAGTTCAAATATATAGAGAAATTCTAACAGATGTTCCACTTCCCCCTAAACCTGTAGTTACACGATGGGGCACATGGCTTGACGCGGCTTTGTTTTATTTCAAATATTTACAACAAATTAAAGAAATAATGTCAAAATTTAATGATGATTCCTCTGCGGCAATAAAGGGTGCAAAAAAATATATTAAATGATCCACAAACAGGCCAAAACTTGTTTTATTAATAACAATTATAAATTAATTATTGAGACAATGACAAAATTAGAAAGACAGGGAGTACCTTTAAATGAATCAGTTAAATTAGTAGCACAATTAAAGTTAACTGTTAATGAAGCACAGGGGCTTACTGCTCAATCAGTATCAAAAAAATTAGAGGAAGTTCTCAAAAAAAAACGAAGGTTTCACCACTTTAACTCTTGTATCAAAAGTTTTGGATGGAGAATTTTCAGACGAGCTAAGAATTGACCATCAAATATTGTCATCATTAAAATATGCCCCTATTACATCTGTCGACGTAGAAAGCAGCTTTTCTATGTATAAACACATGCTAAGTGACAGACGGCAATCATTTAAAATGGGTAACTTGAAAAAACATTTAATTATTAATGCAAATGAATTTATATTCCGTAGTTCGTAGTAATAGATTGTAAATTTCTGTAAATAATTAATATTGAGCATGTCAATATAACTGTATTTATAAGCAAATAAATTTGTTAAAAACATTATTTTGTTTATATTTTACATAATAAAAATAATTCTATACTGTATTTAAACTTTACGTAGATATTACAACTGATATGTAGATGGGTGAGTATTTTTTTGCTATATTTTTTTGTATTCTTGTACTGCATATTTTGCATATATTTGACACCTAACTGCATATTTTCCAATAAAACCCTGCATATATATGCGCATATTCTTCCTATTTTCCTTGCATATAAATCCGAGCTTTAGTTATAACCCAGGTTATAACACTGAATGACAGATGGAAAAGACTACGGAAGGGGGTTTCTTCTTAACTAGATGTTCTATCCACTCTTGCGTATGACGACAATTCTGTAAGTGTCTGTTAAATAAATAATAAGTAATTTTCCAAATTTTGGAAAAAAATATTTTTGATTTAGATTCAGCACATCGAATTGTATACAGAATGATAATGAAAAACGGGCCACTCAAAATACTATTTTATTTATAAATATCTTTCAATTTTCTTGATACGTTTGTAAACTAGGCATAGGGGCTCACAAAACGTGATATTTGGCATGATGGTTGTGCTTCCGGTCCTATTTCAAATAGGACACATATATTTTTATATATTTGGAATCTACGTAAAATTGCGATATAAACGATATGATTGAAGTGCATTTTTATTGAGGAACTAAATTACAAAAACTTTAGAGAAATTATGAATAATTACCTTGGTAAACCATATCATGTAGATTGTGATAACAAACTGATCTTTTTTTGTAACAAAATATGTAATCTTACAAAAATAACTTATTATTTAAACAATTTACTTAAATATTATTCAATATTATCTCAACTGTTTTCACAGCCTGCCTGATATTATAGCTTACCAGGTTAATTTATTCATCAATTTCTCTTAAGTTTTTGTAATTTATTTTTTAATAAAAATACACCAACTATATCATTGAATACGTAATTTTACGTAGATTCCAAATATATAAAAATATATAGGTGTCCTATTTGAAATATGGAAGTTAATATCGGAGGCCTTACCATCATGCCAAATACCATAATTTCTGAGCCCCTAAGCCCAGTTTGCAATTATATCAAAACAATTAAAAAATAATTATAAATAAAAGTTATTTTGAGTGGCCCGTTTTTCAGTGCTACCTGCATATCCCCAAAAAAATCCCTTTTTTTAACGCCCTGTATAAAGCACCTTAGATGATTTCTGGCTTCTGGAAGGTAGGAATGAAAATTAAAAAGAGGTATTTACGTAACTGACTTTTATTCATGTTGAAAATATCAGCTTATTTTAAATATTTTCTATTTTCAATAAGTTTTTGGTGAGTCCATAAATGACTAATAATTATTTTGGTACAAAATATAGATAAAAGGCACAAGTTTAAAAAATTCTAGTTACTGAAATTACATTTTTTACTAGCTAGATACATCAACATGCATACATAATTATAATTACCAAACAATTCTTCCTACTTGCAAATATTACACATGCTTAAGTACTACAATAAAAACAACAATCAAAACAAATTTCTACTATTATAAATCACGTGGAAAAGCCAATTGTTTTTCTATGTACATTCTACTACTATTAGGTGTTTACTCTGGATTTTAAATAATTATGAATAATAAACACTAATATAAATTAGTTATGGCCATTATTGAACGATGTTCTTCAATGGTTTGTACATTTGATTTTTTTTTTAAATTTAATAGTCTGTCAAAATTTAAAGTTTTACTTTTTGTGCTAATATCTGTATCACATAATTGATCAAATAGGAATTTTATATATGTAAATGAAAATGATATAATAAGAAAGGTTAAACTATAATTACGCACTTCTATGTAGTTATTTTTTTTATTTCCCGTTTGGTAACAGTCTCCAATTCTTTTAATAAATATCGCTAAGACTAGATTTGTCGTAATACCACGTTCGTTTGGTTATCATACTTATATTTACAAATTACAAGCCAAACGAAAGCTATCCTCCAACCTTGGTTATATACATATTATATAAATTAATTATTATATCGCATTAAGTAATAAATAATGAAACCCGTAATAAGTATGTGCGCTAATTGTATGTATATATATATATATATATATATATATATATATATATATATATATATATATATATAGACCATATAATATATGCAAATGATTGTTTTTACTAATTTAAAATTGAATTACATTTTTTTTTCATTGTCTTAAATGTTCGTCATCTGTATCAAAAACATTATAAATGAAAAGACGAACTTGTTTATAGCATTTATATATTTATTATATGGTCAATAATTATTCAAATTATTTATATACATTTTTGAATGAATATTTAAAAAATGAATCAATTAAAATTGATATATATCTTCCTCAAAATTAAAAAAAAAAATGGCAATTTTCCCTAATGAATTTGCAATGAAAGTCTATAACTTTCGAGTTTGACTAAACACTACATCCTGTTGTTACTTCTTCGCTGGATTGTTGACTCCATCTGCATTGATGACTGTTCTTGTATTCTCCATCACCGTTCTCAGAAGCTCGAAGATTCTGCTCAAGTTCCAGCAATTGGCCCATAAAATTTAGATTAGGAGAAATAATGGGCCGGACAGTCTTGACAAGTTTGTATGCTTCAACCATGGATAAGTGCTTATGTTTCATAATGTAAGCTATCGCAATTGTGGCGCTGCGAGACACACCCGCTTGACAATGGACTAAAACTCGAGTCCCTTTCTTTCTAGCTTCCTCTGCAATTCATAATAATAATATTATTAATAAAATTCAATCATGTTAAATGTATAATATATATGATTCTGACACTAGAATTCAGATATAGTCAAATTTTTTGACTCTGTCGGGTACAGTAATAAAACTATAAATGAACTATAAATATCGCAATTATGATAAAGCGGCATATTCTTTACTTTCTGTAGTATAATACTGTTTGGCATCGGCCCATATTTTTGAGCCGCTCTATTCATTTATGTTAAAGGACTGTAAGGCTATTTTCCTATACATACCTGGTAGACGTTTGATTCAATGCATGAATAGAGCGGCTCAAAAATATGGGCCGATGCCAAACAGTATTATACTGCAAAAAGTAAAGGATATGCCGCTTTATCATAATTGTGATATTTATAGTTCATTTATAGTTTTATTACTATACCCGACAGAGTCAAAAAATTTGACTATAGCAAAAAAGTATACCGGGTGGTGGCGATTAGAGGTGAACATAGGAATTTAATACGTGATTTTAGTTTTACTCAATTTCCTGCTCTCCTGTTCATTTTACGGCAAAAAATGTGAAGTGCAAAGGTGTTCTTCAGTATTAAAAATTGAATACAAAACAGTTTTTACATGTTTAATTTGTTTTTGGTTTCTGCACAATTTTAAATAGACATTTTAAAATTTCTGTTAATTAGTTGCAATAGCCATAGTATTTGTTTTCTTTTTTTTTTGGTTTTCAAAAATTATTTATAAACGTCACATTAATTTATGATGCTTATGGAAAGTAAATCCCGTATTCTTCTAACACTATTTCCACCATGAACATTCATTTAGCATACTTTTACATATATATATATATATATATATATATATATATATATATATATATATATATATATATATATATATATATATATATATATATGTAGATGAAAGGTAATTGCGACTGTAATTAGTTAAGGATTCAGGACACTGTAATACAATAATGAAAACTTACAATATGATCAAAAATAGTTTGGGTAATAAGTACTCACATTAGTTGAGATTTTTTGAAAAATTTACATTTGCAAACATGTTATGTTAAAACGTGCACACGCACATGGTACAGTGAAATGATAAAATGATGAAGTGGTTAGTTTTACACAAATGTTTAACCAAATTGTCTAGTTTAGTGTTACGTAATTGCTGAACATTACTGTGATAACCACTTCATCATTTTATCATGTGCGTGAGTCTCTTCGACGATGGCTGCAACTTTGTTTACAATTGATCGTAAACACCTAGAGTCCTTAGTTGTTAAATCTGATGTGGCCAGCACAATACCTTCCGTCAATCCTGTGTATTATGTACAAATTCCATACATAAATTTTCTAAAAACCAATGAGTATTGGACCTAAGTGTATTAGAATTTTTTTCTTGTTTTCATCTCTACTATCACCTGCTAAAGTGTGTAAATTTTTTTTATTAACACCCTGTATATATATATATATATATATATATATATATATATATATATATATATCGGGTGTCCCAAGGTAACCTTGACATAGGCGTTTAACATGGGAAAACAGTTTTTTGCAAATAAAGTGTCCGGCAGAAAATTAAGCCATGCTACTGAATATGATAATAGTATATTACCTCCTGTACGTTATTTAATGCTAATTACTTTACTATCATTGCATAAATCAAAGAAAATTATGAGTAAATGTCAATAAATATTTGTTTCAATATTTTATTATGTAATACAAAAATATTTTCAATTGTCATTGTGGATGAATAGTTAGCATGACTGCCTGTGAATGAAAGAAATTTTGAAGGTTGGGGTTCAAATCTCCATCAAGCCAAACTTCTCATTTTTTAAATTTATGTATTACCCGGGTACCCGGTTATTTGAATGTGTAATTACCTGGTTTTCGGTTCCTAAACTACCCGGTTCTGGAACCGAAATTACCCGGTTCTGGAACCGAAACTACCTGGTTCTGGAACCGAAACTAAGCGGTTCTCGGTTCCGGAACTAAAACTCATTGGTTCTCAGTTCTAATCTCATCGGTTCTCAGTTTTAATCTCATCGGTTCTCGGTTCTGGAATCGAATCTTATCGGTTCTGGAATCGAATCTCATCGGTTCTCGGCTTTGAAATCGAAACTCATCGGTTCTCGGTTCTGGAATCGAAAGTCATCGGTATTCGGTTCTGTGACCGAAATAGGGTGAATCTCGATTACGAAACTGATAATATATGAATATCAGATCTTTAAACATTATTACGATCCTGACTTAGATTTAGGTATGTATTATGAATCAATAATATTATTATGAATAAAGTTTATTATTTTGAAAGATATTCTGATATAATGCAATTCTCTTGGAAACGACCAAAAAGCAGGTAGACTTTCCCCCTTTTTACGACTGGTGCCTTCGTTTCAATTTCTGTAGGATTTGTACTTTGTAGCACCCCTTTCGGTGTATTTTAATCTTAAAGTTCAGTTCAATCATGTATTATAAACTCCTAGAATTTGGGAAATCTCACTATTCGAGAAAATTTCATCCCCCTTTCACCTACGTTGATAATTATCAGTAGAAAAATGAGCAAACGTAGTTATGAATGGCAACATTTTAAAAATGTTAATAAAAATATTTGTATTCGTATTTCCTGCAAAATGACAATAAAGTATAAGTAATACAAGTTGATAGGTGAAATTCTTGGAAATATCCATTGCATTGTCCTCGATGCCTTCAATTTTATGGCCCCTATTGTCATTATGTAGGTACTGTTAACTCAAAACCAAAATATAACTCAAGGTCAAGCTATTGAAATAAACCATTTTAAATGAAAATTGTAAATATAATACGAAACCGAAAGTGTAATCTGCAATTATTTACTACATTATGCGGTTACATTTTCTAAACATTTTTAGCATCCTCTTGAGATTGGTATAATAATATTTTCACATCATTATTTTCAATTAAATACATAAAAACAAAATTTAATATCATTCGATATTTCACATATACATAAAACAGAAAGTCTGTTTATTTGTCAAGAATAGCGAAGCTAATTTAAAATCATAATTGAATATTTTAATCATCGATTCCATAACTCGGATCCGATTCGGTTCTACTACCCGGAACCGAAACCAAAAATCGGTTCCACTACTCCAAACCGGAACCGAAAGTCGATTCCACTACTCGGAACCGAAGATGGGTTCCACTACCCGGAACCGGAATCGAAAATCGGTTCCATTACTCGGAACCGGAAATCGGTACCACTACTCGGAACCGAAGATCGGTTCCACTACCCGGAACCGGAAATCGGTTCCATTACTCGGAACCGGAAATCGGTACCACTACTCGGAACCGAAGATCGGTTCCACTACCCGGAACCGGAACCGAAAATCGGTTCCATTACTCGGAACCGGAAATCGATACCACTACTCGGAACCGAAGATCGGTTCCACTACCCGGAACCGGAACCGACAATCGGTTCCATTACTCGGAACCGGAAATCGGTACCACTACTCGGAACCGAGGATCGGTCCCACTACCCGGGTATCCGGATAGTTTTGGAACCGGGTACCCGGTTCCAAATTTTTCCGCTTCTTAACAGCACTAACAACTATATTGTTCATTATTGTACTAGTAAAAAAATGTTATCTTCGTAGATCACCGCTGGTGGCAGCAGTCGTCACAGGAACACAGACCTTACTGGATATTGTTATTTGACAGTTATATCGTTTGTGTTTTGTAGTGTACACAGCCAACTTTGGCTGAAATTGCAAACTGTACAATTAAAACAATTCCAAAAAAATATTTTAAAAATTCCCAGTTTTCTTTGAAACGCTTGAAGAAAAAATAGTATATGTTATTCGGAGCAGAACGCCCTTTTTGCGTTTTACCCAGCTTGCCTAGCCTCGTCTAACGCCTCGGCCACAATAGCTGGGTTCAACACAAAAAGAACGCTTTCTACTCCTAATAACATAATATACTATTAACATGTTCAATAGCATGGCTTAATTTTCTGCCGGACACTTTTTATTTGCAAAAAACTGTTTTCTCATGTCAAGGTTTGCTTGGGACACACGGTATATACAGGGTGTATCACGGAAAGTGAAACATAGGCGTTTAACATGGGAAATCAGTTTTCAGTGCACATTGCTCCCATAATTATTTTAGACAAAAGTTTCAAATGGATGTTGTAAAGCAAAAAATTCTACATACGAATCAATAAAACGAAATCAATTTGGCTACTTCATAACTGCAAAAATATAATTTAAAAATTCACGGAATTACAATTTAATAGTATTAGCCATGGAATTAGAAACAAGACGAACAAAAGCGTAACGTTTTATTGTCAGTGTCAGAATAATGATTGTCAAAATAAATATTTTACGTAGTAAATATAAAAATAAAAAAATATAAATATTTCATCACGGCATATTACACATTGCTGGGTGTGCCAATCTGCTTTATACACATAAATCGGTAATGATGGAATATTTGTACCGTGTGGGCGCTTACCAGGCGTACCTCACGGGCAGTGAATGCCTGGAGAGTGCGCCACAAGGGTCAATTTTGTGACATTAAATAGAAATTTAATAATAATAACCTTTTGTTCGTCTCTTGTTTCTAATTCCATGGCTAATACTATTAAATTGTAATTCCGTGAATTTTCAAATTTTATTTCTGTAGTTATGAAAATGATTTTTTTTTATTGATTCGGATGTAGAAATTTTTTCTTTACAACATCCATTTGAAATTTTTTGTCTATAATAATTAAGGGAGCAATGCGCACGGAAAAACTGATTTTCCATGTTAAACGCCTATGTTTCACTTTCCGTGATACATCCTATATACAGAGTGTTATATTTTAGTGGACCCAACAAATATTTCGCTTATTTATTAAGTTAGTAATTTCTTTCATATAACATGATTTATACAGCAACATGTAAGCTACTTGATGACGGGTGTACATTCATGATACCACATCCGGTTTATTAGTAATTAATATCAACTTTGAAATTTCAAATGGAACATACTATATTTTTTTTACAAATTTGAAAAATTTGCTTTACAATCGTGTAAAATAAACCATATGTTACATTATTAAAAAGTAAAATGGCGGGCACTTTTTTTATACCTAGTCGAAAAGAGAATACTGAGCCATGACTATGGCTTGCAATAAAACAATTGTAACATGGTAAATGTCAACCTGTAAATACTCAGTAATAATTGTTCTAACCTTTATTATTAGCAAGTTTCACTGTAGTACCTTATTAATTTATTATAAAATGAAATTATCTAACTCAGAAAAAGTTGATATGCTAGATGTATATTTTCGAAGTTTAAAAAATAAACGCATAGCTGCAGAACTTTATCGACAAGAATATCCACATCGCCGTCATCCAAGTGGATCGCTTTTTGTGAATCTAGTAAATAAACTACGAACCACAGGTTCATTTGAAAGAAGAAAAAGAAATATCCTAAATGAAGATGTTGTGGAAATTAATGTACTTGCGCTTTTTGAGGCCAATCCCAGAACTTTCGTTCGCGACGCATGTGTTGAGACAGGAGTAAACATTTTTAAAATTCACAGAATCTTATTCTGTTTCAAAACGTTGTGAAAAATGTATTGAAGAGGCTGGGAGTCATTTTGAATATTTGTTATTATTGTGTTCCTTATTCTTATTTTCTGTATTATTATGACAATAGTATATTGTGTTATTAGGAGTAAAAGTAATATTTTGTGTTGCGAGCGTGGAAGTTTAAACGACGAGTGAAGCGACACAAAGACACTTGTACTCCGAATGACACATTATATTTTTTCTTCAAACGTAGATATTTAAAGAAAAATATATACTACTGACGTTATATTTTACGTAAATTACGTTTGCGATTTCAATTGCCCTGTAGCAATGGATACTTATTTGTTCATTTTTTGTTATAAACATTGAAATGAAAATTATCATGTTTTGACGTTTAAATAAAAACTGTGCAATTTTATATCCTCCTTGTGTGCAATTATGTCGAAATTTGAAGTATTATTATGTACGCCCCCTGAAGTTGTTCAATTGGATGGATATCTAACAGTGTGGATGAAAAATATGTCCAGGAATCACTGCAAAACATTATAAACTTTTCTTATCACTTTAATTCTAAGTATTCTTATGCTCATTACCGTCCCTGTAATTGTAATCTGTAAGTCTGCTATTCTTTAATAATGTTATTTCCTCAAAAGTAAACTCTGTTTATATTTCAATTCACAGATTACATATTTAAATTTGACAGCTATTGATGGTATTTAGTAACTTTATTCTTAGGTTACCTAGCGTGTTATAGTGACATTTAGGGCGATATTACAAGTTTCTTTTATTAAAGTTACTTCTTATTCGTTGATCTGTATAGTTTCTATGGATATTTATTTATTTTATTTCTACGCCGGCGGCGTAGAAATTAGCTACTTCTACTCCGGCGACGTAGAAATTAAACTTCTACCTTGTGAATCAAGTCGCAAAAGATGCTAATTTTATGACGTTTGAAGAAAAAGAAATATTATTTTGTTTAATAATAATAGTTACAATTGTCTTAGTTCATTGTTTTATTTCAAGCCACAGTCATGGCTCTCTTTCGACTAGGTGTATAAAAAAATGCCCGCCATTTTACTTTTTAATAATGTAACATATGGATTATTTTACATGATTGTAAAGAAAATTTGATGTACTTTTCAAATTTGTAAAATAATATATGTTCCATTTAAAATTTCAAAGTTGATTTTAATTACTAATGAACCGGAAGTGGTATCATGAATGTACATCCGTCATCAAGTAGCTTACATGTTGCTGTATAAATCATGTTATATGAAAGAAATTACTAACTTAATAAATAAGCGAGATATTTGCTGGGTCCACTAAAATATAACATCCTGTATATATATATATATATATATATATATATATATATATATATATATATATATATATATATATATATATATATATATATATATATATATATATTAATGACTTTAGAGAAAAATGTTATATACAAAAAATGAAGAAAGGGCTAATTTAACGGTAGAACAAAATTATAATTTTTTTTAAATGGTACCCTATATAATTTTTTAGTCCATTGGATAGAGATTTTTTCTGATTTCAACGATGTAAATATTGTATAGAGTTGTATAACAATTATTTCGAGTAAAATGGTATTTAAAATTAGAAAAAAAAATCAATAAAAAACGGCGTAACTACTAATGCAACCTAGACAACAGACTTGTCAATACTTGTGGATTGCATAGGCTATTTCAATATTGTAATATTATTTTTAATTTTTAATACTATAAAATATCTGTAATTCTGTAGTAGCATAAGTTTTTCTACAGATGTTCCATTTTTACGCAATGTTATGTAACTTTATATTTTCAAATGGAACAGTATATACGAGGTCTGTTAGAAAAGTATCCGTCCTTTGGCCGAAAAAAAAACTCGCATACCTGGAGCATTGGAAACCTAATCACCCTCAAAGTAGTCTCATTGGGACTCCACACACTTCTCCCAGCGGTGTCGCCATTGTTGGAAGCAATCCGAGAAAACCTCTTTCAGAATAGAGTTTAGCTCGGCTTCGTTGCAGCCATAATGTCCTCTCTTGTCTGAAATCGCGTTCCTTTCAATAGCCTCTTGAGTTTGGGGAACAGCCAGAAGTAGCAGGGGGGCATATCATGAGAGTAAGGAGCTTGTTGAACCGCAGGAATCTTGTTTTTCGCCAAAAAATTCTGAATCAAGCGCGAGGAATGAGCTGGAGCATTTTCGTGATGTAGGCGCCAATTTCCTGTTACAACTCGGATCTCTTGCGCCGCACAGTATCATGTAGGCGACGGAGGACATCCCTGTAATACTCTTTGGTGTTTGTTTGACCCTGTTGTGGGTACTCGTGATGTACCACACCACGGGAGTCAAAGAAAGCAGTCAGCATCATTTTGACGTTGCTGTGCACTTGGCAACTTCTTTGGTCTTGGTGACGTGGAATGCTTCCACTGTGACGACTGGGATTTGAATTCCGAGTCATACCCGTACACCCAGAACTCGTTACCAGTGATTATTGTGTTCATGAAGTCAGGGTCACTGTTTGTGGTATCCAGCAGGTCCTGTGAGACTTCAACACGAAGTTGCTTTTGCAATAAAAACCGACGAGAGCACTACACACTACCTCACTCAAATGCTGCTTGCCAGCAACAGACTCAATCGATATGCGGTAAAAAATTCACGCATGCGCACGAAGGTTCAAGGTCGGCTCATGCAAACGCGCTTGATTCAAATCCATGAGGTTTTCGCAAAAAAATAAGGTCGGATAATTTTCTAACAGACCTCGTATTTATTCAAATTTGAAAAGTACATAAAATTTGCTATCCATCAGTATAAAAACATTCATATTGTAACGTTTTATTTATATGGGTGAAGTGTAAAACTCAGACAAATAATATTAATTAAAATAATACGTTTATTAAACGATAAACATTTAGGATAAATATTAAGAAGATAATAAAAATAACTAATACTATGATTAAATAATTATAAACACTAATTTAAGACTACGAATATTATTAAATGCTTAAACACTAAGATTATTTATTTAACCAATATTTATTAAAGCGTCTAGCTGGATTGCATCACCTGGGAAATTCCGGCGAAGGGATTACGTCATCGCTCTGGTACATTCTTTCAGTAGCGGCGCTCGTATACTCTTCTCTCAGGGGGCGCACGTCACAATATGTTATATTAATAAAACTTACAATGGCGAATGATTAAAATATTACTTTTTTATTAAATACAGAAGGCTTTGCATGTCATTATTTTTACATTGCACCTTTCAAATTTAAAGAAAATAAATTAATTAGCGGATATTTCGCCTTACCTACATTGCAGTTGCTGACATTCTGTGTACGAAAAATCTACTGAAATCACCTGTAGCCCGTAGCTTACTGGTAGAGTTCCCGCCCGATAGGTGGGAGGTCCCGGATACGATCCCAGGCGAGGCCAGTTGATTTTTCAAATTTATATATACTTCATTACCGTCAGGTGCCATTGCAGGGACGCAGCCAGGATATTTTTGTCGGGTGGGCCAGCGGCAGGCCAAAAAAATATTTAGGTGGGCCACTAATCAGAAAGTTATGTACTGCTACTTATCTTTTTCATTAGAAAACAACGAAAATTTGATTTTTGTGAAGCATATGTATAGTGTGTTAAAAAAAACCTAACTCGGAGTAGACTAGGGACAGAGAAACATATGACTGATCATTATTCAATTCAAAAGTCAAGTTGTTAAAATTGATTTGGAAATATAATTTTAAGGAGAAAGATAACAATGAAAGATACAGTATAGTGCAATTCGCAGTTTTCTAATTCATTTCCATTTCTAAAATAATATTCGAGAAGAAAAGGTTTGATTTCTTTTGATAACATTTTTAATAATATCTCGTGTCAAATTGACATTTGATTAAATACTTTTAAATTTACATATGTTTCTTTGTTCATAGGCTACTCCGAGTTAGGTTTTTTTTAACAATGGGCTACTTGCATATCCCTCCTATCTTGATGACGACACATTAACTAGCATTTGATTCGTTAATGAGAATGGGAGAGGTGAAGGTGAAGGGAAGATCGAGGATCAGACAACGTTCTACTATCTCCGTCTCTGTCTTCCCAAACTACAGAACTAAGACGTATGTCATCCGTGATTGTGACGTCATAAAAAGAAAATATTTATTTTTAGCCGTAAGTGACAAAATTTTGAAAAAAGAAAAAATAGGGGGTCTTTTATTATATATATATATATATATATATATATATATATATATATATATATATATATATATATATATATATTCCAAAAAAAAAAAATCTTAGTATCATGCAAGTAGCCCATTGTACATACGTATTATAATAGATATTAATTTATAAGAGATTGTTTAACAATATTAAAAATACTCCAAATGCATTGAAGGACAAGTTTTGTAAAAAAATAAGAGGGGTTATCCTTATCAAATAAAAGATTATATTATAGCAAATACTATAAAAAAATGTAATTATATATTATATGCAAAACAAATGATGAAATGCAGTTCCAATAATGTGCGTGAACTGTTTTCTCTCATTTGAATTTTAAAACAAGTGGGCCAATGGTTGGGCCGGAGTTTTTGCAGGATGGGCCTGGCTCACCCCTGGCTACATCCCTGTGCCATTGAAAGAGAAGAAAACAAGTATTTTTTATATACTAAAATCAGATATATAACTGTTAAATATCTAATTTCTTTATTTGGAATATTTTCTCGATATGTAGTTACGAAGTTACTTGAAAAAAAAACAACAAAATTAAATTTTTCGTCGTTATCTAATGCCCTATGAGAATTATTAGAAAAACATAAGCACATTTGAGATGGCTGCCTATAGGTGCACAAAAAGTTCCATTTAACCGACATTTAATCTCTTATAGTTTTCGATATCCCAGTGGTGGCAGTTCTAAATGGGACATACTGTATATTATAAAAGTTGAAAATTATATGAAACAGCATCATTTTAAAGCGTTATTTAAAATTAAAAAGTTAATGTGACTGTGTGCGTTAAATATTAAATAACTGGTTGTGATGCGGACGGTTCAGGTTCAATTTCGACCGACGTCAAACTTATTACTTATTTATAATTTATAATTAATAGCACAAAAGTTACTCTAGTGGTTTTCTCACAACGATAGCTTTGAAAGTCCGTGATGTGACGCCTAGTAAACGTTCTCAAAATGTGCGAATAGAAGCAGATTGGCACATCCAGAAATAGGCAATAAGCCGTAATGGTATTCTTTTTTTTATATAACTACGTAGAAATAAATTGAAATAAATATGTATATTTTATTCTGAAATTTACAAAGTAAAATATTACCATTACATATATTTAAAAAAAAAGAGATTTTCAACACAGCGCCTTTCTAAACTTTTTAAATGTATATCTGGACGCGTAAAGCCATTCCGCTGTACAGTACAGCGCGAACAATTTTCTACAGCGCTCAGGACTTTGACAGAGATGGTTCCTCACTGTTATTTGTCAAACCCACTGAAATATATCATTGACTGGAATGCGCATACGTACTATGATAGTGAAGACCTATTGAATGCCAGCTGTTGGACGAATCGGCAAATATCGGGACGATTTGTGAGCAGACGAAAATTACTTTGCTTAGTGCGGAGTTGTGCGGAGCGTTGTGAGCATGCCGTAGGTTTTAAATAAAATGTAGTAGGGAGGAGTGTATACGACTATTCGGCTATGTTCGATACAACACGAACGGGCCAGCTATTGTCATTCAATGGGCCTTCAATTCAGTGTATACTGACAGGTAGAATATACGAGTTCCAGTCTATAATATATTTTAGAAGTCAAACTACAACGCAATACAAAGTCGAATGTTATTGTGGTAGCTCTGAAACACACTGGCATTTATCTGAGAGCTTGTATATTTCTCGTTCTGTTACAAAATTGACATGAAATAGCAGTTGATACTTGCTTGAAGATTAGAAATTTATTAGATATGTTTTCTGAATCAAGGAATTGTAAATATTTTAAATTATCTCCGATTATTAATGGAAATATCGCTAAATTTGTCGGAAGTGATTTCTTTATCAAATAGACGTATTGAGAGACATGGAAACAGACAACAAACATTGGAATATGCGCATCCGCATGATGTTTCAACTAAGAGTGTTTTTACGTAATTTTCTAATATGCATTAACTTCAATTAAGAATTTAAGTAATGGTCTTTACAAGTACCGTGTGTCCCATACATTAAGGCAGTGATGAGCAACTTGTTTTTAAAGAGCGCCAAATTTAAATACTAGAAAAGTTACGCGGGCCACAAGTTTCGTAAATATACAAAAAAAATCAATTTTAAATATCTAATTTATAAAACATAATATTTTTCTTTATTTAAAATCTGCATTTAATTATAAACGAAAAAAAAAACAATCTGTACAATAATTTACATAAAAAGAAATAAATATCTATTATACAATGACATATGAGTACAACATACAGAAAAAACGAAAAATATTAATGCGATGTTTGACACCGTTTCTCTATCACTAGTTTTTCAATGATGGGTGGTATTGTACTTACTGCTAACCGTATGCAATTTTCATTTTTAATAATTTTCATTTTCGAAAAAAGTTGTTCGCATAAATATGTAGTAGCAAATAAACTCATTATTTGTTTAGCATGAGTACCTAGCACTGGAAACTTTTCGGCAGGAAAATACGTTTTATAAAAATTCAATAGTTCATTATTTTGAAATTTATTCTTCAGTTCATATTGCACTGAAAATCGATAATCTCCATTTGTAAGTTTTCTGATATTTTTTTAACATCCAAATTAAAGGGTGATGAAAAAATATCGAAAGATTTTTTATGGTTTCTTAACATTTGAAACCGAAACTCAAATTGTTTTTATTTCTTCCGCATATTTTTTGAATTCAACTGAATTCTCTTCTTTTAAAGTTGGAAAATGTGCCATATTATCTAATTCGAGTTGCCGGGTCTACCTATTCCGATTCAATAAATAATTTTTAAGTACATTTTGTATTCCGGAGTGTACTTTTTAAATTGTGAGCGCGCGAAGTTCATCTGCGCCAAATTCATGGTCAAGATTTGAACGTTTATGACACTGCCCGAAACAAGAAATGAACAGAGCGATGTATGAACATTAGGACGATACGTGTGTTCTCACTACCACTTACGAGTAGTTGCACATGGAACATCATGTGAGAAAAATCAGCTGTTTTGTCCCACTCATTGCACATTAGTCTTTTAGTTTTATCCCACCAATTTCACATCAGTCATATCCAGCGGTAAATTTGAAAGACCTCTGCTTCTTCTACTATTACTACTTTCATGTTGAATGGAAGTTAGGCAATCTGACTGACGTGAATCAATGGAACAGAACAGCTGATTTTTTTAAAATAACATTTCGAGTTTATATTATAACATGTATTATATTTAAAAAATGTTAGGCGGGCCGCAAAATATTAGCTCGAGGGCCGCGTGTTGCTCATCACTGCATTAAGGGGTACTCGAGGCTCGGCGCCCATACAAGACGGTAGAAAATTTATACATACATACATAAAATCACGCGTGTCCCACATAATATATTTCAGAATCGGTTCACATGTGTCCGTGCCATCTCTTGTTGGGAACAATTGAAGAGTGTAATTAAATAACGATCTAAGTACCAAAACATAGAAATTTAGACAATTGCATTTAAAGTATTAAAACATTTATTTGATATTAAAAAAAAACAATTTTTTTAGAGATAATTTATTACAAAAAACATCAAAATGATACAATATCTAGAAGAAAAATCTGATGTTGCCAGCACATAACCTCTCGCCGTATGCATAAAGCAAAGAAATTTTTACAAATACAAATAATATATTTATATATGTCTATGACGTATAAACTTCTTTATTATTCAATAGGAGGATGTCTCAACACAGAACAATTTTCACATATATACAAAATTTATATGACATTTCACTATCAATTATGTACAATAAATTAGAAAATAGAGTTTATCATATCTAAATTTTAGGCTGGTAACAAGGATTTTCAATTTGAACAATGTTCTTGTTTACTTTTTCTTCATATTCTAGTAAAAACAATAATTTTGAGCGGTCTAAAATGTACACATACGGAAATTTGCGTTTATTCTTGCATATCTTCTTTTACAATTTCCTTTTCCATACATGTTGTATCTAAATAACACATTTATTTCCTTTTAATAAAGCGATGGAAAGATTGCACTCCGTTTACTCGATGTGTAATTTTGTCAATATTTACAACTTATTTGAGAAGAATTTGATAGCTTTTTGCAGTTCAATGCATGTTTTTCTTAATCATTACTCATTATTTCGATGAGATATAATTTTTCTGTAGTTTACGTTGCAGATTGGAGACAATATTCACTTTCATCTTGTGTGTATAGCATTTAAATATCGTTTTCCTTCGGGCTGTATTCTCGTACAGTCCGCCTATTCGCACTTTGTTCGGTTTGTAGCGTCTACAATTCACTTATTTTCTCGTAGGCAATCATCCATCGCCTTTTCACTTATTATTGTGCACTGAGGGTTGCCCCGATTACCTCCTCTTATCCGATATTGTCGGGATTAACAGTATTTCTGAAGGTTATGTGTAATATACCTATAATTTTCAATATTTAACTATTAATACAATAAGAAATAATATATGTATGTACTTCCCACAAAAAGTCTGCAGTAATGTCTCTGGATTTCTGACAATGACATTTCTGTCACAAACATTTTAAATTTACGATTAGTTTCCATGACATTATTTGGGCTGTGAGATTTATTACAACAGACTATTATATAACTTATATTTTTTATCCCTAAATCTGTGAAAGATATAATAAAAAATGTATAATAGAAAACTGTACAATGTACAAAGTACAAATGCGACACTTGGTGAACTGCTCTGAATAATATTAATAATTAATTAAAAAAATGTATATGTATCAGATAGAGAATTTGCTCTTCTAATACTAGCAAGAACAAAAATTTTCAAAAAATAATATTTAGAAGATTTTTTTTAAGAATCTGCTACTTCCGGTTGTCCAATTATTACCAAAACCTTTTCCGCTCTTCCCAGGAATGAACGATTGAAAAATACGTAGTTAAACAGATATTAAGTATTATAGTTTTTGAGAAATCGTCCTTCCAACCGACTCACATACATACACACACATACATTTACACTGCTTAATCATTAAAATCTGGATATGCGATTTTTAGCATGAATCCAATACCTCTTTTAGCGATATGTAAAAAGCATGAGTATAAATTTATGTGAAAAAAGAAAAAAATATATTCTAATAACGTTATAAGTCCAAGCGGTAATAATGCTAATAATGCTCTATAGGCCATCGACCGTGCCATCAAGTTCTTGAAAAAATCTTTTATGTTCAGGATCAAGTAAGTAGTCAATCAATTCCTTCAAATTTGCCTTTTTTCCGCAGAAATATGAGTTTCTGTTGCAAGCAATGGAAGGGTAATATTTTTTAAACGATCTAAACTGATACCTCTTTTCAACACATTTACCATTTTCCACTCCTCCATATTATTTAATGTGTGACGTATTTGCACTTTTCCGGGAGTTTCCTTAGATATTCTTATCCAATGATCTTTGCTTATATTAAGCTTTTGTTTGTTGTGATAAAGACTAGAGGCTTCTTTAAAGTCGAAAAAAATCTTCCTTCTTCATCATAGTTACGACAAAAGGCTGAACTTCTCTAGAAGTTGCGATCATTTCCATCCAATCTTTGGGAACTATACATTTACTCACTTTTTTTAGGTATAACTCGATAATTTTTTTATCACTTCTTCTTCTTTCTCATTCACCATCATTCATAGAAATGATTATGGGCGTAGCGAGGGGGGGGCAGGGGGCACTTGCCCCCCTGGGAAATTATATGTTACTATTATTTTACCTAATCAATATTTTATTAAAAAATATATTTTTCCACACTACTGAAATTGATTCTGTTTTTACAAAATGTAAAATAGGACTGTGATTTTGATATTCACTAATTGAGGGGTAAGGGCGGATCTACATAGGGACAAATAGGGCTTAAACCCTGGGCCACCAAGGGTCAAAGGGCCCACAAAAAAATATATCATTAGGCATAGTATCCAAATATTCCGCACGATTGGAACCTGTTATTAATTTATTACTAGGAGTTGACATCAATATTTCCGATATAGTAGACAATATAAAAAAATTAATTGAATTTTTTTCCGAAGATCGAACAAATGCGCTCGATAGTTTCAATGACATCTGGAAGAAAGTGCGCACGTACGCAGAAGAACTTGATGTTGAATTAAAAATTCCAAGACGTATATCAAAACAAACATCTAGAGCTAACTACAGCACGGATGATACCGAATCTTACTATCGACAGTCCATATATATATATATACCATATTTGTATTCACTTCTTCAATCTCTTAAATTAAGATTTGCTGACGAAACCAATATTACATTTAAATTGACAATTTTACATCCTAGAACGATGAAATCAACCAGTAAGGACATGTTTTTAAATACCATAAACGAAATTAATAAAATTTATGCTATCGAAATTTTTTATGAGGAACCTTTTTATGGTATATGAAATGGAAGACTGATTCTTCCAAAATTGACACATTGCAGTATGAAGAGCTATTAGATACAGCAACATATTTTTATCCGTCCATATATAAAGCAATTAATTTATTTTTAACTCTACCTTCAACTACGTGTACAATAGAAAGATCCTCAACCTCAAAAGAATAAAAACGTGGCTTAGATCTGCAATGTGCAATGATAGATTAAATGGAGTAGCGTTAATGAGTATTCATCGAAATATAATTACTGAAGACGAATCATCGTACATAAATTCTCTAATTGATACTTTTGCACGAAAAAATCGAAGATTAAAATTTAACTAAATTCGGTTTTTGTACTCATTCATTATTTATTTTGATGTTTCATTGTAATCAATGTATTAACCTTACATCGTAAGAATTACTCTTAGTTTGTTTTAAAATGATATACAGGTGTTCAATTTAAGTGTTTCACTATTGCTATCTCGAGAACCGTAAGAGATACGAAGTCGGTTAAATTAGCAAACAATTTCTAAATTATAAGACTATTAAAATGTGCATTACAAAAATTGTTTTCAACCAGTGGTTCTCAAAATACAGAATTCAACTTTTAAATGAGAATCTACTTTTTTATTCGCCTATTCGATTCAGTATTTTTTTCTGAATACAACGATATAAAATGTATATACCCTTACATAACGAAAAAAACAAGAAAAATGCAAAGAAAAATTATTATTTTCATATTTATTTCTACATGTAATCAGAGTGCCATGACAAAAACAAATGAATATTTTGTTTTGTATCACATGTCAAAGTAGTTCGTTTATGAATTTTCTTGTTTTATTTTGTGTTAAAATGAATTTTACGCACGAAGAAAAAAATGATATGTACGAAGTTTTCATATTATCTCTGAATAATACTGTTGCTGCAAAGAATATGTATAGGGAACGTTATCCTGAGCGGCAAGTTCCTTGTCGTCAGTATTTTAGAAAATTAGAATTAGCACTGCGCGCTAATACGGATGCATTCGTATCGAAGCGAGTTAGCGTAAAAAATCAAGAAGCTGAGATAAATATATTAGCATATTTTGAAGCTAATCCAACAGCTTCAGTTAGAATGGCTGCCGCTGAGTGTAATTTAAGTATGGATTTTAAAGAAACATAAATACAGACCATTCAAAATGATTAAAATTCATTTACATCCTGGTGATCGTGAGCGAAGATTAGAATTTTGTAATTTATTGATAAATGAGGATCCAGATATCTTAAAATCAATTATTTGAACTGACGAAGCCAATTTTTCTAATAATGGTATATCAAATAGAAAAAACACACACTACTGGAGCCGAGAAAATCCTGTTGTTGTACGAGAGAGAAGTTTCCAGCGAAAATTTAATATAAATGTTTGGCCTGCCATTTTCAGTGATAATATCTACGTACACATGTACGAAGGTACATTCAGTGGTAACAGATACCTGAATTTAATTCAAAATATGCTGGGTATTATTTTGGAAGACATACCAGTAGCTGAGTTGGGAAACATTTATTTCCAGCAAGATGGTGCACCAGCTCACAATTCGCGTCAAGTTAGGGATTACCTAAACGAACGGTTTCCAAATCGGATTGGTGGATTGGTACTTAAGGTCCTATTCCGTGGCCCGCAAGATCACCAGACCTTAATCCCCTGGACTTTTTTTATGGGGTTATGTTAAAGATGAAGTCTACAAAACTATCTATCCAGATATTCAGCATTTAAAAAATGCAATCGAATATATTATTTCCCACATAGACGGCCGAAATTTAAGAAAACTAAGAAGTAATATGTTCAGAAGGCTGGAATTATGTATAAATAAGCATCGCAATAATTTTGAACAATTTTTATAATATTTTTTAAAGTATCTAAATCGCCCAAACAATGATGAAAACAAAATATTCAATTGTTTTTGTCATGGCATTCTGATTACATGAAGAAATAAATATGAAAATTATAATTTTTCTTTTGCATTAGGTATAGGTTCTCATTTAAAATTAAATAGTTGAATTCTGTAACCGACTTCGTATCTATTACGGTTCTCGAGATAGCAATAGTGAAACACTTAAATTGAACACCTTGTATAATTTAACAATTTTTATTGTAATTATACCTATTTATATATATTAAATTTTTTTGAAGACCATGAGAAAATTATATTTATTTTTTGCCCCCCCCCTGGGAAAAATCCTAATTACGCCCATGTAAATGATAGTGTAACATCGGCTATATACAATGTGCGTGGCACTTAAAACATTATTTACGAAATACAGTGTTGGCCATACAACATCCTCCATCTATTGGTGAAGGTAAAGTATTAAAATTAAACTGTGTGTACTAAGATCGATATATACAGGATGTAACACCAAAACCGACCACCGCCATTATTTTCTTTATTATTACAGTTACAAAAAAATATTATAGAACAAAGTTATAGGAGACCAAGGGGGACATCCCATTAAAGAAGAAAATATTTTTTTAAACCAGTGGTTCTCAAGTTGCAACACAAAGTTACATTTTTTCAAATGGGATTAGGTATACATATTTTTATGCCTATTTGATAGCGTATTTTTTTCTGAATTCAACCATGTATTACTTTTATATACTTACATGATAAAAATATTGAAAAAATGCAATTCAAATTTAAATAAATTTGATTTTTATAGTCATTTTTTCAGTAGGCTATATATGAAAAACAAAAACTGCTATTTGTCAATTTGAATTATTTAGGATAGAAATCAAATAGAACACAGTTTATAACGGTGTTAACAAATATTTGTTTCATTTTAATTTAAGCTCAATTGTTTTTCATTCATAGCCAACTGAAAAATAACTAAAAATATAATTTATTTAAATATCAATTAAATATTTCTCTATATTTTTGTAATATAATGATATAAAAAAATCACATAGTTGAATTCAGAAAAAAATATTCATTCGAATAGACCAAAAAAATATAAATCATCCTGTTTAAAAAAATATAACTTTATGTTCTTATTTGAGAACCACTGGTTTAAAAAATATATTTTCTTTTCTAATGAGATGCCCCCCCTTGGCCTCCTATAACTTCATTCTATAGTATTTTTTTGTAACTATAATAATAAAGAAAATAATGGCAGTGGTCGGTTTTGGTGTTACATCCTGTATATATATATATATATATATATATATATATATATATATATATATATATATATATATATATATATATATATATATATGTTATTTGCACGTATCATTTTTTCATATATAACAAAATATTTAGTTTTTTGGCATTTAGACCGTTATTTAATTACATAATTTAATTATAGGTCTTTTAGTAACACAAGGTTAGGACTCCAATGCAAAAAATAAAGTATGTACGTATACGTATAAATATAACCTATTATTACTTCTTTTTAAATTATTCCTGTATTCTATTGCCTGAAAATTATAAAATAACAACTTTTTAACAATTTAAAGTCAAAATAGTTCAAAACATTGTTCTTATGAAAGTGACAACAGCACATAAATCAATTGGATCCAAGCATTTCAAGGTTGTTCGAGTCACGTGTCTTCTCGCACCCTACACGGTTTGAAAAGCCGCCGTTAACTTTCAAGCAACTTTCCGTACTTCTTTAGGAAACAAATTTCAAATAACTTCTCTAAAAGTTTCTCCGTACCATGAGTACTAGGCATTAATATGATTTTTTACTTAATGATTATATACAATTTATAAAATTGTATAAACGGTTACGCTTTTCTGTATATATTTATATTTGGTTTTATTCCGTATTACTTATGAAAACTTACTTAACACGGCTTGTTTTTTTTGTTGCTTTTTTAACACCGTTAAATAAAAAAAGTGATACTACCAATGGATTTACAAACTTTATAATTAGAAAATTAAACTAAAAGTATTAGAGAAAAGGTGACTTACAAATTCTTTGTAATAAATGAGATATGAAATCTTATAGCATAGAAATAAACCTATTAAACTACATATCGCTGAGCCCGTATCTCTCGTATAAGTGGAAAGTGTCCGTAACATTACTATATTCCACCTTGTCTAGCGCTCAGACACGTGCCTATAAGCACAGGCGCGCACAGCCGATAGGCGAATAACGAATCAAATGCAGTTGAAGCATGCGCTAAGGGACCGTGTTCACGCTTGAAGAGTGCAAAATGTTGCGGACATTTCTTGTGTGCTTTTTAGAGGTATATAGTTTAATAGGTATATTGGTATAGAAGAGAACATCGTGTGTGACGTCACATGTTATTTCTAGTGTTAAGGTGCCACCCCACTGAGTCGGCTTTTGCCGATTGGCAAGGCCGCTCCGCACGGCAATGAATTTATACAAATGTATCGTTATTTGGGACTTTAGTAATAAAAATGATAAAGAAGGGCATACGATAGTTCAACAGAAATTGCTGTTTTCTTTGGGTGAAAATCTAAAGATAAAATTGAAATGCAACATCGTTCGGCCGAGCCGAATGGCAAAGCCGATGCAGAGGGGACGCTGCCGTAGACAAACAAACACTTATATGGAATATAACATTTTTTCATAATGGGATCGTATCACAAATTATCAATTTTTTTTTCTGAAAGTACACTTGAAACTACTTAGATAAATATATATTTTATGTCACATAAGTTTCTATTTTTACAGAATTATTTTTTTAAATTTTATATAAAATTTCTAATGATGTCATAATTTTGCGACGTTGTAGTTTCTCCTACCTGCCGAACAGAGATCTACGCTGAGTGCGCTGACATTCATGTATAGTACGTGTATGCATAACTATCATTGTATGTGTGTACAATATTATGACGTCATAAAATCAGACTCAGAATGTTTATAAGGTAAATCATGAATGAAAAGTATAATAATATTAAATATTTTTGATGAATATATGCATATTATTATGTAAATTTTTCATTTATGAAAAATAAATCATTTTTTTTATGACCCCATTACACTAGTGAAATATTGTTATGTATAAAATTATATGATGTATTCATGAAAATGTTTATTTAGTGATAAAGATTTAGAGAATAAAATTGGATGTTAACATTTTTAAATTTACACTTTTGGTGCCCAACTTAACTAATTTAAAGACGTGGTACAAATTGATTTAGTACTTATGCGAGTACTTCAAAAAATGAATGTCATCTAAACTGTCAAACCAAGTAACCTGTCAAAAATAGATAGATATCTGACAGTTTGTCAACGCTCATTTCTTCAAATAACGCATACTGAATCTGTTTTTACGTCTTTAAGGGTACGTTCGGCATTAACATCTACGGATTGATCAGAGCTCGTTGGTCACGTGACGGATTTCACAGATGTTAATCTAATGCCGAACGCTCCAGATTCATAGTTTAGGCGGGAAATTATAATACACACATGTGTAAGTAGGGCTGTTTCGAATTTTGGTATTTCCTATCAATCAGTTGTCACTTGTCAGTAGCAACAGAAATAAACGGTGAGTGAACTTATTAAATAGTTATTATAAAATAGATAAAGGCATGAACATGAGTACGGACGAATTCAAGATGATAATAAAATTTGCATATGACATGAAACAAGCTTTAACTGAACACAAAGGGCACATATATAAATTTAATTCTTTGTTCATCCTGACTGGCTACTAACGTAGAACTGAGTCACTTACTAGTTCAAATTTCTTGGAACACATCTGGTGACAACATGGTCAAGAATTTTAAGAACTACCCTTCGCCGGTTTAAATTTTTGTTTGCCAATATCTGCGCAGGAATTTTTAACTGACCCGCTACAGAAATGACAGTTCAGATTAAGGCTTATACGCATGCTCAGAATCGAGAGCTCAGGATGCTCGATGACCAAGCGCCGAGCACACAGAGCGAGCTCTAGATGCTCAGCGAGTTCAATGCCGAACGCTATAGATCGCTCTGATGTCAATGCCGAACGCAATCGAGGGCTCTGAGCGCTAGAAATGTTAATGCCGAACGTATCCTAAATGAAATTTACTCGAGCATCAAAAGTGTAAATGTAAAAAATTTGACACCTAAAAATTCGAAATTTTATTCTCTAAATCTCTATTTTTAAATTATTACATAACGTTTAACGGGGCAGATAATATTTGGCAAAAAATGTTTTCCCATGTTAAATGCATAGTATGCCACGGTTTCTGATGTTTATGTAAGACTAGGTCACCACACAATTGAGGTCATCATAACTCAGTAGTAGTAATCACTAATATTGCAGAATAAGCAATACGAAACAATTATAATATTGTTTCTTTATTTGGTAATTAGTTGACACCTCAATTGTTTGTTGACTTAGCATTACAGTAATATAAAAGACTGTATGGACGATGGGAAGACAGAGTCCGGTGAGAGTCCATCGAGAGGTCCATTAAGAGAGAGACCAGAAGAAGACCATTCATCCATACAGTCGGATCCATCATTTGTAAATATATCAACTCATCTTTATACTAGTCAATAAACTTAGTTATAATAAATCATTATTATTATTTCGAACCTTTACTCTTCTACGAGCAACGTCACAACGGTAAGAACATTTATTATTACTTATTATATTTTTGGCGATTACTAAATTGTACCTCCAGTCTGGCAAGAACCCATCTTAAATATTATTTGCTAATTCGCCTCATAAAGGCGGGTTACAAATTGGTGGCAGCGGTTTTGGGGTAGTTTGCCAGCCCAGGGTGGCTAATATATTTGGTCCACTCGCGGAGTACGATTTTGTAACAAAATTATTTTTTAAAATTTAATAAACATGCCAGCGGGCAGTATTGTGGGTAGTAGCCCGGCGGGTAGTTCAAATAAATTAAATCTGCCAACAACGATTAAATCAGAAGCAGAAATGTTATCGTTAAGAAGTGCTGTAATAGCAGAAATACCAGAATTTAACGGTGACAATGTAGAAGAATTTTTTAACAAAGTACTAGTAAGAACAAGTATTATAAAGTTTGATGACAGAGATACAGTAGACCTGGTTCGTATAAAATTAAATGGGGATGCTTTAAAATTTTATTGTCAAACTAGAGAATTACATCTTGTAACTATATCATTTGCAGAATTTAGAGAAAAATTTATAAAAAGATTTTCTAAACGTAGATATGAAGACCAAATTAACAGAGAATTTTGGAATTGTACACAAAATGTAGGGGAATCAGTACAAAATTTTGCAGAACGTTTAAGGGATCTAAAGGTAGAATTATTAAATATAGAATGTGCGAATGAAAGTTATATAGATTATCAAATTTTATCTCGATTTAAAGAAGGCCTGAGAGCAGAAATTAAAGAATGTATTAAGGTAATACTGAAGTGTCGGACCGACTTAACATTTGAAGAAACTGTCGAATTGGCAGAACAGGAGGAATGGGAATTGGAAATGGAAAAAAATAATTGTTCAGATATAGGGACTGTAAGTAAAAATTCAAATCAATCGGCATATACAAGAATAAACGGTGTTTGCAAAAATACGGAACGGGATTATAGGATAAAATTTCCGCGTAAAGATTGGGCGAAAAAAGGGCACTATACAAAGTATTGTAAAACATGTACTAATCAGAAGCGAAGTCGAAATCATAGCAGGTACAGAGGTCCACCAGGAGGCAATCGTTACAACGCCAACAGCGCAACGGCGGGTTACAGGCACAACAAGGACATTCATAGGACGAAGGAAGGACGAAGACCCCAGCATTTAAACAGGAACTACCTCTCGCGAGTGCTCCGTCTCGGGAGGTATCAGTAAGAAATAAAATTTTCAAAATTAATAATATTCGAACATTGGAAGATTTAAATAAAGACGATCCAAATTTTATTTTAGTCAAAATTAGAGGTATTTCAGTAAAATTATTAATAGATTCGGGATCAAGAGTATCAATTCTTAAAAAACGGTTTGCTAAGGGGCATTTGATTACAAAAGGAGATGTTGGGCGATTAAAATCTATATCAGGCGCACCAGTATCATATTACGGCACAAGTAAATTAAAATATGAATGTCAAAATTCTAGTTTTCGCCTTAAAACATTTATTTGCTCAGATAATTTAGATTTGGATGCCGACGGTTTATTGGGTAGAGATTTTATACGTAAATTTGATGTGCACATATCAAGAGAGGAGGTTCGTTTTAAAAACATATGCCTAAAACTGCTGAGCAATCACGACTTAGAAAACATGGACACCGTAGCACTCAACGTCATAAATTGCGCAACACGAACCAATGACGTCAGCGGGGCAGGTCAAGAGGCAGTACTGCAAGATAAGCAAAACAATGTACAGGCACGTACTCAGAAGGCAACCATTACAATTCAAGATAGGGACACAGAAGTTCAAAATACGGGGAATGGCTTCCTCAATCAAGAAGAATCAGTCACACAAACCAGTGGATTGGTTAGATTGAAGAGCGCCGTGAAGATTCCTCCAAATTGTGAATTCGTGTGTACAGCAGTCCAGGATCTGATCAATCCAGGGCAAGACATTGTGGTTGAACCTGAAGAACTGAAGACCCATGGGGTTATGGCAGCAAGAGTCATAACAAAAGCAGAAAAAGAGGTACCGGTGAAGTTGATGAACTTCACAAATCAAGAGCTTCTATTAGGGAAGAATATGGTAATCGGCAAATCGGCCGTACTTGAGAAGGGGAGCGCTGGAAGTCAACAGGCTCCAAACGAGCAGCATTCGCCGACCACGTCAAAAGGACCAGTCGGGACAGCTGTAGTCGGAAAAAGGAAGAAATCTCAAGGGGTGAGCGCTGGAAATAAACAGGCTCAAAACGAGCAGCATTCGTCGACCACGTCAAGAGGACCAGTCGAGACAGCTGTAGTCGGAGAGAGGAAGAATTCTCAAGGGAAGAGCGCTGGAAACCAACAGGCTCAGAAAAATGAAAAAGTACAGTATTCCACGTCATCTGGACCAAAATACCAGAAAGACGGGACAGCTGGAAACAGAAGAATTGCAACGAAAAATTCGCAAGTTAAGAGCGCTGGAAATCGACAGGCTCAACAGAAGAAAGGACAACACAGGTCCATTGAAGGAAGAAGTCCGCAAGCTGGAAAAATCAGGGCAGCTGAGAATAAGAGGCAACAGGCCGTATGCACTGTAAGAGTTCAAGGAAACAGGTGCATTGAAGAGCAATTCAACTTGGAATATTTACCGGAAGAGGTAAAAAGTAAATTATTGAATTTATTGGTAGAATATGAAGACATTTTTCAATGGGAGGACACTAAGCTAGGGTGCACACATAAATTGAAACACAGAATAATCACTGAAGATGTACCGCCTATAGCTAAAGCACCGTATCGAGTTCCTCACAGCCAACAAGAACCATTGACTAATGAATTAAAGAAAATGCGTGAAGCAGGGGTAATAGAACCCTCCGATTCACCATGGTCAGCACCAGTGGTCATCGTACCAAAGAAATCCGAAAACGGAGAGGAAAAAATAAGGGTGTGTATCGACTTCAGGGGTTTAAACAAAGTGACAAAGAAGGATTACTTCCCTGTAGCCAACATGCAAGAAACCCTGGACCAGTTGGGGAATGCAAATCTATTCACTACCCTAGATTTAGCATCCGGCTACTGGCAAGTGCAACTAGATGACCAAGATAGAGAGAAGACAGCATTCACGACAAATGGAGAGCATTATCAATTCACAAAGATGCCGTTTGGACTCGTAAACGCACCAAGCACATTTCAACGACTCATGAACAGTGTGTTATCTGGGTTAAGAGGAGAACAATGCCTAGTATACCTGGATGACGTCATCGTGTTCAATGGAAATGGAGCAGACAATCATCTCAAACGACTCACGGAGGTTTTCAAGAGACTAAGACAGGCGAACCTTAAATTGCAACCCAGTAAATGCAATTTTTTGAAGACTGAAACGAAGTATTTAGGCCACATCATAAATGGTGAGGGTGTTAAACCGGATCCAGGAAAAATTACAGTCATTCAAAATTATCCAAAACCAAAATCAGTCAAGGAGATTAGGGCATTCTGCGGCCTAGTAGGATTTTATAGAAGATTTATACAGGATTTCGCAAAAACATCAAAACCTCTCACAAAATTGACACAAAAAAGTGAGCCATTCATCTGGACCGAAGACTGCGAAAAAGCATTCAATTCATTAAGGAATGCCCTCTGTTCCGAGTCAGTCTTAGCCCTTCCAGATTTCACCCAGGAATTCATCTTGTCTACCGATGCAAGTGGCAAAGCTATAAGTGCCATATTGAGTCAAAAATGCAATGGATACGAGAGGCCAATAGCTTTTGCAAGTCGTCAGTTAAATAAAGCAGAAGTAAATTACACTACCACAGAACAAGAATGTCTTGCAATAATTTGGGGTGTAAAATACTATCGATGCTATCTGTATGGAAGAAAATTCACAATAATAACTGACCATCAACCACTGAAATGGCTATTTTCGATCAGCAATCCACAATCACGTTTGGCAAGATGGACGCTTACTCTCCAAGAATACGAGTACAAGATTGAACATAGAGCGGGGAAGAAGCATGTGAACGCAGATGTACTCTCAAGAATACCATTAATAAGAAATGCAGGAAATACGTTATAGATGGTAAATATAGAAAACAAGATTTAGAATATTTTGTGTGTTATATGGAAAATCAATCAGTTAGAAATATGGTATTTAAAAATGTGTGTATGTAAGTGTTGATTTTAAGAGTGAAAGAACAACCGTCAGTGCCATGCATGTTGAGGAAACCGCATCAAACCACAGGAAGCAGATGAACCATCCAAGGGATAACGACCGGCCAATCGTCTCCCCTCAAACTCATCTACAGCCATGGATACACCATCCAGCACAAGACCAGTGGTATGCAGTAATTTTCCTCATCAAACATGACATGCTATAAAATATTGTGATTATAGAGACTTTAAGTGTAGTTGTAAGAAAAATTGTGCTCCTCCGGAAGCAAATTTTTAAAGAAGGGAGGTATGTAAGACTAGGTCACCACACAATTGAGGTCATCATAACTCAGTAGTAGTAATCACTAATATTGCAGAATAAGCAATACGAAACAATTATAATATTGTTTCTTTATTTGGTAATTAGTTGACACCTCAATTGTTTGTTGACTTAGCATTACAGTAATATAAAAGACTGTATGGACGATGGGAAGACAGAGTCCGGTGAGAGTCCATCGAGAGGTCCATTAAGAGAGAGACCAGAAGAAGACCATTCATCCATACAGTCGGATCCATCATTTGTAAATATATCAACTCATCTTTATACTAGTCAATAAACTTAGTTATAATAAATCATTATTATTATTTCGAACCTTTACTCTTCTACGAGCAACGTCACAACGGTAAGAACATTTATTATTACTTATTATATTTTTGGCGATTACTAAATTGTACCTCCAGTCTGGCAAGAACCCATCTTAAATATTATTTGCTAATTCGTCTCATAAAGGCGGGTTACATTTACCCTGTTTATAAAAAACAATCAGGAATAAAGGACGAATTTATAAGTAATAACAAACCGAAAATTCAAGCAGCAGTACTCAAACGGTAGAACATTTTTTTAATGGTAACAACTTTAAGTAATAACAAACCGAAAATTCAACCAGCAGTTCTCAAACGATAGAACTTTTTTTATAATAATGTTTAGCCCATTAGATAGAGAATATGTTTCTGATTTCAACGATATAAATTTTGAATAGGATTGTATAACAATTATTTCGAGAAAACTGGTATTAAAAATTATACTGAAGTAGGCTATGCAATACACACATACAAACAAATGAGGTGGCATAATTTTTAATATCTTTTTTCGCAAAATAATTGTTATACAACCCTATACAATATTTATATCATTGACATCAGAATAAAATATCTAATGAACTAAACAATTCTATAGGGGAGCATTTAAAAAAAATATAATTCTGTTCTACCACTTGAAACCAACAATAATTATTATTAATTTCGAAGACAAAAAGACATTGTTATTGTTGCTCTAAGACAAAGGTACGCAATTTTTTCATGCCGCGTTCCCTTTTTCTTCAAGATACTAACATGCTCCCCTCTCGTGACTGGCAATTTTTTTTTATTAAGTTTAGATTTGGGGGAAGGGGGGATTATTGTAAGTTTATGTCGGTGATAATTTAAAAAAATAATAAGAATTCACATTTAATGAAGGCTAACGATATTTTTGGAATTCAGTCAACTTTATTTCATTCCCGACTAGTTTCGACACTACATGTGTCTTCCTCAGGGGATGAGTTTTCTTAACTGTTTGTTGAAAATAGTGAAAATCTTTTGTGATTTAACAAAGTATATAAATACATGGAAATTGTTTTTAAAAAATACAAGAATTGTCAAAAACGAACAATATTTTGTTAAATGAATTTAACAAAGTCAGTGATAGCTAGCCGTTAAGGGTGTTAATACGTGAATATTTATTTTTTACTTTTTTACATCACTTTTGTACAAGTGTACCTTTTTATTATTTGTGACTTTGTTAAATTCATTTAACTGTTAAAATATTGTTCGTTTTTGACAATTCTTGTATTTAAAAAAAAACACACAATTTCCATGTATTTATATACTTTGTTAAATCACAAAAGATTTTCATTATTTTCAACAAACAGTTAAGAAAACTCATCCCCTGATGAAGACACATGTGGTGCGAAGTCGGGAATGAAATAAAGTGACTGAATTCCAAAAATATCGTTATCCATCATCATCCATCCCAGTCAAGTAATTTACCAGATCATCACATTTAATATTTAACAAGAAATAAAATAAGTACATAAGTAAATAACCCTAGATGTTAAATGAATTAAAATTAAAAATAAAAAAAATTAAATCAATGTGATTTGTGCGCTTGTCTCTTCTAGTCTTCGTTTAATTGACGATAGGTACCGCCGCTCTTAAGGTAGTTGGGGCATGAAGTGAAATCGATAAAATCTTAATAATCTTTGGCGTACAGCTACATTAAGAACTGCTCGATGTATATCCAAAATTTTAGTCAACTTGCCCAGTTCCAATCGGAGTTATTGAATTCCAAAGTTGGAAGAATTAACATGGCGAGTATTAGGGAAGCTGAAGAAATCAGAGACATAACTGACTCTAGAATCGCGAAAACCCTTAAATTTTGACTAAAAACTAGGTGAATATTAATGAAGGTTTGGGAAAAAAACTAGTTAAAAAAAACATGCATGCTATCTGGTTTCAAAGATGTAACAAATTTAACGCCGCATAGTTGATAACACTGCCGTCCACGTTTTTTATTTAACTTCACGATTACAACCATTAGCTGTTGCAATACCTAGCTGAATAAATACAATAATATGCAAATAGCTATGTGACTTGAAGCAGGCAGGCAAGTCTTGAGTTTGTCTACATTGTTCGACACGGAATTAATAGATGGCATTGGTCTCATGAGCCAACTACCTTAATTCAACATCAGATAATCGTGAACGTGATTTTGTCTTGATATTAGTTAATTTTAAGAATGTGATTTCACATAAGCATGTAAAAGTAAAAGGGGATTTACAACCAGCAAACGCGTAAATACAAAAAAATATTACAGAAACAACATAGCAAACTAAAAAATTATGAAAAAAAAAATGGGTAATTAAAAAAAATCATAATAAAATTTTGGCATCATTTGCCGCGCCCTCTACTTTGCGCATCATTGGGTTAGAATGGTCTAGTTTACACCGTATGACCTGAGGTAGGCCAGACCTATATGAGACCTATATTAGGACAGAGTTAAAAAAATATCGTGTTGTTTACACCGCATAATGTAGAGCCTAGGATAGGTGGGATATAGGTAGAATATAGGTACTAGTTTGTACCATCTAGCGGTTTAATTTTAAGTTTAAAAAAACAATTTTTCCTTTTATCTTTTTATCACTCATGTTTATATACAAAATTTCACTACTTGTTTAGGTACTTACTCTTACTGTCAAACAAAACTTTCACAATATGTGTAAATCAGTATCACTGTATTCAATATTACCGACATCTACTCTACCGTACAAATTTCAAACTATTTTAGATGTTAGCTGTTTACACCGCAATAAATACATTTAGGCCGAGGCCTAGTATAGGTCAGGTCACATGAAAAAGTGGCCTGACCTAAGCCAGGCCGCTCCATATTTTAGATGTCTACACTAGGCGGCCCAAATACATTTAGGTCGAATTTGGGGTATAGGTCGAATATAGGTGTACGGTGTAAACTAGGCCAATGTCTTAATAGGATCCTCCATCATAGTAACAAATTAGAACATGAGTAATTTATATTAAAACTAAACTTTAAAACTTATGTTAGGGACTATCGAAGGTTAAAAAAGTTATTAGTTTTTAAAATATTCGAGCTTTTAATGTGTTTAACCTCGCCTTAACATCTACTTCACACATTTACCTTATTCCAGATTTTTACTACTTTTAAGTCTTTTTCTATGCTCTTTTTGACATCAGGAATCCATTTTCAAGTAATTGAATGCAGAAAATAACGAAAGAACGTAAATTAAATGACACGAATTTATGATAACACGATTGCTGCGTCAGATAAAAACCACTTCCGTTTGTATGAAAGTAAGAAATGTTGAATGACATAATCTGCTTGCTGCCAGTGGCAATCAAAACTTGGACTATTTACGTAGTTTTTTTATGAAATATTTTATTAATTTGATTATTATCTACGCATATTTTAAATTATTCACCACAAAAATTGTTTTAAACATATTTTTATAAATGTTGAAAAATATAAATTTATGTGACTCCAATTATTAGTGAACTTCATTGTGTGAAAACAAAATGAGCTTACATCTGCGTCATATTACTATATTTAAAACATTAGCGCTTAACGAATACCAATGAAGACTTCCTAAAACTACAGATCGCTTTAAATTTTGAAGATGTTTTATAAAAATATTTAAAAAACCGACCACGGTGGTGTGTAGTGGGCAATATAACCGACTCACGACATAAGGGTTCGAACCCCGGATGGTTGTTTGTGTGCGCTTTCATCATCCCATCTCTATCAATCCAAGGTTTACAAAGACTACGTTACAAATATATTAACGAAAATTGACTCACCCCCAGAATATCAATTGTAATAAGTTGTATAAAACCGTAAATACAATAAAGAATTATTATCATTATTATTATATCTAAAAAACTAGTGAAGGACCCCATTATGGAAATGTTTTACTTAATTGTGCATTGTGCCGTATAAACTAGAGCTGGCGTTTATATATTGTATTGTACTGTTAAAAGTAAGGTCGACGGAAAAATTGAATATGCACTTGGACAAAAGCTAACTCAGATTCGGCAGTAACACTCACTTTTTTGTTCTTGGTACATAAATAACGATTAAATTAAAGAATCTTGTAAATAATACATTAAAACCATTTTAATACAAATATTAGTGGCATTAGTGTTGCGTGTGTTTATTGGTTATGACTTTTCCCATAAAAACAAGAATCGCGTTTTTAAAATCTGGCAAAAATGAAATTTTAGATAATTCTGCAATTGGGTATAATTTGTGAACGAAATACAATATAAATAACATTTTTTCAATGATATTTGTTACTTAATCTATACTTACACTTAATCAACTAAAATAGTGCAATTCCAACAATGGTTTCGGCTTCGGACGCCATGTACATGTAGTATGACTAATACCGTTCCCGACACATATGCACATACTTATTTTTTTATAGTCATAATAATAGTTGTATTTTTTAACATGCATTTCAATTACGTTTACTCGGTCACTAAAGTAACAAATTAAAAAAAAAAATGTTATAATAAAATGTAGAAGAACTTTATGCTCTAAAAATTGTATGCACCAAATTTTGCTCTAAAATGAAATGGGGGAACAGTTTGAGCTAGACAAATTGATTTGCCATATTAAATTCTTCTATTATAATTTGTAATGAATATCCTGTATATAATATAATTTCTAAACACTTGTAATTACTATGAGTCAGAATAGTAAAATTTGTATTGATATGATAAGATAAGTAAAATGAATCACCTATAAATTCGAAGGCTTCTTCAAAATATTGCTTAAGGTTCTGATGTCCAGAATCCGTTGCTGGTATTTGCTTGTATGTGATGCCGCAAGATTCATGATAACCAGGAAGCTGAGAAGTTACATTGAGTACGCATGTGGTTCCTAGAGTCTGTAAACATGATAAATCTGCCGCGTCCTTACTGTTGCCGAGGTAGAGGAACGGAAGCACCCTGGATGCAGGATGGGAGTCAATATCTGTACATGAGTCTCCACACGGGCTGCATGTTGGGGATGTTGAAGACGTTGGCGAAAGAGGCGATACTGATAAATATGAACGATTTGAAGAAACAAGGCTATCTTCGCAAAGATCACGATGCCGACGGTGGAATTCACGATGTCCACCTATAAAAATATACTCTTATTATATATATGCTTAAACTATTCTTAAATATACATAAGAATTTTGAGGAATAAGTCAAAATTTAAAAATTGAAAATCAATATTATGCATAATCAACAAATAGCTACCTTTTTTATAATGTTAATATTTTACGCACATTTATGTACAAATGAGTAAAGCTTTAATCGTATATTACACTGTTATCTCCATTAAGTTCCATTGAAAGTGATGAATCATGACAGTAGTACACAGATGGGGAACTCTTAATGAGCAACTTGAAAAGAATGAACATTTGCCATATTGTTACATTTTTCAAAATTACCACATTTTTATATTATTACAAATTAGACTAATCAAAGCAAACGTATTTAATCCATAAACATATTATAATTCAAATATTTTTTTAACCACTCTACATGGTAAGTATGCTAAAAAAATACCAATTCAATTATGATCGTGCAATTACAAAATATACGATCAAAAATGACAAAATTATTGATGTTGCAGTAATAATTATATTATTGGAATTAATGATAAATCTATATTGTGACGTTTATAATGCAATTTTACACCTAATATAAAATATGAAATTTTATATTCGTCTATCTTTTACTAATTAAATAAAATATGTATGAAAATATAAATATTAAAATTTTTTGATGCCAGTAATTGGAGAAACAAAGCACAAAAACGGAAAGTAGAATAAATTAGTCAGAAAGTGTATGACTTTGTGTCTGACTCATATATGTCCGGAATGGATGGTAATGAGTATAACGAAGGTCTTTGGGTTATATATTATTCACCTTATTTGTATACTATGCGCATGTGTTTGATATCATGAATTTATGAGAAATAAACGTAATGTCGTATTTTCCTAAGCAAATAAATTCTTTAAATGAACTAGTATCTAAATAGTGATTCAACACATTATATCCTTTTCAATTTACATACTTTTGAATAACATACAGTTCTTTCTTAGTAATTCATGTACTATTTTTTATTATTTTAAAAAAGATTATCACTACATAATTTACAATAAATTATCTATTACGCTCGTGTATGAGTCACTACTGAAAAATATATTCCACTATCAATAAAAAGTTACATACGAACTGATTGGATTGGCACTGGCATAAACCTCAGAACGAGGCACTGTGAATCTCTTTTTATTCGCATATTCCTTTGATAATGCAAATATAATTAGTTGAAAATGAAGTACACTTATAATTAACCAAAAATTTGCACACACACTGATTATATTACTAAAACAAATAAATATTAAATTTTTATTATATTTATAGTGTTTTGTATATGCACATATAAACAAATTAACTAAATCACTTTTACAAGTACATATATTTTAAAGTCTCTCATTATGAATTATTGGAAAATGAAATTAAACTCAACAATTTCACTCTATCACCATTCAAACCACACTGGCTAACTCAAACACAGTGTTTTTGTGTGTGTATATTTTGTTCGGTAGTTCGGACTTACCACGAACATTCACGAAAAGTATGAATCATCGGAGTAGAGTCAGGACAACATAGTACACGTTGTTATTCACAGTGTTATTCCACTGCCAAGTTATAGAGTGATTACGTCATTGGCAGCTGCTAAACTCAATCCTATGATGAGAAACGTGTATTACGTTCCCCAACGATTCTTCTCATTCATATTGTCCCCTTGCACTACGCAAATTGTAAATTAACTCATGAAACAATTCAAATGATTTTCCAAAAAAATTAAATCAGTTTAAAATGTAATTATGTGTAATATTCAATTATAAAATTCCAATCGTTAGGCGGGCACATATATGTGTCAATTTGAAACTTTTTGTATTTGTGTCATTATACATATATATCTTTATTAGCCAAATTCGGTATCTGTTATTTTATTGTTAAACTTATCTCAGAATGTTATAAAAATACAATTGTTAGAATTTAAACTATAAATTATTTATTCATTAAATTGCATATAAAAGAAATAAGATGTATGAAACGTGTTACAAAAAGACGTGCTTGTTATCCGTTTAATTTGTTGGCATAGATATTCAATTATGTTTAATAATCTATTATCATACCTCCTACCACATCACAATTTTGAGTCATAATTAAATAAAATAAGTTCATTTCTTGGAAAAAGTAAACTAATCAAATGAAAAATTGTTTTCATGATGACAACATTATGCACATTTTGTAAACATTTATACGATGTTATTTTTTATTTTCATACGATATATTAATAAAATTTTGTGATTATAAATTTAAAATATTTTTAATCTATATAAATTTGTTTGATATCCTCCGCTATTCTAGTATAATAATGTAGAAGTAAATAATATTAAAATAGCAGAACCACATAATACGAGTATATGTAAATAAATAAAAGAAAATAATTATTAAAAGACATTATAATTGAACACATAGGTACATATGAATGAATGTATTATATACTAAATTTTTAAATATAAGTTTTATTGATATAGAAAATTAATTTCAAACTGCCCTATTAAAATTGTAATATATACAGGTTGTTAAAAAAATTAAGGGTATATAGGCGGTCCGGATTTCGAAGGCCACCATTGGGATCTGGGAAACTATAAAAGATACGACATTAGTTTAATAGGATATGTCGTATTTCGTTGACATGTGGTGGGCCTTTGGGGGCCCATCTTAGATGTGCTTTGTTTTGTCAAAAATTCTCGTAGGTTACTAGGTAATGGCGGAAAACTGAATTTGGTCGATCTTTTCATTCTGAAATTACTTCTAAACTATTAGTAATCGAGAAATATGTTTCAAATAAAAAACGTAGATATTTTTATTGTTTATCTAGTGGCGTACGAAAATGATTTTTTTATCGGTAAATTTTCGAGAAATAATACAAACTTACAGTTTTTTTAATGGAACCCATATTTGATTTTTACTATAACAAAATTCTTATATTTTTTATCTTTCGATTGGTATAAAGCCTGATTTATAAATTGCAGAGACAGAATAGAATGGAATAGAATAGAATAAAGAATGGAATAGAATAATTTTTTCTTTTCGGTGCTCTTATGAGTCTATAAAAGCACTGATAACACTTCGTTAAGAAGATCTAAAAGCGCACTGTTTGATACAATGTATTAATGTATACAATCAGACAAAATTCACAACACACAATGCACAAACTGTCAAAATGTGAATTTTCAATTGTTAGTGGAAGACTCTAAAAACATAACTGACAAAATAACACCAAGTTATTGTTGACAAGTCGTCTTTTTTAAAAATCTCATTGTAAAATTACCTCAATAGAAAAAAATAGTATAAAAAATGTTTCATAAGGCCTGTTAACGCACTCGTCCTTTGTCAAACTCGCCTCGCGGCTCGTTTTGCAAACTTGTTTTTTAATGTACTATTTTAAGATCATGTATAGATTGCATAGAATAAAATAGTTTGGAATAGAATCTATAAATCAGGTTTAAGAGTTACTTTGTTTTAAATTTTTTTTTAGTTCGTACCTGGTATAACTACGTACGTTATTTTAAAAATATATAATTTAAATTAAATGATGAAGCAAGGTAAGTATGAAATAAGTTACTTGAATAAAATAAAATACTATTTTATAATAAAAAAATTGACAAAAAAATTAAAAGTAAAACAAATTTTAAATACAATAATGATTTAAATTTAATTTAATCTCAGTCATTGCCATGGTTTAGAACTTTGTCGAACATGGCTTCCTATATTAAATGTTGTAATATGTTACCTTGGTTATTTGTTACTATTGTTTTTGTTATTATTTATTTATATATTTTTCCATGAAGCAGGCAGCAGTGTATGCTGCCGAAACATTGGGTATTTAATAAATATACACAACATAAATTAAAAGGTTGTATAATTTAAATTGTATTATGAATTCGGAAAAATGTTTTAATATTAATAAATTAGAAAAATAAGTTTTTTTTAAAGTAAAAATCAAATATGGTTTCCATTTAAAAAAAATGGAAGGTTGTTATATCTCGAAAATTTACCGATAAAAAAATTATTTTTGTACGCTACTGGATAGACAATTATGATAGTTTAGAAGTAATTTTACAATAAAAAATGATCAAATTCAATTTTCCGCCATTATCTAGTAACCTATATGTTCATTTTTTCCCTCTGTTTACCCTATTATTGAATTCTTAAGTAAAGTATTTTTCAAATATTGGCTTCATTTTTTAATCCACATTTACGTATTGTTAAAAAACGCATATGTTAAATATCTAACACGCGACTAATGCCGTTCCAAGACATATGGCGTGAGTGACGGCGGGTTAAAATACAATCATCTTTATACCAATCGAAAGAGAAAAAATAAGTATTTTCTAAAATAAAAATCAATATGAGTTCCATTTAAAAAAAATGTAAGTTTGTGTTATATCTCGAAAATTTAACCATAGAAAATTATTTTCGTATGCCGCACTGGATATCTAACTATTTTATTTGAAACATTTTTCTCGAATACTGATAATTTGGAAGTAATTTTAAAATAAAAAAATCGACCAAATTCAGTTTTCCGCCATTATCTTACTAGATAACTCGTGAGAATTTTTGGCAAAACAAAAGCAGATCTAAGATGGTCCCCCAAAGGCGCATCACATGTCCCATTTAATCGTCGTATATCCCACAGGTATTTCCTATACTTGCCGAGATCCCAATTGTGGCCTTCGAAATCCGGACACCTGTATACTATACAAGATGTTCATTTTATTTTGTCCACTATTGTTATCTCCAGAACTATAAGAGCTACGAGGTCGGTTAAATAAGCAAACAATTTCTATTTTACAAGATTATTTTAATGAGCATAAAATTATTGTTTTTCAACCAGTGGTTCACAAACTATGGAGACCACACTCAGAGTAATGTATATTAAAAATTGTATATTGTACATCAAAATTTTAAATTTAAACATGTAAATATTAAGTATAGAGAAATGTACATGTAAAAGAATTATAAAAATGTATTTACTATTAAGAATTGCATATTTTTATATATTTAAAATTAAGGACAGCATATTAAAAATAATTATATGTATATTTGCCGAATATTTTTAAATATATAGAGATATTGAAATATATATTACATATTACAATTAGCTATTCGGTATATTAAACTTTAAAATACTGAGTATTACGGCTTACAGCGTCAGCATGTTGAACAGACAAGCGATGATCAAGGGAAGAACAGTCTCCATGTTCTCTTACATGTATACATATATGCTTCTGTGTTGATTGAAAGTGGAAATAAGACAATAAAATCATGTACATCAATCCTCAAATGCAAATGAGCGACAATTTTATAAGAAATATTTTAAAATCGTGGTGATTTAACGATTTGTTTGAAAGTGTTAGGTTTATTATTTAGAATTTAAATTATTTTATTCTTGTTACGAAATCTGTTTCGTTGAATATTATTTTTTGTTATTACGTCCACCTACTTATAAAAATAAAATTTTCCTATTACAAAACTTGTCTTTAAATATATAGTAGGTACCTGTACCTATGCACCGATTGCGGAACATAGGAGATAAACGTGCACACCCTATACCTACTACAAAAAGGTAAAATATTAGTTTGCCCTCATGCTGTAATTTCCAGCGTAAGATACTTGTTTATTTGAAGTAAATATTTTGTACAATAAATTGTACCACATGATATAATAAAATTTAATATAACTTTATAATTATTAATAATATCTTAACTGTTAAGGATGATATATTATTTTTAATTTAAAAATAAATATATATTTAAAATTAGTATATTATATATTTGCTCTTATTACATAACATTTTAAATCTTTTAATATCTATACATATTTTATACATATATCTTGTGTATTTGTCCCTTTTTTAAATATAAAATATAATAGCAACTATTATAAATATATTTATCATAACAACACATTTCTCTCGGTGCAACTTTGTTATTTTAAATGGAACAATATATATATATATATATATATATATATATATATATATATATATATATATATATATATATATATATATATATATATATATATATATATATATATATATAGGTTAGGTATGATCACGACTGATCAGTTAAGTAGTTACGAAGTTCACAGGTGTAGCAGTCAGATTGTTGGGAAGGTTGTTAAATTATACTCTTTTAAGTTACATGTCAAGCTTTCGGAATTACTTTATTCCTTCTTCAGGACAGCTACAATTTAGTAACAAATTTCGTATTAAAATTTTGAAAAAATGTTCAATGTAATACAGTACTTACTACTTAGTGAGGTTAAATTGTAAACAAGTCAGTCATCAGAACTGTGATAAATTCAAGCTGATAGTGTTGATACATTTTTGTAGTTAAATTTAGAATAAAGTTGCCAAAAAATATATATTAGATAATTAGAACAAATTGTTAAAACAGAACTAATCGGTTCAGAAGAAGTCAAAGTTAAAAAACACGTGTTGAATGAATGAATTAATAATTATCTGCTTAAATTCAAGGAATTACATAAACCTAATATTAATTTAAACTCTGATCCAACTTAGTTTTTTTTTTTTTTTACAAATTTCTTTGGTCAATTAGTACTTTTTTACTAATTTAAAATTAACATTTTGGTTGTTTTCCGGTCCGACATCCGGTTGGATTTACTTTCTTCTTTTTCTTCTCCAGTGTTTTACAAATTTGCTCAAGGTTCGAACTTGTTTAGTTTTCATTCATTCAACACGTGTTTTTTAACTTTGACTTCTTCTGAACCGATTAGTTCTGTTTTAACAATTTGTTCTAATTATCTAATATATATTTTTTGGCAACTTTATTCTAAATTTAACTACAAAAATGTATCAACACTATCAGCTTGAATTTATCACAGTTCTGATGACTGACTTGTTTACAATTTAACCTCACTAAGCAGTAAGTACTGTATTACATTGAACATTTTTTCAAAATTTTAATACGAAATTTGTTACTAAATTGTAGCTGTCCTGAAGAAGGAATAAAGTAATTCCGAAAGCTTAACATGTAACTTAAAAGAGTATAATTTAACAACCTTCCCAACAATCTGACTGCTACACCTGTGAACTTCGTAACTATATATATATATATATATATATATATATATATATATATATATATATATATATATATATATATATATATATTGTAACGTGCGCCCCTGAGTAAAGAGTATACGAGCGCCGTTACTGGAAGAATGTTCCCGAGCGATGACGTAATCCCCGGCGACGGAACGCCTAGACGTGTTAATTGCACCGTTGACCTAAATCTATTGTATTCGGTATCATTGTGGCATCGGAAGGTTCCAGGAGGACACTGGGCTGTATAAATACCGTCCGAACGGCAGCGGAGATATAGTCTGATATATATATATATATATATATATATATATATATATATATATATATATATATATATATTTATAAGCAACGAGCAATGAAGCTGGTTATATAAATAAACAGTCTACGAGTTGTTAACATAAATAAATGTAGTGATATAAATATTGGTTAAATAAATAATCTTAGTGTTTCAGCATTTAATAATATTCTTAGTCTTAAATTAGTGTTTATAATTATTTAATCATAGTGTTAGTTATTTTTATTATCTAAATAAGATTTATCCTAATTATTTATCAGATAATAAACGAATTATTTTAATTAATAATATTTCTTTGATTTTTACACTTCACCCATATAAATAAACGTTACAATTGGTGTCCGGTGTGGGGTCGTTAATAAACTGTGAAGTGTAAATAAAAATAAATAAAATGACGACTAAACAAGTAAAATTAAGTGAATTAAAAGTAAGCGATCTCAAGAAAGAACTGGAAGAACGAGAATTAGATACGACAGAACTGAAAAGCGTCCTACAATCTTGTCTACGACAAGCATTAATCGATGCTGGTGAAAATGCTGAACATTACTTATTCGAAATTTCATATGGCCTATGCCTATCCGACGTGGATAAACTAATAGCGGAAAGTTCTAGAACAGCCGAAGAAAATTCTCGAACATTAAAAGAAGAATTAAAACAGGAAATGAAAATGATAGAAAGTTCTACAAAGGCAGAAGAAAATTCTGGAACATTAGAAGAAAAATTAATAGAAAGTTCTAGAAGGGCCGAAGAAAATTCTCAAACATTAAAATAAGAATTAAAACGGAAAATGACAGAAAATTCTAGAATTCTGCAGCAAACATTAGAACAAAAATTGGAGGAAAGTTCTAGAAAATCAGAGGAAAATTCCAAAATATTAAAAGAAGAATTAATGAAACATACTAGACACTAGAACAGAAATAGAAGATAATTCTAGAAAAACTGAAGAAGACCTGAAGAATTTAGAAGATAAGTATGACAAGAAGATAGAAGAATTACGAGAAAAATTCACTAAAATTACATCGTCGTCAATTTCGAATTCTGGTGTGGCAAAGGCACCTGCCTTGGAAGGAAGAAAAGTAGTAAAACCAGATACTACCTCAACAATGCATATAAAAACATCGGAATTTGATGGAAAATCTTCGTGGCCGAACTATTTAAAACAATTTGAAGCTGCTGCGAAAGCAAATAACTGGACACCCACGGAGAAGGTTACAGCGTTGACCGTCTCGTTGCGTGGAGAGCCTATCAACATCTTACAAACGCTGAAGGAAGAAGAAGAAGAAGAGGACTACGACCAACTAGTCAAGAGGTTGGATATGCGATATGGCAATGCGCACCTGAAGCGTGTACCAGACGCAGCTGAGGAACCGGTATCAGAGTTCAAAAGAAAGCTTTCAAGAATTTGAAGCCGACGTAACTTGTTTGGTTCGTCTTGCACATCCTACAGCCCCTGACAGCGTTTTGGAGTGCTTGGCCACTGAATCATTCATCTACGGAGTACGAGACAGCTAAACTCAGCAAGCACTGCGATATGCATTAGAACATGAAGCTGCCAAACAAGCTTCACGAAATCAATCGCAAGTGCGAAATATGGATGCCGAGAGAAAGGAGATCTAGATGAGAGGGTGCGACGAATTGCAAGTGAAGTGTTTGCCGGAAGAAAGAAACTCCGCTGTGGGAATTGCGGTGAACTGGGCCATCTGCGGATGGCAGAGACTTTGCAGAAATATACAAAAGAAAACGGAATCGACAAAGGAAGAAAAGGAGTCGGAAAACTAAGTCGGGTTGATGCGAAGGGGCAACCGTCGACCCGTAATCTAGTAGCCCCACAATCCATCAGTTATGTCGCATCCCTTCTATCTACGTGGATGGCACTATTGACGGAAGGCCACTGAAAATGTTATTGGATGCGTGTGCGACAAACACTATAATTAGACCCGATTTGGCAAAGAAAACTGTCAAGACGCATCTTCAAGCAACTAAGTGGCGATTACGCACAGCGACAGGGCCGGACCTAGAACAAAAGTTGGGGTGGGCAAGATCTAAAAAATATATAAATATATATAAAATTTTATACTAATTTGATTGAAATATGGCTATAATAAGAGTTCCACAAATAGAAAAATGAATACGTGTTAATTTTTACATGGAATTAGAGTGCCTTGACAGAAAAAAGTAAATATATTGTTCTTTTAACTAACCATAAATAAAGTCAATGCACCATAATATTCACATATTTCTTACATGGCATTCTAATTATATGTAACAAAAAATTAACATGCATATTTTTTTTCACTCGTGATACACTTATACCCATATTTTAATCTAATTAATTAATATAATACTTTACATGCATTTTTCACGAAAAAATCGTTATATAAAGGTATAAAAATATATTACTGAATTCAGAATTAAATTATCTAACGAATGAGCAAATAAAAAATATATATTCTCATTTAAAATAAAAAAGTTAGGTACCATATTTTGAAAACCATTGATCGAAAAAAAATTCTTCTTCTTGTTTAAATTTGTAAATAAAAATTATTTACCCATTTAGCCATCTTTCTAGCTTTTATAATTCTCGAGATAGCAATGGTGGTCCATTTAAAATGAACGCCCTATGTTTAAAAAAACCCTAACTCAGAGTAGACTATGAACAAAGAAACGTAAAAGTATTTAATTAAATGTCAATTTGATATGAGATATTGTCAAAATGAAATCATAGCTTTTCTTCTTGAATCTTTTTTTAGAAGTGGAATTAAATGATTAGAAAACAGCAAATGGCAATACCTTCTTTATGATCTTTTCTCAAAATTACGTTTCAAGATCAATTATTGACAACTAGACTTTTGAATTGAATAATGATGACAAGTTTATTTGTTCATAGCCTACTCCGAGTTATTATTATTTATCAATATTTTGGAGTCAATAGTACTAATATTTTTTAGGTTAAATAAAAATGAAAATGTATTAGTGGAGTAAAACGATTCTGTAAGGAATTAAATGCTATGTCAAGTAAAATATAAAACTTTTTGTGATTTTCCGCCCCTTGCAAACTTTGGGGTGGGCTGTCGCCCACATCGCCCACCCCTAAATCCGGCCCTGCACAGCGACGGGAGAACAAGCTACCGCATTAGGAGAAGTAGATGTCAGCATCTTCATTGGAAACACCTCCTTTAAACATCGTACGCTGGTAGCTGAAGTTGAAGATGAATTAATACTCGGTATGGACGCAATGACAAAGCACGGTTTTAAGCTTGACCTGAAGAAGGGAGTGATGATGGTCAATGAAGAACTCATATTAAATCCACGAGACGAAAAGGCTGTGCGTGTGCTAATAGCCGAAGACGTTACTCTCCCAGAACGAAGTGAAACTATCCTGAAAGCACATTTAGATGGTAGTTTCTGTGAGGGAAATATTGCTATGCTTGAGCCCAGGAATGATGATGCCGAAACTGGCAGAGTTGTTGTCGGAAAATCACTGGTCAAAGCCAGCCAGGTAATTCCAGTTCGAATAATGAACATAAATTATTATCCAGTTGTTCTTAAAAGAGGAACAATTGTAGGGGAATGCTTGGCGGTATCCTCGATTATTCGAACTGTAAAGGCCAATAGAAACACATCTGAAGAAGTTCCGGACAACTTAATCAACCAAATATCAACATCCTTTCAAGAACTGACCGCCGATCATAGAACCAAGGCAAAGAATCTAATTGGAATTTTTCAAGATGTGTTCCAATTTGATAAGAAAACCAAAGGGAGAACTAATATAGTTCATCATAAAATAGACACCGGAGACGCAATACCCATCCGTCAACCAGCAAGAAGACTGCCATTGGCGAAGCGTGAGGCAGCTGAAAGAATTATTGAAGACATGAAGATGGAAGATGTAATGGAACCTTCAAGCTGTCCTTGGGTTTCACCAGTGGTGTTAGTGAAGAAGAAGGATGGCTCTACACGATTTTGCGTCGATTATTGTCAACTCAACAACGTGACGAAGAAGGATAGCTACCCGCTACCTCGAATAGACGATAGACTGGATACTTTGGCTGGGTCGAAGATTTGCTCCACTCTAGATCTAAAGAGCGGATACTGGCAGGTAGATTTGGACACGAAAGATAAGGAGAAGACAGCCTTCATCATTGGTAACGGACTCTGACAATTTACCGTAGTGCCATGGACTCTGCAATGCCCCCGCAACGTTTGAACGACTCATGAAAATCGTATTGGAAAACACAGATACCAGCAACGTTGGAATTGGTGGCGTCATATCCCAGAAACAAGACGGACATGAGAAGGTTATTGCCTACTTTAGTAAGACCTTGTCAAAACCGGAGAGGAATTACTGTGTCACCAGAAAAGAGCTTTTGGCAGTCGTGAAATCCGTGGAGCATTTCTATAAATATTTTGGAGTCAATAAAACATTAGAAAGATTGTGCCAGCGATTTTACTGGATTAACTGCAAGGTAGACGTTAAAAACTTGTGCAAGAAATGTGTGGTTTGTGCTGGAAGCAACGGTCCGCATAGACGACGAAGAGCTCCAATGCGTCAATACAACGTTGGCAGTCCATTTGAGCGCATTGTGATTGATGTGGCCGGACCATTTCCGGAAAGTGACGACGGAAACAAAAACATTGTGGTTGTGATGGACTACTTCACTAAATGGGTTGAAGCCTATCCATTACATAACCAGGAAGCCACCACGGTCGCCGAAACCTTAGTTAAAGAGTGTGTATGCCGGTTTGGTGTACCATATGAACTTCACTCCGAGCAGGGAAGAAATTTCGAGTCTGCCGTTTTCCAAAATATCTGTAAGATATCAGGATTTAATAAAACGAGGACAACTGCATTACATCCGTAGTCCGATGGCATAGTTGAACGAATGAACAGAACGATCAACCGATACCTGTCGAAGGTAATCTCCAACCACCAAAGAGACTGGGACCGACATTGTCAACTATTCCTGATGGCTTATCGTTCATCCGTGCATGAAACAACAGGACAAACTCCTGCGAACATCTTATTCGGGCGTGAGTTGCGCCTGCCATGTGACTTGGTGTTCGGCAGTAAACCTGGGGAAGATCTGGCAGGGGAAGGTTACGTAACGGACTTACGGAGAATGGACGACATTCATGAACAATTCCGCACAAACATTCAAGCTGCCAGCGACCGAATGAAGGACCAGTACGACATCAAGGCAGAAAAAGGTGAATACCAACCTGGGGATTTAGTGTGGCTTTACAATCCACAAAGGCGCCGAGGTTTATCACCAGAGCTGCAACGAAATTAGGAAGGTCCATATGAGGTCGTTAAGAGAATAAAGGACGTGATACACAGGATTAGAAAAACACCAACAGGGCAGCGGAGAGTAATACACTTCAATCGGCTAGCCCCTTTCGCTGGTGACAACCATGAAGACCAGCATGGAGCAACGGTTCGTCGGGTCATAGCTCAGGAACCGACTTTTGAAGACTTCATGGAACAGTATTCCTTTGGTCACAAGGCGCGATATGGCGTGACGAAAGAAGAACACCGAGATCTGTTTACCGTGTCTTCAGATTATTCCCTCCGCCACCGCGTATCAGAAGACTGAAAGATGTCACGCGGCATAGCGTCAGTCTTTAAGACGAAATTTGGACGACTACAAGAACTGGCCAACCAAGGTCCATCCGTCGGGAAAACGCTGCGACTGAGGGATAGCAATGCAGAACATCAGCGGTATATCTACTAACTGGTTACAAAACCACGCTCGTACCAGAAGCCGTCGTATCGCAGTCTATGGAGCTCACTGTGTGATTTGAAGGATCATCTGCTAGAGAATGACATTTTGAAACTAGCAGTACCGAAGTTAGGCTGTGGACTAGATGGTTTGGATTGGACGGTTGTTAGAAACATGTTACAGATCCTCTTCCGCTATACCGGTATTGAAATTCTCGTCTGCAGTTTTAACCTTAACGGACAGAAAGAAGTACTCCAGCGGGCCATCGACTGTCACTTCTTCAAGACTTCTAAATGTACCAAGGGTAATACATGCAGATTTCGTCTTCAAGAACTGGGACGAAACAGTCTTAAGGGAGGGGGCAGTGTAACGTGCGCCCCTGAGTAAAGAGCATACGAGCGCCGCTACTGGAAGAATGTTCCCAAGCGATGACGTAATCCCCGGCGACGGAATGGCTAGACATGTTAATTGCACCGTTGACCTAAATCTATTGTATTCGGTATCATTGTGGTATCGGAAGGTTCCAGAAGGACACTGGGCTGTATAATATATATATATATATATATATATATATATATATATATATATATATATATATATATATATATATATATATATATTATTTGCTTATTCGATAGAGAATTTTATTCTGAATTCAGTAATATAATGTTTTTATATACTTACAAACTAACTTTTTTAAATATAATTATTTATGAATTTTCTCGCTATATGCATTTGTAAATTAAGATTTGGGGCTCACAAATTATGACGTGATGGTAGCCTTCTGATTTAACCGGAAGTGACATTAACTTTAATATTTAAAATGGAACACCTTTATATTTTTATATACAGGGAATTTATTTAAAAATGCAACATATGGTCCATCATTTCCATGGTTACACATTATTGTCAAAAAATGGCAGCAATGTAATAAATGTCCATTTTAAAATTGAACATTGGCCTAGTTTACACCGTATGACCTGAGGTAGGCCAGACCTATATGTGACCTATATTAAGACAGAGTCAAAAAAATATCGTATTGTTTACACCGCATACTTTAGAGCCTAGGATAGGTGGGATATAGGCAGAATATAGGTACTAGTTTGTACTATCTAGCGGTTTAATTTTAAGTTAAAAAAGCAATTCTTCCTTTTATCTTTTTATCACTCATGTTTACATACAAAATTTCACTACTTATTTAGGTACTTACTCTTATTGTCAAACAAAATTGTCACAATATGTGTAAACACAGATCTACATATAAATTTATATGTAGATCTGTGTGTGTTAATCAGTATCACTGTACTCAATATTACCGACATCTACTCTATCGTACAAATTTCGAACTATTTTAGATATTAGCTGTTTACACCGCAATAAATACATTTAGGCCGAGGCCCAGTATAGGTCAGGTCACATGAAAAAGTGGCCTGACCTAAGCCAGGCCGCTCCATATTTTAAGTGTTTACACCAGGTGGCCCAAATGCATTTAGGTCGAATTTGGGGTATAGGTCGAATATAGGTCTACGATGTAAACTAGGCCATTATAAATAGTGTTGCAGCACAGGAGATATCTCCAGAACACCAGAACACATCACATATGGTGTCAATGCTTACGACTGACTAGGATATTGCCTCAGTGTGAATGCGGTATTTTTGATTATTTATTCACATTATGAATTTTTACAAAGCTGTGATACATTAAAGTTTTGATTTTTTGTTAATCGTGTACAGGTTAATTTATTAGAAATTAGTATTGATAGTACATGGGGTCTCGTGGCCGTGTTGAGTGTCTAGTAGAGGTGGGCGCGGGTCGTGAATTTTATCGGGTCACGATGGGTCACGACGTGACCCGCGTGATCGTGAATATATTTTAAATTTTGCTTCGTGATTGGGCGTGAACGTGAATCCCTAAAGATATATCGTGAGTGATCGGGCGTTATTGCAATTTAATAGGGCGTGAGCATTATGATTTCTTCTATTTTTTATCTAAAACAAATTATAGTTTTAATATCTATATTTTACGTTATATTCTTATTATTATTAATAGGTCGAAATATGTGTTTTTTTTTGAAAATAGTTTTCTAGTTCCCATAATTGTATAGGTACATAATTAGCTTCGATATTATTAAAGATACACATATTTTAAATGTAGGAACAATTAAGTGACACGAACGTGACCCACCGGGCGTGATCGGGCGTGAGTGCCAAAGTAAATTCGTGAGCGTGAGTGACCGTGAATCAAACATAAAAAGTCGTGCGTGATTGGTCGTGATTACATTTTTAGTTTCGTGAACGTGCGTGATCGTGAACAAAAAGTTACTCACGCGCCCACCTCTAGTGTCTAGTCGCGACTCAGGGGCCTCGAGTTCGATCCCGACCGACGCCAAAAATTACTTCGAATCAATTTTGATTGATTCCTGATTTAGATTGATTCCTGTGATGCACTCTCCACGCCAGCATGGAGTGCCCGTGAGGTGTCGCCTGATAAGCGACCTCACGGTACAAATGTTTCATCATTATCGATATCTGTGTACAAAGCAGATTGGCACACCCAGCAATGGGTAATATGTCGTGATGATATATTTATTTTTATTTACTGATAGTACATAACTACAAATTTTGTATGTTGCATTTTAAAATGGACATTTATTACCATTTTTTGACAGTAGTGTGTAACCATGGGAGTGATTAACGTTATGTTGCATGTTAAAATAAATTCTTTGTATTTGGAATCTACGTAATGGGCTATGTGACCAAATTTTTATTTTTATATAATATGTAACTGACAAAAAAATAAAATACCCGTATTTTTTTAAATCTATCAATTATTCCTACTTTACGAGAAAATAGTTATTAAAAATTTGGGGAAGTGGTACGTGACGTAAGCATGCTAGAATCGTGGAAGAAGACTGATAGATTGGGAGGGAAAAGAATAGTTATAGCCAGCTGTCGTCATGCTACATCTACTAGAACATAATCGCGACGTTGATCTATAACTATCTGTTACAATATAAACATATATAAACTGTACAATGGATATGTTGTGTCGCCATCTAGCTTCAATGTAATGTAGTAAACAATGTTTCATTTTTTTGTGTTGGCAACACTGAAACTGTAAAGTTTTTGTTTTTAGTGTGTGTGTGTGTTTTCCGTTTGCGTAGAATGTCGGACCAACTAATAAAACTCTTTTCGTTATATTCTATTGTGTTATAATTACCGAAACTCATTTCCCATCACAGGTTATGGGTCCAGACACGGTTCATAGTCGCATACGTGTTTGAGTTTCAGAGAAAGAGAATTTCGGCATTCAGACAACGAAGCTACAAGACAAAGACAAAATGGCCGACGTAGCACAACAGCATTCAGACGATAGTAGTCGTATCGTGGCAAGCATTCGAAAGTTAGCAAGTGATGATCAGTATGAAACCTGAAAGTGGCAAATTGAACTTTGTTTGAAAGAACAGTGTATCTATTCGATCGTCGATGGCACGCGGCAATGCCCTAGTGGCGCCACAGGGCAACGATGTACTGTCCGCAGGGTATCAACGTTGCCAACGAAACAACGAGCGCGCAGCTCGTATACTTGGTATTCAAAGAAGAAATTACCATCTATGTTCGCAAGAAAACAGACGCGAAAGAAATTTGGGATACTATAGTTCAACGTGGTATCGTGTACCAGAAGCCGAGCAAACTACAAAGATCATCATCGAAAATTTTCGTTCGATTGAGAATTCTTTGTCGTCACACGGAACATCGCTGATGTCTGGCGCTTTCTACGCAAAACCAAAACCACAGAAAACCAAGAAGATTCAAAACAAACCTTCCTCCTTCCTCGGCTGATGCTGAGGGGAGAGAAAAACGTTCATGTTTATATTGCAAGAAAATCGTGCACCTCATCGCTGATTGTCGAAAACGTGCTGCTGCTGAACAGAAAATAGCGAGCCAGACTACAAGCCACAATACTTCCGAACCCAATTCTAAAAGCAACAAACCAGGTATGTTCTTCGTTACAGGCCTGGTAGTCAACACTGATTTTGTTCTTGTTGATTCTTGGATTTCGGTACGACGCACCATATATCTGCGAACAAACATTTCGCTGCGTCCGAGAAGTTCCCTATTCCTTAACGCATTGAGACAGCTGACAATGTTGAGGTAAATGAACTCGCACTGTCATTGAAAAGTTAGGTTGGCAACGCGTTGAAAGTAACAACGGAATTGTAGAGATTAATTTCAGTTGCCCCTTTTTATTGGTAACCATGCGTCAGTGAACCGGATATCGCTACACCAAGCTATCGTCACTCTATTCACGACGTGGTGTCGAAAAATTGTAATCCGTGGTAATCGACATTTATATTTAGTCAGTTTTGTCGGAAAATACCAGAATCGGGACGCTAAGTCTTATGCGAAGCCTCGCCAAATAAAAGGTACGCAAAACTAGTGTCTTAATACATTTATTTTTGTAACTTCGATCAACTGTATTACGTTTAGGTTAAACCACCTGTAAACCGCCTGCTAATTGTGTTTGTACTTTTGCAGGCGCCTTTTTTTAAAACTACTTATTTTCTACATAATTTTTTCAAATAAATGATATATTTCTACAAGTCAGCTGAATAAATTATTATCCCTCGATCCATTCCACGTGCCAGACTAGCAAGAATCACAACAGGTTATGGGCACAGCTCAAGCTGTAAAATCCGGCATCTTGGAATCGAGAGGACACTAGTCAGAGGAGCAGAAACAAGCAAGTCAATGCCGATGACGTCAGCAGAAAATCAGTCAGCAACGAGGCAAATCCGCAGCAGTCTGAGCAAGTCAGCAACGAAACAACCACGTCAGAACAACAAGTAAAATTAATTAGACGTAATCGCGAATATTAGTCATGTTATTTTCGAAAGTGAATTTGTGTCAGGAAAATTGATCGCGAACATTAGTCAGGCAAATTCGAGTGTGAATCTCAGTCAGGTGAAATCAAACCGTAAATTCAGATCAGACAAATCTGACAGTGAATTAAATACGAAACTATATGCAAGTGAATAAAATAGGAATTCTAGTCAGGTCTAGCTCCTCGAAAGTAAATTAAAGCAATAAAACTCTATTGTAAAAATGGATACCGTAAAATCGCACATCGAATCGCTATCGGAAGACGCGCACGGAAATTCAAATTATATAGCGTGGCGCTTCAGAATTGACCTAACCTTAAAAACACGCGCAATATATGACTTACAGCAACGCCAGCCGGTGGTATCGCCGAAGCAGCAGTAAAAGCGTGGATTAAGAAAGTTTTATAAGCACAAACAATAGTAGGGTTAAATGTTAGCGGTGCTATTGCGAACAAAATTGCAACCTGTAGGACTAGTAAAGAAATGTTAGATAAGTTGAAAAATCTGTACGGCAAACGGTCAGATGTCTCGACTGCTGTACTGCAGAGAATTTTTTTTTGTTATGAATACGACCAAACAAATCAGCCGTGCACAACTGCATGGAAATAATGCAGATCGTAGAGGATCTAGCAACTGACGGAGACAGAATGCAGGACAGCTGGATCATGACGAGAATTTTGAACATGCTGCCACCCAAGCTGCACCACCTCAGGACAGCCTGGGACAACCTCGCCGCACAAGAAAAATCGATTGATGCACTGATGGAGCGACTTCGACTGGAGGAGGATCGACTTGATGACCAGCAGGCCAGAGGATCAGCAGCAGGAAATGCACTTCTAACCAAGACAGGCAGCAAGCAAGACATCACAACCACACGAAACAGGGCAACCCGCCAGCCAAATGTTTCAAGTGTGGACAGAAAGGTCACTACAAGAAAGACTGCCGCAACAAACCAAGCGAAAAATACATTGCCTGGTGCAAAACCAACTACGCCTGCAACACGTGCGGACAAAAGGGACACTTCGCCAGGGAATGTCACAAGGGACAGGAAAAACAACATAGTACCGACACTCAACGCAAGAAGGCTCAGGCATCGTCAAACCGGAGAGCATTGATAACCGTGGGGCTGTCAACCGGAAACCTGAACTACATCAAGACCAGGAAGGACTATGGAGACAGTTGGTACCAGGACTATGGTGCAGCACAGCACATGACGCCACACAAGGAATGGCTTACCGACTTCGTCGAACTGGAGAGCCCGGAAGCTGTACTCATCGGAGATGCGACTAGACTGGAGGGAACAGGGATAGGCAACGTCGAACTGGAGGCGTTCAACGGTGAACACTGGTGCAAGGTCGTTCTGCAAGACGTACTGTTCGTTCCCAAGCTGAACTTCAATTTATTCTCGGTGGGACAAATTCTGGACAAGGGACACGTCCAAAACGCAGATCGGGACAGGTCTGTCTTCCGGACGTCAGACAGGCAGGAAGTCATAGCTATGGCAGTACGCGCAGGAAGTCTGTATCAGATGGAGCTAAGGCGAGAGAGAGAGCGGAGCAGTGCCTTGCCGCTACATCAATAAGAATCTGGCACGAGAGACTGGCTCACCAGAATATTCGACACGTCAGAGACATCCTCGACAAAAACAGGATCTCATACACGGATGATTGGGAAAATCGCGTATGCGAAGGATGCGTGCTTGGTAAGCAGCATCGAGTATCTCATTCGAAAAATGACAAGGGAGCCAAGCAACCATTGGATCTAGTACACGTGGATCTAGGAGAAATGCCAAAGTTGTCTCTTGGAGGAGCAAAATACTTTCTTCTATTTAAAGATGATTTCTGCCACTATAGGACTTTATACTTCCTGAAGTCGAAGGACGAAGCACCTGAGAAATTAGAACACTTTGTCAAGCTCGCCGAAAATCAACTGAAAACAAAACTGAAATGTATCAGGTCAGATCACGGGACCGAAATCAAAAATGCTCGTACGAAGAACCTGCTAGACAAATTGGGGGTTTATCATACCTATTCAAATGCCTACACGCCGGAGCAGAATGGAAGGATAGAGAGGGAGATGAGGACGGTTGTAGAGTCAGCTCGGTCGGCCATCCAAGCACGCAGTTTGGACGACAGCCTGTGGGCCGAAGCCGTGAACTACGCCGTCTTCACACTAAACCAGACGGGGACGAGCTCAGTAAAAAGAAAAAGTCCAGCAGAACTTTGGTTCGGACGACAGGCAAAAATCAATAAATTGAGAGCATTTGGCAGCATCGCCTACGTGCTGACCCCAGCATACAAACGGTCCAAGATGGACCCAAGGTCACGAAAAGGCGTATTTGTAGGATACGATTGAGACTCCCCCACCTACAGGATCTATATAAAAACAGCAAAGGAAGTTGTCTGCTCAGACAATGTCATCTTTGACGAAGAAGAAATCTGCACATCCAAACCTACAGTAGTGGAGGCATCAGTCAGGAGCACGAAACAGGAGGAGCCAATGAGAGAGTCGGAGGATTCGGACATCCTGAGCGAAGACAGTCAGGACGAACTGCAAGGACAAGAGGAGCAGCAAGCTGAACGCGAGGTCGCGTCAGATGCTGAAGAGCCAAGGAGACCAGGACTTCGGAACCGTCGCAATATACAACCACCTGCCCGATTCTCCGACTATGTGATGAACATATTTCGTGGAGAGAGCAGCGCCCACGCAGCCATGATTGGAGAAGTGGAGGATGTGTCTGAAGCCCTGAGAGATGGAAACTGGTTTAGAGCTATGAAGCAGGAGTTCGAGTCTCTGCAAAAAATGAAAACCTGGTCTCATTCCCTCTGGGCACCTGATCAGTGTCCAGAGGGAATGAGACCACTGACATGCAGATGGGTCTTACGTGCAAAGTCGGATGGAAGGCTGAAGGCTCGACTGGTCGCGCGGGGTTTTGAACAGAAAGAGGGAATAAACTATTCCGAAACATTCAGCCCCGTGGCTCGACACGCATCCATCCGACTAATTCTGAGCCATGCCGCTTTAGAAGGACTGAAACTCGTTCCCTTTGACGTAACCACGGCATTCTTACACGGGGACTTGAAGGAGGACCTGTATATGCAGCAACCCGAAGGCTTCGAGGACGGTACAGGAAGAGTCTGTAAGCTGAAGAAGAGCCTGTACGGACTCAAGCAGGCACCAAAACAGTGGAACGACAAGATAGGGAGTTTCCTTGAGAGCATCGGACTACACAGCACAGACGATGATCCCTGTGTGTTTTACAACAAGAAGCTTACGATAATGATGACTCTGTTTTTCGATGACAGGCTCGTTGTCGGCAAGGACAAACGAGAGATCTATCAGATTCTAGACAGGATCAACAAGGACTTCGAAATTACCTACAGCAGGCAGATACGGAATGATATCTCGTATCTTGGGATGGATATAAAAGTACAGGCAAATGGAATCTTTGTGAGCCAGACAAACTATAGACGGAAGAGCAACGTTTTGACACTGAAACGTGCAACCCTGTGTCGACGCCTATAGAAAAAGGAATGATCACGGAGGAGAGAAACCGGACGAACGACAAGCCAGCTCCTGTAAGCACAACCTATCGCGAAGCCATAGGAAGTCTCCTATATCTCGCGACTGTCTCTCGTCCGGACATTTGTTTTGCCGTGAACTTCCTCAGTCAGAATTGCAGTAGACCCATGACAAACCACTGGAGGATGGTGAGAAGGGTATTCCAGTACCTGAAAGGAACCATGAGTGCAGGAATTTTCTTTAACAGAAGCCGCACCCTGAAGGCCTACTCTGACTCCGACTACGGCGGAGATGCTGAGACGGGACATTCGACAAGCGGAGTGCTTCTGAGGAGAGGAGGATAAATCGTGTGGTGCACACAAAAACAGCATCTTGTAGCTACATCGACGGCTGAAGCAGAATTCAGGGCAGCAATCGCAGCCATCGATGAAGTTAGCTGGATAAAAAGGATCGGACGCGAGCTGAGGATCTTGGAGTCAGACCTACCCACGACGCTCTATGTGGACAACCAGTCGGCTATCCACATGCTCCACAACGCGCATGAGGGGAAGACCACAAAGGGTAAGAAACATATCGAGATCTCCAGGAAATTCATATAGGAGAACATTGGAAAGAATGTAACTGTTAAACATGTTCAAAGTAGTGAACAGCTCGCTGACATTCTGACCAAGCCTCTAAATAAAAATGTATTTGTTAAACTTCGTAGCGAATTGATTGAGGAGGAGTGTTGAGGTAAATCAACTCGCACTGTCATTGAAAAGTTAGGTTGGCAACGCGTTGAAAGTACCAACGGAATTGTAGAGATTAATTTCAGTTGTCCCTTTTTATTGGTAACCATGCGTCAGTGAACCGGATATCGCTACGCCAAGCTATCGTCACTCTGAATATTGTCAAGTTCACGACGTGTTGTCGGAAAATTGTAATCCGTGGTAATCGACATTTATATTTAGTCAGTTTTGTCGGAAAATACCAGAATCGGGACGCTAAGTCTTATGCGAAGCCTCGCCAAATAAAAGGTACGCAAAACTAGTGTCTTAATACATTTATTTTTGTAACTTCGATCAACTGTATTACGTTTAGGTTAAACCACCTGTAAACCGCCTGCTACTTGTGTTTGTACTTTTGCAGGCGCATTTTTTTGAAACTACTTATTTTGTTACATAATTTTTTCAAATAAATGATATATTTCTACAAGTCAGCTGAATAAATTATTATCCCTCGATCCATTCCACGTGCCAAACCAGCAAGAATCATAACAGACAAAGACTTTATTCTCGCATATGGGTCCGGAAAAATAAAGATTGAAGTGTGCGTAAATGGAAAATGGTCATCTGCTTCTTTGAATGACGCTTGGTGCGTTCCTGAAGCTCGCCATCAACTTTTCTCCATAAGACAAGCTGTCGAACACGGAAATGACATTAATTTTGACTACGATGGTGTACAAATTCGACAAGACGATGAATTTATCGCGAATGGAAAGCTCGCCGGTTCTGTGTACGTCGTGGATATGATTGTCCGTGCTCCAGAATCAACGATGGAATCTAACCTCTCTACAACTGAAGAAATGCTACAAGCATGGCACGAACGTTTGGGCCACCAAGATAAACGTCACGTGCGCGCTCTGTTATCCCGTGTCGGTATATCAGCGAAGTGTTCGGACACCGCGTCATTTTGTGATGGCTGTGTTCTCGATATTGTAAACCTTTACATCCGCGTCGTGATCGTCCGCAGATTGGCGGTGAACTGATAAATGTCGGTGTAAACGGTCCGATGTCGATCGATTCATTTAATGGATTTCGATATTGTGGCCTTAAACTTAAACTTAAATTTTTTTTTGTTATGAATACGACCAAACAAATCAGCCGTGCACAACTGCATGGAAATAATGCAGATCGTAGAGGATCTAGCAACTGACGGAGACAGAATGCAGGACAGCTGGATCATGACGAGAATGTTGAACATGCTGCCACCCAAGCTGCACCACCTCAGGACAGCCTGGGACAACCTCGCCGCACAAGAAAAATCGATTGATGCACTGATGGAGCGACTTCGACTGGAGGAGGATCGACTTGATGACCAGCAGGCCAGAGGATCAGCAGCAGGAAATGCACTTCTAACCACGACAGGCAGCAAGCAAGACATCACAACCACACGAAACAGGGCAACCCGCCAGCCAAATGGTTCAAGTGTGGACAGAAAGGTCACTACAAGAAAGACTGCCGCAACAAACCAAGCGAAAAATACATTGCCTGGTGCAAAACCAACTACGCCTGCAACACGTGCGGACAGAAGGGACACTTCGCCAGGGAATGTCACAAGGGACAGGAAAAACAACATAGTACCGACACTCAACGCAAGAAGGCTCAGGCATCGTCAAACCGGAGAGCATTGATAACCGTGGGGCTGTCAACCGGAAACCTGAACTACATCAAGACCAGGAAGGACTATGGAGACAGTTGGTACCAGGACTATGGTGCAGCACAGCACATGACGCCACACAAGGAATGGCTTACCGACTTCGTCGAACTGGAGAGCCCGGAAGCTGTACTCATCGGAGATGCGACTAGACTGGAGGGAACAGGGATAGGCAACGTCGAACTGGAGGCGTTCAACGGTGAACACTGGTGCAAGGTCGTTCTGCAAGACGTACTGTTCGTTCCCAAGCTGAACTTCAATTTATTCTCGGTGGGACAAATTCTGGACAAGGGACACGTCCAAAACGCAGATCGGGACAGGTCTGTCTTCCGGACGTCAGACAGGCAGGAAGTCATAGCTATGGCAGTACGCGCAGGAAGTCTGTATCAGATGGAGCTAAGGCGAGAGAGAGAGCGGAGCAGTGCCTTGCCGCTACATCAATAAGAATCTGGCACGAGAGACTGGCTCACCAGAATATTCGACACGTCAGAGACATCCTCGACAAAAACAGGATCTCATACACGGATGATTGGGAAAATCGCGTATGCGAAGGATGCGTGCTTGGTAAGCAGCATCGAGTATCTCATTCGAAAAATGACAAGGGAGCCAAGCAACCATTGGATCTAGTACACGTGGATCTAGGAGAAATGCCAAAGTTGTCTCTTGGAGGAGCAAAATACTTTCTTCTATTTAAAGATGATTTCTGCCACTATAGGACTTTATACTTCCTGAAGTCGAAGGACGAAGCACCTGAGAAATTAGAACACTTTGTCAAGCTCGCCGAAAATCAACTGAAAACAAAACTGAAATGTATCAGGTCAGATCACGGGACCGAAATCAAAAATGCTCGTACGAAGAACCTGCTAGACAAATTGGGGGTTTATCATACCTATTCAAATGCCTACACGCCGGAGCAGAATGGAAGGATAGAGAGGGAGATGAGGACGGTTGTAGAGTCAGCTCGGTCGGCCATCCAAGCACGCAGTTTGGACGACAGCCTGTGGGCCGAAGCCGTGAACTACGCCGTCTTCACACTAAACCAGACGGGGACGAGCTCAGTAAAAAGAAAAAGTCCAGCAGAACTTTGGTTCGGACGACAGGCAAAAATCAATAAATTGAGAGCATTTGGCAGCATCGCCTACGTGCTGACCCCAGCATACAAACGGTCCAAGATGGACCCAAGGTCACGAAAAGGCGTATTTGTAGGATACGATTGAGACTCCCCCACCTACAGGATCTATATAAAAACAGCAAAGGAAGTTGTCTGCTCAGACAATGTCATCTTTGACGAAGAAGAAATCTGCACATCCAAACCTACAGTAGTGGAGGCATCAGTCAGGAGCACGAAACAGGAGGAGCCAATGAGAGAGTCGGAGGATTCGGACATCCTGAGCGAAGACAGTCAGGACGAACTGCAAGGACAAGAGGAGCAGCAAGCTGAACGCGAGGTCGCGTCAGATGCTGAAGAGCCAAGGAGACCAGGACTTCGGAACCGTCGCAATATACAACCACCTGCCCGATTCTCCGACTATGTGATGAACATATTTCGTGGAGAGAGCAGCGCCCACGCAGCCATGATTGGAGAAGTGGAGGATGTGTCTGAAGCCCTGAGAGATGGAAACTGGTTTAGAGCTATGAAGCAGGAGTTCGAGTCTCTGCAAAAAATGAAAACCTGGTCTCATTCCCTCTGGGCACCTGATCAGTGTCCAGAGGGAATGAGACCACTGACATGCAGATGGGTCTTACGTGCAAAGTCGGATGGAAGGCTGAAGGCTCGACTGGTCGCGCGGGGTTTTGAACAGAAAGAGGGAATAAACTATTCCGAAACATTCAGCCCCGTGGCTCGACACGCATCCATCCGACTAATTCTGAGCCATGCCGCTTTAGAAGGACTGAAACTCGTTCCCTTTGACGTAACCACGGCATTCTTACACGGGGACTTGAAGGAGGACCTGTATATGCAGCAACCCGAAGGCTTCGAGAACGGTACAGGAAGAGTCTGTAAGCTGAAGAAGAGCCTGTACGGACTCAAGCAGGCACCAAAACAGTGGAACGACAAGATAGGGAGTTTCCTTGAGAGCATCGGACTACACAGCACAGACGATGATCCCTGTGTGTTTTACAACAAGAAGCTTACGATAATGATGACTCTGTTTTTCGATGACGGGCTCGTTGTCGGCAAGGACAAACGAGAGATCTATCAGATTCTAGACAGGATCAACAAGGACTTCGAAATTACCTACAGCAGGCAGATACGGAATGATATCTCGTATCTTGGGATGGATATAAAAGTACAGGCAAATGGAATCTTTGTGAGCCAGACAAACTATAGACGGAAGAGCAACGTTTTGACACTGAAACGTGCAACCCTGTGTCGACGCCTATAGAAAAAGGCATGATCACGGAGGAGAGAAACCGGACGAACGACAAGCCAGCTCCTGTAAGCACAACCTATCGCGAAGCCATAGGAAGTCTCCTATATCTCGCGACTGTCTCTCGTCCGGACATTTGTTTTGCCGTGAACTTCCTCAGTCAGAATTGCAGTAGACCCATGACAAACCACTGGAGGATGGTGAGAAGGGTATTCCAGTACCTGAAAGGAACCATGAGTGCAGGAATTTTCTTTAACGGAAGCCGCACCCTGAAGGCCTACTCTGACTCCGACTACGGCGGAGATGCTGAGACGGGACATTCGACAAGCGGAGTGCTTCTGAGGAGAGGAGGATAAATCGTGTGGTGCACACAAAAACAGCATCTTGTAGCTACATCGACGGCTGAAGCAGAATTCAGGGCAGCAATCGCAGCCATCGATGAAGTTAGCTGGATAAAAAGGATCGGACGCGAGCTGAGGATCTTGGAGTCAGACCTACCCACGACGCTCTATGTGGACAACCAGTCGGCTATCCACATGCTCCACAACGCGCATGAGGGGAAGACCACAAAGGGTAAGAAACATATCGAGATCTCCAGGAAATTCATATAGGAGAACATTGGAAAGAATGTAACTGTTAAACATGTTCAAAGTAGTGAACAGCTCGCTGACATTCTGACCAAGCCTCTAAATAAAAATGTATTTGTTAAACTTCGTAGCGAATTGATTGAGGAGGAGTGTTGAGGTAAATCAACTCGCACTGTCATTGAAAAGTTAGGTTGGCAACGCGTTGAAAGTACCAACGGAATTGTAGAGATTAATTTCAGTTGTCCCTTTTTATTGGTAACCATGCGTCAGTGAACCGGATATCGCTACGCCAAGCTATCGTCACTCTGAATATTGTCAAGTTCACGACGTGTTGTCGGAAAATTGTAATCCGTGGTAATCGACATTTATATTTAGTCAGTTTTGTCGGAAAATACCAGAATCGGGACGCTAAGTCTTATGCGAAGCCTCGCCAAATAAAAGGTACGCAAAACTAGTGTCTTAATACATTTATTTTTGTAACTTCGATCAACTGTATTACGTTTAGGTTAAACCACCTGTAAACCGCCTGCTACTTGTGTTTGTACTTTTGCAGGCGCATTTTTTTGAAACTACTTATTTTGTTACATAATTTTTTCAAATAAATGATATATTTCTACAAGTCAGCTGAATAAATTATTATCCCTCGATCCATTCCACGTGCCAAACCAGCAAGAATCATAACAGACAAAGACTTTATTCTCGCATATGGGTCCGGAAAAATAAAGATTGAAGTGTGCGTAAATGGAAAATGGTCATCTGCTTCTTTGAATGACGCTTGGTGCGTTCCTGAAGCTCGCCATCAACTTTTCTCCATAAGACAAGCTGTCGAACACGGAAATGACATTAATTTTGACTACGATGGTGTACAAATTCGACAAGACGATGAATTTATCGCGAATGGAAAGCTCGCCGGTTCTGTGTACGTCGTGGATATGATTGTCCGTGCTCCAGAATCAACGATGGAATCTAACCTCTCTACAACTGAAGAAATGCTACAAGCATGGCACGAACGTTTGGGCCACCAAGATAAACGTCACGTGCGCGCTCTGTTATCCCGTGTCGGTATATCAGCGAAGTGTTCGGACACCGCGTCATTTTGTGATGGCTGTGTTCTCGATATTGTAAACCTTTACATCCGCGTCGTGATCGTCCGCAGATTGGCGGTGAACTGATAAATGTCGGTGTAAACGGTCCGATGTCGATCGATTCATTTAATGGATTTCGATATTGTGGCCTTAAAAGACTATTATTCTCGTTACGCTTGCATATTTTTTATGAAAGAAAAATCGGAAGTGGCTACGAATTTCGAAACGTTTTTAAACTAGTGTGATACGGCAGGACAAAAAGTGAAGGTTTTCCGTTCGGATTGGTACAGAATTTGAATGTTCCGCGGTAATGAAACTGTTATAGAAACGTGTCATCGAGTTTCATTCGTCGTGTCCATATACTTCTAAACAAAATGGCGTTGCGGTACAAGCAAATAGACACGTCGTTGAACTAGCTCGTTCGATGCTTTCAGTTAAGCTGTCAAAATCGTTTTGGGCTCACGCGTGTGATATCGTAGTGTTTTTAATTAATCGCATAGGGAAGTCTAGTGTTTCAGGTAAAGCTCCGTTTATGGACCGGCAATGTATTCGATTTTCATTACTTGCGAATCTTTGGATCAGAATGCTACGTTAACATCCCTAAGATGTTTCTTTCGAAATTCGACATTAAGGCAGTTTTTGGTCATCTTGTTGGTTACGTGAACGACAACGACGGTTACAGAGTATGGGTATCATCAAAGAATCGAATAATGAAGTCACGCCATGTTGACTTTCGTCCAGAGAAAATTTGCACAACTAACAATAGAATTGACCTGGAGCTTCAGAACCACTGTGAGGAGGCTAATAAGGACGAAGAAGTCGACCACATCTCAGAAGACATTGAATCCAACAGCGACACTGCTGATAGAAAAGGAAAATCAATTTAGGTCGTAAGTCGGCGTCTGGTACGTGTAATACGTCAGCCCGTAAGGCTTGACCATTATGAAGTAAGCTACCAGGTTCGTCGCTCTCGACTAAACAGTGTTGTAGCGTGTCTGGCAGAAGCTGTTCAAGAAGACTTAGAGCCAACTAACTTCGACGACGCCATGAAAAGTCACCATTCGGACAAGTGGTTGAGCGCAATGAGGGAAGAAATGAATGCTTTTGAGGAAAATGACACATGGGACCTGGTACCGTTTCCGCCGGAAAAGCGCGCTATCGATAATCGTTGGTTACTTCGAGTGAAACACAAACCCGATGGTTCAATTGAACGATATCGTGCTCGTTTAGTTGTTTGTGGCTTGTTCCAACGTCCGGGACATCAGAGTGAACCTAGCGGCCGATTCGATTTAAAGCAAGTGTTGCATTGCCCAGACGGTAAATGTACTACGGACATCAAAAGTATTGTTATTTTATGAAAAACAAGAAATTAACAAAAAAATAATATATATATATATATATATATATATATATATATATAT